>CP130734.1:23171729-23771729 GCA_030553155.1 Nippostrongylus brasiliensis
TTTTTAAGGCTGCACGGATATCGACGTTGGAATTTGTTTTAGATTCTTTTACCTTCCTACATGCCTGAAACGTGTAATAAATGTAATGTTAACCATGTGCTGTATAAGACAAGCGTGAAAAAGTACAGCAACAACAGTCGTGATTATAAAACATTATCATCAGTCCGTACGAGCTTAATCACCCCAATGAAAGATTTGGAGGTCATTGTACTTTTATTACTGAAACGTGAACTGCTTGATCAGAAAGAACCGAAATTGACGTTACGCGTTTGAAGGCGGCTGCAGAGCTAGGCGATAAAGTTTTGAAAAAGTGAAAGTAAACAAGTCCATCTGTAACGGTGAAAAACTGATTGTGAATTTAGGCGCTGGGAAGAATATTTTCGTTGGCGTTCGGTTGGACGAGATGTGGGCAGCAGCGAAAGGAGTCCGGCCTCAGGCTGGAGCAGCGCACTCAGCTGCGCTTCAGCGCCGTCCCTCACCGGCGGCCTCCGTCGCAGCAGTTTTTCACGTGGAGGAGCGCGCGTGAAGCGGCGGCTACGTGGGCATTTGGCCGCCGCAGGCCCCCGGCTGTCCGGCCGAACGACCGGCCTAATCGCTGCCCGCAGATGTTTCCCAACTACTTGGCCCAAATCTAATGCACATGAACGTGACGCTGGAGGGTTTATTGATTCGCATTAGCTTTCGAGAAGCCCCTGCCTCACGCTCAGCCCACACCCAACACTCGCAGCAGCTCTCGCCCTCATCTCACCGCCGCTGTCACCATCGCTGTTTTCCGACGCTTTCCCCGTCACCCCGTTCGCTCACATTACATTAACTCTTCCATCTCCACAACGTCCAGAGTTTTGGCTATTGCACACGTTTAAAAACCTATTTGCTGTTCTGAGGAGTGGAACTTGTGTGTTCCTTCGTTGTGCTAGGAAGCAGATGTTTTTCCGAAGCATTATGCTCTCCTGCTTTTAGCACTTGCAGGCTCTTTCGTTTGTGAAGAGCCCTTCTTCTGTTGTTTCGCTGCCTATTGTCAGATGCAGCTAAGCCATTTTAACAACTAGAGCATTGTACAACTGCACGGTATCGATAACTGTTTTTCGCAGCGCATGGAAAGGGTGCATCAAGCCGAAGCTGCCACAAAAACGGGTCTAATCACAGGCAAATGTTTATTTTTTCTTATTCATTCGACGTTTCTACCTCACCCAGAAAGATAGAATGGATCTGGACCCCTTCGCTCGCGAAAATATTGTTTGCTTCGTATGCTATTTCTCTCCTGTATATGCTTCGCTGGATGGTTTTCTGTTTCTGTTTTTTAATGTATTCTTACACCGCGCTTAATTGTAAGGGGAGGGAAATACCGAGTGTGCAGTCCTTTACACTGCGGTCTCACGATTATTGGCACTTTTGATTTTTTGCCGTGATCTTGGTCTCTAACTGCCGCATGTTTGGCTCAAATATTGTCTGACTTCTGACCAAGTATCCAGCAGACCATTTTGTGAAGCGAGGAAGAGAGCTTACCCTTTACCAACGAAGTTTTGCCACAGAGCATGCTCGTTCAGTTTCACGTTGATATGCGCATCCCTCGCTTTTCTCCATTGACTTCTGTCATTGACAATATTCATGGTGAAGATGTAAACTGAATTATTCCATATCCAGCTGAGCTAGATAGAGCCTATTTGAGAATAGAATAGTAAGTCATTATAGCAGTCGAAGTACGAAACGTCGAGGTGCTGAAGATGGGCGAAATTAATTCTCAAGGTATTTCTCAGGGGTCCTGCATGCAGTTTGCCAAATTTCTGAAGGAAACTAATTGAGAAGTGCGCCTAACTTTCTCACACTATAATTGCTTATTCTCCGACTGAACTGTAAAAACAGGAGGAGGTCTTCAAAGAGGTGGCAACTTAGTTTCCCAGCAGCTCCCGACTGAATTAAGCACAGATTGTGGTCCTATATCGACTGTTACAAGTATGTTGATTTTTTCAACAATTTTCTCATTCCTTTCCGTACAGTATCACCCTCGAATCATTTCTAATTGACTTCATATGTTGAGATATGTAGGTAACGACGCAGAAGCCTCGATTGAACCTGTCGCGCATTCAATAAATTCTGTCGTCGGCTGTTTAACCAAACATATTGGATTTGCATTATTTGCAATAGCAGTCAAATAGCAGTTTGTCTTCATAGCAAACCAGGGTACAATGGTATTCTTCTTTTTGAGTATTCTGTGTGATAAAGCCAGATTTCCGCTGAGATTAATCTCTTCCAATGCTGAATGTAGCTCGATGGATCCAAATGTTCCATGGTGGGCGATGCATTTGTGCTCTTTTGACACCACATCGCGATTTTAAGCATCACTATAGAAACGGAGCTCGCTGTCGCTTCCAATTTGTATTCCAATAAGAAGGATTTGTTGAATAGCGCTGTGAATGAGAATGCAAAACATATTCTGCATGACAAGAGCTTCCATTTGTGTGATGTACTTATCCTGCTCTGAAAAATGCCTGTAAACTGGGAAAACGTTGCCGAAGGGAACGTTCTTGCTAGTGCAACACAGTATCGGGCTTGTCGATGTAGATATGTAGCTTCGTCTCCCTCCATTCATAGCTGTAAAGTGTGAAAGCATCTATGAAAAAGTGAACTTCTGCAGCCTCCACATGCGAAAGTCTCCCATTCTCAAACCTAGCCAAACTCATTCCGTGGTCGGGTAAACTGTTTTTATACTCGTCTGGAAAGGTAAAACCATTGACTTTTACAGCTATGTATGTGTTTTGTACTGAATGATGTACTCAAACCGTTGCATAAGCTAGACATCGATGTATTTACAGTGTCTCTATGTACTGCGCTGAATGGAGCGCGAATGCATTGAGCGTTATTAGGGAACTGATGGGCGTCGAATTGTTTATCACCTTAACAGTAGGTACACAGCTACCAGGTAAAGTGCGTCTTTCAGTTCAAAATCGCTCACTCTCAAAACCGACTCTTTAATATAAACAGAGATGATTCAAACAGCACATGAGCCATCGCTGTTCCTTTAGTGAGAAGGTGAAAAGCAATCCCTGAGTATATCACAAAACAGACTGAGATCGACATTTGTGATCGACATTTGAGAATGAGCTCTGAACGCGAACGACGATCTGCTCAGAAGAATGGTCCCTGTGACGGTCTCTGGTGTCAGATTGTGGGGTGGAAGCGCTGTGATCGAGCATGCAACTGCATCTCAATAACACCACCATCGCTATTACAATGCAAGGAGGCGCTGCGGCTCGAGACATTCGACCCTGTTTATCATCGGACCTGGAGATTATCGGCGGCTATGATCGACATGTTTGCAGTGTTTGGGAACGGGCAGCGTGAGAATGCAGCGTCGGCTTAGCCGTCGGCGTTGTGGGAAGCCGCCTTCAGTTCCCCTTAATCAACGAGTTTCTCGTCGGATAGCGTACAACGGAGAAAATACTGAACGAGGACAGGTGCAGCAATCGAACAGTGGGAGCACTTCTTGGTAGTAGAATCGTCATTTTTGTGATTTTGACCGCGATGACTTGTTTAACACATTTACTCTGCTTCATAGGTGGTGCTGTAGTAAGAAGCGCCATCACGATCGATCCTCGCCCGAGCTTACCATGCCTTTCATCCCTCCAGAGTCGGGTAAATTGGTGGCAGACTGGTCTGGGAAAGTGATGGCTTCGAGTTGGTCTAGTGGCTAGCCCCAGAAACTCATTGTGTAGGCCAAATACGCATTTACCATGCTTCTACGGTTCTGAATCGAACACGAATGCGTTATCACCTGCTCAGGAACGGAACAACGCAGAACACTTTATCTTTACCTTCACTTTCACTTAATTTATCGTTTGGAGTGAAAAAGCAACACTGGCTCCCAATTTACCTATCAAAGTTGGAGCCTCGCAGTTCGAATTCGTCGGAGCTTAAAATTTTATTGACACTTAAAATGCGGCTCTAGCTGAACGTCGGGAAATAATACTTTGGACTTAGCAGTTTATGGGTCCATTGCTTCATCGAGAAACGTTTCACCGACCTGTGAGGGTTGAAGTTAGCTCCTTCTGAGTTCGACTTAATGTTCATTCCCCAGGAAGGAGTTCATTCACTCGTTGGCTTTTGCAGCCTAACCTACGCCCTCACCCGTTCATGGCTCCCTGGTAGTTGTGTCGTCCACCTTTCCCGTAGTGAATTCGTGTTGAAACCGCTAATTTTCGGATGTGTCTTCATCTTCTCAGGCTATGACGAACAAATTGAACATTTCAACGGTTTCACAATTGGCGTAGCAATCTTGAATTTTTGAAAGCATCCATTGTCGAACGTGGACAGTCACGGAAAAGCATTTGGAACAGTCTGTGCTCGATTTTGGAAGTTTCGTCTCACTCCTCAGAGACGACAGTAGCTTATTGGTGTTTTTCGTGTGTGTAAAATCTGTACACATACGTAAAGGGTAGGGGTAAAGGCAAAGGTCCGGCATTGATCAATTCCCTAAGGATGCGCCGCCACTTTCGTGTTGAATTCAGAACTGTAGAGGCATGGTGAATGTGTATTTGGCCTATACAATGACTTGCGGGTGTCAGCTGCCATGTCAAGTCAGTGTTTTTGCCTTCCCAGACAAGTCTGATACCAATTTACCCGACCCCGTAGGGATGGAAAGCTAGGTTAGCCTGGGTGGGGATCGATCTTCCGACTTTGCGGGTGTTAGAGCGCCGTATTACTGTACGCGCCCTCGTCCACATTAGAGCTGTTAAAAAACATACTTTAGCAGAAACTGCGCTATCTTTCGCAGTTGAAGCGCTCGGAGGTGTTCGATCCGAGACGGCGTTGCAGCTGTGGAGCTCGAATGCCTTCGCAATGAACGTCAACTTGGACGAGAATTGACAAGGGCACGCTCGCGTTGGAAATTGCCCTCACTGCCGCGGTTGTTACGTTAACAAACACGAACAGGCGGCCGAAGAAATTGTCGCCAAAGTGCCGGAGCTCGTCAACGTTTTTGTGCTGATTATCCGCTTTTCAACAGGGAATGTGGTGCAGTGTCCTTTCGCCAAGAGAGGCACAATGCCCGAGGGCTGCAACGAAAATGGAGCGGACATGTTTTTAATTTTTGCTGTTCCACCATTCAAAAAGGGATATGTTTCTACTTTTTCACCTCTTTTCAAACTCCTCGTCTTCGTTCGGCCTATGAATATCTCAATGATTGATTACCCTCCTGCACTGTTTACCTTTCTGTGTTCATACTAATTTTGAATTTTTCGCGATTTTTGTCTACACTACGTAGGAATGTGAGGAATTGCAGTTAAATGTGTGGAAAATGGTAGTTTAGCAATTTGCATTCCGTTTCATTTCGCTTCCCATACTGTCGGTGTACGCGCAAATTAAAAATTGCGTTGGACATGTAATTCAGGGGAACTTCATTGAATTTCCGTTAATCTACGTCTGTGTGATGATTGCTCTCATTCAACCCCCTTCAATTTTAGTCATTTATTCGCTGACGGCAGCTCCCATGGCGTTCCCTTGGGTTTTCAAAATGACAAAGCTGTTTGGAATCGGAAGCGCTAGCGCGCATTTATTCGATTTTTGTTCGCCTCGATTCTGAGACAAAGCCTAGCTGCGAATTAGTTGGAGTGGTACAGATTTGAATCCAGAAAGCGTGCCATGTTTCAATATATTGGTTTGGGACTTGGGATGATCGTCAGGAATATGACGATGGTTGCGCATATGTACAGGGTGCGCAAAAATTACCCGGAATAAAATATCACATTGTAACTTCAACAAAAATGTAGATCTGACAATGAAACTCAACATACGGTTTCTCTATTGCCGTACTAATGGAAAATTATCAAGTTCGTTCAAAGTGGCCCCTTATCTTACGGACACATGTCCTCAGATGAGTAGCGAACCCATAACTCATGGCACGGAGGTTGTCTTCTACTATATCGTTCTTTGCCTCAGCCAGGGAAACTTCCAGTGGAGCCAAATTTTTGTGTTGTGTAGAGGAATTCTCGCTCCCAGTATGTGACTAGAAAAGAAACTAAGGCGGTTCAAATCCCGTGAGTTCAGAGGTCAGCCATCATGTGCTGTGCGGCGTGGGACAGCAAAATTATGAGTCGATGATTGCCGATCATTCTCGATTTGGCTTTTCCATTCGCACATTGCGAACTCAAGTGAACTCTGGCTTGGTATACATTTGGGTTTAGTGTATACGTACCCACTACTCCAATATTAGCTTGAAAGCTTAGTTCTAAGAGTTGTTATCAATTGCGCCAAACGAATAACTTGGGGCACGCAGGTAGTCCTCATCGAAATCATTCCATGTGTTTGTTAACGGTGCTATCAAAGGTAGCAAAGTTGCACATCTGATAAAGCACACTTTCTTCTCGAAAACCTACTAGACTAGATAATCAGTTTCCCAAAAACGTTGAAGAAAATTGAGGTGAAAATAGCAGTACGACCAGAGAGGTGTAGACTGATGATGACCGATGGTTTCAGATTTCGTTTTGCTATTACCGCTGTGCAAGCATTCAAGAGCTCAACAAACTTGGACAGCTTTTGCACTTAGTGTAGATGTGTAACATATTCCAATATAAATCCAGTTCTGCCAGTAGTTGTGGCCTGTGATGTATTTTTCCGGGTAATTTTTGCGCATCCTGTAGGTACCGGGAGCATCTTTAAGTGACTACGCAAAAAATTTCCGCTCAAGATAACATGCGACAATGCTTTGATGGCAGAGCTTTGTTTCCTAGATCTATTCTGAAACCCGTATTTAAAATAAGCAAAAAGGCAAAGGTGAAGATAAAGGCGTCAGCCTTTATCTTCACCTTTGCCTTTTTGCTTTTGCTATTTTTTCCTTTTCAAGAACCTTTTCACTAGCTTTTCTGTACTTTCAAATGCCTGTTTGTTAAATTCCTCGTTTTCAGTTTAAATTCGCTCATTTAGCTATGGGTTTTGAAGCTTCTCCTTGACGCAAGTAGGTATATAACCTGGGTTGTTCCGAGTTTTGAGTTTGAAAAAACGTCAACGTTTTTAGTGCAGTATTTTGGGTGCGGGAGAAGGGCCTGGTGCAGTGGTAATTACATCGCACGAGCGATCTATCCCCGCCCGGGCAAAGCAAGCCTTCAAGCCCTCCGTAGTTGGGTAACTTGGTACTAGTCTGATAGTGATCAAGAAGGTGGAGACATAGATGCAATCATAGGGGTTTGCCTCTACAAATCCTTGTAAAGAGCAAAAACGCGTTCACAATGTCCTACGATTTTGAATGGAACTCAAATGCGGTGGTGCATCGTTAGGTACTTATCAGCTAAATTCTCCTCCTATTATATGGAAAATAATGTCAATGAGCATACGAATGCGCCGATTAACTCAGCAGCCTCACACACAAGCCGCGCAAAGGCGCGATACCCGGGTTCGAATCCCGACTGAGCCGCGAACTTTGCAAGGACTCCAGCGCTACCACCACAACAGCTGCTTCTAGTATGCATCAACATCATCATCGTGTGGAGGACTGAAAAACTGAAAATGCAGAAATTTCGTTCTCAGCGTGGATTGTTTAACTTCTGACATACCTTAAGGGTATCAGAAAATACATGTCAGAAATTTAGCGCCTTCTTCTGCACCAGCGCATCCAACAGCGTCTGTCTGCCGGCCGTGTTTGACTGGTGCCTCCTCAACCCTTCAGGGAACTTCCCCATTTCTTCTCCACGGGTCAGCATCGATCCTTGTCTATTCGCGACGGGGCGACGAGGGAGTAGAAGCTGCTGCGGCGGCGCGCGGCGGCACCGATCGAGCTCAGCACCGCCGCACTCGCAGCGCGTCGTTCCGTCGGCGGCGCGCTGTTCCTCCTTTTTTTATTCATTATGATGAATTAGGCAGCTGTCGAACACTGCCGGCGGAATGTCTCTCGTCCGACCGAACAGCTGACGCCCCTCGTGGCCACGAAGTCGTGCACAACCGAACGTTTACTCCTACCCTTCGAATCACCATCTCGCATGCGCTTTGCACACGCCAAAACCGCTCAGAATTGCAAATGTTGGAATTGGAGCTGTCGCATTTTGTGATTTCTAGTCAGCTCCCTCCAAAACCCTTTCATCCATATTTTGCTGAGGTCAGTAGATCTAGTACATCAACAAATCTCGTCGTTAATTTTAATGTGTAAGATTAAAAGGAAGGCAATGAAGGAAACTCCGCGTTGAGCATAAATCTATTCTGAAGGTTTTGAAGTCAGCACTTGTTCACAGTTCACAGCTCATCCCCTAGCTTGGGCCTTGATTATCCAGCTGAATCCTTAACGATATCATGGACCGTGACGCAAATATGATAATAAAACGCGGTCTCACAAAATAGTAGTTCAGCGGAATGGTATGCTCTTGATGCTTCTACAATTTAAGACACAATTTCTCAATACTAGTTAATTGTACACTCGAATGTGCACCTACAGTCAGTTTCATCAGAGTTGAATAAGATTTGGTCAGCCGTTCTTTTTCCAAAAAGTTGAGGTTTAATTTCTATTTTCAATTAATCATCAGCCGACGTGAATCAGTTCGTTACGCACATCTATGCCTTCAATTCATTTTATGATTTCATGGATAATGCTGTCAGCGGCATTGGCATCAGAGGCTCCATTACTCATCAGAGAATTCCCTCAAGACCGGTACTCTGATGTGCTTGACAGCTCTTCGATTTTTCTCAAAATTCGAGAATGCAGCTTAGCTCAGGTCGTGTTCCGGGTCTGCCAGCTCCAAGGATTATTGATGCAAGGAGTCAAATGACATGTTTCAACATTGCATCTTTTCTAGAATAAAATAAAGGGGAAATTAAATTGTATTTTATAGTAGGCGATAATTCAATACCGTTGTATGCGGCCCCACTTACACTCTCATGATCGCGAGCGATCGACCCTCGCCTGATATCAACCGCCCTTTCCATGAATCGGTTCCAACTTTGTTTTGGAATATGAAGACAATACTGGAACATTGCGCTTATCTTATTTTCTTTTTTTTTAGTATCGCGAACGCAATAACCGTGAAGAAAAATGGTTTCTGTTTCTTGTTCCAGAGGTATTCCAGCGAAGTGCGGGCGATAGTATCGTCTTGAACCCTTTGATGAACCCAAGATAGACAACTTAACCATTTGGCTTTCTGCCAAAACTCTAATGGCTCAACTTGTTGCTCTTCCATCGCTGTGTTCATGCTGTTTCTTCCATGATTATGACCATAGTCAATTTGAGAAGGTTCAAACGTTTTGGTGTTGTTAGAGAAAATTTTTAAATCTGGCCAAAAATGTATAATCTATTCCGTTGTGAATTATCGTCGTGTGAAGAAAGATCATTTATACTAGAAAGGAAACTCAAACTGTCAAAAATGAATGACTGACCAACTCGATCTATCCTTTTCCCTATCTAGAACATAAATTGTTGTCGCAGAACAACGACGCTTACCGCTGAGCTTCTGCCACCTTCTATTCAAGCGCGTCAAAATACACGACGCAGCTGTCTCCCAAAGAATTGACAAGCTCAGTCTTGCAATCTGTCCCCTGTGCTCAGGCAACGTTGAAGAACCTCGTTTTCTCCTTCGCAGCTCTTTGTACACCAATCGAACGAAAACACGCTTTCGGCATCAGAACAACATGATCTGCCTAATTTTGAATCAATCACTAGAAGAAGTGGTATCGTCGAGCTCGAAAATGGTAGATTTTTTCGGCATCGATGTTTGTAAACTTGGCTGTACCGCCCTCACTTAGTTTGGACATTGGTTTCGCCTTGTCGACACATGACGGAAATTTAAAAAACAAAAATCAACTCCAAATTTATAATTTTTGGAATTCTCTGAATATCTGTTCATCGTAGTTGCTCTTCTCTTCTTTAAATCGAGTTCTCCGTTCGTCCAGTTGGACCCTGTCTTATGCAACTTTTAAAAGGCATGTGGCGAAGTTTCTTGTTTAAGTTCCTTGTTTAAACTTCAGGTGCTTATTGAAGTATTTTACTGACTGTTATTCTTACTTCATCGATGACTAGTAGAGTCTATCGATGCGTTTATTTTCTTCTATGTGTGCTGTCGCACCTACAATAGATAAATAGATAAATAAATGAATATCGCCCAAGTTCTCTCTTCTTGAAACCTCGGCATGATGTTGAACTTTTCGATTGCTTCTCGATTGCTTCTGTGCCAGACGAGGTTAGTACGGTGGATCAAAATTTATTTCAGCCTGATGTTTCGACCCTTTCGTTGTCTTCAGAGGCCTAAAATGTGGCTCGAAATTTCTTGACCATATGGGACTACCCGGCTAAACGTCTCATCCTCCCTAGCATTTTTGACCAACTTGCAAAAATTTCCCCACGAAATCGCAAAACCCAACGAAATCAATAACTTACCCGTGATCCACCGCTAGAACGTTGCCGACGTGGCAACCTGCTCTTGATATCAGTCGATGCAACTGAGTCACATCATTCGTTACGAAACCCACAGAACGGTGCAAATGACAAGGAGTCATTGCTTATCGAAAGACACTCATTTCGGTTGTTCATAATAGGGTAATCATAATAGGGTTGCGGTAATCCAGAACGCCTTTAATGCCTTTCTAGACGATATCTCGGCCTCATAGGATAGAATTCTGCACATAATGTCAAAATCAACAGATGCAATCGAAATGAGTATCGATTCATCGATCCGCACAGAGTTCAAAACCGGCACTATTGCCCTATTTCAGTGAAATGTGACACAGTTACGGTCATTCTCTTTTGACTCGGACAGTCATTCTATATATCAATTTATCTCGTACTACAATCCCTACGAGATTTGGGGAGTATACATACCGTAGAGACACTATCTGTGAAATGGGGAGAACAGGAGTCTAACCTCACAAAGCCCCTCGCCCCATGATTGTCGCACTGACTGCTATTCCGGCTTGGTGCGGTGGGCCAAATTCCGTCGACTTTTCCTAAATGTATCCCGCATTCAATCTGATCAGAATTCATAATTCTCTCTTGACCCTATTCGGCAGAGGAAGTAGTCCGTCCGCTGGCACCTCAGGAGATAGTGGCCCATCAGAACAGGAAGCTTATCAGATTCCTATACGCACCAAGCGTTGCCTGGTTAGCGGAGAACGACGTTGACTTATTAGTTCGTATTCAAGGACGAGCTAATCACCCCAGCAATTGCGCCTCTTTTTTTGGACCGGGAGCATCGAACGACCGGCAGCTCAAAGAAATCGTTTCATCGAGCATGAAACTGCGACATGTGCCTCAGCCAGTGCTATCTGGGAATAGTCTTTCCCACCCCGAGCGCTACATAAAATGATGTGTTTTCTAGTTAAGCTGTTCGTCATCGGAGCCATTAAAATTTCTTGCTGTTCAGTTCAAGCGGTTTTGTAGATCTGCGGCTCGTCACCGTCTAACTAAATATTATACCAAATGACTTCTTCAGCAAGTGAATCCAACGGAAACGCCTGCGAATCACCTCACAGCGGCGCTTTACTTTAGTACCAAGCATTACAGAGATGGCTGCGGAATATCTTCCATTAGCGGTTTCGCTCTTATAGTTCTCTCCTTTCAGCAGCAGTTTAGGCCTTTATTTTCCCATTCTCTTCGATTCTGCACGTTCTTTCTTTTGCTCACCCTCATCGCTTACATTTCCTTCGTTCGCGTCATTATTTCCCACAATCAAGTGAGCGTAATGCCGCGGGGAAGAGGCAGTCGTTTTTCTTCCTCAGAAATCGATAAGGACACCACAGAACTCATCAGCTGAAGGGGTCGGGTAGAGGGAAGCAAAACTTGGGAAAAGGGGCTGAAGTCAAAAGGTTAAGAAACGGATCGAATCACGCGGAGCTTCAGAATCATTGTGTTGTATAAGCAATATGACTATTTGTGGTGCTTTCATTGATAAGCTTTCCTGAAAATGGTAAAATGAGAAGGTAGAACCACTCACTTCTCATCGACATTGATTTGCTGACTGTGTGCCATGAAAATACACTTAGAATTGCTGATGGATGGACGTGAAAAGTTTTGGCTTTCCGTATAATGACTAATAACAAGATAGGTAAATGGTAAAGGTGAAGGTGTCGGCGTTGATCAGTCCACGAAGATCGAGCCGCCGCATTCATGTTGAAATTAGGAATCGTAGAGACGAGGTAAATGCGTATTTGGCCTATGCAAGGACTTGCGGGCCCAACCACTGTACCAAGTCAGTGTCTTTACCTTCGAGAAAAGTCTGGTACCGATTACCCGATCCCGGAGGGATGGAAGGCTTGGCTGGTCCTGTCAGGAAAAGATCGCTTCACCGTTAGTACGGCCTCTTACCACTGTACCTTGCGCGACCAGTAGGTACTACGTCAAATGGCTCACTAAACATTGAAAAATAGAGCTCCAGAGAAACAGTGGAGAGGTTGCGACAAAAGGCAATTTGTGGAGAGCGAACCGTGCTGCCGCGTAGGCTTCTCGAAAGCTTCCCGGTTCTCGAAGGCAGCTTTATGACATTTTCTTTTGAATGGACAACTATTTACGTTTGCGTTGTCTTCACGCTTGTCCAAAATCCTCCGTTGCATATTTTTATTTTTGTCTTTCCTTTTCTATTCTAACACATGTACTGATGTGGTCAGGGGAAGTTTATTTATTTATTTATTCAAATACGGTACCCACGGCACACGTGAGAAACACATCGAGATGTCAGCGCAGAAACAACGGATATTCATAGTATTAACAGAAGTGCCACGGATCTACGCCACATTCAGCAGAGCAGCTTAAGATCTTAAAATCATAGCAGCCGCTGCATTGCTATTCTTTTGAACCTATAGACCTCGGACGTGGTTTAAGTTTCGTTCACTCATTCGATGACTGGAAGCAGAGATGAGAAACGAAGCTTTGAAAATGGTTTATTCATAAGACGGTTATGCTAATCACACTCTCATGTTCTTCTTTCGCGGAAACCGACTTGTTTTATTATCGAGAGAAACAGTCGATGCTGGACACTTGTTCAGTTGGGAGAAATATCGCTACGCCGAGACATTGACAGCGGCAGATGTTTCAAGCCTCTTTCTTCCAATCTCTGATTCTAAGAGCTGCTCCTAGTTACGCTATTGTCGGTCTCACAGTCTGTTTCACGCTGCTATCAGATTTCCGCATCGATGCTTAACTTTTTTCGAACCTATGTTGGGAATACAAAATCGGGTATTAGATAAAAATGCGTAATTACCCCGTTTTTCGAAGAACATTTATTTAGAAAAAGCGAGTAATTTCCTACAGAAACAAGTTTAAGAGCTGCTTCCCATTTGTTTGGCAATCGGTGTTTGGCCATATGAAAGGTCGGGAAAAGTAACGTCTTTCGACATTTTGATACCGACTGCAAATTTCTCGAACTCTTCACTAGCTCTATCCCTAACCAGTTTCTTGGCAAGTGGTCGACGTGGTGGTCCGTATATGATTCAACAGAGCCTATGGAAACTGTCTAACTTATTTGTACATTTTCCAAACTTTTTTAGGGCATCAAACGACAGTTCGCGAAATAATTCGTTGAGATCGCGACCGTGACAAACTGCCCTGCCTTCCGTCTTCCTGCGAAGAGATCCAACATAATAATGGTGAACATAAGCAATAAGCATAATAAGCATGCATTCGGACGCGCGATGAACTAAATCATGTAGAAATTCTCTGCGTAAATTTCTCTTGGCTTCGATTTAAGTTTACCCATAAATTCCATCCCAAACCGTAAATTTAGGAATTGGGGCGTGTTTCACACAACGTTTAGCTGAGCTCGACGGGAAAAATTTTGAACAGTTGCGACGGTTGTGCTCGATTGCTCTGAATTGAAAAAAAAACCGAAACGGTTTACGTTAGTTGCCATGTCCGACTCTCCACGAATCTCGGCATGATGAGAAGCGGTTGTATGCAGCTTTTAAGTTGAAGCTCAGGGGCGAGATATGCACAGATATTTATTGATTGATCAGACTAACGTTTTGGCGTACATCGTCTTCTTCAAAGTCTGAAAAAAATCAACTTTACCTCAAGACTACTAGATCAAACGTCGACACGAACTTCACAAAGGTTTAAGGACCTCATGAACCGCAACCCGTCCAGCACAGAGATACTGGAACAGCTCCACATTAGGAGACGAAGAGGCCCAAATAGTAATATCTGTGCCAGTCCTGAGCTTCAGCCTGAAACCTACAACCGATTTACGTTAGGTGTCTGCGACCCTTACTATCCACCTGGTGCACTCGAGGGAGGGCGGTAATGCGGTGGTAGGAAGTGCTACTACACCCGCACGATCAAGCGATCGATCCCCGCCCTGGCTAATCAGGCCTTCCATCCTTTCGGGGTTTGGTAAATTTGTACTAGACATGTCTGGGAAGGTAGAGACACTGACTTGGTCTAGCGGTTGACTCCGCAAGTCATTGTGTGGGCCAAACACGGATTCACAGTATCTCTGCGATTCTGAATTGAACACGAGTGCTGCAGCGCGTTCCTAGAGGGCTGATCAGCGCCGACATCGTTACCTCTACCTTATTTTTATATGACCGTGTTAGAAAAAATTATTCTGCACAGGTCCTCATTTGTTTGTCGAACTGCGTACTGAAGCGGCTTGCCGGCTCAAACCGTTATTACGGATGAGTGCTGGAAATGAAACTTTCTAGCTGAAGGAAGGTGCTAGAGGAGCGCAAATGACCGGCGCAGTTGATGATGAGATCTGCCGGCTCGGTGATGTACATAGTGCTCCAAAACCCACAGTGCCCGCGATAGGTCTGAGATGTGGACTCGAATCCGCATGTGCCGCGATTTCCGCGATGATACCGACACCGTCCTTTCACCATCTTCTTCTTACATACCGGAGCTCAGCAGCTTTTGCTCAGCTGGACGAATCGGCGTCGTTGTTGGCCGCCGATTATTGGAAATTGCGCCAAAATTCGTAGCGCTTGGCCAGTGCCACTTGCGGTGCTTGTAGAAGCCGAGATCGGGGCCTGCACGGATCTGGCTGCTCCTTGAGGGCACCGTACGGGATCACCAGCAGGTGTCCGTCCGTCTTCTTTACACAGCTCTCTCTCCGGCGCTCGATGACGTACTCGTGGCCGTCACGTCCCCCCATCGCACACACTCACTCGCCCCCTATCCCACTATCGATCGCCTCTTCAACTATGCTTATTTGGACGAGTTTGGCCGGGTGGTGATTAACTTGCTTGGTCTCCTCTGCGTCGATCTAATTTCATTGAGAGCCGGTGCTTTTTTTAACTGCGATGGTGCGCCATTTCGGATCTGATTACTTGAACAGGATGCCGTCTTTGCCGGATTACTCCTAGGTGAGGCGGAATGTGTCTCATGGATTCCGGCCGCCGAGCAGTCACTTATACGTAGCTGCTGGTATTGACTATAGCTGTTCATAATTCCGCCTAATTATTATAATATGAAACCATTACCATCCGTCCTACATGATCTTAGAATATATAGCAAGTGCATAAGGCTGTTCGCAAATAAATTGAGGTTTTTCGTGACCCTATGCGACAGAGTGTTAGCTTCTGGAAGCGATGAATTCATTGAAGGCAGTTTCAGCATGTCTGGTTCTTTAACACGCTTCGCTTCGCTTCAAATTCATAGCACAGATCGCTGCACTCCATTGAGCACCAATGACAAGATCAGATCAATGATATTCCTAGCTGCGACTGCTACACGCACGTTCGAGTTCACTTGGTTAGATCCCTTGGAGAAGAAGTCACACTGTTTGAATGGTTTTATGCGATTCTCAACGGCGACAGCTAAGCTTAGTAAGGAGTGAAGTGTTCATTTATCCAATGCCGTCACTTATTTCCTTCCCAAAAGATCATTTATTGAGAGCGGAAGATGATCAATGCCATTTCTCCTCTAGCATCGGTATTTCCTCCCATCGACGCTTTTTTTCTGGCGGACCACTATCAGCTCGCATTTCCGCTCGCCCAGTTGTCCTGCTCTCCTCGTCACCTGCATGATTGGAAGTATTTCTGTTCGATTCTTTTTTTACTCGTCTGGCTGCTCATATCTGTAAACACCGTGTTGAACTGCTGGTAAGACCCAGCAATAGGCGCATAGAACTGCACTGATTTTTATTTTTCACCGTTGGTGAGAAGAAGCAGAATCCTAACGTAAATCTTTAGATTCGCAACATTTGCTTAGAATTGTCAGGCTGTCGGAAAAGTACTGTCGCTTTCGCTGAACAAAAACAATTGTTATGGAGGGCTGATGAAGCGCCTTCAAAAAAGCGGCTGATCAAAGCAAATCAAAGAGGAACTTCTTTTCACTTGTTGCCACGTTTACCCGAAACCGCTGCTTTTCGTGCTCCGGATAGAATTCGAGCGATACCTTTTCCTCCTGTTTCGCTTGCGTTTCCCGCATTTTCAGGACATCTCAGCATTTTCTTAACTTATATGACTAGAATAACACCTGATCCAGGTCGTGCGATATGACTATTCCGACATCCAAATGTCTGTCAAACGTGCAGAATTGGCGTACATTATCTCGCACGGAAACACATCCATTCATTCTCGTGACAACTGTTTTTCTACCCATAAGATTCCTATTTCCCTTCGGTCCACACGAACGTTTCGAGCCGAGGGCACGTGCAGATTGTGTGCCCCAATGATTTTTCACGCTCTTGGTGTTTATGATTTGTGATGGTTCGTGCCGTTGGGGGATAAACAGCAGATTGGGCGCGACTAGTCGCTTCGAATGTTTCCGTTCACTCGCATTCGCTTCCACTGAGTTGCTCTTCCACAGCCGGAGCCGGAGTGCGGTGCTTTTTGCGTCGCTTCGGAAAGGAATGGGAACCAGTCTTCAGCCATTAGTACATCGAGCAGCTGCTATAAATCCTCCTTCGAGCCTGCCGCAGCTTCGAAGCGGAAAAGGCAAAGTCTAGGGGTAGTAAGTTAGCGCTAAAGGCACTTCGACACAGTAATAGAATTTGCTCGAAAAACAGCGCTAGCAACCTAAGCATTCATCCATCCTTTTCAGTTAATTCGAGTCAAGGTCGCTGTCTCATCTCGAGCTTATCCAACGAGTTTTTGCTTTCTTCCATTACTGCTTCTCTATTCAGCGTTAAGCATTCACTTTACCCTAGTCCTTGCCCTCGTAGACGTTTTCGCCAAAATACCGATATGCAGCCCAAGTGACGCCCAAACCGTAGTTCACTAACGTCCTCTGGGGTTTATTTGGGCTTTATATCATCTCTAGGCCGAAATAATAAACCCGGTGTACCCAGAACAAATTGTGCCGTCATTTGCTCGAGCTCTCGAACACCCTCCCGTGCCAGCGAGATTACTGACGTTACTACTGACGTTACTAATATCGAATCAATCCCTCGTCGAGCGAGGTTTACTTCGGGTATATGGTTATGGGCCCTGGGCAACACGGTACGCCGTTCATCTGTCATTTCTCATTAATCAGCCTCTCCGGAGTTGCAGTACCCAAGCTCTTGTGCAGAATTAAGCTGTTTCAGAGGAACTGTATGCGGAAGTTGTTCGTTTTTGATCGAATCCTAAGATGGCTAGTCGTGTTTCTTACGCTATCAATTCACCTCTATCTTCTACCGAATGAGCATCGATGGCTCTAACGATCCGACAGGAATTTCGGTAACGAGATAGGCCATGCTTGTAAGCGAGTCATGCCAGTGCAAAGGTGGCCGTTTTCTGTAGCTTCGGCGAAGATCGATCCGTCGTCAGTGCGGGTGGGTGGATCTCGTCCGATCTTCATTATTCACGGGACTTTATGCAGATATCAGCATGTGGCACGGCCTAGACACGACGTAAGGAGTGGTGGCTAGCCCAGTGGGTGACTGCTGACCAGATACGAATCCTAATTTGACTGCTGACCAGATACGAATCCTAATTAAGACGAATGTATTAATGTGTAGACGGTGCTTTGAAAAGCAGTTTTCCCCTTATAAACCTCCTTTAGCCGTTCAAAGTATTGGTTAGAGTTGTGGCCAGATGGGAAAAGGAGAAGCATTACGATGCAAATATGCGATTCTAGCGGAATGAATTCCAGAGTCAGCAGCTAGCAACTTTACCAAAGTGAATTTAAGGAACTGTTTTGTAAGGTTATTGTCCCTCTACCGATTGTCGCCTTACCCGCAAGGAACGGGGCTCTTATTGGCATTGAATTCGATCTTTAATACGAGCACTTCCAAATGTCCGATTACGTATAACAACCAAATAATATACCACTCAGGCAAATAATGGTTTACGAGGGTGTTGCGGACGAATCCTCTCCGTAACCTTTGTTTACTATGGATTCATCGCATGAACTACGCACATTGCGATACTTTACACTTGGTCTCTGATGCTGCAGTTGCCTCGTCGAATTTTCGAAGGCTAAGAGCTCGCTACGAATTTTTGTGGGAAAACAGGATGCCGTTTGAAGATCGCCATTTGTTCATGGCATCGTTCCCATACCCCAGGAAGCAGGCAAACACCATTGAGCACATTTTATGTTCAGTAGTTTGAGTCGGATGGATGCGCCACGAAAGCCGGTAAAAGTCAAATATCAAATCCTGCCGACGCCTTTTTCACCGTCATAATTTGAGCCAGGTCATAACACTCAATGACGAACTAGTTTTCTTTTTTCAAGAACTGTTCCGATACTACATATGTAGGTGACAAAGGTTATTGCGCGGCGATTCCCCTGCCAATTGTGGAACTTTTAAAAAGTAGTTGTGGTACAAAATTAGCTACCACCTTAGATCAAAATGTGATCCTCCTGCCGTGTGGTCCTCTGCACATGGGCCCACCATTTACATGACCTATTATCTGAAGACGCTCTGTTATACGCCATTATTTCCTGTGGACACCTTGATAAGATGAATGCGTTATTGAGAAGAGTGCAACGAAACTGAGAAAAATGACGAAACGTGACTGTAGATCCAGCGAATCCGTAGTC
Source organism: Nippostrongylus brasiliensis (assembly GCA_030553155.1). Taxonomy (NCBI): domain Eukaryota; kingdom Metazoa; phylum Nematoda; class Chromadorea; order Rhabditida; family Heligmosomidae; genus Nippostrongylus; species Nippostrongylus brasiliensis. Next base: position 23,190,595 of record CP130734.1, read on the forward strand.
GTCATTGTAATGTTAGCTACTTTTCGTGCAGGACATTTTCATGTGCGAGTGTCGAGAGAAGAACAGCGCGTAGGAGGACCTTCGGTCAAAGGAATTGACTGACATCTGTGGTGGAAGTGCTGGGAATATCTCACGCTCCGTCCGATTGAATAAATCTCCCCTCTGCGCTCGGACCAATTCCTTACTGCGTCGAATTTCTTTTTTCTATTGCCCATTCCTTCGGTGTTCTACTATCTACTTCTTCTGAGTTGTTTGTGTAATCACTTTGGGTTCTAAAAGAGTGCTCGGACACATGGCTATTCCTAACCGTCACTCGATTGAAAAAGCATCGCTCACAAAACCGCAGGTGTAGGAGGAAATTTTGTCGTTGAACTTTTCTTCTTGATTTCATACTCTTTCTGTTCATACTCTGCGACCAACTGGCACTACAGTTATGAAGCATTTGGCTTATCGCTGCTACATAATGGCTTAAGCGTTTTACGCCGCTCGAACGGCAGGAAGTTCTTGTTATTAAAGTGTTTTAGTAAGGACTTCTCGAGCAAGCCAGGATGATCCAGTTTTTAATCGGCTGACGTTTTGGCCTACTCGTCCGAGCCTGAGAAGCCAGAGGTGTGAACCTATCCCAGCAAAGACTGTTACAAACTACAAGTTAACTACTATGCACTGCTCTTTTATCACCAGAGAAGGGAAACCATGCAATCAGGGTAAGTAGGCTCAACTAGAAGTCAGGAGAACAGCTCGCAGGTGCCTACAATGAGCTTTTTTCATTACAGTGGGCATTTCGGCAAACACCCAATTCCGGCAGTTCGGTCGTAATCGGCCCTTGCGTTGACAGCCATAATTTCTGGCTGCCACTACCGAAAAGCGGTGACAAGAACTTCAGTAGCCGTATGTTCGCCTTCCGGACCGAGAATATCCAGGAGCGAGGGTCGATGGGTGGGAAGGGGTGGTATGAACGACGGCAGGGATTCCCTCGAGGACGAGTGGTAGTGCTAATGATATGGTAATGATATGGTTGCAAGAGTCAAAAAGTCATTGTGTTCTGTTCTACTTATTTGTTTTCAAGCAAAAGAATCAACTTTTTTAACCATCGCTTTTTATTTATTTATTCAAGACGTGGGCATGGACCCACATGTGAAAACATATGTAAGTAAAACACGCTCCAAGTCATTTTCAAACAGCAGCTGTATCGATGTAGAGAACCATTTCGAATCAAAACCAACAACTGTACAAATGCCCTAGTACAACTAAAAAATCGAAATAATGATAGAAATGCTTGCAAACTGCACTCTTTTAACGCCGTGCCGCATCGATATTAGATCAATCCTTGGAAGGCTTTGACGGACAACCCGATTTTTTAGATTCTCAACTGTTTTTTGTACACAAACGACTGTCTCATTGTTTTTTGACTTCGTTCTACTTCTTTGCAATCTGTTATTCTCAGATTTGCTTTTAAACCACTAACCAACAGGACTGTTCCACTTATTGCACACTATTGAAATATTTTGTGTGTACCTTTTCGCAGTCCTCGTCCAGGACAATTGTTTAGGGTGTGAGCCCAATGGTGACGACCGTTTCTCATTGTCAGAGTCAGATCTCAAAAAATGGACCAAAGCGTCGTTTTCTACGAATGTTGGGGTAGAATAAAGGTAAAGGTAAATGGGTCAGCCGCTATACCAAACAGTATCTTTTCCTTCCCAGACAAGTCTGGTACCAATGTACTCAACCCCAGAGGGATGGAAGGCTTATACAGGGTGTCTCAAAAAAATGTGCCTCCTGTTTGAAATGCCACAACTTTGGCGAGCGTGAACCAATCGAAACGAGTCTTAGCTTGAATGAAAGCTAAGGAAAAAGAAAATTTTCTGGTATGTGGATGGTGAGGATTGTGCCATGTACTCGACCGAGGCCTCAGATTTTGGACTTTATTGATAGTGCATGAGTTATATGCTTGCTCTACTTTGGTCGTAAACAGGTGATATTGTTGCTATGAGTTACTCCTGAGCCAGTAAGCATATCGTTTTGCCGCAGCTTTTGGTTGAGCATGGAACAACATCAATATCGATCAATAATTGTAACCACTGTTTGAGAAGCTAGAACTCTTCCAACATTGATGCAATCATGAGAAATGAATTTAGAGGAATGAAAAATGTATGAACCATGAAGATTGCGCCATGCACCTGTCCGAATCATCGGATTCTAGACCTGATTGAAAGTTCACGGATAGCATGTAGGTTCTACTTTGGTTGCCAACAGGTGATACCGCTGATACGCGTTTCTTTTGATGCAGTAAACATAAAAGCATCAAAACGTAACAAGTTTAACATGAAGTTTAAGATGCTTTTGCACAATACGACAATGTTTTTTATTCAGATCAAAATGAACACTCAGCCATTGATGGTGATGCTAATCCGTCTCTAAACGAAAGCTGAGTTGCTCTGTTCGCAGCTACAAGTGTAACGCAATGATATGACCTGTTTGCGGCCAGAGTAGAACAAGCATGTTATTCGTGAATTTACAATCAGGGCTAAAATCCGACGATATGGACAGATGCATGGCGCAATCTTCATGGTTCACACATTTTACATTCCTCTTAATTATTTTCTTATGATAGCATCACCGTTGGAAGAGTTTTGGCTTCTCAAACAGTGGTTACAATTATTGATCGATATTGATGTTATTCCATGCATAATCAAAAGCTGCGGCAAATCGATATGTTTACTGCCTAAAAGGTAACTCTCAGCAGCGATATCACCTGTTTACGACTAAATTAGAGCAAGCATATAACCCATGCACTATCAATCAAGTCCAAAATCTGAGGCCTCGGTCGAGTAAATGGCGCAATCCTCACCAAAGACATACCAGAAGATTTTCTTTTTTCTTAGCTTTTATTCAAGCTATGGTTCGTTTCGATTGGTTCACTTTCGCCGAAGTTATGGCATTTCAAACAGGAGGTACATTTTTTTGAGACACCCTGTATATCACAGCCGGGATCGATCGTCCGACACGGCGAGTGTCAGTCACGCCTCTTAACACCACGCGGGCCCGAAAATTTGGGGTAGGAAAAATGATTCTGATTGGTTTAAAATTTCAACGATTTTCACCGCCTACTTTTTTGAAGTGATCAGATCTTCTGTATTGTGAGAATGAATTAAAACTACACATTGCATATAGATAATCGGTACAATTAAATTGAATATTGCGTTGAACGAGCCTCTTCGCCGTTCTACAACACCTTTCGTGTCACGTAGCATAGTAGGAACGTGATGGTCAGTTGTCTGCGCCGGGGGTTGCTCAGCTGTCGTTTGTCAACGTGACAGCTGAAATGCCCGAAAAAAAAACAAAGTCGACATCAAAAAATCTAGTCGCTGAGCTCTACGAAAGCATATAGTTGTCAGGTTGTAAGCCCTCGGAATGCATGTTTTCATAACTTCACTGAAAATTTCCAAAAGCGCCTGCGTTTCTTTTTACCATTACCTGTCAATATAATTACTAAAGAAGTCTTCCATAAATTATTCATACATTTGATTTGGTGGAATACTCATAAATTATAGAACTTCAACCACGATAATTGATTAGATTGGAATAATGAGTTTCAACGACGACGTTCGTTGTCTTATGAACAAGGTTGTCATTGTTAATCCTATAGTGACAGATCGGCTCAACGAAGGTAAAGCAGATAACTAGATGGATGTTCTGCGTCCCCGGACCGTGGTTAATTGAATTTTTTCTAAAACCTCGCCTACAGAGCTTATTTGGTGCTGTTTCTGAGGTCCGTTTCCCGGCCGAGGACCACCCATATCGTTTGCAGTGCTAACGTGGTGGTTCAGCAAAGATCACCAATTTCGATTGCACTTTACCTAGGGTAGTAATTCTTCGTGGTGTTAGTAATTCCAACGTCTACTTTTCGAATTTCAGCCGAGGATGAAACTAACGTTAATTTTAGCAGTCGGCTTAAAATCATCGATTTGGCTAAAAATTCACATAGGTATGTAATTCGGGGTGCTCATTACGAATCTGATGTCCGCTTCTCAGGTTTTGATTGATGATGGCGGATTCAGGTGGTTACTCTTCCGCGCCACTACCTTGTCCCCGTCCCCGCGCCATCACTACTCATTTAAATCTATCCGTACTCGCCGAAATCGGGCGAAAACCAACATCATGATCGTAATCAGACAATATTGAATCTTTATTCTTTATGTAAGTATTGAAACAAAAGGAAAGACAACAAAACCAAGTTAGTAATTACACACGAAACTGACCAGCGCCCCAATTAACCCCATCGCTGAACTTTTAGCAAAGAATAGTTTTTTGACCCAGACCCTGACGGTGGAGTCGGAACTTTCGACACGTGTCGACAACAGTGGGCTTACGTTGATGTTGCGTAGGTTTCTCTGACGACAAATAGATTGTGAACATCAGAGTTTTGTTGCACTTTTATAGTTTTTGTTGGAATCCTTCCTGCTAACCTTTCCGATCTTTATATCAATGGATGTCCACGCGACATCCTTGGCGACCTGCTAGCTGCATTCTGATTCATCGACCATGCAGTGAATGGCGCACAAACCGTGATTCACCAACGCGCTCGGCTTGATTTGAGATCATATGAGATCTGACACAGTTTGCTAGCATGGCGAGCAATTGGAGACCCGCATGGCGCTCAAAACCTCATTCTGCAATTTCGGGGTGCGTTCATACGGTGTTTCTATGTTCTGTCCATTTCACGGTCATTTCTATAGTACTCTGAGGTCCAAGAAAGTTCGTTGCTTAATGATTTGATTTGGCGTAATTTCCATAGGTTATATACCCATATGGCGCGATGATGGATCACGTTTTGCGCGTAATTCTAGGTCTATATCGAAGCTCATTTGCGAGTTCATCCATGAAACTGAGCCCTGGTGCCTCCACTCACCTATATATTTTCTATGTTCTTTTGGGGTGGACTTAAACCGTGGATTAGCGGCATTTGTCGAAGAGCCTTCGGACTGTAAATGGAACCAGAAGATCCCGAGGTTTTGTGGGTTCTCAGCATATCTCCTAAAGTGACGACGATGTCATTGGCCGGTTTTCGAAAAGTAGTGTGCAGAAGTAGAGCCTAGTCGACGGCCTTGTTTTCGGAGCTTGCAGCACTGGTGGACTCTGTTTTCTATTTCTGTTTATCGGCTCTCCGTTGTTATGCTCACCCATTGCAAGATATGTATTTTCCTTCCGAGAGTTGAGACAGGAACACTTGTTTTACTCCTCGTCTTTCACAAACACCGCACCACTGAGATTCTACTCAAAGTGGCTTCCCATATAACGAAGAAAATCAGGCTGATGTTCTCGAATTTGAACGGCATCCGTTCAGACCAGTATCGATGAGCCTTAAACAGTAAAAGTAAATCACTACACCCCGATGGGACATTATGAGACTGAACTTCACTTTCAACAATCGGATTACAGGAATTTTTCGCTCTTGATTTGTTGTAAGAGCGAGGGTTTTCCTCTTTTTTCGATATCGATGAGGCTTCCATAGTCAGGATGAAATAGTCTGTGGTTTGTTGCTGTGTTTCACATAATCATTTTCGTGTCGATAATGTACAAATGAGGGCCCGCGTGGTACAGTGGTGTGAGGCACTGCTGACACACGCACGTTCGAGCGATCGATCCCGGCCTGGCCTAACTGATCCTTCCATCCCTCCGGAGTCGGCTAAACTAGTACCAGCCATGTCTGGGAAGGTGAAGACACTGACTTCGCATAGAGATTGGCTCCCGTAAGTCATTTTATAGACCAAAAACGCATTCCTCATGCTTCGACGATTTGAATAGAACATGAATGTGGCGGGGACTGATCCACTAATCCACGCCTTTACCTTTACCTTAATAAACAGATGTGGTGTTGGGATGTCCTTCCTCTTTCCCCGGGCATTACCCTGCTGACAGGCTGTCCAGAGAAATACTAAGCGCTAATTGGGCCTCGATTGAGCTTATTACCGTGCTGTAGAACATAGCTATCCACACAAAAAATTTCCTCTCAATTTGTGGATTCTTTATTGAGAATCTTGCAGTTCGACTCCTAAAACTGGGTTGTTTTGTAGTATAACATAATTTTTTCTTTCACCGAGAGAACCCACGCTCATCTCAAGCAATCAGACGCTCACCGACTTGACCATCAATACTTTTTGACTTGTTGTGATCTGAAATATTTGGAACTAGAATCCCGATGCATCTGCTTGTGTTGCATGTCTTTAAGCTGACCATCGATCAATTTTTTAGTAATTAAGTTATAACCAAGTGGTTACTGAAATGGAGTAAGGTGTTCACATATTTGGGAATTGCCGGTTGATTTGGCATTTTTGGCTCCTTCTACCAGAACTTCGCAAACCTCTTCATGAAGTTCCAAACGGTTTGTAGCTGGGTTGACCGTATTTCCAAAGAAAAAATTGCGATCCTGCGATGGCATTATCTACAGCTCTGCCTCTTGGTTGGCAAAAAATCCATTTTACATTCGTTCCGTTTAAATGTATTCAACAGCAGACACCGAAATACATTTTTCGTGTTGTTGGCTTTGTTAATCTCGTTGAACGATAATTCAGCTACGAAATGATGCTCACGAACAACGACCATATGAAAAGTCATTGGGCTCACCCTTTGCCCCATCCTTGTCGATTCCCCCAGCGACTAGGAGATTGCTCCAATCTTCCGGATGGTGGACTGCTTGGTATGAGACAGAAAAGAGTCACCTGTAAGAGGTATAAAGAAGCCGTGCGATTAGCCTCACGCGCTTGTTTTGCATGAATGAGTCTTTGGCCTGATCGCACCGCTGCCTACGAGAGGATGTAGTGTGCGAAGGAAACGGGAACCGCTAGTTTCCGTGGGGATCGGGATACCTGACTATTTCGATTCTAAGATTTTGCCTGCACTTTTATTTTATTTTCGTTACTGTTGTAGAATAAAGGCAAAGGTGAACGATCGGCGTTGATCAATCCCCTAAAGAGCCGCCGCCGCATTCGTGCTCAATTCAGAATCGTAGAGGCATGGTGAATGCGTATTTGGCCTATGAAAAAATTCTTGGGGGCAGCCGCTATACTGTACTTTTTGCATTGGAAATATTGCAAGAGGTTCCCAACAGTCACGCGACAGCACAAAACAACTGGATTATGGAAGCCAGTGTGAGCCCGATCTAAATCGGCGTGTGAAGGGTAACGATTAGGACTTGGATCTGGGGTCCTAATTGAATCACTTGCTTGACCCGGACCGAGTTTCCTCTCAAACATGTACATCTCATCACTTGCTCTGCAAATAAAGCTGGAAAGCCTGTGTGTTCGCTGTCATAGCTATCGAAGTAGAACAGCTTGTGAACCGATTTTAGCAAAGAACGAAGGCCTAAAGCAAAAGGAGAGCATTGGGAATGTCTCAACCAAATTGGCCTTAAGAGGGAGCGGTAATGATTTTTGGTCGCCCCCCCCCCTATAAACCTGTTTGAGCGAGTGTGGTACAGTGCAAAGAGGGTCTGTTGACTTCCGCAGGATCGAGCGATCGATCCTTGACCAGCTAACCAAACCTTCCATCCCCCAGGGCTGGGTAGATTGGTGCCAGACTTGTCTGGGAAGGTAAAGACACTGACTCTGTATAGCGGCTAGCCTCTTGAAGTCATTGTATAGGCCAAATACTCATTCACCATGACTCCACAATTCAGAATGTAGCACGAATGTGGCGGCTCGTCCTTGGGAGCCTGATTAACGCCGGCACCTTTACCTGTACCTTTTACCTTTATTAAGCTGCTTGTTTGACGTGGTCTGGCCCAGGCGGAGAGTGAGCTTTTTCCTAGTGGCACTCACAGCCACAGTTTCGTCTGATATTTCGTTTTCCTCAGACGACGACGAACATAACCCCTTATACGTCGCCTCTCCAACACACACACGCATTCGTGTACACACACACTCACCTCGTCCCGGACGTCCGTCTCAGGCGTTTTCACATTGATTTTCAGGCACACCTTCTCCATGGAGGGTCCTCAGCTGAAGGAGCGCGCGTAGCGCTTGTTCGGCTTGTTTTTGGGGCGGGTTGGGGCCTTCTGCTGCGGCGCATTCAAGTCACCACAAGCATCAGCAGCATTCTATTTCGGCCTTCAGCACACCTACAAAACAAAGCATTATGGGTTCATTGTGATTCCTACACAGAAGGGCTGTTGTCGAAATTTACTCAAGCTATATCGCTTCCGTTTCTCTTATTCAAGTTGTTGTTTTTCTAGAACGTTTGTTTGTTCACTTTCCGTTAAACTTTTGAGCTTTCCAAGAGTGTAGTATCTGTTCGATTGCTCTGACGTATTGACATGCTGCTGTGGTCCTTCTCCTCAGTTATTTCTCCAGACATGCATTGTTATTGCGCAAATATTTATAACTTTCCAAATTATTGACATAGACTTCCTTTCTGGTCGAATAGTGAGCTCGAATTTGTCGTATCCTCCAATGATTGCTATCTCATTCATGAGTCTTGGGAAACTAGTCATATTCGTGGTGCTGGGAGGAAATCCAGTCCCAATCCCGTTTAAACTTAGAAATGGATTGATGTGCTGCGGCGAAATAGGACGTGGGCGACTAACATCACTAAGTGCCCCTTGCGTTACCCACAAACGACGAAAGCAAGTCGAAGTCAATAAGAATGCGGCCGTGCAAGCTATGGAACGAGGCGCATACCCGACATTCATCTCCGTGTATCGGTGCCTAGTTGGCCGGAAACAGGCAAATAGCTGGAAATTCAAATCTGTACGAAAAATCCATTTCGAATCGAAAATCACCAACCGCTACTTCCATCTTTCTGATTAATGAGTACTCGTTGGCTTATGATTCGCTTCAACAGGTTTTTCACTCACTGTTAGAATCCTGTCATAACTGAAGACGACAAGAAGGCCCGTTAGGGTTAGTGTTAGGGTCTGGATTCATTAACGGTATACAGAAAATAATCTCCTAGATATGTCCTGAATAAAACCGTGGCTTATAAACCTGTGCGGTGGAGTTTATTCAGTGTATAGTCGGTGTCCATACAGCGGTAACACACCTCAGCGAGGATTTGGAGACCTCGAACTTCGAACTCCTAATAAACCTCACTTGATTAGTCAGATTTTTCACGCGATTCGAGGCATTTCAACTCTCGCCGCGCTAGTGAACAGCGTCCGATTTCGCACGATTGGTGCAATTGTGAAAAGCGCTGCTGACACTCCCACGGCCGAGCGATCGATGCTCGCCCGGGCTACTACCAATCCTCGAATTGGTTCCATAGTACTCGCCTGGGAAGGTAAAGACATGGTACATCCATTCCAATAGGCCTTGTTTGTTTGCTATCTGCATCATGGGAGGTGTATTTGCACTTCTGGACATCTGAGTACGTCTAGCTAAACTGAGTGAGTTACGAGGGCATTTTGGAATTCACCAACATCTTTAGATGTGAAATAAATTAAAGTAGTAATCATAATATTTATCTTATCGACGCGCATGGTACAGTGGTGAGAGGCGCTACTGACGCCGACATGATCGAGCTATCGATCCTGCGCGCACTAACCAAGCCTTCCATCCTTCCGGGGTTGGGTTAATTGGTGCCAGACCTGTCTGGGAATGTAAGGTTCCTGACTTGGTACAGCGGTTGGCGGCCGTTCTATAGGCCAAATACGCATTCACCATGACTTCACGATTTTGAGTGAAACATCGAACGGCCCGGCTTTACTTCAGGGAACTGATCAACGCTGAAACTTTCACCTATTTACCTTTTATCTGGCAGATTCGGCGGTTTGAGACGGACTATAATACAAGTTGTATCAATCCCAGAACATCATTTACATTGTCTTCAACCTCAAAGCTCGAATCTTTTTTCAATCCCTGACGCCGATGAGAAATTTGAGGTGATAGTTGGAAGGAAACGATCAACTTGTGGAACAATATTTATGTTAGGAGCAGTTTACGGAAATATTTCCAAAAATTGCATTCTCGATTGTACTTCTATTAAGTGTACCGAAAATATGAAAGCAGCAACGCGCTGCTCGCCTTCAAACTTGGTGTAGTCACCTTTCCAAGAGCAAGAGCATTTGCAAAGCCCGCATCAGTTTTTTCGACTTTCTTCTAGTGGCGGAGTCTGAATAGCTACGAGCACATCGATTTGAAGGACGAAAAATTGCAGCTTACGCTTTGTCGAACCGGCACTCATAAGCCCAAAGTTCAGTCTAACTCGTAGTTAGAAAGCATTGAAACAGATGAACGAGAAGGGGAACATTCTTGCTCATGTGCTTGAATTCTTGAGATTCTGGGTGAGAAATACTTCTGACATTTCTTTAAAAGACTACAACACCTTTCTGCTCTTATAACCAAATTTCACTTTTATGGATAAAAAAGGCTCTCTTGGATTTAGTTTCGGGCAGGACACCATTGCTGTCAGAGGTAGCTGCACTCGACTTTGGCTTTTGCTGAAGATTTCCTTTTTCGGCCTATTCGCCGTTTCGCATAGACTTGTTGTTCATTATTCGAGCATCTCCGTTTACATGTTTCCTTTCCTTTCTGTTCTATGTGTACTATGATTTTTTTGAATTTGAAAATGAATTTTTTTTGAATAATTTGGGTTTCAGCTACTTGTCTACTGTTTACTGTACTGCTACTGTTTATGATTACCCTTTCTACACATAAAGTATCATATTCCGTACGCCGTGTTTTCGTTCGGAGTCGATTCTCAGTGTCCTTCACGTTGATCTTTGCGTTGTGAATTTATCTCAATTTTAAGTGTTCACTTCTTCAGAGTCCCTGCTCGATTCATTTGGCGGCGCGAGGTGGCGAGCGGACCTCCTTCCTTCTCCGCCTCCTCACCTGTTCTCACCAGGCATGGTTGTCCGAGGCGAGCAGGGTGAGTTGTTTTATCCTCTTTGAAAGCGTACGATCCTTCGAAGGTGCTTACCTTCTGGATCTCAGCTATCAGCGTTCAGAACTTCGAGAATTCATTGTCCACATGAATATGCTTACTTTGCGATGCCAATGCTCGAAAGCTGTAAATTGAGATTCTAACCAAAGTCATTTTTGACAAAGGAACTAATTTTTCTCAGAACTTTTTAATAAGAAGTTCACTCCTCCGAAAAAGTAAGGGACCGACCTCCGATCTTTTGTTGTGGCTGCCGTCCGCCCAATGATCATTATTATCTTTTCGGTCGCGATTGACACCTCATACGTTTCTCGACTGATATTTCAAGACACGACAGAATTCCACTGTCTGTCGTCTTCCGTTCGACATATTTCATCCGAGTAAGAGCACATTAATCATGCTCAAAACTAAACGAGTCTAGCCGACGAATTATGTGATGATGAAAGACTGCCAGTGCTTCTCATCATAACCATCTTGACAAGAAGAAACGATTCTCAACTGGCGTACCAATCCTTAATAGCTGAAATGACTTGATTCATAAGCAGCACTTCGTACAGTGTTCCACATAAATTGACCTCAGCTGTGAAAGGTGACCACATTATGCCGAATGCCTTCAGAAATCTCGAACTACATACAGGCTTAGGTATATCCATACCAATACGGCTTTCTACGCTTGTCTGTTTGTTGTGGTTATCATGGGCGATCTACTACAGAAGCGATCAAAATAATATGTCATCTTATATTTTTGAATACAAAATCTCTATATCAGTGGAGGGGTGACGAAATTGGACTTGAGGCTTTTATAGAATAAGACTTTTTTGTTTGCATCTAGGTCTTACGTTCTTCTCAAGTTTTCGAGAAGATGACTCATAAAGTTATACTTACGTGAACTGTTATTTTCAAGAAAATCTCAAGAGGAATCAACTTCGATTTTCTCCATTGCGCAGGAGACCTTCTAAAAAAACAGTGACTTAGAAAGAAAATGAGTCCAATTCCTTTGTGGATTTAAATTTCATCTAATTCGCACACATTGAAAATGCCGCCCCCAACTTCTGGCACCTTTACCTTTACCCTTAATGTAGGGACGTCGTTGAAATTTGAATTTTCTTTCAATAATGCGTTGCTCGCGGCTTTTAGTATGCCGCACATCGACTGAGGGTGGAGCTCTTGACTGTAGCAGTTCGTTTCGGTGTTTCGGTGCTTTTCTTTGACTTGCTTTCAAGTGGCCATTGAATTTGTGTCTAATCAACGAAACGTCGCCGTTGATGGGTGTGTATTCCAAAAGGGTCGCCGCCGCCGCTCCGGGGTGGCATAATCTGCTCGTTCGCACCTCATCGTTCGACCCGGAAAGCGGATTTTATCGGACAGTTTGTGTCACGTTACGTCATCGAACAGCCGAAAAGGTATACGGGGTGGGGGTAACGATCAGCGGAGGTTTTGGTCGAAATGGGCTTCTGCAGGCGCAGGTGCACATTATCTGGTTCACGCAGCAAATTTGTTTGCCTGATCCGTCCACATGTTATTCCACTTCCGTTTCCTCTGGCCATCCACACAACTACAATATTCTCAATGTGTCCTTAGCAGGTTGAACAGACACTCCTGGTCTATCAAGAACGAATTCCGTGTTGATAATTGGCTCAGGAAATGCCAACCTCCTTCGATTTTCGATTTTCAATCCATTTATTGGCGTTTATATTACTGCTGTTGAAACGAAGCTTGTCTACAACGGACATCCCCGTGAGGTCCACATAAGCGCTGCACAGCTCTGAAAGACAGTCTACCTCGTTCGACTACTAGTGGAAAGGGATCTACAAGCTGTTAGATTTCGAAGTGAATTGGGTTTGGATAACCTAACTGCAGACTACTACTACTTTGTTTATTGGAGAGCTGAACAATGGATTTTTTTGATTTCTAAACCAACCATCAGCATGGAATTTGTTTTTTCTCGAGAAGGAGTATCTATTCGACCTGATGAGCTACTTCTAAGCGTAAAGATCATGTTTTTTGTTTGCCTAGACTCATTTTCTACCAATACAATTTAGCTAATTTCGGGAAACTATGACCGCAAGTTGCCCATATCAGATGAAAATCCACTCACTGATACACGAGATGTTCTGTCTCGAAAGATAATGTAAAACTCGTGGCGATCCATTGAAAATATTGTGCAGTTGAGTAGTTGGCCAATAGGTAGAGTTCGGAGGAAGAGTTGGCTTCAATGACTCGCTCAGAGCCGCGTATTTAGTCTCATTTTCGGCTCATGACGTCTTTGCTCGACGACAACTTTGCTCTTTTTCATTTTTCTGCATATCGATGCCCTTCGATGACGTAGGAAGCGTATAAAGCAGCGCCTCGGCTGTGCATTGCGGCGGTCTTCTCCAGTTGATTGATAAGGGCTGCAGTCGAAAACACCCACAACCTCCGTCGCTTCTCCGAGGAGGACTGCTCTCCAAACGGGCAGTGTCAATCCAAAACGCGTCGTCAGCCGCAATAACGCCGTTCAGTTCGTCAGCAAAACGACAAAGGTGTGTGTCTGCTAGTGGGTGTCCCCAGAAGTACACTGCTGAATGATTAGGGCACACTCTTCCAACGGGCTGAAAAAGTCGCTTGAATTTTCGTCTAGGTAGAATCTTACCCGCCGAGAGCGGCTTTTCGAAGCGCTAAAAGGCGTTCCTACGGTGGGATCCGTGTTAGGTATACCTTCTGCGAAGTGTATGGAACTGCTCCCAAAGGGCCGACGCGCAACGTGGGTAATTGAAAGCGGCATCCGGTGAAAATGACTCTGGGTTTTTTGATCACAGCTCATTACCCTGTTTCGAGCATGTTTCGAGCAGGATATCTTCCCAGCACTTTCGCCACTCTGCACTCGATCACTGAAGAAGGAGGAAAGTATCCCAACGGATAGAACAAATGGGTGACGCCATCAGCCTCGTGCCCTTAGCCTGAATTCAGAATTCCTCGAGGGTTTTGACAAGTGTAATAGATGTTCCACGACTTAACATCATCACGAGGAATGGCGAGGGTAGGTGAGAGTTCTCATAACTATATGATGCTCCACTATACCAAAGATTTGAGCTCATAGCATCATGCTCGTGCTCCTTGAAGAATGTATAAGTAGTGCCCTCACAAGGGAAGCTTGTCAGTGAAAGGTTCGGTGAAGGTTCATAGCGAAACCCATAGGAGCATGTAGGGCTTCGTACGAGAAATGCAACGATGTGTTCACCTGGTGCTTTCGCCACCTGTTTGATCTGAAAACGGCCGGCGATATTTTGCACTGCCCCACACGTACGCTCCCTACCAGCGCGAGTAACGGGTACGAGTCCAGCGGCCAGAGACAGTATTAGTGGCGACCGTCCATCATCATGGTTCGGCCTTAAGAGAGCTTACAAAAATATTACAGGAGCAAGTGGTACAGTTGTAAGAGGCGCCGGCGGTCTGGCGACCCATTCTCGTCTAGGCTAACCAAGCCTTCCAGCCCTCAGAGGTTGGGTGAAATGGTACCAGTTTTGTTTGGGTAGGTAGAGACATTGACTTGGTATAACGGCTGGCCTCTCAAGTCATTGTATAAGTCAAATACGAATTCACAATTTGAATGGAACACGAATAATTAGGGGATTGACTACCGATCACCTTCCACCTTTGAGAAGATATACGAATTTAGAGTAAGGCAGAATGCACCCATAAGAACTTCTCGCCAACAAAGCTTAGGGATTTCAAGCTCATCCAGTGGAGCAGCTACGTGAAAATTGGGGAACCTCCCGGAGTTCTAAGAAGAAGTATTTTGTTTCTTTTTGGTTTTTAATATTTGATAATTAACGCCATTGCTGAAGGTGATTGAGAAACCATGAAATTAGTTGCCTACCTAATAAGTGCTTACGGCCCACGGAGGAGAGCGACAGAAGCGTCTGTGGTGAGGTAAAAGGTAAATATGCTTGCGTTGATCAGTCCTCCAAGGACACGGTGGCGAATTCGTGTTCCATTCAGAATAGCAGAGCCATGTTGAATGCAAGTCAGTGTCCTTACTCACCCAGACATGTCTGGTACCCTGGAGCGTTTCATCCCTGGAGGGATGGAAAGCTTGGTTAACCCGGGCGGCGATTGATCGCTTGACTGTGGGGTGTCAGTAGTGCCTCTCACCACAACTCCATGTCTCTGGTAAATGACGTGAAAATGGCTGAGGTGCTCGAACTGGTCCTCGCTGCTACTGGTGGTGTGGAGAGGAGGCCTATCTGCTTTGGCGTTTACGTACGTCAGCGGCGGCGCTTCCAGCGCGCTGATAATGCGCTTTCGTACTCAATTCCCATATAAACCAGCGCTTCCCTCCACGTTGTCCGTTCCCTCGTGCTGAGGGGATTCAGCCGGGGACACATTTGACTGGACTTTGAATTCTGCTGTCTTCGAGTCCCTTTCGTCTCTTGTTTTCCTCCTTTGCTCATCTGCTCATCATTCTTCCTCATCAACGCTACCGTTCTATAATAGCAATTCTTTGCAACTGAGTCTCATTTTTTCTGCCAAATAGGGGATCCGAAGGAACATATGAAGAGGACCAAAATCACTCAGAACAATTAAGGATCTGAAGTGGGAGGGAAAATTTCAAATTCAACAAATAAACATGTTAACCAGCACCGTTTTCAGTGTTAAGTAACGAAACATTTAATGTTTCCAGCAATTCGCTGATGTAGAACTGTGTTTTGTTCTAGATGCAGAAGGATCAAAAAATATAATATAGAATGAAATAACTCTCTCTTCCTTCGAGCCTGCTACTGTGCCAATCGTTTTGAAGTAACTGCATTAAATCAGAAAATATGAACTCAAGAGAACATCTATAAGTAAATGCTGTGCATTGGAATAGTCCACCGCAAATGTATGACTCATCAGAGGAAATCAAGAATAATAATGGTGACATTCCAGTTGAAGTGTGGAGGGACCAATTTTAAAGCACATGATAAAAGAGTTTATTTCAACAACTTAATCGCGGACCAACATTTTTTTCTAACATTTTAACAACTTAATTGCGGAATAACTCAAGACAAAAAAGTTACTGAATAAGATTTTATCACTTTTCACTTTATCATTTTTCACTAGTCGGCACTCGCGAGAAGCCACCAGTGTTCCCAAATATTTGGAGTCAACAAGTTTTCTTCAGTAATTTTGATTTTTTCAGCAATCTTTTTTCCAATCATGTGAACGTGTATGTTCCAGTTGCTTTCGATTATCCTTTTGCCACATCGGGTCGATCTTATCCAAAACAGACCTCACCTTCATAAGTGTCCCAATACAGTATGCGTCTGTCTCCAAATGTCTTTTCCTCCGTTGCTCCTTTTTGCCTTGTTTCTTTGGTTTTTGTATTTTTCTTTTTGATAAGTGCTTGTTCTTTCCCTGATTGCTAGCCTAACGACGGTTCTGTTTTCTTACTGTTTTGCTCATAACTGTTGGAACGTTTCAATTTGGGTAGTTTTTGCTGAAGCAAAACAGCAGTTTGCATCCGAATCTCAAAAAAGCTGAGAAAATGCTCATTCTAGAAGGTTATGATCTGCTCCGCCTGTGTTTCTAGTACGGGCCAGGGTAGAGATTCGTGAGCGGTATACCCACTGTAACTTGAGGCAACAAGAAAGGCACCGTTAAACGACAGTGAAAGGATACCCAATTTTGAACGATCGCAGTTTTTAAGGCATATAGCTGGTTTAGCTCACCCGTGGTATAGCTCGATTTTTGATCCCGAATATCACCGCTGAAATTTCATCTGATCCTACGCCGTATCTCACCTTTAATTTGATAAGAATAATTCACAAGAAAACTGGGTTGAACAAAAGAGTCGCTGTAGGTGGATAACTTGCAACTTTTGAATCCCAGGAATTCATGGGAGACGTAAGTTTTCGTGAAAACGTTATCGAATATTCCATTGAAGTTCTACCAAGGATTAATGCTAATTGAATGGAATGAATAGAACTAACTGAATGAATTGGATTCTGTGTTGAGCGTGCCATTTCTTACGGGCTGATTGCGGAGAGAGTGATTTTTGAACCGCGAGTAATATTTGACAACTTTTAAAAGAGAATATTGTTTGGGAATGGAACTAGAAGAGACGAAGGATAAATCATCGCTGGGTGCGTCGATCTTTGACCCCACCAGCTGCTGCTCTTCTCACGTAGAGTGGCAGAAGCTGTTGATATCAGTGCGCTGACCTCTGATCAATTATGACCGGCCGATGGACTGTTGTTGTGGAGCAGCTATATGAGAACAGAGCAGAGCTAGGACGAACAGCGAAATCTCTGCTAAATCGATCACACGAACTGGTCGCAGAGTTCCCCATTGTTGTTGACCTAACCGTGTTTATCGCCCTCCATAAACACGCACTAACATCGCTAACAATCTCCATGTTCTCTCCTCTTTGAATCTTGGCATTGATGATGATTTGTTAATGTTCAACGTTGAACAAAGTTTGTCCACCTGACAACCTCGTGCGGAAGAAATAGTTAATTTTAACAAATCGCTAACAATGCTTTGTTTATTATCGTGAAATTCTAGTTTTATTACCGCTTTTGCGTGTTACTACTAGTTATACTAGAAGATGGTGTTGTATTGATGATGCTAGTGTTTATGGTGTTCATCACAAAACACAGTTGAGAAGAGAGCCGTCGGCTCAGTGGTGTAGTTGTCTATTTAGAACACTCATTCCCCCCGATAGGCCTAAAATGCGGATTCGAATCCCGTCTGAGTCGCGATTTTTGCGATGATCCTAGTACCATCATTGCAACATCTTTCGTGATTATTCCCTAAGTATTTTTCTTTTTTTGCTAAGTACCCATTTTGTTGAAAATGTTTCACCGAAAGACGCGCTTTGCACGCGTTGTTGTGCTTGAGTGAATTTTCCTGTCAATTTTTACGTTTTCTAGGTTGGTTGTGATCGCCATCGCGCTACTACTTTCCAAGAGTCTATCACTGTTACAATTACATTTCCGCTATTTCGATGCACATGTTTAACGGATTCGATGTCGTTGTTTGCCAACTTTTTCAGTACAATATTTTTAACACGTCATGTATGCCCGAAATGTGTGTCCTCATGAGTGTTATACCCGAAATCTGTAAGCAGGTTCAGGTTTGAGGTTCATGGGGTTTCCATCCCAACGGGTTGAGTAAATTGATCCCAGTCTTGTCTGAGAAGGTAGACCACTTACTTGGTACACTAACCCCCAGAGGTCCTTATATAGGCCAAATACGCATTCACCTCTACGATTCTGAATGGAACAGGAATGCGGCGACGCGTCCTTAGAGGACTGATCAACGTCAACACCTTTACTTTACCATAGGCCATTACCACTTCGGGGTCTTTGAATCATCGGTAGCAGGGTTTCATGCGTGCATTTCTATGGAGCGCAGTGTAGATTCCAGTGAGACCTGCTGTTTTTCGTGTCCGCTAGTCTTTGACATCCACCGCTTACCTCCTTTGCCCTTTTGAATTGCAAAACGACAATAGATCCGCAGCGGTGGACTCAATTTGGAGCCCAATTCAAGACTCGAATTCATTGCAGTTCTTGCTCACGGTGCTCTCCTTCGCAAAACGTGCGTCTGAGGGCGGCTATTTTGTTGACCATCTAAAGATCATCTCACATAAAAAAGGGCCAGAGCGCGTACCTCGGAAATTCCTATCTGCTCCTGAATGACATCGAATGGAGTTTACAGCATTGTACAATGAAAGGCGGTCAGGTAAGATCGGGTTCCGATTGAAAGAGTAAACCTAAGGCTGAAGGAAATTTAGAAGGTCACCTATATCATGTTCTCTAAAGAATAATAGATCTCCTCAGGGAAACGAAACTCATTTGTTAGTGGAGCTTCTGGGTTGTTTGTGCACTTATATGCACATCAACCGGGTTGGCTCTTCAGTTAGTAAGCTACAGTCCAATTGTTCCATATTTTCCTTCAGTACCTCTTTACTGATACATTTTTCAGTGACCTGGCCTTAACTATTTCATCTCATTTGGCGCCTTTCTTGGTTCACTTGTTTGCGAAAAGTGGCTGAAATCCGCCCGACTCCCAGCTCGTTTTCAAAATCTCACCAATTGAGTGTTCTCCAAAACTATTCTTGGAACGGTAGGTATGCATGGAACTCTCCTGGCGCTCATATTATTTACTGCACTTATCAGGACACATTTTCGTTCTGAAGTTTTAGTAGACTTGTCGTAACTCCTAGCTAGCGCGCGTATGAACCGATTTGCAGGTCTCGAATTTCGAACAAGACAAATCCACACCATTTCTTTGCGTGGTTTTGTGACGTTTGTCGATCGCTCCAGACATCGTCGCTTGTCTTGCACAATAATTCCGAGAATTTCCTGAAACGATATCACTTCATTTCATCTAATCGATTTCGCTCGCTTGAGGGAGTCCTTGCATGACGGCTTTTTTCTATATTAACCATCGAGAACACCCTCCTCCATTGATGTCAAGATGAAAATTCCAGATACGAGAACATCGCAGACCGCGTGTGCAAATTCCGTGCAATCAGAGAAAATCAATTTTGATTGTCTGTTTAATTCAGCTATGAGACGCAATTCTGAGCATGTGATTCAACCGTTTCTGTTTTCATCGAAGTCAATCACTTCCGTATCATCTCTCATCGTTGAAACGTCATCGTTGCTTGCCTATCTCAGTTGGTCTTCGATCGTGTTCAAAGTGTCCTCAGTAAATTTTCCCCGCGTTTAGCAAACTGGCTTGGTTTCGAACATCATGCAACTGGCTTAATTTCGAACTGTTTCCTTTTTTCGAGACTTCTCTAATGCATTGGTGCTGTTAATTCCCAATAATCAGCCACTTTGTTCGTCAAGGTGCAGGTATAGCAGCTAACTATGTACTCAGTTTCACAAGCGTGATAAGGTTCGTTTTCTCATGGAAAAGCTTCGATGGCTTTCCCCGCCCCCTCTTCGCTAGACAATTGCTTTAGCTGCACAAGGTCAATGATGGTGCCGAAGCATAGCTACAGACTGCCAGTTAAGGTAAAAGTAGAGGTGTCGGCATTGATCAGTCCCTCAATTCAGAATCGTAGGGGCGTTGTGAATGAGTATTTGGCCTATTCAATGGCTTACGGTAGCCAGACGCTATACCAAGTCTTTACCTCCTCGGACAAGTCTGGTACCAATTTACCCGATCCCTGAGAGATAGATGCTTGATTAACCCGGGCGGGGATCAATCGCTCGACAGTGCGGATGTCGCTAGCGACACTTATCACTAAACCACGCGCGCCCTCTCGATTTCAAAAGTCCTGCAAGATGATTGTTCGTTTGGCTGGATCCGGAACGCTGTCCCAGGGTTAAATTGAACATCTCTTCCCATGGCCTTGTGGTCTCTTTCGTCGTACAGGCGGGGATACAGCGTAAATTTATTTTTGTGTTGTGATTGATCACAGTACAGCTGCTCTGAATCTGTTTTACTTTGGTGCATATAACAGTACAGTGTACAAATAAATTTCAAAAATATAGATAAATACAGTTCGCTTCAGTGAGAACGATACGCTTTCGATGTGGAGGTGGGGGTAGGAAATTGGTGAGGAGGTGGGTCCGATCATCGAGTAGCACTCGATCAATCGTTTCTTTCACGATCTTCATCGTCGTAGATCGTATCGTGTTTTCGATGCCAACAGACAACCTTGCCGGTCTGTTTTCTTTACCTACGCCACAGGTTTCAAGTGCCGCTGGTGCAGCCTTTTCTCTTGTTTTGGGTATCTCCTTCTGCGTAGGAGTTTTCTTCTGATCTTCCGTTTTATATTTTGTTGTGTTTCATGAATATTATCTCTTAAGGCTTTGATGATATTATACGTCAACGGAATATCTTTTCCATTAATATTAATCATCTGAACCGGAGCCTCCTCCGATCGCTTTTTACGTACGAAAGGCGTGGTCATTTATGTTCACTGAAATGAGTCAATCATCAGGTCTGATTCATTTGATCATGTTACACATATACCGGCCTCGTTCTTTCGGTACTTTCACAGCCAGTCAACTATCTCTCCTGTTATAAATTTCGTCTCCTGTCAGTGAATGGAAACAAATTTCGAGCTTGTCTCGTTTGATTTTGGCTTCCTTCTCTGCTATTCTCTTCTTGCAGTTCATGACCTTATACTGGTTGTCTTTCGGCTTCATTGTCTGTTTTTTACCTCGTTTTATCTAATTTTCGCGTAGATTTTGAAAATCAAGATGTTATTCCTTAGTAATGACAAGCCGTGAGGAAGAGATCAGTGTGCCAGCAATTGAGGTCTCTCCTGACAATGAGGTGGCAGTGGAGGTAGCCGAGCCCAGCCAGGAGGTCGTAGAAGATGTTGCCGAGGAGGAGCAAAGTTAGCATGACAGTTGTCGAATATTTTTATCTTATTTTCACATTCGGTGCATTCTGCGTGAATGGCCATTTAAAACAATTTCCATTTCTGAAATATCGATTCATACGAGAGCAGTTCAAAATTTGACAGCAATTTGCATGTGTCTGCTGCCACTGGAAACATTTTACTTCCATAAAGTGTGTGGATTATTAGTAGTCTTTCTAGAGGTGATACTGATACCGAAAGCGCACTTCGATTTCCGCCCTGAAACCTAGAGATGCTCAACTAATTAAATAGTTAATTACCTTCGCTCTTGTTTTCCACACATCGTTCGCTCAATGATTGCAAAACACCGTCTAATCGTAAGAGGGAAGAGAAGCTGGAGCGCCGAAATTCTACGGCGTTCTTATGACTTCATTTCCGTAAACAAAAGAATGAAAAGTCTTGAATCGGTCAAGATTGCTAGGGCTTTCCATGCGGAACTGTAAAAGTGTCTTGCTGAACTTCAAGAAACCTCGATGCGGAACGCTGTTCTCAGGAGATTTTCTCTGACATTATTCTCGATTTCTACCGCCTAATTGATGAGAGTTTATTACAGCGTTGGACTCGCCCGGCGGTAGTTGTTCGAGGGCGTCAAATCACGCGAGTCCGATGCGGAACTTGAGCAGCGCCCACGGAGGCCTCTACGTCTCCGCTCCGGGCAAGATCATACTTTTCGGCGAACACGCGGTTGTCTACGGACGTGTGAGTCCCTCTTGCTTTTGCCTTATTTTTGTTCGCTTTCAACAAAATTCATTTTCCTGTATTTTCATTACCTTGTATGATACCGAAAGGTAAAGAGTAAAGTATCGCAGTAGTAACGGATGGCCGGTACGCAGCGCGAGCGCAAAGCCGTGATTGCAATCATTTCTTGCTTCATAGTCAAACACCTCACTGTCCTTCACTTTCAGTTACAGCTCGTACATATTCAACAACAGATCAGAACAAAAAGGATTGAGCGTAGGGAAAAGCTACAAGCAAAGTAGCATAGCCGCAGGAGCTTAGGATGGAACTTCAGTAGTTTTTCCAACGGGAACGGAACATTTGTCACCTCTTGAGGGACGATATAGACCCCGTCATTGTGGAATGTTCTGCGAATAAGCTGGATAGCCTAGAATCCGTAGAACGTGAACAAAAAAAAACGACAGCACCACTAAATCGTACATTTTTAAAAACCTCGGCTACAAATGTAAGAGACGCAGCTGACACCAGCACGGTGAAGCGATCGATCCCCGCTGGTCTAGCCAAGCCTTCCACCCCACAGATTCGGGTAAGTTGGTACCAGACTTGTCTGACTAGTGAGGAAGTAAAGACACAGACTTGGTGTAGCAGCTGGCTCACGCAAGTCACTGTATGGACTAACGACTACCTTGCAAGTTTTAGACGGACTTACCTTGCAAGTTTTAGACGGCGATCGCTGGCTCAATCGACCTGCGCACGTACGTGAGCCTCTTCACTTCAGCAGATGGCCGAATTTATTTGAGTCTTCCTGATCTGGGTGTCGAGAAAACGTGGCTCCTTAAGGATCTCATCAAGGCCGCCGATCGACTAGCAGGTTAATTTTTCAAACTTATTTGCCAATTGTTTTATGTTCACATTTTTCGTGTTTTCCCTTGCTCATTCCTTACGTTGTCTTGTTCCACATTTTTCAGATGCTTGAAGATATCTTATGCTTGATAGAATATTGCATTCCTTTCTCAGTTATTCTTCCTTCGCTAGCGTTTTCTCTTTTGTCGGTATTTGTCGCTTTTGAGGTATTCAGGAAGATTCACCCTGTTTGAATACTTCTAGTTTGTGAAAAATATATTGTTCTTTTTTGCAGTAATTCCTGCAGTTTTTTCTGATGTTCGTTTCGTCTAAGTTCCCAGAATGCCTTCGTAAAGGAACAGCCGTAGCGATATATGGATTTTCATTCGAAGGGATTGATTAATGGATGATAGCCATGTATAATATAGGTTTTGGGCGTTTTTCTATCTATATCCTGCAGAATTACATTACCTCTCAGAAGGAATGGTAGAACAGTTTTGCCGTTGGATTATCGAGGAATTGAGTTCATCTTTGAATGCACCCAGCAAATTCATAACCTTCACATGGTCTCATACAAACCCGACACGGAACTCGATGCGTGCTTTCTTTATTCTATTTGATCCTGTTTCGCATTCCTACTTGCCAATATTGCCATGAAGATTAAATAAGACCGCAACACAAAAGTTTACGATAGACTCAGGACGAAAAGATATTGATAAGAAACAAGAAACAGCGTTGTCCGGAAAATCTTGATCTATCACCGCATTTTGTGGGTACTACTAAGCACTAGAAGATGATGTTGTAATGATGATGCTGGGATCATCGCAGAAATAGCGGCTCGGGCGGGATTCGAACCCGTGTATCGGGCCTAGCCAGGGACCGTGTGTTGTTAGACCACAATCCCACTTAGTCGACCGTTCGGAAATGGTGCTGTGCCAGTCAATGTTTTGAGGTTAAATAGTATAATACCAAATCATGCTTACCGGCTTAAGCCGTTATCACGGATGAGTGCTAGTGGTAGAAGCCTTTTGGCTTAAGGAAGGTGATAGGGGAGCGCAAATGACCGGCGCGATTGGTGAAGTGCCATCGGCTCCGTGGTGTAGTGACTCCCAGTGCCTCGGATAGGTCGAAGATGTTGGTTCGAATCCCGCCTCAATCACGATATTTGTGATGATTCGTGTCGGCTTCTAGAGTGCTCCTCCCGAGGGTGATTTCCTCACGTTGTTCTCAATATGGGTAGTTTTTTTTGCTTCAGTTGCGCACCCAACGAGATAACGGGACTTCGAAGCACTGCTTCTTGGATTCGTGACACTCTTCATCATTATTTCTAGCTGTTAGATTGCCTGTTCGAACGAAAACCTTCGCTATTTCGTTCTTTGAGCTGAGCAAGTGCTGCTCTCTACCGCTGTTTCAAAATTTTCATTCAGCGGACCATCCAGTCGAAGAGGACCAGCCGCCGTCGCTCGAGCTGCTGGTACCAATCGCCCGGAAGTTGTCCGGTTCCTGCGAGGATCAGTGCGGTGTGCAGCACTTGGCCATACTTGCCTTCTGGTATCTCCTCCTCGGTGTTGCGCACAGGAAAAGGTTTGTTCATCGATTTGGTTGATATTTAGCTCCGACTTTCGAAAAAAAGTTGTTTCGTTGAATTTTCGTTTTCTTGCCAATAGTTGCGCTGTCTAGTGCACTTCATGTCTTCAGCTTCGCACTGTTTTCTGGGTGCTTTGTGAGAGTTCTTTCTTTGATTTTTGTCTGTTGGATGCAGTGCCTGTGGTGTTGAAGTGTGCCGTGTTTGTTCAGTTTCATCGCTCGTCAAGTCGCTGAGGTGGACGTTGAAGCCGGAGGAGATCCTGTGCCGTCATCGTAAGTCGCATGTGCATTGTGTGCTCTTTAATTTGCATGCACGGAACCGCAAGAAATGACTCAGAGGCGTATCGTGTGATAGGAAAGTCTTGAGCCGTTTTGCTTGAATGTTTCACAATTTTTGATGAACAGAATTTACGCTGCAGTTGGTGTTTGTTAGTCATTCTCGAAGCTTCGTTTTGACGGGTACAATTAGTTAAAGAGGTAGCTAAAGCGACTTGTGAAAAATTGAAAAAATTGGGCTGGACTGCTCAGCCCATCCCCTCAGATCTGGCACCATGTGCCGATCTTTTACATATTTTCGCTCTTCAAGACCTTCTTACTATTAGGTGAGAGAAAATTCACTCGAATAGAGGATGTTGTAAGCGCCGCCAGCGATTTCGTTGACCCGCAATGTCCTCAGATCTGAAAGAAAACGTTAGCTAATGCCTGATCTCGTTAGAGCAGGACACTGTCGTGACTAAGGATGGTGACTACATCGTTGAATAACTTACACTTTGAGCAGAGCAAGAAAATGGAAGTATAAAAGGATGTTGAATGGCTCAAGACCTTCTTATCGCCTTCTTCACCTCCTGCATTAGACCATCAATGCAGCCCAATTTCTGTTTCATTAACCCTTGCTACTACACACTTTTTGGAAATTTTGACGTCAAGCATTGGAATGTTAGTGCTACATCAGCGTCAGTAATTATTATTACGCGCTTGGAAGTGGACAAAATTAATGACTAAAGAAATTCCTGATTTGATCGTGAGTTCTGCTTGAGCGCGTATGGAAATCTAGAAATTTGCAACGCTTCAATGGAGATCGATGGATAGAGAGAATGAAATTCTGCGAAAACGGTCTTGTCGTACGGCCAACTCTGTGACGTTGGGAGGATTCACACTCTAATGCGGCAACAAAGCAGTAATGGTCAAGGGTATAAGAGAGACGCAGAAGTGACAGCAGAGCTACTGTAGCACGATATGACCGAAGCCATTCCGTGTTTATTCCACACAATCCGACTCCACCGTGCTGACCTTGATCAAATTATTATGTTTCGCTGAGATTGAATCTATTGGGATTATTTTGAGCGCTTATCACGAGACATCTGTTTTCGGAATTTTCGCCTAGGGCCACCCAGATCCTTAACTACGTCGCTGAAAAGTACACGTCAAATATTCAGTCACGTTCGTGGATTTTTGCATATCTGCACCTGATTTCACACTAGCTCAGCGCGATCACATCGTCAAACGTCGTTGCTGATCTCAACGAACAATTACCGTTTCCCGGTGGGGCTGCCCCAATGGGCGCAGCTATTGCGGAAATACGTCCAACCTCTTTACGATTGCTGTACTCCTGTCCAACTGCCGCACTATAGTGTGAACACCTCTTAAGGATGCAGTCAAATAAAATTGTTTTTTTTTGTGGATTTTTTGTGTTCTCGAAAATTCAGTTCTCTTGCTATTCCACTCTGTGTTCTAATTTTATACAGTATCGAAATGCTTGCGTTTCAGGGATCTTCTTGCTGTCAAGGCCACTGTACGATTCAAGTTGCCTAGCTGCGTAGGACTAGGCTCGTCAGGTATATTCACGCTAGAATTGTTTTATTTTTATTCTTGCATCGTGAGGTCCATGAGTTTTGTAGTAATTTCATTCGAGGTTTTTTCCCAATATTTTGAAATACTAATATTCAAGGTGCCTATTGTGTTTGCATTGCAACTGCTCTACTTCAAACCAGTGGTCTCATTCCATCGCCATCAATCGTTGTAAGTGATGTTACTATTCGATAGAGAGGCGAATAGAGATTTCTGGAGTTACCCAACGCATTTGAATAGACTGACGACGACGGCAGCCTGACATGGGAGGACCAGCATTTGGACATGATCCGAAAATGGGCCACTGCCGCCGAGTCGCTGATTCACGGTCGAGCATCAGGACTTGATGCCGCCGTGTGCACATACGGTAAGGGTAGAGCACTTGGAATCGGTCGAATAGAGCGAATTTCACAAAATATGTATCACTTTACAGTTAGCAGTGAATTGGTTAAAGTATGGATATTGACACGCTACGTGATTAGATCGATTCATCAGACGAGCATGAGAGAGAGAGCGAGGACTCCATTTAGAGATCCTATTATCTGGTGACGGAAGCATGTTACGATATTGCATCCAACCTCCTTAGCTATCAGTTCTAGCATCAGCTCAGGGTAGAGGTGTGCTAAAAGAACGACTCTTCTCGGTAGGTTTTCGAAAAACCACGCTGAGGGTCATCATACCTTACGGGCCTGATGACCTCGGTAGCCAACGGCTTTTGGTGATCTCGGGCAAGGTGATGGACTTCCAGTTATTGAAGAAAGATTTGAGCTCTATAGTTCCACATATATTTCTTTCGAATTATCCAGCTATCGTCTAAGTGTTCGGTCTCTTGTTGAAGGTGCGGACTATCGCACTCATGTACATTTTGGCTCGACGGCCGCGCGGTGTCTCGAGTGTAAAAAAATCCAGATATTTACCAGCTCGGTAAACATACCCATGATGGGATAGAGTATAAGCTGTGAGCACGCATTAACGTTTATTTTATATGATCCATAGACTTTTGAAGAAGGTTTTCAAAACCGGCGGTTTTTGGGGTGAAGGTGCAAGCGTTGATCAGTCCCCCAGGGACGCGTGTTGTTTTCGTGTTCCATTCAGAATTGTAGAGGTATGGTATGTACGTATTTGGGGTGTAGAATGACTTGCGGAGGCCATCCGGCAGTCAGTACTTTCACCTTCCCAGATAGGTCTGGTAGCAATTTACCGACGCTGAAGGGATGGGAGGCTTGGGCTCGGGCGAGGATCAATCGCTCGAACATGCGAGTGTCAGAAGCGCCTTTTAGATCTACACCGCACACGGGCGTCGTCGTAAAACGATTAGTTAGATAAATAAATAAATGTACCCTTTCTCCTGATTATCCCTTGGAAGATGAATGGATCCGTGGCGTGTCAATATTTGTGTCAATGTTTCGAAAGAAAAACGCGTCTGTGTATGTGTATCTACACACCTACTTTTTCACATATTCGTAGCGTGCTATGCTAAACTTAGAGTGTAAACGTAGACAGGTTAGGAATAGTACCTCTCCTGGGCTGGCCATTTTTCTTCTTCTAGTCGACAAAATCAGTATGTAGCAGAATAGATCGTGAATAGAACAGTTCACCTCATCCTGCAGTGGCCTCTCTCATGCCCCGTTCAGCTTTGGAGTCGTGAGGCTTCCTTGCACTACACTGCAGTTGAACTGTGCAAAGCATGTGCTGAGGCTTGTGTTCCGGCGAGTGAGATGTGCAAAGCTTGGCGTAAAAATCTACACAGAAAAAATGGCATGGCAAAAACAACTGGCTCTCTGATTGGGGCCAAGTCTAGGTGTCGATTTCCTTCGAAAACGGGTTTGATAATGAGAAAGAAGAAATCCACTTCAGGATCAGTTTCAAGCTCTCGATTGCATTGCCGCTGGAAATATTCCTGTTCGAACCTCGACCTGCGACTTTGAAAAAGATATCGCAAGTCATCTGAGCTGACACGCAATCAAAGGAGAGATGAGTTCATGCAGCAATGACTACACTCAGTATATTGAAGAAGAGTGCCGGTTACCATTCTTTCGAAATAAGTGAAGATAGAAAACACTACTCGAGGCTCATCGGTAGTGGGAGTGTGAGGTGTGGCGATGGGTTTAGTTGTTGGTATAAACACCATTAGAAGATTAAGCGAGAAGGAGCCAGATCAATTAAGGTTGCAGGAGGACAGGAGGAATGGGTGGAGAGGGTATGTTGGAAAGGAAGTAAGGGGTATAGATTAATCTACGCAAATGGTTTAAACCTGACCAGTGTATAGCACGGACCAGCACCGGAGAAAATCGTCAGAAAATCTCGCAGTCTGTACAATTGCGGCCTAAAATCCGGCACGATTCAGAAAAGAAGTAGGCAGTCAATTGTGAGCTCACAAAATGATCCTGAATTGCTATGATTTCTTGATGATTTCTTTTCGTGCTGTTGGAACCATGTATATGTATGGACTCGTTATTTTTTCCGTGATTCAGTGGAGATCTGAGGTTTTTTTCGTCGGCACATAAAATATTGCAAGTCGGGAGCTGAAACAACTCGGACGTATCGCTTCTGTAATTGGATCTCCGTTTTGCATAAACCCATCGGTTCTTTTTCATTAACTACAGCAGCCGTTTTGCACTGTACCTGCCGCTGTAATGTTCCAATTTTCGACATTGTTTTGAATGAAAAGAATCGGCGTTGTTTGCCTGTGCACGCCTGAGCATGAGCCATTTTCGGCGATCATTGTGCCATTCGATGTCGCAACTGGCCTGAACGCAAGCACTCAACATGTGATGAATGAGAGATGAAGTTCTTCTCAGCAGTGATGAGCTGCGCTTTCAAGGTTGTGTGTTCGTGATCGATTTATCGATTTTCGTTGGCACACAAAAAGTGAGGTGTGATCGATGCTGTCACGTCACTGACATCACCGTATCTTCATCATATCACTACAGCTTCACCGTCGC
The DNA here is from genome assembly GCA_030553155.1 of Nippostrongylus brasiliensis. Classification (NCBI taxonomy): domain Eukaryota; kingdom Metazoa; phylum Nematoda; class Chromadorea; order Rhabditida; family Heligmosomidae; genus Nippostrongylus; species Nippostrongylus brasiliensis. The sequence goes on from CP130734.1 coordinate 23,219,719, forward strand.
CTTCGTGACCGATCTTGATCACCGCGTTTTTAGGTTATCGGGATTACGGCTACCAGAGCTTTACGCATCTGGGATATGTAGGATGCTACGGTAATTGCACTCGTCTTAATATCTCTATATCATATCACGCAGGTGTTTGTTGTTGATTGTGGAGCTGCAGTGAAACGTCAACCTTCGGGTGGATGTTGGATGCGAAGTGTTCTGTTCCGAAAAGTTGTCGTTCCGCTGCCGTGAACAGTGCCCGAATTTCGCCACCAACTCCATCCGAAGTGACACCCTCACGCCTTTTGAGTGTGCCATTTAGTTGTCTTTTATTAGCTCGATCGCATAGCAGACCGTAGGCTCGCTTCCGTTGTCAACAGCTTTTTGTACGTCTTCACTACGTTCTCTTAGGAGAATCGTTTGACCAGCACTCACTTGCTACCTACAGCACAATGTCTCCTGGAGCCGTTTAGTACACGGCTCTCCCCACGAATGGAAGTGAATCCCCCACCACACATCCTCTAGCCAAACGTAAGGGAACAACAAGTGTGAACGGCATGGAAGGATCCATTTTTTCTTGCAGGAACAGCATACGTTCCAATAGAGAGTGCGTTAAGTTCCGGCTAATTCTTTCCTTCATGGGTGCTGTATGTGTACTGCATGAGTAAGGAGGTTGCAAGTCTGAGAAGCAGAGGACTTACCCGTCTGACAACAAAAACATGGGCTGCGGGCGACCATCGAAACAACGGTCTTTCTGATTTAGGATCTAAATACATGGGAGATGTTGCGCTGCCACCGTTCAGAATTGTTCACTTTTTAACTGAAACCTGCATCTACCTCTGACAGCCTTACTAAGTGAAATTTCAGCGAAAAATAGTCTTCTGAACAAGGTCAGATCCATTGAGACGTATTTTGATGTCGCAGTAAAGTGTGAAGCAGCCTTGAACCTAATTCAATGGAGCATCTTTGACACATATTTTGTAAAAACACTGAGCAGGAAATATGGAACGTGCAAAAGGCCCTCCCTTCGAAAAAAGTTTTCCTTGTTCTACCTACCCTTAATTTTTGTACTGTTTTTCAGAAGCTTAAGAAAACATAACCGAAACCGTAATCAAATACCTTTCCCCAAAACCTTGAACATCTGTGCGGAAGGGAGGGCAATCGATACAGCAGAAGTGCACGACGCAAAAGGAAAACTGATATATTGTTTCATTGACGAAATTAACGCAAAGAGCATCAAAGAAGACAAAAGTCAGGAAACGTTATGGCGATCATGGCCCGTTCAGAATACCACGAGTCTCTTGGCTTTATTTTGATCATTTACTGCGGTTATATCGTAAAATTAGTGAAGGTGAAGACGTCGGCGTTGATCAGTTCCCCAAAGACGACGCCGCCGTATTCGCATTCCATTCAGAATCGACGAGGCATGGTGAATGCGTATTTGGCTTAGGCCTTCGTTATAGGTTCGCTCGCACCCCAGCGAACTCGTCCATTCAGCATCAGACAGCGTGGGGCCAGACACGTTTGTACGAGTTATCCCGTCGACGCGACTCGTACAAACGTGTCTGGCCCCACGCTGTCTGATGCTGAATGGACGAGTTCGCTGGGGTGCGAGCGAACCTATAACGAAAGCCTTAGGCCCTTGTTATACATTCGCTCGCGGTGAGCGTCTGCGACCTGCAAGCGGTGATCGCGTGCGCTACTAACTCAGACGCTGAGCACGCGACGCAAGCACGCACGCACCCGAAGCATACAGAGCAATGCGCGAGGTGATTGCCCCACCCCCAGCGAAAGGGTCAATCGCAGTGCAATACGCAGCGACTAGAGCGTGGAAGGTACGCGAGCGTGTGCATAACAGCCCGTGAGCGTCACCACGCCAGCGTCACCATGATAACTCGTACAAACGTGTCTGGCCCCACGGTCTCTGATACCGAATGTACGAGTTACGCTGGGGGTGAGCGAACGTATAACAAGGGCCTTATACAATGGCTTGCGGGGCTAGCCGTTATATTGAATCAGTGTCCTCACCTTCCCAGACAAGTCTGGTACCAATTTACTCGATCCCAGAGGAATGGAAGGAGTGGTTGGCCCAGGCGAGGTTAGATCGACCTTGCAGGTGTCAGCAGCGCTTTTTACCACTGTACCACGCGCGCGCATTGCTTGATAACCATACAATATACCCTTCTGTCATAACAAGCTCCACACTATGCTCTTTAATCGGGAGCATTTTCATTGAGGTGCATTGAATATGGGCAAGAATATTTAATCTACTTGAGGCCATTCAAATGTAGACAAATGAGGTTTCTCACTATTGCGTTTTGATTTGTTTATGACAAATAAGAAATTACTCTGATTTCAATGGAAACGACCTGATCGTGGAAAGAAATGAAAGCTTCTCTTTCCCGGTGTCACACCCCCCCCCTTTCCCGACCCGGGTTCGCTGGAACTCTGGAAATCAGCCAGCAAAAATGAGTACAACCCTTCTCTAACGAGGCAGGTCAGCGAGCGAGCAAACATTCTCAACTAGACGTATATAATTTTGTAGAGCATCGATTGGGAATCACAGCCATGTGGTTCGCTTTTGCTTCGGGGCGCTGAAACATCCAAAAAAGTTTTAATAAACCATCACCAGCTCAATATGGCTCACATACATGAGTATTATTAAATGTTTTTGTGTATTCCTTGTTGGTCATAGTCAATCCAACTGCTATTTTTATTGGTATCTGCGTTTTAATTAGAAAGATTGCCCGATTTCGATTCAAGGTGACGAAGGCGCGGCAAAGGGACAGAACACCTGACCACCAGACTGTGAATCCACCGCACTACCCGCGATACCTGCGGAGCACAATCCGTGTGGCTTATGATCTAGAATCTCCAGCAGAAATTAACCACATGGCTGTGATCCCATTCGATGCTCCACAAAACCACATAGGTTTCGTTGGGAATCTTAGGGGCAATCTCACTGACCGCCCTAGTAAGAATGATATGCGAAAGTTAGCCTACGGTGTGAGATGTCGAGCAAGAACGAATGCATAGAGCCGTGTGGCGATTTGTGCTTTTCGCAGTAGTAAGAGCGATTCACTGTCTTTGTCCAATTTTCGTTTCCCACTAACGGTGTGATACAGTTTTGTGTGCGTTTGCGCTCGTATTCTTTCGCTTTCTTTTCATCTCAGTTTCTTCTAAGCGTGGTGCTGTGACTCTGGACGTGCATGTGCCATCCTCTTTTCATACTATTAGATATACGTACCGCGAAACGACCAACAAATCGGTTGATTGTCACTGTTCTGTCACCTCTCGTGAGAACGTCGTGAGTTACGCACGCCAGAACAGAATACTGTGATTGGCGCGCTTACGTGCCAAATATTTCAAATGATCATTTTTATTTGTTGACACGCGAAAAGAAGTATGAGGAGAGGTGTACTGTTCTTTTCATTCAGCTGTTTCTGTGATGTAAGCTGTCTCTCCCATGCCGTTTCAGCTTTCCTTCTGTTCTGATTTTCGTTGTTTAGGAGGTGTTGCGAGTTTCAAACCCGGGACACGAATCGAGCATCTGAAGAAGTGAGTTTGAAATTTTCAGCTCATCTCTTTCTTTTTTTCTAGATTTACTTTTCTTTTCGACTATGTTTTCTTTGTGTTTTGTTTGTCGTTTTCCCACCACTCAAAGCAACATATTGTTTTTGTTTCAGTCTCCCTGATTTACGTGTGATCCTCGTTAACTCGAAGGTTGAACGAAATACCTCTCGAATGGTGCAGACAGTCAAGGAAAGACTGAAAAAGGTAAATGTAATGCATCGCTTTGCTCAGATTATCAAAGCTACACATTGGCACTAATTCACCGACTTTTCCGATTTCTATGGAGGAGGTAATAGACGGCCAAGTGTCAGGGAATCTACATATCTCCTCCAGGTGTATTTAGTGGTAACCGCTAATGAGGGAATGCATTAACGACTAGAAGGATTCAGCCGGGGTGTAGACCTTTTGGATTCCGGGACTCATGTGCAAGGGTTTTGTTGGAATATCATTTTGCAGCGAAGGATCAGAGTCCTCGAATTAGTAACGGCGTAAAATTTCTCAAAGAAACAAAAATCGAGAAAACCACATAGCGCGTTGGTGCACGCAGTTTGCTCCCCATTGGGTAAACGTTGATGTAGGGTTTATATCAGGTTCATTAATTTGCGTTCTCGCATCGGATGCTACTCTTGTGCATAAACTCATGAAATTTGAGTTGAACCGTTGACGAGGACGGCGCTACGTTGAAAATGTTTCCAAAATGGAAGTCAGGAAGTTCTTGGAAGTTTCGAAAGTAGTGTCATAGAATAATGTGATAATCTTTAAAGGATAATCGGCGATTGTTGAATTGGTGATTGATTGTGTTTTGTATGTTCCAGTTCCCTGACGTCGTCGAGGGAATATTCACGTCAATTGATGCGATTTCTCGAGAAGCGGCCAAGATTCTGCATCGACCGGCAGAAGAGAACGGCGAAACGCTCGAGAAGCTCGAGAACGGAGGCCACGGCAGTTCGGTGCCCGACAACGATCACTACTCACTCCAGGTACGTTCACACCTTCACCACCACCACTAATCTGCGTACTCTTGAGTTGCCCTTTCACATCGAACCTAACGCTTTTGTACGCTCGTAGTATGTAGCCCTGGTGTTGTACAATTGTTGAAAATCTCTGTTCCCGTCCTAGTCTCTAGGAGCCACCTTGAGCAGCCTTTTCAGTTCATTAGTGGCATCTTCCCTCACTTCTTTGTAACCCTGCGTTAACAGGCTAAAATAGGCGCCAGAGTTTGAGGATTGTTCTTGCATGGAAACTTGAGGTATGGCGACGGTTACCACTTTCTGAGTGAGTACTAATCAGCTTCTACTGGTCAGCTTTGATACTCAACTAGCGTTTTGAATATTGATAGAATAATATAGTCCGATTTGGTGGTTTGTTCTCGTGCTTCCGTTTAGAGAAAGAAAGAGTTTCCTGAAATTATACTTTCGATGAAAACAGGAGTTTGACCTGTATCAGACCGCGGCTCTCCTTCTCCTACCTGACATCGCTTCCGGACCGACCTTCCTCATTGCCTGTGTTGAATCCTCACTAAGGCTAGGTAATACTTCACAATCTCCAACCCACAGCCCCCAACTGTAGTTTGAGCAACCCTTCACGATGTCGGTGGCTTCTTGCGCAACTTGTTTAGTGTGTTTCTGAGAAGGCATAACTATGTCATGAAGCAAGTTTAATTCATTAGTATAAAGGATTCCAGATGATCTGATGAGTGTATAATGTTTGGAAGTTATTAAAAAAATATTTGGGTATTCAGTTTTCGAAACACCTTTGTTCGCTAAATAATTTCAGTTCATTGACCAGTAGTTCTCAACGATGTCTAGAGACTTCATCAGTCGCCCTCGCCAGCACATCAGTGGCGCTTCCTTGCGTTGTGAGGCGTGTCGTTCCGTGATTTCAGCCGAATCGTGCCGGAAGCGTGCGTTCGTCGACGTTCTCCTCGTATGTGGCCGGCGGCAAACGTGGCAGTTCGGCTTCTGCCGTATCCGCAACGTCCGACAAAGGAGAACTCGTCGACACGTTCAGCAAGCTTAACGTAAGTGGTTGTTACGCGCGCACAACATCCCTCGACTTCGACCCCCAACTGTTCCCGTTCTTCGCCAACTGGCCCGTCACATCGGCCCTCGGGCCCGTCGGCTCGTGACGACGTCGGTTCCGTTTGCGAACGCTTTGAGTGCAGTGAAATTTTAATTTGCCGTAGTAGACAACTAGACCAGAATAGACTGTTTTGTATCTAATCAATAAATCACGTTACGATAGTGCTTCTACCAGTAATCCGCATAAGAAAAGAAAAAGTTGGAGCTTAAGAAGGGTAAGACTCCATTGTAGAAAAATTGGCAACATTTTAGTCATGTTTGGTGTTATGGCGGTACTGATTTAGGTGGACATATAAATTAAAACTCTCAAACGTAGAAGCCTCACGCACATACAGTGCACAGGCAGAGTATGGACCCCTTCACACTACTGCGACCCTAAATCAAATTAGAGCAGTGAAAAAGGGAATGCACGTATTTCCGCAGTACCTACGCGCTTTTGCGGCTGTCCACTGGACTGTCGTTTATCAAAAAACTATTCAATGCATAGTTGACGTTGCGGGTGGATTTGTAAAGAAATTTGAAAACGGATGTGAGATTCGTTATGAGAGCCCCAGATAACTTATGGTCCTTTCAGACTTTACTGCGTTGCTGCCGCAGTAATGATGATGGAGTTATGAACAGAATGGGTAGCATTTCCCTGCATCCTAGTGTGTTTCTCAACTCACCGCTTTGGAATAACAATCAACTAACTGATAATTTCGTTTATTAATCTAAAGTAGGTGAGGCAAGCGAGACATAAGATAAGAACAAAGCAAACACTGTCCGTCTTCTCTTCCCTACCCTAAGAACTCTAGCTCTTCGATGGACATTGCGTTAGCTCACATAGATAGCTTATAAGAATGGAAAACCGCTACTTGTTTACTATGACGTGAGGGTCGCTGGAATCACCGGAAACGTTTTCATTCGCAAATGTGTTTTCAACGAGGAAGCAGCTAATACTTCGTGTGACGAGGTGTTGATCTCTGCGTCCTTTGTTCGCTTTTTGATGGGTTTTCGTTCCGCTTCAGTGTTGTGAAGCTTTTATGTATGATATGACAGTCTTTCTGGAATCTGAGGTGTATGTGAGTGATTGCCGATTAATCTGTTCATCATGCAGGATCTGTGCCGAATAAACAATCAGTTGCTGATAGGATTGGGTGTCGGACATCCGAAAGTGGATCAGATTTGCACGACGCTTGCCAGATACGGTATTCATCCGAAGATGACTGGTGCTGGCGGCGGAGGCTCGGTGTTTGCCTTTCTGAAACCAGGTTAGTTTAGACAGCTGGGAAATTTCAAATGCAATAGTGAAGAGAAGGAAAACGAAAGGGAGGGAGACAAAGGGGCTACCAGAAATGTCAGGGTCAGGGCTATAGTTCCTCGTCCAAACGAAATGCTGAAGACCATTCGTTAACCTATTAATGTTTACTAAAAAGTCGGGTCTCCTGTTTATTCCCTTTCTAACGTCTAGTCGCTACATTGTTGTCTTAAATTTTCACTGAGCCAGTATCGCTCAGATTTCTTTTATAGAAGAAAACTTTTCCAGCTGAATTTTCTATCGACCGGAACAGTTTCTAAAACTCGATGTTTCCAGACACGCCGCAGACGTTGCTTGATATGATCAGCGGCGAGTTGGTGAAGCTCGGCTATGAGGTGTGGCAGCCGCCACTAGGTGGTCCAGGAGTGGTGGAGCACCAACGACGGCCGGAGCTGTTTCTGACGCCGACACCGTCGACCACCTGCTCGACGCCCGCCTCCAAGCACAAGTAGTAGAATCACTTAGGCCTCCCGCCCCTCGTCTCCGACATCCAGCTCATCATCCATGTCCGTGTGTTCTCCGTTCTGTGCGCCGCACACCATGTCTCATGGTCAGAAATTCTATTTGTTTCCTATATTGTCGTGTGTCAGGTATTGGTGCGAAGATATCAAGATTCAGAGACTCAGCGGTGCACTCAACTGCTTAATGAAAACAGCTCCACCACGATTGTGCACTACTGCACATCTTCATGTAACGTCCAAGTTTGCTTGTCTGTTTTTCATGAGTCACCGTGTGGATGGTTCTTACATTGTTCTCACTGAGCTCTGATCTTCCTGATATCCTCGTGGCAGAATTCCTTCCCATTTCATGTGTGTAATTGTACACTCATATAGTCCGACTTAATTCGCATTCAGCGATCCTTCTGTGTCGTGTTGTACCATCTTTCTTTTCTCAATCCCCTCTCATGACCATTGTTTGTGTTCCGTCCCGGGGAATTTTCAGTCACGTCTTCCATGTACGCATGGCGATTATTATTGATTTTTTTCATTGAAATTTATTTATTTTTTTGGGAGAGAAGTTCTCAGCACGTCTTCCTTTGTCTGTTCTACTAGGCAATACCAGTAGGGTAGAATTGGAGAGCCAAGTGAACGCCCTCATTGAGCGAAAGAACGATGAGAAACACCGTTTGACAGTGGTCCTCCGAGACTACCGCGGAACATAGCGATTCTCTGGCGGTCCGATGGCCTCACTGTTCCACTGGCTAAGCATCGATGGGTGTCAGCTTCCGCTACTCCTCAGCTAGGGGTTCACTTTGGCTTAGAGCATGTAGACATCACTTCAATCATGGTTTGCCTCGTCCTCGTTCCATTTTCACAACTCCTTATGTATCGGTCTACGCTGTCGTCGGATCGATGTCGTATCACTCGCACGTCAGCTTCATCTTCCTATTCTGTACGAGACATCGCCATTACCAGTTCAGTATAATAATGTTTTCATGGTCATTTTGTTTATATTTTACTCACTCGCCAGTTGGATTTCCTTGAAAGAAGTTCCATAGGTCGTATATTGCCCATTTTTTGATGTCGTTTATATTTTTATTGTGTTCACCGAGTATGGTAAATGATTTGTTAGCCATGAACAAGTCGTTGCCGCGCAGAGACGGAATGAGAGTTTCTAGTTTGATAGAGTAATATAGAGCATGTTCTTATTTCGTTTGAACGTTATTTATATGCAGAAAGTAAATAAATGCCGTTATTTTCCTTTGCTGGTTCGCCTAGAAACTACGTTCTTCTTACTCTATTCTCTGCCTGGTACTGCTGGTATTCGCAGTTTTCGTTTCGAACCGCATCACGGTTTGAAAAGAATTTTGGTGGTTCTGACTCTTCCTAACAGTACACAGTTTATATTTATACATTTATTATTCAAGTGTTATGGTTACAAATCGACAATTCAACAATTCATTCACTACTACTTTACCGTTCCAACAATTCTTACTACTTTGCATTCCGTCCCACTCTTACAGCTCTTCCCTCTCCTTTTCCAACATCTAGCCGGCGAGTCCGCTACTGGAAGTCGACCGATACCCGGGCGAGACTAGCGTTCCACCTGTCCTGGAGAAGAATCTGGAGAGCGGAGAGCACCAGTAAGCGCGGAAGTGTGCCTGTGTGCGAAAAGTGCCCTGAGGTCTGGACTGCTCGCCTTCTATAGGCGACATGGGCCGGGTCCAGTTTGGATATCATGAGCCGCTGTCGGGTCATGACATTACAGTTTTTGCTGTAATCATTTCTTGCTTCTAAAAAATGTGGCCGCCCTCACTGTTCTGCAGCTACTAGCCGGGTGGTGATGCTCATGAGTTCTATTAGAACAGAAGTTGTGAAAAAAGCGGCCTTCGTCAATTAGCACACGAAGCAGTACGATGAACACCCGTCGTTCCCAAAAATCCCCAATGAGTGCGTATTTACTCACTAACGTCAAACTACAGGGTGCGTCAAAAGTCTTTGGACTCAGATAATTGGCTGCCTTTTGAAGCAAATGAAATGAAATTTGTAACGTACATTACTTCAGACATTGTACACATAAAACATAGTTAGGTTTCGAAACGGCCTCCTTTGGCACGAACACAGGCCTTAGGTCTCTTAGGGAACGCATCTACGGTGGCGAGCAGGACTTCTTCCTCAATTTCTTCCCAGGCTTCCTTCAAAGCTCGTTTGAGCGACTCAATGTCCCTGTGTGGTGTTGAGCAGGCCCCGCCTTCTAATATAGACCGGATTGAGAAGTCCATCGGATTGAGGTCCAGGCTGTGGGGTGGCCATTCTTTTTGCTGACATGAAATCGGGAAAGTTGTCGGCGCCCCACTTCTGCACGACTTTGGCCCTGTGGGCAGGTTCTGATATGCCCAGTTAGTATTTTTTTTAGTTTCCAGATGCCCAGGGGAGAATTTCCTTTTTCAGAATGCCTTCGAGGTATTCCTGACTACTGATGTGGAGGCATTTATCCACAAAATCAGTGGCGTTTTCCCGTCTGCTCCTATCTCTGCGAGAACCATCACGAACTTCAGATGTCCTGATCTTTTCGCCACATTCCTGTGCTTATTAGCTTCTCCTATATTTTTGGCAAGAATACTGTCGTTTCAGTGATTGAGAAATTGTTCAATCGTGAAAACGGACTCGGACTGAACAGGATCCTTCGGTGGTGCGCCGCTGTAGATGCGTTGGGATCGGTGAGCAGCACCAGCACTCGGTTCTCCGAATCATAAAAGTATAATGAGCATTGATCAGCTCCCATATTTACTTAAAGTTTTCGGAATAGAAGCTACCAGCTTTTATTTTAACGCTGATTCATTTCTTCACGGAATCGGTGATATCCATTAAGTAGTCAGCTACGATAGTGTTTCAATTTGTGGTAAATTCTCCTCACGGTGGAGCGGATTCTTTTTTGCTTTACAATTCAAACTGATTTTCTATATCTACACAGACGAAGAAATCCATTTAGATTCAGATTCGGGTTGTTTCAAGTCAGAATCTTTGGTCGAAAAGTTGCCGATCCTGGCCGCTGGAAGGTTCATCGTTGTTTTGTTTCCATAAGCTGGAGTGGAATGAGAAATTGGAACATTCTCCAAGTTCTCTCCCCTTGAAACCCCGGCACGATATTACAATTGTCGTGTGCTGCTCTGCGGAGCGAGATTAGTAGGTGGACCAGATTTATTAATGGCCTAACGTTTCGACCTGTTCACCACCATCAGAGGCCTAAAAAGTGGCGCGAAACTTCTTATCTTAGGTCTGTTCGGCCACGTGCCGAACCATTCCTAGCACTTCAGACAACCTTGAAAAATCTATCTGCGAAACTATGGAAAGCAAGAGATAAAAAATGATTATGATTATGATTAATTTCGGAGGAACACAATACAACACAATATATTACAAAAACATAACAAAAACTATCCGATAATACACACAACCGCAACGGGAACAACTCATCAAATGAAACGTTATGCGATCTTGAATTCTTAGGCACGGGAGGAGAGGAGCAGACATGGATAGCGAGCTCAGAAGTGCGGTGGCCGCCAACACAAGTCCGTGAGCGAATTTGCTGGACTCCGGATACCAGCTTAGAAGGTCCGCCAACTTCGCTCTTATCACAGTGTCCTCTCGAACGGAAGTGGGGTGAGGTAACGTGATACAAAACATGAAACTGGGTGTGTTAGTGGCCTTAGCGGTTCAATATTTCAAAACACTACAAAACGTTTTGGTAGCAACGACATAAAAAGAAATATAAAAGGAACATTAAAAACAGCTCAGCTAGAATAGAGAACACCGGTAGTCAAAATGGAGAGGAAAAGGAAAAAATAGTGAACCAAAGAAAAAAGAGAAGGAATAGAAAACGAAAAGGAAACAGAAAAAAAGGGAAAAAGGGAAAAAAGGAAAAAAAACCCAGAGCCCCATATAATGCTAATGTCAACACCAACTTCAGCCTTACAATTCAACGGGGAGCATATGGTGGCAAGTGAGATGTTTTGAAGAACGTTGGCGAAACGCTTGTTCCAAACGGAGATCGAACTCGCGACCGCGAGTTTGATGGACTGTTACCCTGCTACTGCGCTACGGAATCACGGGCAAAAGTTGTGATTGCACTATCTTGTCGAACCGCGACGAAAGTGTAACGGGGAGTGTATGATGGTGAGCGGAACGCTTATAGTATTTCCGTACAACACTTGATCCATCTGAGGCTTGAACTCACGATCTTCAGATTGGAAATGCAGCCATTGGAATCGGAAGGCTCCCTCAATCGGACGTGCTTCCCAATGGCAATTTGCTATCTGAGGACACAATGGACTGCTTCATTTTACGCCGTGTGGTCAAACCTACACGGTCATGTGTTTCCGATACCTGCAGCGATCAACTCGAGAAAAGTCTCTATTGACATAAATAGCGGCGCTGGCCGCCATACAACAACCAGAACCGGGACTCGGGCCAGCCAAGCCGACCACGCCACCCGCCAAGAGAGCCAGACAGCCACCGCCACCGACTCAACCGCGGTCAACCGAAACCGATGATGCCGAGCAGCCGAAGACGCCGCCGATGGTCCACCTGCTAATCTCGTCCAGCACAGCAGTACTTTAAATGATGAAACTGGTTCTGGGATCTTACGTCCGAACTGTTTAGGTTGACCTATAACCTGCATGTACCGCTGTTGTCGTGGTTTTGCTTTGTAGATATTTGACAAAAAATTACCGTATGCATGTTCGACGGACGTCTTTACTAGCTCTTGAAATTCGGATTGGAATTCGTTTCAGAGCTTCAAAAATGCGCTCTTTGACATGGAGGACGGATCAGGGAAGCGAGTTGCAGTGGATGCTGCTGGTCTTCTGAAGCAGGCAAATGTGGATTCCTGGATTTCGTACTTAGTATTAATAATTGAGGAAGGAGCTCGATTACCATCTAACCATTCTAGATGATCATCTTAGATGGGCCTTAGAAAGGCGAGAACTTAGGGAACCTGAAACCAACATGTCCAGTGGCCACCATCCGCCAGTTGTGGAGGTACACCCAGGGTTGAGCGTGGGGTGCGATGATCGCAGGGGGGGTCGTACCGCCGTCATGGTTGAGGGGGGGTCGTACGTGCGAGGGGGGTCGTACATTTTGTGATGGGCTAGAAATTACGAGCAGGTGCATTAAGGAAATGTGCGGAATCATATTGTTATCAGTTAGCATGTTTCAGATTCAGACGGACGCATATGGCCTCGCAAAGTTTTTACATCGTTTTAGCGAAATTTTTAGAAGTAGCCTAGTCATTCTGTTTTCGGTTTACGAGTGCTCAAATAATTGCTTTCTGCTTTCAGATGATCACATTGCGACAGCATCTGCGGCTGGACCGGTGCCGAGCGAAATAGGAATCTTTTCCAGAGAACAATGAGTAGTAGTAGTAGAAGCTAGTTCACGTAGCTGTGAATAAAGAACTTTGCCTGACTTGCTGTTTTCGAGATTTGAAATAAATAAATTCAAAACCGTTTCGTAGCATTGAAGAAGAACAGTGCTTGATGAGTGTTGTTTCTTTTTTCGAGAACTAGAAAAGCATGTGTAACAGTTATTTTTTTATTTTTTATTTTTTATTTTTATTTTTATTATTTATTTTAGTTATTTATTTATTTTTATTTTGTTATTTTTTGCTTTTATTCATTTAATTTTTTTTTACATTTTAGAGTCGAAAAATTACCGAAAACAATGAGGTTAAAATGAACCATCGACCATAGCCAACACTGAGTACAAAGATCGCACCCCCCTGCGCGCCTAGGAGATTTGCTCTTACTGAAGTTTTATATTTTTTCTAGATAGCATTTTTTCTCTAATTTATAACGCGGTCATGGCACTTTTTCAATTTCGATATTGAACGGAGATATGAATTTTTGAATGATCACCTTCATTTCTGAGACGGCTGAGTTATTTTTTTATTTGTTATTTTTTATTTTTATTTTTATAATTTTATTTATTTATTTATTTATTTATTTTTATTTTGTTATTTTTTATCTTTATTCATGTTATTTTTTTTACATTTTAGAGTCGAAAAATTACCGAAAACAATGAGGTTAAAATGAACCATCGACCATAGCCAACACCGAGTAAAAAGAGTAGGAGTTGCGACTTTCTGAGTGTTTTCAATCAAAAAATCATATCTTTGTTCAAACTTAAAACTGGAAAAGTGCCATGACCAATTATAAAATTTTATGAAATTCTCCATGAAACAAAAATAGAAATTCTTTCAAACACGAAATCCCCTAGGCGCGCAGGGGGGGTGCGATCTTTCTGCGGTTTTGGCTTAAAATCGCAGAAAGATCGCACCCCCCCCCCCCTGCGCGCCTAGGGGATTTGCTCTTACTGGAGTTTTATATTTTTTCTCTAATTTATAACGCGGTCATGGCACTTTTTCAATTTCGATAATGAACGGAGATATGAATTTTTGAATGATCACATTCATTTCTGAGACGGCCAGTAGGAGTTGCGACTTTCTGAGTGTTTTCAATCAAAAAATCATATCTTTGTTCAAACTTAAAACTGGAAAAGTGCCATGACCAATTATAAAATTTCATGAAATTCTCCATGAAACAAAAATAGAAATTCTTTCAAACACGAAATCCCCTAGGCGCGCAGGGGGGGGGGTGCGATCTTTGTACTCAGTGTTGGCTATGGTCGATGGTTCATTTTAACCTCATTGTTTTCGGTAATTTTTCGACTCTAAAATGTAAAAAAAATTAAATGAATAAAAGCAAAAAATAACAAAATAAAAATAAATAAATAACTAAAATAAATAATAAAAATAAAAATAAAAAATAAAAAATAAAAAAATAACTGTTACACATGCTTTTCTAGCTCTCGAAAAAAGAAACAACACTCATCAAGCACTGTTCTTCTTCAATGCTACGAAACGGTTTTGAATTTATTTATTTCAAATCTCGAAAACAGCAAGTCAGGCAAAGTTCTTTATTCACAGCTACGTGAACTAGCTTCTACTACTACTACTCATTGTTCTCTGGAAAAGATTCCTATTTCGCTCGGCACCGGTCCAGCCGCAGATGCTGTCGCAATGTGATCATCTGAAAGCAGAAAGCAATTATTTGAGCACTCGTAAACCGAAAACAGAATGACTAGGCTACTTCTAAAAATTTTGCTAAAATTTTTAGAAATTTTTTATACTCGAATGATCAATAAATTTTTATTTTTCGATTTTTTGCATCTTTATTCTGTATACATCTGTAAACGCCCTTCTGTGGATGTCCTCGTGCTCCACTCACCTGTTATATTCGCCTGCAGCAGTTTTTGAAGGGTGGGGGGGGTCGTAACTGCTCCTCTCCAGAAGGGGGGGGTCGTAATTTTTGAGCACAGATCGCACCCCATGCTCAACCCTGGGTACACCTCAACCTACCGGTGACGTTTTTGGTCGCTCGGCAACTTTGTTGCTGGCATTAAAGAGTGGACAGTGTGCGTCAACCGCACGGCGACGTTTGAGTGGCTCAGTAGCAGAAAACCTAGATTCCTTCAAAATCCGTGACTTCGCTCGAAGAAGGTTACGTTGAATGTGGGAATGAACGGTAATGAAGTCATTCGCAAGGAGCTGCTACCTATGTACGAACACTACATACCGTCACTTACAATCTATAACGGGCCAGCTGGATAGCGGTAGTAGAGCCCTCCGTGAATTATGGGAGGAAATCACTTTCTTTCACGATAACAGATATCCAGCTTTTTCGTTTCGACCAACGCGAGATTTTAGGTCAAATGATTTAGCCGGCACAAGGAGCTCTCAACGCAGCTGAATCGAAGAGGGCAGGAAATTGAACAAAATTGAAATTGCCTTCAAGGGGTCTTTCTCTCAGGTCTACCAAACCATGTAGAAATTCGAAAACGGATGCTATCATTTCAATGGACTTCTTACCGATTCATTTATAAAACTGCGATATTTTTCCACTTCGGTTCGATTATCCGTTTCGATAAGCGTTTCAGGCTTTATTTTTTCGTTTCTTTGCACGTTACACAGTGGGTATTCAATGAGAAAAATGAATATTTTGATGTTATTCTAGGTTGTAGCACAAACTCAAGTCCAGCTCATGGGAGGAGGTGGCCGCACCATTTCGACGGGTGTGGAATAAACCGGGAGGGGGGTGGCGGAGAACCTTTGGATTCATCTGACTCTGCATTTTATTTTGTCAGAAGTGATTAATAGACTTGATTCCCACACATTACATAGAAGAAACGATGATAATAACTGAGGGACAGTGTTAGGTCAAAATTCCCTCCTATTTTAGGTGATCATTAAATATTCGGTGTCGAGTTTAGTTGCGAATCTGACATCCATCTCCTGAATTACGGAGGAGGACCACCCACCTCGCTTGCAGGACAAGCAGGTGGTTCAGCAAAAAACACCAATTTCGTTTAAATATCGTCTAGGGTGTCTATTTTACATGCTGATAACGATTCCGTAGTTTGTTTTTCGAATTTTGGCCAAGGAACACCCGTATCGCTAAATTGCGTAGTGGTACCGAAATCACCGATTTGGTGAGCACGTTGTGTAGAGGGGTTATTTGGGATGCTGATTATGGACACGACTTCCGCTAGTAGGGTTACTATTGGTTCCGGCAGATCCAAGAACTCAACTCAACTTCGCCACCGCTTTGGCACCATCATTACTCAACAAAATCTACGCGTGACGGCCGAAATTGGAGGGAGTTCGAAAAAACCAACATCAGTCGTAATCAGCATGCAAAACAACTTGCTGGACGAAGTTTGAGCCAAATCAGAATTTTTGACCTGATCACCAAAATCGACAACATGGGTGGTCCACGGCCGAAATTCGGGAAACAGGCATCGGATCAGATTCGTGATCAACCGCCACAGAAAACGAGCATCTGCGAGGTTTGAGCGAAAATTAGTTTTTCGACCCGGACTCGGTTGGGGGAGTCAGAACGTTTAATCAGTACCCGGAATCTAATAGGCAGAAGTCTGTGGCTGATGTGCGACGGAGCGGTGTTTCGATTTCGATGCTCGGTCGCGACGCCTTCGTCGCATTGTTCCGTCGACATCAGCGACGTTACTGCAGCTCGTAAATGCGGCAATTTGGCGATTCAAGGTCTCGTCTAAGTGCCAGTCCTTGGCGCCTCTTCGCCTCCGTTCAGCCTCCGCCGATTCTGACGGCACACCGAGAACCATCCTATCACGATATCCGTCCGTATCGTGCACCCTGACGTTACTCTCTGAACCTACTGTGGAGTCGATGTCGGCGAATGGTTAGTTGCGCTCATGAGCGGCCGATTTCACACATTCGTTTTCTATCACTGGCTCTTTTTCGGACTGTGCATTGACCAGGAAAAGAGGCAAGTCTAGCCTTAAATTGAAAATGATAAAGTATAAATCGGGTCCGCGTGGTACAGTGGTAAGAGGCGCTGCTGACATCCGCACCGTCAAGCGATCGATCCCGGGCCGGTCTAACCAAGCCTTCCATCCCTCCGGGGTCGGGTAAATTGGTACCAGACTTCTCTGGGAAGGTGAAGACACGGACCTAGTGTAGCGGCTGCCCCCCGCGGGTCATTGTCTGTATAGGCCGTATACGCATTCACCATGCCTCTACGATCCTGAACTGAACACGAATGCGGCGGCGCGTCCTCAGGGGACTGATCAACGCCGGCACCTTTACCTTTACCTTTACCTCTAAAGTATAGATCAGGTGATCGGGTCTTGAGAAGCAATTTATGGCAAGACGCTATCACTAATATACAAGAGCGTGTCCGCTAAACGCAAACCTATCATTAGGCAGAGCGTTTTCCTTTAACGAAGGTCTAGGTACATATGTGACGGCTTCTCTTACTTGCGTCCAGAACCAGCCTTATTGCGCAGTTTCATCTGACGATGGTCACTTTACTTTTTCGTCTCTCTTTCGTCGTCTGCGTCATCTGAACATAAGCGATTAGTCGTCCACGATCATCTTGAGGTAAAGCTTCTTACATCGCTTTTTGTTCGTTGCTTCGCACTATTCAGCCTATATTCGTTTTCACGGCACAGTTTGCACCAGCCTCTATGTACAGTAGCGGCCAAAAATCTATTAACACTCGGCCGCGCAGAAATTTTCACCCTTCTTTGACCGCTAGCCCACGAAAGAGTTCGGAACTTTCGAGGAAGCTGTGCACAGTTTCAAATAGAGTAATTCTCCCTCTTTCGAACAGTTATACGAAAAATTTCTAGATGTGCTGAATCTAAAGAAATATAAGAGGTTTTTTGAGACATACATTTTTCTCCACTCAAAAATTTACTTTGGTGACTTGTAATTTTTCCGCAAACAGCTGTGAGAAAAAACTAAATAAACTTCTAGGCAGTGCAAACAATTCTCTTTCGAACGGTGTAT
Organism: Nippostrongylus brasiliensis; assembly: GCA_030553155.1. Lineage (NCBI taxonomy): Eukaryota > Metazoa > Nematoda > Chromadorea > Rhabditida > Heligmosomidae > Nippostrongylus > Nippostrongylus brasiliensis. The sequence continues at coordinate 23,237,479 of CP130734.1, forward strand.
TTTGTTTTTAACGTTTCTCTACAAATCCAGAATTACAGACAATATCAAAGTGAAAACTCACGAAGAGATGCAACACTACAGGGTGTCTCAAAAAATGAGCTCACTGTTTTAGGAGCCATAAGTTTACTGATAGTAGAGATCCAACGATAGGTTATAAGACATACGAAAGCACATTAGAAGCAGATCTTATGCCATGTCATTGGTGTGGATTGCGCGACCAATTTTTACACCTGATTGACAGTGCTTGAAGATAAATGTCATCGGTAATTCAACAATAGTGTATTTAATAGTTGTAGAAGATGTTCGCAGACAAGCGGTGTGCAAAACAGAAAATGATTGAGAAGTTTCTTCTTTAATAGACCGCGATTCGCGAAAGCTACCATATGCTGTCATCATCGCCACTTGCTGTTATTTTTTGAAAATTTATGACGTACTGAGCTAGCAAGAGATCCTGCTCAAGATTTTTTCGTGAGCGTAATCTGACACGTAGAATGCTATGGTGTTCTTGTCCACCCTCGCGATCGCGCTGTTGGTGCACTATCAACTAAATTTTGAGCGGACCTATAGTCTTGCTACTCCACTAGTTGAAATTTTTTAAAAAAATTCATGGCTTCCGGCGTAGACGAGATATCTTCTTCAAATTTTTTTCATGACGGTAACAAATTATGTGGAATACGATAGTTGTATTTTCCGTGTTCGGCAGCGCGCTCTTGGCGAGCTATCAGGGAAATTTGGGGCGGACCCATGATTCGGCATCAAATTTGTTGCAGGAAATTTGTTCGAAAATTCCTGTAATCTTGCGCTCACGAGATATTTTGCTGAAAGTTAATGCGTAAAGGCAGTAAGGCATGAGAAACACAATACTTATATTATCTAGCTCCCTCAACGCAAAATTGGTGAAATACCAACTAGTTCACTAAAAAGACTGTAATTCTGGATTTGTGTAGAAAAGTTGGAAACAGAATATAACATATGAAAGAAAATTGTTTGCAGTGCCCAGAAGTTTATTTAGTTTTTTCTCACAGCTGCTTGCGGGAAAATTACAAGTCACCAAAGAAATTTTTGAGTGGAGAAAAATGTATGTCTCAAATAACCTCTTATATTTCTTCAGATTCAGCACATCTAGAAATTCCTTGTACACAGTATGATAGAGGGAGGTTCGCTCTATAAGAAACTGTGCACAGCTTCCTCGGAAGTTCCGAACTCTTTCGTGGGCTGCTGGTCAAAGAAGGGTGAAAATTTCTGCGCGGCCGAGTGTTAATAGATTTTTGGCCGCTACTGTATGTGCACTCGATCATCCTATGGCAGAAAATTTGTGATGTTATGAGCAATCACTACATACACACATTGCTTTTAAGAATTTTTGAAGAATCCAAGGGAAAAGAAAAGTTGCAATTGTGTAAATATTCAGGCGACGTTAGATGTGAAGTTTGAAGGTTTTTCATTTCTCTACACGAAACTGCACACCTTCAAGTTGAGAAAGTATTAGGTTGTCCAATAAGTTCTTGCGATTTCCATAACAATTTTCAAAGTTTCACAAATTTTGACTGAATCAACCTTACCCATCGAAGTACCGCCCATCTTTGTCAATGACTGTCCTCCATCGATTCGGTAGGGAATGGATACCGTTGCGGTAGAACTCCGGAGGTTTTGATTCGAAGAAGTGGCGAAGGTCGATTTCGAGTGCAGCTCGATCATCGTATCGTTTTCCTTCCAGAAAGTGAGCTAGCGAGCGGAACAGATGGTAGTCAGTAGGGCGGAAGAGATGGTAGTCAGCAAGGTCTGGTGAGTAGGGTGGGTGGGGAATCACTTCCCACCCCAGCATCTGCAGCTTTTGGCGGGTCAACGTGGAAGTGTGCGGTCTAGCATTATCATGGAGAAAATATATTTTGTCGATTTCTGGACGAGTAACACGGACAGCGTCGCTGAGTTTTTGCAGTTGGTTGCAATACACTTCGCTGTTGACGGTACTACCAGAAGGACAGAGCTTCCAGTACAGAATTCCACGGACGTCCCAGAAAACTCCCGGCATCTCCTTCCTCGGTTTGGGCCCACCTTTGGGAATTGCTGGTGGCTTCTTCTCTGCTGGGACCCATGCATGTCTGGTTGTACGTGACCTACAACACCCACTTCTCATCTCCTGTAGTGAGTGAGTCCAACCAGTCAAAACGGCGAGAGCTATGAGAGTCAAAGCGACAAGCTTGGAATCCGTGAAGAAGGCGGTGACGAAGATAAATCTTTGATGACTCATATAGTTGTAAACAACCGGCTGATATAAAGCGAAAATGTTGTGTACGCATAAGCTAACCTTTGACCTTTTATATACCCTACTGCTAACGATAATACGTCTCAACCAGGAACGCCAGGTCAAAACACAAAATCGCAAGAACTTATTGGACAACCTAATACATGAAATTCCTTCATATAAACCCGATCACTCTCGAAACACTAAAATTTTAATGACTGGGTGACATTCTTTTAATGTTTATTCAGTTAGATCTGACAAGGTGAGCGCTTTCGTAACTTTCAAAGCCTATGAGAACAGTCGCTCTAATTTTAATAAATTTAAGACAGTTGGAGATTTTTCGTATGTCATCAGCCACATGCTCAAAATCAACTGGAATTTTTATCTGAACATATAAATTGGAGACGTAACGGTGCGTAGAAGGGAAACTAGATAAAACATCGTTTCTTAGAAAAAGAAAAACGTTTTGAGACGAGTTCTGTTTCCTATATATTGGAATGAAGAAGAAGCGTTTTCTTCCTAACACCAATTCAACTTTGAAACTACAGCTCATGAGTCTAACCACGATTTTTCGTGATGCTTTTGATCGTAAACTATGGTTCGTTTGCCCTCCTTCGCAAACACAACGATTTCTTCGTGTGAAGACAGTGTCTGGACCATTACACGTCTCTCCCAGCTATTCAATGAAAATGAGAAATAATAATAACGACAAAAGCCGTGCAACTAAATAGCGTTTCTCTGATGAAGAATCATCTAGAAGCAATTTTCTAGTCAGTTCTCTACCGTGATAAATTCACCATTTCATTGTGAGTTTCCGATTTTCCCACACTGCGATTATTGCTGCGGTCAAGAATTCATACTGTATTGCAACAGGTTGCCCATACTGGAGCGGTTTACTGTCATTCCAGACTTTTATAATCCCATCATAAAATAAACAAAACCGGCCAGCTGTCGGGATGTCAGCATAACCTCTATCCATTCATTCGCTCATAACTTGTGTCGTCAATGCCCTTATGCTTTTTGTGTTTTCATTGATACCTGTCATAAAATATTTGCTAATTTCAACACACTAGTCAATTCATATGCTTGCACTGAATTCACAAATATCATTGTCTAAGGTGATGCAGTAGCGGGTCGGCTTCTCCTGAGTAGTCCTAATCTATACATTCTTACAAGCTTTTTCATTCGATTTTCTTCAGTAGATCTCGCCAGCAGGATATAAGGCGTGTAGAATCCTTGTCTATCCCGCCAGGGCAAACCAGGACTTCCATCCCTCCCGGGTCGGATGATCAACGTTGGCACCTTTACCTCTACATTTTGCCCGAAATAGGCCATTTTTAAAATTGTTGTTGCTTTGAGTAAATGCAAAGTATAGTCTAAGGTTCGAACCTGTGGCTCATGGGGATTTTCCAGTGCTTGACATTGTGCTAGTGGCACATCTATTACCACGGCTCCCTGATTGGTTGATTCGGCTTTACTTCAATTCTTCTATTTAGGAGGCATAAGTATTGCTACCAAAGATATTCGTCAGTCCACGGTTTTTTCTTTGGATTATTTAGTGGAGGCTCACTGGTTCAGCGGCACAGTTATACAGATATAAGGACTAGGATGAATGGATATCAGTGGCAACTTCCCTGGCGTACTTTCAAAATCGCATGAGAACTTGTTTCCAAAAACTGTGAATATGAATGACTGAGTTGTAAATGCCATTCAAGAAAGTATGTAGATTTTATAACATGCGATACAGAAATAGCCAAGTTGTCCCGCGTAGCAAAATATTCATGCTTAAAACTTTAATTTAAGTTGAAATGTTCAACTAAGCATTTTGTTAAGGCAACCATGGTTCAGTTTCTTTCCTACTTCAATAGAGAGGAAATATTCTGGTTTTGTCAGCAGGGCAAGCTCTATCTTTTCATACACAAATTTTCCATATTTGTGGAACTTGTTAACAACGGATTTTTTTGAACTCTCGATTTTCGGTCTCTTGTTCCTTCCATTCCTCGCCTGGTAACTCATCGCTCGACGAGGCTCCGATTTGGCCAGGCTAGCACGCGAGGACCCCTGTTGGGCATGTGGGGTAAATGAATTGGGGGTGAGCTCTGTCTAGGTTACCACGTGTGGACTCCAGAAACGGCAACTTTTGGGGGACAAAAGCGCCGCTGCCGCCCTTTTATATAATAGCGGCTCTTCGAGGCTATCCGTTCTTGTAAGAAAACGATAAAAATGGGTAAAAATACTTTTGAAAAGGCCGAAACAAATTCAACGATGTTGCTGATCTGGTAGCCGAGCGATTTCGCCCACCTGCAGCAAAATAGACACCTATCCGGAGTTAGTACCCGCCTTTTCGTAATCCTCTGCCTCCCTTCACCCCTATGGCTGCATGCACAGGTCGCCCTGCAAGGAGAAGGGCACCGAGAGCATTTACTTATTCATTCATTAACTCATTTACGTGTTTCCACAGGCGTGCTAAAAGATGTTTACTATCTCAGTTGCTCGCCTACCTCAGTGAGGGACACGCAGTATTGTTGTGGTTGTCGGCCGATTGCGAACTTCGAGTAGGCAAAATTGAACTTTACTCCTCAGAAATTTACAACAAAGCAGATAAACATGATAACGATCAACAGTGAAATAATACGATAGTGATAATAGCGATGCTGACGAAATAGTGATACGCCGTATCATATCACCATACTCCCGGGCGCGTTCTTTATTCTCCACCAAATAGAGCTGTGGTAGATCCATGTTCCCATTGCTCATATTTTTAAAATAGCAACAAATGACGACATCCTGAATTGATATTGATGATTGACGAATTTGAAGACTAAGAATGAGGGTGCGGTGGTTCAGATGGGGCGCTGTGGTGAGTCGATGGGATGAGGAATGGCATGAGTATGGAGGGGATACGGTGACATTTTTGAGGAAATGTGACCTTTTTTCTGGGTGGATGAGGCGAGGGGAAGTGTAGCGGCGTAGCGGTAACATTCTCGAGAAGGTATGAAGCTCGTGATGTGGAAGATGGATAGGGAGGGGATGGGAGGAGAACAGGGAAAAAGGCACTTCACCAGCTTCTCGGAATTCCAAGTGTTTTCTCCTTTTTCGCGCATGCAGAAGTGCTTCGCGAGAGGATGTCTTCGACTGGAGGAATTCTTCGGTAACTTTCAGTTCATCCTCCAGTTGATTCCTTTGCCTACTGAGCCAGCTCTGCTTTCCTTTCAACGTGTTCGACATTTCACGACAAAGTGTAAGCAGTGGCCGATGCACCAAAATTATCTCAGTTGCTCGCTTACCTCAGTGAGGGCCACGCGGTGTTGTTGTGGTTGTGGTTGTCGGCCGGTTGCGAAATTCGAGTAGGAAAAATTGAACTCTACTCCTCAGAAATTTACAACAAAGCAGATAAACATGATAACGATCAACAGTGAAATATTAGGTTGGAAACTAATTTCGTGGACTCACACGCACCTTCAACAAAAGTGTTAGTTGCTAAATAAAGAAAAACGTTACCCAAACGACATATGAACCATCAAAACGAACAGATAATTCCCCACTCTCAGGTAACTGCCCCATTCCTCTTGCTAAGAAATGCTGAGATTTTTGAAAGAAACTATTTTCATAGGTGTATTTTGACCTACACCTCATTACTGGATCGTCTTTGCCCCAGAGAATGCAGAAAAAACTAAAATAAGTGTCATTCATATCGTGCTCTATCTGCACTATAACCTGCACAAACAAGAGTCTCCCAGCTTACATCTTCGGAATTTTGAAGTGATCAAGACGCAACGTGATGTCTGGCGGTATCTTGATAGGTGGTGACACAACTTTCAGAGAGCTACTTAAACAGGCTACGGCGTATTTCAACCTGTACATAGTCAGGCTAAATACAGTAGGGCTCAAGGTGAATACTGAGACTACCATCGATCAATTCTCGAAAAGTGGCACCTTCGTAGAACCATAAAACTGAAATCATCAGCTTCTTATGAGGAGGTGGATTTGAGGATCTGCAGCGGCTCTCATTTTGTTTTGGGTGGCCGGCTAGCAAGCCAGCAATTATCAAGTAATGTCCACATCACATCGCACGTTAACACTTTGTGAACAGGTGATTCGTTTTTAGGGCAAGCTTGAAGTTCGCTTGCAGCATCAGCCCCACCCTCTTCCGCGATGGGTCAAATCGCAAGGCACCTATTGGACAGTTTTACAGAAAAAGTAGAGTACTGCAGAACCTTTTCAGTTGAGCTTTTTGAGCACTTGACTTCTAGCGTTAACATAGCCGTTGCTGAGCTCTGGTTTCTTTCCTAAGAAATAATTACGACCTTCCGACCGAGCTCCGTAGGTGATCCGAAGTGCACTTTTGTTTTCGTTTGGAACTGCTTGGTCAAAATCTCTTGATATCTTTGAGTGCCATCAATCGCTTCAGGACATCAACCCAAGATTCTGCACACACAAATTGTAACGTTCCAGAAACCTAGTGGCTAAACAGGTATTCATGAAGAAGGTCTTGGCAAACGCTGGTTTTGAATATTTTCATTTCAAGCGGAAAAACATTACCTGCAACAAAAGTAACAGGATTTGTGAATGGTTTTGAAAACTACTTGAGATGCGCTATCGAACGGTTAAAAGAGCAATGAAATAGGTGAACTTTCAAGCAAGTTATGTTCGCTAGAAATAATGACCGCAAAACAGTCCACGAAATTAGTTTCCAACCTAATAATACGATAGTGATCATAGCGATGCTGACGAAATACTGATACGCCGTATCGTATCACTATATTTACAGGTACAACCAATTGCGGGAAAATTGATGGAAAAAAAGGAAAAGATGAAATAAACCAGGATTCAACGGATTAGTAACTCAGCAGTGACGAACAATAGTCCTACAGTAGAACATAAATCATCAGCTTTCTTCGGAAGTTAGTAGCAGCTTAGCATTAATGATTTCTACAGAGCCAATGCGAACTGTTAAGGGTCGTTGCAGGTCATGGAAAAAAAATATGTTTAGTACTGATTTATCCATGCAAGCCCTAATCGTCGTCGTATCTCAGGAACCTCTTCACATCTGGCACGCACCCCGAGACGTCTAGGCAAGCAACTAATTTCATCGCACTGCTAACGTGCAAACCCTATACTAAATGGTGAGAATCAAGCACTTCCTTTACATTTGGCTTCGGGACGAATAGGGGGTACTGAGGAATCCCCACCCCCATCGGAAAGAATTTGGTCCCTGGGGCGGCGCTCTTATCGCTAGTAAGGAAGTCAGAACAGGTATCACTTGGAGAAACGTGCGCAGACGCGTCAAATGAACAGAACCATGTCAGCGACGAGTGACAACTCGTCATGTCTTGTTTGCGTGCAAGCGTTGTTCTATGGCAAAATGGGCCATTTTGTCGCCATTTCGGCTGGCGAGGGGTTGTGCTCAGTTCGGTACGGCTGCTTTCGATTTGGAGCGAGCACCTTTAAAAAAAAAGAGAATTTTCCGCAACTCCATTGTTTTCCAAATTTTGTCCAATTATTCCCATGTTACCTCTTCTCTGAACCTTCTGGGTCTTACGGAGGATGTCGTATTATACAATGTAGTTCTTCTCCCGTTCGGGGTGGTAAGGTGGAACTCAATAAATAACAAAACAAGGAAAGCCATGAATTGCGGTGAGTGAACTTCAATTTTGGGAGGAACGCTGGTTATAAACTTGATGAAATTTCTATATGTGGACTAGACGACAACCAGCGTTAGATGTTAGCTGATTGGAACAACGATATTCCGAAGCGCTGTAGAAGTAGGAGAGAAATGAGGAGAACCTTTTATGGACTATGTGATTCGGTAATTAAGAAACACCTATATAAATGTATAAAATGTACACACAACATCAACTTACTGATGTCATTTTGTTACTGTTGTTGTATTTACTAGGTCCCTCAAGGGAAAATAAATTCTTCCAGAGTGTGTATTTTGAGATTTCCATGCTCGAACACCAGTTGTAGCAGGCCTCTTTTTCCTAAACTTACATATGTAACTCCTCTTATCCTTATCATCTATCCTCTCTCTTCATTTCTCTCTTGTTACTGATGGAGTGGAACACTTGGGTTTGAAGCTACGAACGCCGTATCGTTTACGCTCTAATGAACACTGTAACGCGGGTATAAACGATTCCTGTACCGAGTTTTTCCATTGAGAATCCGCTCGTTGATTGGTCTAGGAGTATCCAAGATTCAAAAAACTTCGTTGAAAGGAAATCGACGTATTTTGAGGAATCTAGTCGGTACAACAATAGCAAACATCATAAGTATGGCAGTATTAAGTAGATTTTATGCAAAACAACTTGATAACTGTTCTTTAGAACTCATACGAAAAGCTACCTTTATTTTTCTGCCAATTTTCTTTGACATTGGTGGTCCTAGAATTTTTCAAAACTCGTCTCTGCTTGCTTTAAAAAAACTGACATGTAGGTTCCACTCCTATTGAAGTGAAATTCTGATATATAAGCAGTTTAAATGTCACGTTTTGTTTCCTTAATGACTCCCGTAAACTTTCATTTGAACTTTGTGTGTTGCCGGTTATTGTAGATTTCAATATCATGTGGTTCTACCGCATGTAACAAATCCGAAGTTTGAAATTCAGAGGTCTCCAGTGGGTCCGTTCTTGCCTTTTCACCGTCCTATGCCACCTTCATCCCAACCAAAACATCGAGATGAGAACCTCATCGTCAGTGATAATTTCGATGAGGTGATGAAGGAGCTAGCAAGCGGATCGTTGTCAGAAAATGTCGAGAAGATCTGGAATATTGGAGGAGCCGAGATATACAAAATGGCTCTAGAGAAGGGTTATGTTGACCGACTTCTTGTCACCAAGATCCAAAAAGACTTGCATTGTGATGTCTTTCTCAAAGGCGTCGATTGGGACCATTTCCTAGAAGACCTATCTGAGCGATCGGATCTGATGGCCAAAAATGATCTCGTATTTTCATTCCATACCTATCGCTACGTCGACTAGTCGCCCTCGCGGTTTTTCGTAATTATTCACTATTTTAATTTTCACCATTGGAACGGCTTTACTGACAATAATTCATTGGGTTTCATTCACTTGTTGAGCGGCGAAAGCGGCTGCGCATCCTTACAATCAGGGGTTTGTACATCCCCTACCGCTTCACCTTTACATTGTGATTCATTTGTTACTATTAGAAGTTTTTTTACTATCAGAACCATTCCACTTTGAATCTTCCGCAGCTCTCACGATTCCCTCGTATCGGGACAATTTTCTCATAGCAAGCTTGACGGAGTAGAAAATGTGCACTGAAAAAGCTATTCTCGCTTTTTTCCATGAATTATAATATGCAAACGCCGAAAAGTGCTGGGCCTCTGCTTATAGTATGTTCTGTAGGGTAGCGATCGCCTTTTCCCTCTTCGAGCATTATCTCCATATTTGATGTAATGCAATTACATATAAACAATGTTATATGTAAGTATGTATTATATTGGGAATATATCCGGGCTGCAATTAGCGAAGTGGGCCTAACGAGGTTGACCTCGTGTGGTAGTGATAAGGCCAAAGACCACACACATAAGAATGAACAATTTGGAATTTTGGCTACACATCCTTCACCGTTAGGTAGGTCACTCTCTCCGGATTCTCCGGATGTATTTTTATTCAATACAAATTTGATTTGAAATGATTATGGCGAGAAAACGGTAAAAAATGTTCTCTTCATTTATTTCGCGTTTTGGTAGACGTTCACCGACGCTGCTGAAGTTTTATCTTCTTTCATTCCAAACCTGGAAATGTCGTCCTATCTCCTATTTCGTTAGAAAGAGCCTTCATTCATATTTAGCTGCTTTGTGATTTGACCTTGTTGTTCCCACATTTCATCCAGCTGTACATTGCATGATCTTATTGTTACCGCTCTCCAAACATCCCCTTTTCACCCTCAATCCAAAATCTGTCCGTTCCACTCAACACAATTTTTACGTCTCATGAGCTCTGGTAATCGCAAGTGTTTATCGCCACTGATCTTACACAGATTCTACTGTAACTATATCTGACACAGAAGATGATCTATCACATCTCAAAAACTACCCAAATTTTTGCATACCGAAAGCAGTCTTGCTTTAAAACACATTAGACAAGCAGCGTTTCAATTTATTTCATACACAGCAACGCCAGTAAGCTAACCTATAGACCCCTGCATCACTCTTCAATATGGCCTCCATTTATGCCTCTCATGTTGCCAATTTCTGTCATGTTTCATTGTTTTTGTTGTTTAGCTGTTGTTCTTCACGCATGCGTTAGTGTGCGTCCGTTAACCCATTGACGACCGCGTGTCCCGCCGGCGGGACACACCTTGTGGTCCGCGATGGACCGCGTGTCCCGCCGGTGGGACACACCTTTTGGGCTACGCTTCCTCCCTATTGGGAGACACTGTGGATAGGAGTGTCGATTTAGGCAAAGTTACTACCCATTCTATATTTTCCATTTTATCAATGCTTCAAGATATTCATCAAGTGAACGAACCTTCAACAAGCTCAAAAAAGGGTCAGAAAATCGTCTACTTCTAATGATTACTTGAGGAAGTGTTAACATCAACAATATTCACAGAAAAATTATTCTTTTGATAATTTTGAAAACAATTAATGCCGCTGAGGCCCTTTCATCACTGCACGTGCGCGGTCCCCCGCGCCAGACACGCAGAAAGCGCGCGGTCGTCAATGGGTTAAATAAATACCGAAGACACGAACGAGGAAGACTTCATTCTGTTACGAAGATCGCTTGATGCTTCCTATCATGCAGTCATTTTTGTGGCTTCGCAAGAATTTGAAGCTCTGAAATAAGTTGCCCGCCCCTGCTCTCTACTCTGCGAAGCCATGTCTTGCATAGCTCGTGGTAGTATGCCAGACAAGAAAGCAGTGCGAGATGATATGATTCCGATCTCTCAACCTAGCTGAACATCGCCGTACACCCAAATGTACCGAACCGCTCCCTTTCTAATAATGCATACCGAAGCGTTCCCTTTATAATAATGCATTGTTCTACAAATTCTAAACAGTTTGTTTATCCGCCCCTCCACACCCTCTTGACCTTTAGTTTTGTGACCGTTGTAATCGTCTGGTTACTGCTTACCAAATCCTTTTTACATACGCCATGACCTGTTAGTTGCTAACCACTGCATTATATGTATGTAATTGGCTGCTTTTACTGCTTTTACGGCGCAATAAATGAATTAATAAATAATGTCTTCGATAAAGAAAGCATAGACCACACACACTGGTGCGTCTGCGTTCGAGTTTTTAGTTTGCCCACAATTACCTGTCACATTTCGAATGAAGCAGCACTGATATTTAACTCTTGTCCGAAATAATGATCAATTGTTTCGAGTATTAATTTGAGCAACAGAGTTACCAATTCGGGACAATGTGGAGCCGGTACTGTCGATGGCGAGTCAAAAACTCGAAAACGGGTGAAATTCTCTTCAAAATATGGTATCCAGAAAATCCTGGAGCGAGACTAGGAACCAGGACTGATTCATTCACAATAACAAGTCATTGTATGTACCTGGCACTGAAAAGCAACATTGTCCCTTCTCCTGAGATTTTTGGGTCGTTCGAACGGGAAAGTCCAACATATTCAGTTACGGGATGTTACAGGGCTACAAATCTGTAGTCGAAAAGAAGCTGATTTCGGTCTCATGGAGGGGCACTACTGATTTGCCTCCATTTGTAGTTACTGAATAGTGAAAATGGGATGTTTATGCTTCAAGATTCTTCGGGGACACTGCAGCTTTTATGACGATCTCTTCTCCATAGACTTACGCATTGCTTTTATCTTTTCTTTCGATCGAAATGAGAAAAACCTCGTTCGAAGCACTGAAATCGCTTAAAACCATTAAGTCTAGTGGATATCAGAATCTCACGGTGGTTTTTCGGTTGCAGTTATTCAATGGTGCTGTGATAAAAGGATGAGAGTGATTTTGAAAGCTTTAAGCCATGTACACAGTAAAAAGTTTCTCATCGAAAAAGAGGTTCCCCTCATTGCGTCGCACCTTGAACAATTTTCACAATTTCTTTCGATTCTTCTTTCATGGAGTTTGTGCTCTAAACACACAATAACATTAAATCCCAAGCTTCCTACATACTAACATTTTAACCGATTTGCAAAAATATTCGAGCTGTACGGCTATTTTTAACAGCTTCGCATCACTTTATTAGTCAATCCTCTTCTTAAGGTTACCATGCCACTCTTATGCATTAATAGTCCATTTACATCCACTCCAAGGTTTTGCTTAAACATCTGTTTCCTCACCCCATTGCTTCACAGTCTCCTGGACGGTTCATAGAGAAGCACCAAGTGTCGATGAAAACGCCTAGTTCTTCAACCCACCTGCCGGCTATTGTGCAATCGCGTTTCGAGATGAACAGTTTCTCGAAATGGGTTGGAAATCTAAATTTACCATGGAAAAACCCATAACGGGCATCTAGTAAATATTTTAGAAGAAAAAAGCATGCAGAAAGATACTGTACAATAGCCAAAAATTAGTCGAATTTAGCGCGCACGCATTTTTTTGCCATCCTGTATTATCAGTGTATTTTATAGTCTTTAAATCTGTGCTCAAAAAGTTTCAATTCTCAATTCCTCTCGTCTGATGATTGTCTTTTATGGTCATAATAAACTGAGTTGAACTGAACAAAAACCTTTGCTAAAGCTAGTTATTGAGGTGATAGGTTTTGTCGCTGAAGGGACTCATGGCAGTCCATCGCTGCATTCAAAGTCTGTGTTTTCTGCCATGCAATCTGTGACATTTCCCTGCTGTATTGGTTTGTTTAATTTCTCAGCTGTAATTGCAAAAACACTTCGCTTTTTGAAGTTTTGTAGGTTTCATGTTCAAGTTGTCAACCAAAGTTCGTGCTTAAACGAATCGTTGTTATTTTAGCTCCATTTCTTATTCTCAGCATAGCAACACAACTGATCTTGGGGAAAACAAACTCTCAAATGTCACACCAAGATGTGGCAATCCTTTGAAGAACTCTGAAGATAAGGTGATTTCAGCGCTCTGTACTTCTCTCTGCAAATCAAAACTCATCAGTAGCACCAGTTCTTCGAAATTTTGTTCCATATCTTCCAGTAATCCATTGACTGGTTATGGTACAGTACTTAGAACTATGTAGATGTGCCCTCACGCTTGATTGCCATTTAACACGTTGACGACAGCGCCTTTTTCGCGATTTCCTAGCGCGCCGAAGCTGTGTCATGATGCCGGTATACGGGGAATTTTTTTCAAAATGGAAGTGAATAGTAAATCTCGAAGACTGCATATACAGTCCTGTAATATCGAGGATTGTGACTATTCCTTTTTTGCAATGAAAATAGCAAAATAACGGCTGCAAGCGTTTATAATGTCCTTTTTCCCTATGCAGCTTGAAAGGAAATTGTTATTTGTTTATTGTTCATTATTTGTTTATTCTAATAATCAATATTTGTTTGTATTCACGTGTTTGTTTTAGTAATCAGCGTTTGTTTCCATTTATTTGTTTCTTGCAATAACAGTTATTTGTTTCGACTTGTAAAGAAAACTAGTGCACAATCAAAAATTGCAGTAAATCAGAAGCTAAGAATCATTTTCGTGGACCATGCTTCCTATAACAATGCGCAAAGGTCTAATGAAAAGTGGCACAAAAACATACTTCGAAATTATGAAATGTATCGAGAAAAATACGATACAAGACTGTGGCGCAGCATTGTGCCACACGGTCCCACGCGGCCGCTTGAGCGTGGCGCAGCATTGCGCCACACTGTCGTAAACGTGTTAATGTAAGATCTACACACATATTCGTGTTTCAGTGAAACACGTGTGGTTTCATGGTAAGAAGCGCTAGTGACATTCGTATACGCCGAAAACGTATTCGTCATGCTTCTACGATTCTGTGTGAAACACGAATATGCCGGCGCGTCTTCAGGGGGCTGATCAACGCCAACCCTTTAGCATTACCTTACCTATTTGTATTTCGATAATTTTCGATAAATTTTTGATTTTTCGATTATTTGTGCGTATTTCGAGAGAAGAAAGGGTGTTTGGAGAGGGGTGTTTTTTTCCTGAACCTGCACAATACATACATAGGTCGTCATATTTCTATATTGCTTGTTTCACACAGCGTTCACAGATTTCCGATTCCTTATTGGCTCTGATATTTCGTTACCTAGGACGTGAATGATCCAATCCTATTAAAACTTGTTGAGCCTCCAGCCGACTATCTACGCTGGGCAGCATGTGTCTAATTTTGTGTGCCATCTTCATACCTAATCTCAATCACGCAGATTACAGCTGAGAATGATGAGATTGAGAATGGTCACGACTTGCTGATTACAGATGAGAATGATTACGACTCACATTTCAGATCACTAAAAGTCATCAGTGGTTTTAGCTCCCCAGAGATCAACTGATAAAGTACTCTTTGGATGTGACAATGCGATCTAAATAACTCCCTAAAACATAAGCCATCGCTGGGAATTCAGGCAGAACATGGAGCAATGCAGAATGCTACTTGATGGAGAATTCGTTTCAGCCCTTATCACAGGTCAACAGGTCAAGAATGTGACTTGTAACGCTCTTTACCATTTATGCCAGTTGTAAGGCCGGGTAGAAGTTGCTGGTATAATTCAGTAGCACTCGTCGCTTTGAGAAACTTGCGAGGCGACAAAACGTGAAGAAAAGGAAGTTTATTAACAAACAACAAGAAATTACAATGAATAACAAGTAAAAGAATCTGAGAAGCGATAAGGCAGGGCGAGAGCGGAGCGACGAACAGGATCGGGTCCAGTACTAAAAGCAGTCATTTTATACCACTTGGAATCATTCAAACCTTGTCAATTCGCGCGCTGATCACGCTCCAGATCTTTAGGGTCAGATCACACACCTTTGACCCCTTTCATCGCACGTCTCTTCACCTGCATAGGAGTGCTTCTACAGGCGTCCTTTTCTAACACAGTATCGTTTCTTTTCACTGAATAGTTTCAGAACTAACTTCCTCCATCATCCACCCGATGAGAAATTGGGATTTAAACTATTAAAAGTGATATTTACTTAGTCTTCCTAGGCGGTATATGGAAGCGCTCTGGATTTTTTGTTTGAACGTTGGGCTCTTTCAAATTTTGCGGCGATTCTTTTGAGCCCGTCTAACTTAACGGCTTCAGTGCAGATCTCTCTCATAGTTTTTCCCTCTACACACACCACGTCATTCGATAGACTGTGCAAACAAGGCGTCTCACTCAGTATGTAAAGATTCTCCGTGAGCTTTACGAAGGATTCGCGACCGCGGTCACAATGTCCTCATCAAGGTGAAGAGAGGTGCATGCTAAGATGATATCATATCGTTAAACGGCACTCTCTAAGATGTCATCGGAACACTACAATAGGACGACATGGGAGGGAAGATCAACGACATGCAGTTACGCCATCTTCGTTTGGCGGTTGATATCGTACTTACAACACCATATATTACCTGAGCAGAACGCATGTTGGCCGACTACGATCGGGGTTATAAGAAAGGCCAGCTGTGATGTTTTTTGATAGTAAGGGCTCCTTCAGACTCTGCTGTGGCAGTAAGCCTATGAAGAGCGGTAAAAAGGCGGGAGGTTCCCGTATTTCCGCAGTAGCTGCTCCCCTTTGCGGCCTTCAGCTGGGCAGGCGTTGGTCAAAAACTACTTAGTACATCGTTGACAATATCGGTGATTTCGCAGACAAATTTGGAAACGGGTGCCGGATTTGTGATCATCGCCTCTCATAACTTGATTAGGTGAAATTTTAGCGAAAAATATTGTGATCAAGGTCAGATCTATGAGACAAATTTTGCTGCCGCAGTAAAACCATGAAAGCGACCGCAGCGCTGCCACTACCGAGCTGCTGCCGGTCGCGCCGCCAGTCTCTATGTTTAATCATAGTGGCAGCAGCAACGCGTGAAGTCTGACACGGCCTTATACCTCAGTTGTTGCCGAAATGGCTGCGATCATTTTTTGCAGCCACTGCCGATATAGTGATGAGAACCTCAGAATGAAGGGATGTTGACCGGACTTGTAAATATTATTATGTTACCAGCCGTTCATCTACCTAACGGTCACCAGACGTCTGTTCTCCAACTTCGTTAAACAAACAAATAAACACTAATCCCCATTGCCTGCCAAGCGAAGTCAGTTTTAGTTCAATAGAAATTTCGACACTGTTTCACTGATTGCGCTCCGGTGGTCGAAGAAATTTTCTCTTTTGACAATGGCTGAGACATCCAGCAGAAAAGTGGAATTGTTGTTTTGCTCTACTTGGTAGAGTGTTGAAGAGGTCAAATTGTTCTCAAATTCGAATGAATATTTTCAAATTCTGTATACTCTAACACCAATCTGAGAGACAGATAAATTTCCATCCAGCTGAAAACCCCTCTTTTCCCCAAATTACATGGCACCTAGAATCGCCATCAGCATGCAAAATAACTTCCCTAAACCAAGTCTGGGCCAAATATGAAATTTTTATCTGATCATCCTTATTGTTAAATGTAGTGTAAGTGCGTTATCATAGGATGTTATCTTCAAAACGATTTCAGTGATAAGCAGGGACAAAACCGCCACCAATCGCCACCTTCTCCAATCATTCGAAAATTGAATTGACATCCCTCCATCCAACCATCCATCCAAACATCCATCCAAATAAACAGCAGGGTTTCGCTTATTGAATAGCAAGGATCATTGGCCGAATGGAAACTCACTGTACGCGCTAACTCGATGTTGGCTATATGAAGTAGCCGACTGAGCGATTGAACTACGCACGCATATGCACATCACGGTGGAACACGATCACGTGCGCGTCTGATGGGTGTGGGTCTCCAACCAAGATGGGGCTCGGTAGTGCGGAGATGAATGAGTGGGTAACTTCGTCGACCAGTAGACAAGTAGTGCCTGGAATTCGGCCTCTGCCGTGCTTAGCTCGAGCTTAAAACGCCATTTTGCCTTACATCGTTATCGACTAGAGTCTCTATTGGCAGGGAAGTGATGGTACACCCATCCCCGAGGCCATTATCTTAGGCTTAGGTTTAGGCTTAGACTTCAGCTTAGTACAGGTGGCTTCACTGCTAGGTGTCGGGTGAGGGACTTCACATGTAGTGAATTTTACATTGCGTGGTTTGAGCATGACTCATCGCTTTCTTCTGAATCCTTATCGTTTAGGTTCTCTACCAGAGGAAACTAGCAGACTCACTCACCCGGTGTTTCCTCCATAGCCACAATCAAAACAACAGGCCAACTTAAGAACTTGACCCATACAGCCCTTCTTTCCCCTATTTCGCCCCTCCTAGGGGAATGCTCGCATCACTCGTCAGTCTGCTTGACACGCCGCGACGCACTCCCCTGCTTCATATAGCAGCTAACTCTAGAAGATCATTCTGCATTGTTACGGCAGGAGGTTGGTGATCTCTGGATTGTTGGGGAGCCCTAAGAGTGCATATTCACGTCAAACGATTCTTTTCGTCGCATTCCACACGGAATTGATTTTGGTAAAATTCCGGAATGAAGGTAACCAGAGCCAACATTTACTCCTGTTATCCTTTATCAGATTTAGATACTAGGTTGAGTCATAAGTAATCGGACATTTGCGCGCGCTCGGATTCAAGTTGAAACTTAAGGTATCATTTGATAGGTGGAGAAAAGCACTACAAAATGTCGTGTCACATTCGCTTAAGTAAAGTTGACCACTATTACAATGGCTCCGGAATTCATTCCATTTAAATCGCGTATTTGCAACATGATGCTTTTTCTGTCTCTATCTGGTCACTATCTGAACCAATCTTTTGCGCGCTTCACCCTGATATATAAAGAGGGTGTTCCTGTTCAAGGCGCTATCTACCCTTGTCCTTGAACTTCTGCATTGGCTACTACGCCATCGAGAACAAGGAGAAGTCAGGACGTCCGACGGGCTTGGATCTGGACCTATTGAAGAACGAGGTGTCGGCCGATCCAAGCCGAACCTCTCGTGAATTATCAGACGCCTTTAGTGTTCTTCAGTCAACTGATGGTCAAGGTCTAAAGTCGATCGGTAAGGTTAGGGAACTTGGTCGACCGATACCTCAAGCTTTAACCCACTAGGCGCGGGTCGCAGAGTAGACGCGGCAGTTTTTCGTCTCATTCTCAAGTACAGCAAGTACTGACTGAACAATCTAATTACTGGTGATGAGAAAATAGGGCTATACACTAACCATCCCAGCCTTGTCCAGTTGGTCGACAAGGGTAGAAAGGCAGAAGACGTTCTAAAACCTGACAAGCACCCAATTTGATGATAATGTGCAATTCCGGAGCATTTGTAACAAAGAGCGACGTTACCAAAGAGAATGTGTTGAATCGTTGTATAGCGCTCTTTTCCCTCTATCGAATGGTACCTCACTCATTCCGAGAGGTGCATTCACTGTCGGAAAATTTTATGTTGAATTCGGGCACATGCGGAAATGTCCGATTACTTATGACTCAACCTAATACCAACAGATTGCTACTCAGAATTTTAGACATTAGGTGAACCGTAAAGTGGAGTAGGTAACGGTGGTGCTTACATCTCGTTCAGAGTGATCCTAAGTTTTGGAAGGAAACCTGTTCACTGTTTGGCGTCGTTTCGTTACTGTGTTTCTTTTACACATCCGTCCAAAGGGATTCTGTGATTGAATAAAAATGACTACAGAGGAGGTGAAAAATAGGTCATCGGTTCATCAGTGGGATTGAGGTTGGTTGGTGGGTGAAGAGGCTGTGCTGGCGCCCCTTCCCCCCGTGCGATCCGGCGTCTTTTTTCGCCTCATCACCGCTCTCGTCGGGTCTGGCTCGACTCTATTCATGTACTATGTACATATGCATTCGACACACACCTATTGTGTGGAATTCTCGGCCTCCATCTCCACCACCAAGGCCCCGCCGACGCCGCCGCAACGATTGCAGGAGCGCAGCGCCATTAGCCCCATCGTCCTCGGCCTGCGCTCAGACAACCGCTGATCGCCTTCGACCCAGCCACTGGCCCACTTTCGCGTCTCATTTCCGCAGCTCTCACTGACTGGTCATGGCCATGATCATTCAGAGAATGAGTCGTCAAACAAGGTTCGTTAACTCAATTCTACATAAAATGTTGAACGCTGACGAAAACTCGACCGCATAAACATCAGCGATCAGTGTACCGCTTCTGACTGCGTATTGACACTGCACTCGCATACCCAGCTTCCCATTTACTATATGCAGGGCGAGTTATTATAAAGTGTTTATCGTTAGTTAGCGTTTTGGTGTTGATCCATTCTAGGCTGATTAGAGAACGATTCCAGCTATTGTATTGTAGTGCAACCTTTGGAATCAATATTGTTCAAATTAGTCAACTATCACGATAAAGGCAAAGGGAAAGGAGTCGGCGTTGATCAGTTCCCGAAGGACGCGCTGTTCGAGTTTAATTCAAAATTGTAGAATCTTGGTGAATGCGTGTTTGGCCTATACAATGATCTGCAGGGGCAAGCCGCTATACCAGGTGAGTGTTTTTATCTTCCCAGGAAGGTCTCGTACCAATTTACAAACACCGGAGGAGTGGGAGGCTTTGGTGGCCCCACGAGGATTGATCGACCTTGCGGGTGTCAGTAGCGCCTCTTGCCACTGCACCACGCGCGCCCAACTATCACTATAACCACCTATAATAGAATCACCCGGCTGCGGATTGATCATTTGCCGAAAAGTTTTAGCAAGCAATATGAGAAACATAGTCGTTGCTGCAGCACATATTTCGCTGATTCCTTCCAAAAACTGGTAGGCGGACGAAGCGCTTGGAGTTCTGATAGGGAATTCGAACGTAGCTATGTAGAACCTTTGAAAATGAGTTGACGAGTTGATCAGGAGATATGTAATCTAAATTTGCTACCATTGGGGACGAATCAGCTTCTAAATTATGATCAGCTGCTTGGGTAGAACGCGGTTTGAAATGCAACTGTTTATACATGGATGTTATACTTGTTGAAGCGAAAAAGTGCGATGTCGAGAGTTTCAATCGAAGGGCGATCGTTCCATGATATCAATACACATTTCCATGTGTTCGTGTTTCGCTTCATCCATCGATAGAAACTGTAATCCGCAACAAGAATTGACCTGGAACCTCATCTTCAATCGACCAGCTTGGTAGGATTAGGGCTGGCTGGTACATATGCTGCGTGTGAATCTTTTGACCTTCATCGTAATAACAATGGGACCCCACTGAAAAATTTTGTTCTCAAACGGTTCACACTGTTTTGGAAATGCCTTTGTCGTATCAGATTCATTTTGGCTCCTTTTTTCGTAGGTTCCTTTCTTCAGTAACAACTGTATTTGATGTAATATGGATACACCTTGTATAATATCATACACGAGTGGTACAGTAGCAAGAGGCGCTACTTTCACCTTCACGGTCGAATGATTTATCCACGCGTAGTCTAACCAAGCTTTTCCAGGAAGGTTGAATTGATACAGTGCCTGCCTAGGAAGGTAAAGACGTAGAACTGTATAGCGGCTAAGGATCATTGCATCGGCGAAGTTGGACCTCATCAGTCTTCTACCATTTTGATGGAACACCAATGCGGTGGGGCACGTCATTAGAGGAGTGGCGATCGACGGCATCCTTACCTTTGGCTTTACAGTAATTTTGAAGAGCTGTAAACGGTAGGTCCCTTTCAGCGTATTTGCTGGAAAACAAGCGTCGTTCAGTGGGTATCAGTGGATTCGCCTAAATGAGTGAAGGGAATGGAATTTGGGAAGGTCTTCTACAGATGTGGTATCGTAGGGACTCACAGAAACAGCTAGTTGTAATCTCCCTAACTTGTTACACTACATATCGTGTAACTTTGCGTGGTTGTTGATAAAGGTGCCTGGCTCATGTATTCGCGGAATCACCTTCATCAGATCCTGGAGAAGGCAATAACTGCGTGTTGTGGCTCTTCAAGAGCTCGCTTCAGTCTAACCCACTACCGGAACCCTAAGCCAGTGAAGTGAGAGGCTCCTCACCTTAACCGACAAGAAGTGTAGTAGAAGCAAAAAGTTACTGGCTGCTGGGCAGTGGTTGGTAATATTATAGCAAAACAGATATTAACTTACCAGAATGCCAGTCTCAGATACGACCCGAGCTCTGGTGTTACTCTGCTCGTTTGTAATGGTGATTTCCCGGAAGCTTCATTCATTCAGTGACACCTTTGATGATGCTACGGCTCTGGAAGAGCTGCATCAGGTGAGGATCGCCAGACACACCTAGGTGAGCGCTCTGCAATGTCCGTTCACGCTGTCATCGTGCATCAATCAGACAACCTGCTTTCTGTCGCCTTATCACATCCTTCCATCGAGTGCAAATGAGCGTGTCAAATGCGTGCGCGGCGGGGCCAAGAAGGTCGGCCACTCAGTTCTGATTCTTCCCATTAGACCCAACCCTACTTTAGGCCATTTCGCACTGACCTGCCCTGTTCAACCTTCGCTTCATTCATCCGACGCACTGTCGATGCCTCGTTGAGTGAAGGCAGGTATCTAAGGTGAGCATTTTCAATGTTGTAAGGAACTGTAAGGAATCGGCTAAACTTTCTTCCTCTTTTGGCTTCATGAAATTCGTATCAGTCACATGAGTGATTAGCGACGTTAAGACGCCACTCAAATATTGGTTGTTTTCCAGGCAAATGGCTACTAATTATTGTGTCCATTTCAGCGAAATCGTAAGCAATTACCGCTTCAGGCAAGGACGGCACAACAGAGGAGGATGAGGCTCATGAAACTGAACAAATTTTGTCGGTGGTTTCTAACTACTGAGCTAATCAGGGGTACTTGATTCCTGAAAAAAACCGGAGTATCGCTAGTAACTTGATAATTTTCATCCTTGGTTGAAATCTCAGTGCTCCATAAATACTGGAGTGTTGCTGAGTGATCCATGCTCAAGAAAACGCGGAAGAAATTTCTTTTATCTATTCAAAAAACCACTATGGATAGAATATTATGCAACCAAACCATACGAAGGAAGCGAGGAAACCTAAACGTGTTAGCAACAAAAAGAGTAGTGAAAGAAACAAACCTAACCACCAAAAAATAGAACGGAGATTCACTAGAAATTTCAACCTGATTTTCCATCTTTGTTCCCTCTGTTCTGAAGGTATTTGTTCACGTTATTTTGGGCTAGATAGAAATGATTTGAAAGAAATCTCACAGTAGTCGGACGCCAAATCATTGCTCAATTTTTGTTCGAAAGAAGACTTCTGTTCACGATCATCTCAAAGGGGCGCATGATCTTCCGGCCAATTGCGGTTATTCTTCGGATTCTCTGGAAGATTTCAGAGTGGAAGGCTTAACGTTCGAATACTACAGCTCTTTGAGATTCAAATTTGTCCTGAGATTCATCACCGCTCAATTTTTGTTTTTGCAACTCAAATTACGATTCAACACCCGCTAGCGATTCCTGGTGTAAGTGGTGAGAGGATCAGCCTCAAGACTACCACCAAGCAGCAATACGTGAATCGATTCTATGAAAAGAGTTGGTGACGGTCAAGAGGTAGCAATTTTCGCAACCAGTTCTCTTAATTCTCTGGTAGACCAAGTTGATGAAAAGCGTCGACGCATCGACAACTTCCCTAAGCCAATTACGCATCGAGTTCAGATTGCAAAACAATGGGTTGACATAAGACGGGAAAGAAAGACTCTGATCCGCATCGTGGCCTGAAAAAGGAGATTCAGACTTCTTTACTGTGTTTTTGCCCGACATTCCATTTGTTTCCCGGAGTTTTCGGTCCAGTTTGTGCTTTTTTCATTGCCTGAGCTTTCACAGATACCGACACTTCCGGCAGGAATCACCGAATAATCATAAAACTGTTTAGTTGTTAAGAAAAGCTTCAGTGTTACTCACCCACTAGCTTTCAATAGATCGAGTTAAGTTGTAGCAGGTCGAAGTGCTGCTACAAACCAAGTTGCTTGGGAGTTCTGCTGTGTTGGTTTCGCAGTGCTCATCTACAGTGTCAGTCTTAAGGAGGAGAGCTTTGGTTGAGCCCAAACTTGTCGACACCTGTACATTCTGAATGTTGAAATGTTTGTTAAAAGAGGTGTGGATCAGAGACGTCACTGTGGAGAAGAGAGCAAATTTAGAGTGGAGCCGAGCAATGATGGGCTGCTGGTGGAGTGCGAAAATCGCTGACCGTTCTCTCGACAAAGCGCTCGTCTTTCGCCATCATCCTACCGTAGTCGCGGAACAAGAGAGGTGGGCGGGGGGGGGGGTCGGCCGAGATTCGAGCGGATACGATTGGCCGGAGAGCGACGAAGTGGGCGTGGTGGTTTGGATTTTGTTGCGAATGGCTTGACGAGATGACAAATTGGAAAATTGGTCAGGCGGGCGCATAAAAGGCCCCGATTGCAGTGATGACGGTGGTGGTTGACGGGGGGAGGGGTGGGGGAGTAGTTGCTCACCCTTGAGAGACACACCGACACCTACTCTCAGACATCTACAGCCACCTCGCACTCTTCGGGACTGGTTGTTCTCCCGCCGCTCGCGCACTGCACCTCACCTTCGCGATCCTTTCAACTCGTCTCGACGACTCATTCATTCATTCCGACTCTGCCAGCCACCCATCGCTGCCACCACTCACCACTTCTCCTTGATCAACGTTACATTGCACAGCTCAAATGAATTTTATCGGGCTTATTTATGCGGGCATGTTTGGCCTATGATGATTGTTTTGTAATTCGATGCTGAAAGTGTATCTCGTAATTCACCAGATCACTTCATTTTCGGTCATCCGTTGAGGAGTTACCTATTTCAAATTCTATCATAGAAATCAACACTGAGATTTCTTGCCCAAGACGTTGTCCATGGTGAGCAGTAGTCAATCGTTACCATGGCTTTGACTGGTGCTGTTTTGACATTTGCAACACTGCTAACAGTAGAGAGAAAATACGTACATAGGAAGGCAGTGTAAGGAAGACAGTCAATTTTGATCTACATGAGACGTGGCGATCTCCTCAGGTCAATGTGAAAAATGTCTCACTTCTTTCAGATCCATTGTCTCACTTCGCTTGTCAGTAAATAAGGCTTTATCTTTTTCGCTCAAAACTGCATCAAGTTGAAAACTAGAAAGCCTTTCAGCTCTCAATTCACCGCCTGTTGATGCGATGCAGTTTCAAGTCGTTGATCTGGGTATCTTAATGAATCAATTGGAGCCCTATTTCCGATCGTCTGATTGACTCACACTCTCAGAGTGCGTCCATTACTTTCCCTGAACTCACGCGTGCATCGTCAGCAACATATTCTCCAAAGAAACACTTTCCGAGATGGACTGTGTTCAAAAATAAGAACCAAACTAGAATTTAATACGACAAGTAGAATAAAAGCTTCACTTCGGAAGTGATTTCTTAGCATCACGAATCTTTTTCCAACTTTGAGAATCCTTCTCTGACCGTTGCAACGTGAATTTCGTATTTTTCTTTAATCTATTGTGAAGCGAGGTTATGGTGGCTGAAGAGAGCCGTCTGTTGACAGTTCGCTATGGATGCTGTCATGGAGTCGCTCTCTTCAGAAGCCTCCTCATTCTCCTCCATTCTTCATCGTCTCCTTTTCATCTCTTCTATTGCAACTCTACTGCTCAATCGCCATTTCTCATCTTCCATTTCTCAAGATTGCTTCCACTTCGCCGTCGCCGCTGAAAGATTGCTCAGTAGTTGTTCAGGCGGAAAATCGAGGCGATTCTACGAGAGAAAGTTACTGTTGGCGCACAGTGAAAACGTACTCCATCTCTCCCTTGATGATGGAGTTTTTTTTCGCAGATTCGAAACATTTTTCTTATCTTATCTCCTATGTCAGAGTTGTTTCACAATATTTCTAATTTGACTATATCAGTCATGGTGATAATAATTTTAGCACTCACATCTACACCTTTACAAGAACGCATGGATCTTGTCAATTCGATTGGATTAATCGCAAAAGCTTTGAAGCTTTTACTGCTTCCACGTCGAACGTGATCCATTGGTTTCGACCACGATGCTCCACTCGTGACAAAAAATATTTCGAGCCGTAAATCATCAGTTAGTAATGTAATGTGTTATCCAATGTTGAATATTGACATAAATTATGGAGATAGGGTGAAGGTGAAGGTGAAGGTTTCGGCGTTGATCCGTCCCCGAAGGACGCGCCGCCGCATTCTTGTTCAATTCAGAATCGTAGAGGCATGGTGAATGCGTATTTGGCCTATACAATGACCTGCGGGGGCCAGCCGCTATGCCAGGTCAGTGTCTTTACCTTCCCAGACTAGTCTGGTACCAATTTACCCGACCCCGGAGGGATGGAAGGCTTGGTTAGCCCGGGCCGGGATCGATCGCTCGACCGTGCGAGTGACAGCAGCGCCTCCTACCACTGCACCACGCGGGCCCTCTAATGGAGATAGGGTAATGTTGAATAAATCAACACTCCTTGGGATATTCATCATGAATGTGTGGGAGTGAGGGATGGAAGTCAGGTTGTTACCTACGTATGTTTCAGTGATGTCTAGGCTGGAAGGGTTGAAAAACTTGGAAATGACCTGCAGAGGCTCATGAAAAGTGAAACCACTCTTTTCTCTAGTGCGTCGATTGGTTTAGAAATATTGAAATGGTCCACAGTGCTGGCGATGATTTTGGTACAGACAGGTTTAATGTGAGCAGCTCACTTCTGATATTGAATAATGTACATAGCTTTTGTTGCACAATGAAATCCGCTTGTTTAACCTGACATCATTTGTATCCCTGAGTTGGAATTACTATGCAAATTTATCTAAAAATTTCTACGATGATGTTTTCTTCGACAGTAATCAATGCGCCCGTACTCCAGCTATTTTCACGATAGAGTTCCACGTTTTTTAATAGGGACCCTTATCTCTTCAAAGACACCTTATCGGGGCGGAATGAGCGACGTTTTATTGAAATATAAGCAAATGGAAAGCCTCTGAGCATTTTGTGAATTGCAGATTCGTACGAAAACAGGCACAACACTCACAGTCCTTCCCAGTACCATTCTTTTCAAACACACAAAAATTACTTTGTGTACACAATCAATGAGCCATTCAATGAACAGTTGGTTAATATTTGTTTTGATGATGACATTCAGGACCAGAAGCAAGTAATTGAATAGTTCCAACAACGGTCGAGAACAATTTTTCTTTGCAGTTTCGGTTTTCTCAGTGTCAATGTTGCCAGCGGACCATCGATACTTGCTAACTTAGTGGAAAAATAGGATTTTAGTAGAGTTCAACCAATTTCTCGCGGTTGTTCTTCATTACAACTTGTCAATATTCAACCTGTTGTACAGTGGTAAGAGCGGCCACTGACACCCTCTCGGTCAAGTGATCGATCCCTGCTCGCACTACCCAAGCCTATCCATTAGGGTTGTACGAATCGGTATTAGGCTACTCTGGGAAGGTAGAGGCTGGCTTGGTATAGCGTCTGTCCTCTGCAAGCCATAGCGTCGGCCAGATACGCCCACAACCGGCGTGTCCTTAGGGTGTTGATCAACGACGACACCTTTACCATCACCTTTACCTGATGCATATGTGTACGGGACGGATTGAAACTGGCACAAAAGTCATACAAAAATAGAAGCAGCAGCTGATCATGTTTTTGTTGT
This sequence comes from Nippostrongylus brasiliensis, assembly GCA_030553155.1. NCBI lineage: Eukaryota > Metazoa > Nematoda > Chromadorea > Rhabditida > Heligmosomidae > Nippostrongylus > Nippostrongylus brasiliensis. The sequence continues at coordinate 23,264,329 of CP130734.1, forward strand.
TTGATAGCGTGAGTGCGCAAGGTGCTAGTACTACAGTAGAAAGGCAGGCGATTTGACGAAGAAGTCCGACCAGTGCAAACGTGAGCGACCTGGGCCCAAATTTATCATTGGTGAACCTCCGATAAACCCCGAGATATAGCCCGAACGGCGCCCACCTTTGTCTACTTATCCTAAACGACGTCCGTTCATGAATCTGGGTCCTGGTGTTCGTCTGACATCCCGCGGAATCCGGTCAGTAACGGCCCTCGTCCAACGGTCATCACGAAATCGCATTACGTGTCCGCCCCACCTGATCTTCGGCAACTTGACCCATGTGGCCCACACTCTTCGATTGTCGACGTGGCTCGTAGCTCCGCATACAGTCCTTAGATGAAGCGAGTCACTCCGAGCATCATTCTCTCCATACTTCTTTGCGCGACGCAAATCGCATGTTCATTCTGCTTGCGCAAGCCGATCTTCCCACACGCACGATCGAAGTCGGCCAGCATGCGTTCTGCATGGGTGATAGATGGTGTCATGAGTACGATATCATCCGCAAAACGAATATGGTGTATCCGCCGGCCGTCGATCTTCACTCCCATGTCGTCCCATTCTAGTGTTCGCATGATGTTCTCGAGAGAGGCGTTGAGCAGCTTCGGTGATATGGTATCACCTTGGCGTGCACCCCTCTTCACGTTGATGCAAACGTTGTTGTAGAATGGTGTGATCACGGTCGTGAATCCTTCGTAGAACTCACTGAGGATCTTCACGTACTGAGTGGAGACGCCTTGTTTGCACAGAGCCCCAATCACCGCTTCCGTTTCGACGGAGTCGAAGGCCTTCTTGAGATCGCTGAATGTGAGGCACAATGGCGTCTTGTACCGTCGGGACACCTCAATGAGCCTGACCACGGTGTGGATATGATCGATTGTGCCGAACCGTCTTCGAAACCCGGCTGTCTTTTGTCCATCGTTCGGTCAATCCTCTTGAGAATGACGCGTGTGAATAACTTGTAGACTACAGACAGCAGGCAGATAGGGCGATAGTTGCCGATGTCGTGCGGATCTCCCTTCTTATACAGCAACACAGTCCTGCTAGTTTTCCATATTGCTGGTACTTTGCAGTCCGACAGATATCGTGTGAAGAGCCTGGCCAGGGTGTTGATGAGGACTGGCGGCAGGTTCTTCAGATGTTCGGGTCGGATCCTGTCGGGACCGGGGACTGTGCGATTCTTCATCGATGAAATCGCGTGACGAATCTCGGAAGGGAGGACCGCAGGGATGACATGTCCATCGTTCGGGATCGGGTATTCGGGAAGATGGACGTGGCTATCGAAGAGATCGGAAAAGAAATCGTGGATGACCTTCTCCATAGCCCTTCTGGAGGACGTGAGGGATCCATCCGGGCGCAGGAAAGCTGTCAACTTGGTCTTATAGTTGATTTAGCCTCGACGAGCGTTGCCTATGCTCTTACCCGCTTCAGCCGCATCAACTAGTACAGCTACTCTTCTCTCTTTAAGGTCTTGCTTTATCGCTTCTCTGCACAACTTTGCGAGTTCGGACGTTCGCAGGTAGTCGCCTTCTGTTCTTGCCACTCCGCTTTGGCGAATCAGCTCGAAAGTTTCGTGGGAAAGGCGTTTAGCATGTAGGCGTGTTTTTTGATAGTAGAGGTGGAGGAAACCATCCGAAAAGCGCTAAAGAGAAGGCGATCTTGAAGAGAACTCAATGTCAAACTATTCAAAGAAAGTTTGCTCTGAATCACAACGTCAGAGGGAGAGGTTGACTGCAACGCTATGTCGGTTTTGATCGCATAGGTGATTTCCCATCAAGTTTGCTCCATTTTTCATCAAACTTCTTTCTTTTCTCTGTATTTTCCTTTCACACCCCCTCTCACGATCTTCAGATCACCGTGGCCTTCGTTCGGTCTAAGAGAGTGAACCTTGTGCAGTTCTCTGTCGTAGTTTAGATGGTCGCATGATCCCCCTGCGAAAGACTCGAACTGGCATCAATCATCGCCCATGTGGGAAACAGGTGGGAGACAGGACATTCATTGTTCGTCTATGCTGAGCACAAGCAATGGGATTCAGTTGTGTAGACTCTGGCCTTCCGAGGGACTCAGAATGCGCTAGCTTCCATTCATGATCTATATTTGTGGCTCAGTTAACAACTGAAATACCAAGGTTATGGTATTTTTTTCCACCATTTATTTCCAAAGGAATCTCAATCGTTGCTATCATATATTGAAATATAATATTCATTTTCATTTATTATAGTCATGAAAGGCCCACGTGGTGCAGTTGTAAGAGGCGCTACTGAAAACCGCAAGTCATTGTATAGGCCAAATACACATTCACGATGCCTCTAGGATTTGAATAGAACACGATTGCGGCGGCGCGTTCTTAGCGGGATGACCAACGCCGATTCATTTACTTTTACTTTTTTTATGGTCACGAAAAGCGGTATCAAATATAGATCTTCTAATACTTCTAATACACTTTAATGTGTACCTTATGAAGAAAATGTTTTGTGGAACAATAAAATCAGATGAGAAGATTCATAAGTAGGGGCAGAAAGAATCTCGTACAGCCCCTTTTACACATGACTCCAAAATCTTCCCAATTTAAGTGCTTTTTTATGTGCTTTTTGAGAGCTACAGAAAATTGTTTGGCATCAGAATAGAGATCTCATCTTGCAGCGATCGCTCTCGTTCTTGAATGGTCCGCGTAATAATTACAGGCGGGGTGTTGCCGTTTTGCTGCGAACAAAGCTAATTTGTGGCTCTTAGTGCCGGCCATGACATTTCTCCTCTCCCAGTCGGTGTCAGCTCATGTTTCACGATGCAACGGTGAAACGCGCTAATTACTGCACAAACACTGTCTTTTTCACCGACTAACTTGCTTTCAACACCAATGGATACGGTAGCGATCAATCAATCAGTGGTCGGAGCGACGATGATGAATGCACTTAAAAGGTGGTCGCTCCGAGACAAAGACATCTTTCGTGGTTCTCTTGAATCCTCTCCGATTGCCGCCGACCTGTTCAAATGACAAGACCGACCTACCTCCCCGCAAAATCTCTTACAATGACCAGGTCTCCGGAATGAACATGCTGATCAACACAGCAGGGAAGAACCAGAATCCCGCCTACGATTGAATATCCGGAATTCAGTGCACCTGAAACAGAATGATGAATCAAAGTGAATTTCGAATTATTGTTGTTTTCTGTAGACTATGTATACGTGGTGTAATCGACAAATTTAAAGAGTTATTTACATCCGAAGTAGGCAACTCGTAACATTTCGGACAAGAAATCGTTCCATATCGGCACATTCATAAACGAAAATCACGATCATGAGAAGACAGGAAGTGGTGAGCTTTTGTGAAACGATTACCAACATGTTTGTCATTCGTTGTGTAGGTGAATATCGTGTAGAGCAGGCTTGACAGAATAGAAAAGATGGATTGAAAAAGCCGTTTTCGCGTTTTTCGTGAAATTCCAAAATGGTCAGAAATTGCTGGGCTTCTGTACATGAGTTCAGGGTAGCATTCCAAACAAAGTCACCTTACTGAAATAACCCGTTTGAGGTGAGGTGTTTGCCACAGGGCTACTTTCGCAGGTCGCGGCCGGCGACCGGTGACCTCTGGCGGACTCCGCCAGCGAGCCTCTGCGCGGCCATTAATTAATACAGCCATCGTTGACTGTTTGAAGGAAGGCTTCACGTTTGCGCCATTGAGTTCCTACGTTTTACGAATTCCATGGAGACGTTATTCACCATTGTACTTGATTGAGCTACGGTACGTAAGACCCACGTCTGAAGAATCTGATGACGCTAGGGCGAAATAAAGCTGAAAACAAATCCGAGAAGTAAGGAGATGGGCACAATTCAATGAACAATCTCTGCATTAGGTAGTGGTATGGGAAGATATACTAATCTTTCGATAATAAATTGTGAACTTTTTTCCTGTTACGTAGAGTTTCTTCCGACACCGTGGGGTCCGCGGGCGACTGAGCAGTCCTTGATTTTCAGCAATCTAATTTTGTTCAGAAATCATGCAGATGAAATTCCAAGCTTGACTACCGTATGTGGTGAGGAATATCCATGGAGCACTACTTACTTGCAAGAGATGATGCGGGTGGAGTCGAGTGTCAAGTGGACTACAACAGATTCTCTTTAAAAATTTAAGTAAAGAAGAAAAATCAGTGCTTTTGCGACGAATTTTTGCGATTTGCGACGAATTCGAGTGTACGCACGCACACATCAAATGCAGAGCACTCTTCATGGAAGTCATGTAACTCGGCTATTTCCTGAGGAAAATTCAGCTGTTAAAAGTCCTGAATCTGATCCAAATACATACATTTTGTGTTATCACTGAAGCTCTGAATTCATTGTTTCCTGTCCTGCATTTTCCTTAAAGAAAGCAAGAGTGCTCATGTCATCGCTAACCTAGTTTCAACTTTCAAACGTATGAACCTGAGCCTAAATTCATGACGGGTATCGGCACAATATACCCGAGAATAAACCCCGGTCGGCGCGATTATTCGCATTCATGAACGCGCCGCGGAATGGAACAGACCCGCCATATCCCCCAAATAAACTCTGCGGCGCGTTCATGAATGCGAATAATCGCGCCGACCGGGGTTTATTCTCGGGTATATTGTGCCGATATCCGTCATAAATTTAGGCCCTGAAGCAGTCTACGAGGCCAAGCAGCAACTCAGAGTAGAGTCGCGCTGAACTTTCGCTCCCGTATCGACAACAATCATGCCGTTAGGAGAAACGTTTCGAGTTGCCTCACAAGGAAGCGAGTATCCGTTACTCCGAGCAATAACGGCAGTTGAACCCAAGACATGCAACAAAATTTCCAAATTTGGCGAAGATTATGTGATGCATAACGCACACGATTTCGCGACGGCGGTTGTATGACAGCGTCATTGACTGGATTCCACAGGTCATCAGGAGAACACCAGATCACCCACCTTCACGGTGGTCGGAGCTTTTCATTCAGTTTGTGAACTAATTGTAAGGTCTTGATGTACATCGTTTTCCTCGTGCGAACAGGACCCTATGGTCCTACTATATCACGCAGCTCTGCCAGCAAATCCCATATCACCCTATGGTCCTACTATACGCAGCTCTGCCAGCAAATCCCATATCACCCATAAAAGCGCCCTTATGGGTGATATGGGATGTCGACCATGAATCCCGTATTCTCTGTGATACTGATTCTGTCGCACCATAAGTGACAAAAATCCGGGAGCAGTGTCAGATTTTTAGACAGCACCCAAGGAAACCTCACTAGACGACGCTTCAGCAAAAATTTGTGTTTTTTGGTCTCCAGAGTCTGGGAGATCTGAGGAATGTTTACAGGTGCTCAAAATAGACTCACGATTATGAGATAGTAGTGGATCAGCTTTCTTCAAGACTGTGCGATCAAAGACTCGAGGTGGTGGTCTTTAGTTGAGTTAGCGCTGAAGCTATGTTTTTGCGCGTTTGTTTGCGCCACACTTCTTGCAAGCACAATGTACAATGTTTCCCACGTTCACAAAGAACAGATTACAAGAAACTTTTCAGCTTTCAAGAATTGTCACTCACTCTTTTTTGTTGGGGTCTTTTGTTCATTTATCGCGTTGAATTCATTATTCATCGGTACACTCTTTTGGACAACATTCGTTTATTGGGATAGTCCTTAACAGTGAAGTAAATAAATAAACTCATAAAATGCTAGAACTCTTTCATAAATACACTAACTGTAACTTATAAAATCAACCTATAAAAATGATTTCGTGACGACATATTCGCCTTGTTGAACTGCACTTGCCGTGATTCCGTGATTGGCACCACAAAACCAGTACGTTCTTTCTTGGGAGGGATAGCAAAAATGTCTTTGGTTCAGTACGTATTCAGTACGTACACATGATTGCAGTTGAGAGATTGAGACTTTATCTAGTGCCACAGCGTTTTATAAACAATTGTACACCAACAACAGCCCTACCGCTACTCCTCACTTTCATTCTGAGAGCTTCTGCTGCTCTTCAATCCATCGCCTTTGCTAGGCTGAAAAAGAGCGTGACCCTGAAAATTCAAGCGTCTGCCGAGTGGCAGATGACGATACCTTTCCCAACTTCTCTACTTCGATTCTGCCAGGAAGGTGGGCATGTTGAAAAATAGAGCCGAGCTGCTGTCAGCTGTTTAAAGCACCGTGCTGTATTCCTAATTTTATACAGTGAGTTTCATAACTGTGCGCCACCCCCTATTTTGGTGGTTCCCACTTTGACGATAGACGTGCAGTTTTTCTTTAATTTTGTTTTCATCGGCATGGAAAATAATCGTATAAAACACTTTATCGCAATATATGAGCTCCCGTGGTGTTTTTACATCGATTTTTTGATATCAGTGTTTGGCGACCGCCGCGAAACTTTGGTTTCCTGGAAATTTATTAATGTCGCAGTTACAGTTTGGTTAAATTCATTGTTCACTCTTCCTTGTTTCTACATACATACATACAACACACTAGTAAAGCGGTTCCGATTCATGAGCACTATTTTAAGGAGTTTGTGGGCTAATTTCACCCACTCCATCAGCACGGCAGCCCTGATTTCCTCAATGGTGGCACATTGATGACAGTTCGAGTACACATTTCGAAAAATTATGCTACAGCAGATTGCGATCCAAACCACAAGGGCTCCTCCAGCATCTTAAACCATGGAGTTTAGAGAACGATGTAGTTAGTCTACTGAGATGGATATTCGCGTAGTTCTGCTGAAGCGAGCATAGCGAGCAATATCAGTTCATTTTGAGGTTAGCTAATAACAGGGAGATTTGTTTAGTACAATGCTCCACTAACCGTGGTCAAAAAACCGAAAAGTTTCTATAAAAAGTGCTGAACATATTCATGTAATCCAAGAAAGTGTATCCTGTGATTCTTTTCCATATTTATAAAAATGAGATATACCTGCAGCAATGTGAAAACTGTCTAAGCAGGAGGTGCCGTATATACTACGAAACGCGCTGTACATCGTTCCCTTGGTCTTTTTCACGATCAGATAACTTCATCGTCCAATGATGTCAGGAGATGCAGCTCAGAATGACATCAGGAAGCTTATTGGCTCAGCCAGGACAGAGATAGCCGTGATTGCGTGGTGCTTCGTAGACTTTCCACGTATAGCGACAAATATCCTCGTAATGGCATAGGAGATCTATGTCTATCACAGATGTTCGAGATGACTAACAACACTCACTTTTTGTTATTCTGGATTGTCAAACCTCATCCTGACGAGTGTAGTGGCATCCCGGCTAATACTAAAGGTGAGAGTTTCGCTGGCGAGGTTTGTGCGATAGTGCAGCGGTTTTTGTTCGCGGACTTCTTCTCACCTAAGTACCGGAACCATGCTTTGATAATTTGGAAAATCGGAAGGACCACTTTTTACGCTATTTCCACATGTCTGGCACGTGGGACTGCAGCTTATCCGCTGGCCACCGATGAAGCTACCTTTCAATATTAAACGTGGAGACAATACTGTCACCAACTCCCATTTTAAAATAGAGTCGATCAGAGATAGGTTTCACACCAATCTGTTCTGTTCTACGCAACCTATCAGTATCCCTGCTAGTAAAACAACGTCAAGCGTTCTACCATCCGAGAAGCAAGTCGCAAATGGGAGCGTGGAGTGCGACACGGCTCCAGGGCCAGATAAAATCTCCGCCGACCTTCTTCGAGAGGGAAAACAATACTCTGCACTCTCCTCTTGTGGCACACATAACAATTTACCTTCGTGATAAATGGATTTCGAAGATTCATCTTACACAAAAAGGAACAAAGGGATGGTCTTATAAAATCAAAAACAAGTCATCCTGACGCCGATATCGCGTACATTGGATGAAGCTCAACAGCCTCAACAAGCTCTGTTGATTCTATAATTATGAATAAATAAAAAAATAAAATTAACTGAATAAACAAAACAACAAAAAATAAAATAAATAAAATAATAAAATAAACAAACGTGGCGCTAAAGATGTCAGTCTTTTCTGAAGTTTAGGGTTATTTTTTTCTAAATTTTCAATTTTTAAAGGTTATGTAGGCATAAACATAGACCGATTGTGATTGGTTTGTTCTTTCAAGTGTTCAAGAAAGGAGCGCAATTCGGCCTATGGATTTAAGTTGTGTGATAAGATGTGGGTGTGACCAGAACCATAACTCATTGGCTTTCTTCTCGACGTTCTAAATCTTCTTCTATATATTTTTTTTCTTTGAGCACGATTATGTGCGAAATGTGTCCATTCACTTCTGTTCGCCATCTAAAAAAGTGAATAGGGTTATATGAAAGTTGGCGAGTAGAAACCGTGGATATTCCTGCAGCCGACGATTTGTGGATAAGAATAGAATTACAAACCCCCACGTGAACCGTATCTCGCCCATCATCTAATTTGAAATATTCTGCTTATGAATTGTTGTCTAAACGGTTTCTTGATGTGTTCATTGAGACTTGAACAAATCTCATTGATATCTCGTAGTAACTACTATTAAAATGCTGAGAGTAGCTAGACATCACGCTTCAATAACTTTAGCGAAAACAAATCACAGTTTCTGGTTCTCATTATTCATTATGGAGCAAAGAGGAAGCACATTGAATAGCGCATTTTGAACATTGCAACTGATAGAATATGATAAACAAGCTTAACTAGTTATACATACGAGCATGATGCATTGACGAGCGTAAATCATTCTATGGACACTGCATCCCGCTTTGCCATGTCGACTGAAACGGTGATTTAAACCGAACAAAAGGAGCTAGGCACCCATCCAATCAGATTCAATTCAGACGTTGCTGGTTGAGTAAGGGTTACAGGTATTTTCTTCACTCTATCATTCAAATGACGCCCAACCCAAATTCATCAACGCGCTCTACGGATCATTCAGGATTTATTCTGAGGTTGAACGAGGTCTAACAAGACGCCACACTGCTACGGCGAGCACTTGAAGGCTTCGAACTAATGGCGTTGTGTAAACCAAAAACAGACCTCGAATAAACCCCCACGCCCGTTGTTAAATCATGGTTTTCAATCGGAGTCTCCGAACACTCGCCGAGCTGGCGAGCTGAGTCAGACCTCACATAAACCTGATTAAACTTCGACACACATTTTGATGCATTACGGTCTCCCACTCATTCAGAGTATAGCACCATGCGTGCCGAGACGTAGAACGGCGATAACGGAGCTTTTCCGTCCCTTAGCAGTCCTTTTTATAATATAAAAGGTAAACGTAAAGGTGTCGGCGTGGATCAGTCGTTCATGTTCTATTCAAATCGTAGAGGCATGAGAAATTTGCCTACACGATGACCTGTTGGGGCCAACGGCTATACTAGATCGTGCATTTACCTTCCCAGAAAGGTTTGGTACCAATTTACCGACCCCGGAGGGATGGAAGGTATGGTTCGCCTGGGCAAGAATGATAGACCGTGCGGATTTTAGCGGCGCCTCTTACCACTGCACCACGCGCCCCTCATTTTCAAACATAAACTCCAGAAAATTATTTACTCGTAAAAAATATTTTAGCCCAGCAGCATGAGCTCAATATCTTCATGCACGATTTTCCAAATTCGTCGAATTTGTTTTAAACGATTTTTTGACCCCTCGAGTTTCGATGGGTTGTTTCTTCGGTCCCTCGTCTGGTGAGTTATTGGCGGGGGAGTATCCTCGTTGGACATACTTCGCAGAAGAATTGCGGTAGACCCCGTCAGAAATCCAAAAACGGCGTTGTACGACGCGAAAAAGCGCCGCTTCATCGTTGTACTCAAGTCTGTTACTGTAAATTCGGTACTTGTTGCGTATACACCCTTCGAGAGCGTGGGCATAAACGCAACTGTTGCATGTGCTTTTACCCGCTGCAATGTTTGTCTTCTCTGCTTGAGAGCATCTTTCCGGTGTCTCGAAATACTCGATGGGCCTATGTGAGTCGTGTTAGGTCTAATTCGAGCCTTGAGCAAACCTTGCCAAACTTCGCTGCTTCCGCTGATGAGAGTTCGTTCTTGCCTGAGACAAGGCCCAGAGATTTGGTTATGTGTCTGTTTCAGATTATGTATGAATGAAAATATTAGACTGTAACCTGTGTATTGTTTGCTCTAGAATCCTCAAATTTTCCTGGATATTAAACCGCAGCGGTGTTCCCTTGTTGGCGCTGTGAAATTGTCCTTACAGCGATGCTCCATAGTTTCAGCTTATACCACTCGCCATGCGTCACTGCAAAAAATCTTGGTCCACCGCAAAAAAACTTGGTCCCTCTACTTGCCAGTTTGGTGCAAATCCGTGTATGTTGAACCAGAGAGATGTGAGGAATAACCTCCAGCTAGTCTCATGCTTTCCAAATTGCTGAATATATTACACCACGCATGTTGCTGAATAGCCACATTGCTAGCGATCCCAAAGGACCGATCGTGCGGTGAAAGGTTGAACAGAACAGCGTCATCCGGCTCCTGGCAGAAGTCGGAATCCTCTACGGAGTCATCTTGAGTCTTGGCTAGGCATGACTGGAGCATATTTAGAAAAACAAGTTTTGAGCAGCGTGTTCTCCTAACAAATGGGAGGCATAATGGAATAAGGAATCGCGCACAGAGGGCACGAAAACAAGTACATTTCAGCTACTGATGCTCAGAAAGAAAATTGATTCGTTCCATGAAAGTCGTCATCGAAAGAAATGGCAGAACACCTGGTTACCTTATGATATTATCAATCACCAGAAACTTTCCAACGTTGAAGGTGAGGCAGCAACCTAATATTTTCATAAGCCCTTGCCCCTTTGTTTTTTTTTCTGAAAGAAAACCTTCTTGCTGAGGATTCCCTGGTTCTGTCTTGCTCCTGAGTTGGTCCACGTGGAAGGACGAAGTGGTTTTATTCTTTTTCTTCCTGAAAGTATTTGTCATTCGATGTTTTCAGTGCATTAGCCTTCTTATTCTCCCTCCATTTTTTTCCTACCTCGGTTTTGTTCTCCTTCGTGCCTGGTAAGAACCGATACCGACCTAGCAAACTTTCCATCAGCACAGGATCGGAAAATTGCTACCAGAATTGTCTGGGAAGGTGGAAAGTCTGACTCGCTACAGCGGCTGGCTTCCGCAAGTCACGTCATCTACGATTCCGAGTGGAACTCGAATGCGTGGAGTGTCCTCAGCAGATTGGTCAACGCCAGTCTATTTGACTTCATTGCATTTGGTGGTGCTTCTTTTTATTAGCTGTGGACAACCCTGTGTGTACTTTTACTTCATATTCAGGTCATGTTTTCATCTTTTCTTTATTTAGAGATTCCATACTAGTTAAAGAAGATTTGTTATGGGCAGTCCCATGTTTGACGTCTAGTTTAATTAATTGCTTCCGTGAAATTTCCGCCGCTCCATTCTTCTTCTGCGCTTTCACGTTTTTTTTCGTCGAAAAGTACGACGACGGCGATCTGTTGTTTTCCATAACCAAACGCAATTTGCTCAATGTTTTGGTTCACCATGGACACTTATTAAATTCACTGGCTCGCATTTATTTACCTCCCTTCCCTCCCACCAAACTCAAATTTCTTCCAACAGTGAAAGGTTTTATGCAGAAGATTATAACGCCATAAGGAAGTGACGCTGTTGATTCCACATATATGAAGGGTAGCGATCTCATAGGCCATCCAGAATGGAGAAGCCAATTGTAGTCGTGCGACTTGAGGAGCTTCGTACTAGCATCGTTCCCAGCAATATTCGAGTGATTATTGAGCTCATGTCAAGCAATTCTCATAAGCTGTGAGCAATCGTAGCGTCATACAAATGACGAAACCTCCGACCCAGCAACATCCAGAGAAGCACGAACAATCGTAATACACATTTTAACATTGGTTTTGTGTAAGAATAAAAAAAAATTGAAGCCGATACTCCTCAAAGTGGCCGGAGGGCATATTAAGGAGGAGTTAGAAGTACCATTCATCATCTCTGGCCTCCTTTTCCACTTCATGCTGAGCTTCCTGCTGTTGTTCTTGGTGCATTACATGATGCTCTTCCTATGCACTTACCAATTTAATTATGAAATACAACAGAAGGAAGAATTGAAATTAGAATTAACGAAGGTATTGGCTTCTGTATTTCGCGAAATTGTGAAATTCCATCTGTACTTTGCTATTAATTTGATGAGAATAACGCTAAACAGACCTCAGAACTCCATCACATAGTGAATGACGTGCAGTGCAACACTAGTTCACGATAATTGGAAAACGTTAGACAGGGCCTTCTGTAGCGAGCGAGCTTCATCTACCGTCATTTAGTAGTCATATGAGAAGCTAAAAAAATTAGGTTAAAATTAAAGGAAGACCAAACGCATAGTAAATTCGTACTGGGTCTACTCAATGGCTCGCGAGGGCGCGCCTCCGTACAGCTCAGCGTCTTCCACTTCAAGGGCAGCTTGAGTACCACTTTTCTCAACATTACAAGAATAGGGCCTTGGTTAGCACAGGTGAAGATCGATCGATTTCGCTTGTTCTAAAATTCGGCTCAAACATCGGAAGCGATTCGTTCATTTCGTGCAACACCTGCTGGAGCCACTTTCGCCTGGCATTATCGAAAACTGCAGTGAGTCATGCATGAGCTAGTGAGTGTTGTCTCCAGCAAGTGTTGCACTAAAAGGAACAAAGCTCTTCAGATGTTTAAGCTGAGATAAGGACTAGCGAGAGATCGATCCTCTTCCGTGTTAACCAAGAACCAAACTGTCCTGGATGTTGAAGACGCTGAGTTAGACAAAACTGTTCTCTCACGAGTCATTGAGTAGCTCGAATATGTTCCACAGGTCCAAATTCGATACTTTTCTTCTTAATGCCCAATTATCACCCAAGCGTATCATATCATGCTCATATCTTAATGCACATCCTTGAAGCGGTCTTATCATGTCATGCTTGCGAAAAAAGAACGGCTTTTTCTTCCACATCAGGCAGATTAAACAGGCTGCACACGACCATAGGTAAAATGGTATGATATCGAATACGGTTGGGCATGATATGATAATTGGGCATTAAGAGGAAAAGTGAATTCAATCTATTCAATCTTCAATACCCAAATTCAATCTTATAGCAACAAAGACGGGTAACAAACGGGAAAGGGTCAACCTGCGACTCCACCTTAGTTAGAGCATATTTTACCGACCTACACCTAAACAAACCGTGGTGATCCGTTCTGCTTCAGAGTCTTAGCCACCGTGACGTGAGGCCCACTAAATCGAATCCGACAACGCAAAGATTCGCCAAGAGCCGGCTGTGGAATGTGTTCCCGCTATCATTTGAGTTCTTATGCGGATACTGAGCTGGACCCTAACTACATATGAGTCAGAGATTCGTGCAGAGCCCGCGCTTCAGTGTGTGTTTGACTCGGAAGAACTTCCTCCACACCTGCCTATTAGCGTTGAGTCGGCGCCAAATTCAATGCTGCGCCGTTTCGCGCAAATTACGGTGACAATCAACTCCTTCTCTGGACGTCCAGACAACACGCGTTTCAAATCACGTCAATTGCTTCAGTTCTATTAATAACGGCTCAGAATGAACTTTTCTTCTTTCTTCAAACATAACGTTTTACAGTTTGTAGTAGCTCAAACAGAATTCGCCTGATTCAGAGCCTGGAACAATTGGAAAGGATCCGATCGAATTTCAATCCAATACTCGATCAGGTATTCGCTATCATCTCCAACGACCTATTAGACCAGAACTAAACAAACAGAGACGAAAATTCTCTACAATATCTAATTTATGTTACTCGTTATCTTGCACAGTTGTACGGTAATTTCTTTACCAGATCACCACAAAACAATGGCATTTGTCGTGGAATTACTATTATTTATCACTAGCCCTTAGCAACTGTAGTTCGACCACTGTTAAATGCTGGATTCCACATGTATGGGGAACAAATGGCTCCAAGTCACACAATGTTTTGCAAAAAGGCGTGGACCTACCTTTCTGCGGACGATTCATGTCCAACAAAGTAACTCGGCTAAACCAAGCGGCAAAACACGAAGGCCAACAATCGCTTCGAGATTAGCGAGTCCGGCACCAATAAACTAACTCTTTGTCCCAGAAAATCGTCACGCCATTCCCACTGAGGACGAATTTTTCAAAGATGATGATTTTTAGGAAAAGAGAGCTCTAGAGAAAATCAGAGCTGGTAGTCGGGCGGAAAATTGCCGTAGAGCTTTGAGTTGCTGACCTGCTGCTTGGCGACTACTGCGGTGGTAGGAAAATTTCTCACGGAGAAGAACTTCTTTCTGTGTGACGCCAGATTTTCAGAAAAAGAGGTTGTATGACACTTCCAGGACGAAAGTTCTCTTGTAGGTAATTTTTGTTGGCCAAGGTTGCATTTCTGTCGTCACCACCGGATTTGATACTGAGATAAACCAAGAATTTTAGACACGACTATTTCACACAAATTCCATTTAACTTGATGATCATGCAGGAAAATTAGTCTGTATGAAGAACGACCTGCTGAACTAAATAACTCAAACATTTGACTGCTATTTCACACAGGTTGCTTGGCGATCTGATCGAGGAATCCATTGCCTGCTACCTCAATCAATTCTATTCCGCACGAACTGCAGAATAAAACGAGGAGAACATTTACAATTACATATATATATACATATATATATATTTATAATTATATTTACATACTTTCATTGCAAAATGCAACACCCTCCATAACGTTACTATAATTTACTAATATAATACGCTACACCACATAATATTACTACGATACTCTAATATACTACGCTATTTAAACTTTCGCTATATTGTCAAATCAGCTCGTGTTTACCACAAAGGTAGAAGGTTAATTGGTCGGCGTTGATCAGTCCCCTGAGGACGCGCTGCTACATTCCTGTTCCACTCAAAATCGTATTGTGCTCTACCTTCGCAGACAAGTCGGTTACCAATTTACCCGACCTTAGAGAGATGAAAGCTTGGTCAACTTGGGCTAGGTTCGATTGCTCGACAGTGCGGGTGTCAGCATCTTACCACTGTACCACGTGCACCCACGGGTTCACCATAGAGAAAATGTTTACTATATTCTTGGAACGAATGGAATGCTCCATTAAAATACATCAATATCATATCATATCTCATATCATCAATTACCAGGTGGAAGTAGAGGGTGTGGAGTGTATCATCGCGGTGTAATCCTTAGTGACGAGCACTACTGGCCTGAAAGTCGTTCTTCCACAAATTGTCTTCCCTTTGATGTGTAATAACTAGATGAACCAGAGAAGTTAAGCGCCTTTCATGGCTAAGCCCGACATACCCCGTACATCCGCTCTAAGCAATCAGGCTGATAGTTCCAAAGATTTTCAGAATAATCGCCGGCATTAAGTGACGAAGCATGCCTAGCCGTATGAAGCATATACTCAGAACTAGTAGACCATCTTCAATCTTTCCTTCACCCGTGTGCACCACGGAAACTGTCTCATTGAAATTGCCGGTCATGACACCAAGAGGTTCAGATTTGTTTGTGTGAAAGATTCTCACCAATTTAGCAGCTCGTCTGACTCCTACAATCTTCATTATCAACGTCAACAACGCCTGCAAACGAGTGACTTTATGAGTCATTTTGAAACCTTTGTAGATCCCTTTTTAAGATGCTAGAGCTCCCAGCGCAGCAGAAATCAGTTATGGACCTTCAGCATGTTTGAATGTAGAGGCAGTTTATAACGTCATTGACTGATCGATTCAAACGTGCCTTTCTAAAAAAATACTTGTGCATAGTTTCTACTGTCCTACGATTTTCGACGACTATCAGCTGGGATATGCGACATCACTTCACCGTTATTTCGTCACCACAAATCTGTCTCATTACAAAGGCTCTTTGTTGCATAATCGGATCGAAGCCAAGTCTTCTGCTTGAAAAAGCGTCAGAACTGCCGATTCCTCGCCAAAGCCGCTTCGCTTTTAGATTGCCTACGAAGATAGCCTCTTGGAAGATATTAAGCAACGTTGCAAGGTATGACGTGAACGACGAAGACGAGATGCATTACCAAATCACTTTTTATGTACTGCCTTTTTGACGCCATAGAAAAAATCGACCATTTGTTCCAAAAATGTATTCGTAGAACGGTTTCGGCATTTTAAAAATGTCAGGTCACTCAGTTTTAAAAACTCATTTTCAACGACTGGCAAAACCCTGATGGAGAACCCAGCGAAATTATGAAAGATAAAAGCAAAGTGGTATCGTCTGATCAGCCCCTCGAGACGCGCCACACATTCGGATCCCGTTCAGAATCTTACTTGGCATATACTACAACGACTAGCGTGGACTTGCCGCTGTACCAGATCGGTGTCTCTACCTTCCAAGACGAGTTTTGTATCAATATAGCAATTTTATGGAGTACTTGGCTGGGGCGGGAGTCGATCGCTTGATCGTGCGGGTGGAGGAAGCATCGCTCGTGGACAGTTTTTGCTCTAATGCAGTGCTATCTTGTCGCATTTTCTGTCCTACGAATAGCGTTTGTTTCCATGACAGGGAGAATTTACTCGAAAAGACCTAGCAAGGGCTTAAATGGGGGTTTCATGCTGGAACAACGATGTTGCTTGATTAGAAGATAAGTGGCGTTAGTGCGGAAGATGTGCATCTCGTTTGCTATAATTTGGAACGTGTATCTTGTTATATTTTCACTGTTTCAGCTTTCTCAGAGACCTTTCGCTGAGTCGGAACCACACCAAGCTTACTGCTGTTCGGGGCCACCTGAACATCTCTACTTAATCTCGCCGATATCAGTATTTCGTGCGTATCACGGGTTTGTATAATGATGCCGTGAAAAGCTTTAGAACCAATACCATTAATTTTAACCTTTAACCATTAATGACATAGTAATCGTCGTGAGAGCACACCCAAATGCTTATCACATATAATTTATTTCACGACAAAGCAGTCAAGAACGTCAGATCGACATTGTTTAGTGACGAAACGACGGAGTGGAGCTAAGGTGACTTCAAACTGCAACGCAATCGCGCGACGACGCGATACAGTCCGAAACAACGAGACGGCTACTATCTACACCAACATCGTGAGATAATACGGTTGTTGTTGCGGTTGGCTGAGCGGTGACAAGTAGTCGAGTTGGGATCGTTTACCGAAACGCAAGGGACCGGACGGACCACCACGTCGCTTGCCGAATCGCAACGGACCTTGCGGTCCCGCTTTCTTCAGGTCTGGAATGGAATTCGTTTAAAAAAGCACCGATATATTCCCATCGAAGATAAGAAGAAATTGGAAACTCCTTGTTCGAACCTTAAAGGGGAACATGGTGAAGTGGCAAAACGCGCTGCTGACACGCACGCGGTCAAGCGATCGATCCTCGCCCAGCTTAATCTTACATTTCATGCAGGTTGGTTCCAGGGTTTGTACCAATTTGCTCAACATCGGGAGGATGGAAGTCATTGTAAAGACACTGACTTGGAATAGCGCCTGGCTCCTCAAGTCATTGTAAAGGTCAAATATGCATCCTCCATTCCCTTACGATTCTGGACGAAACAAGAATGCGGTGCGCGACCTTAATTCAATGTTCACCCCTCTCCCTTAACCTTTGCTCATGGCTTTGCCTACAAAGTTTATTACCAAAAGAAAGGCAGCGGTCAAAGCCATGGATTTGAGAACTACTTGAAGGCTCAAGGAAATCGCTCTGACATTTATCGTACATCTCTTCATGTGATGGCTTCTCTCCAACTCCTTTCCTACTGCTGCAGCCAATCGAAGAATTAGCTAGGTTCAATAACCGCATACGAAAACGAGCAAAAAAATCAAAGCGCAGTGGTGCTTAAAATTTCAATCGGTTCACTGTCTATTTAGATAGAATTTGATTTTAATTTGATTTTTTTTATTTCAGCATTCAGCTTGAGGTATGTGGCACACCCAGCCTACTACAGCGTGATGAGAACACAAGTCTTTGAAACTTTCACCTGAACATTTACAATCTTCAGAATCAAATCAGGATCAGAATCACCTGTATCTCATTTGGTCTTTTAGACTCATTAAAGCAAATCGCGGTTTAGTTTTGTAAACAATGTTGTTGTCATTCCTAGGGCCATAACTCTTGGAAACCCAAAAATTCCAGTTTGACTGGCACATCTTCATCAAAGAGAAGGGAGCTCAAAATCTGTCTGATTGAAGGTTTCTTGTGTTTTTGTTGGAACAATGCGTTTCGCCATGGGTTATGGTTAGTGGAATTCATGATTAACGTCTGTAGTGCCACAAGAGGTGAAGAGAACGCGATTTCTTCCCTTGTTTTGCTCCACAGCCAAGTGTAACGCCTCATCTAGTTTTCCATGTTTAATCGTATTTTATAATTCCATCCTATCGATAGGCTCCTCCACCAGCTCCCTTCGTGCGTGCCTTGCCTGCTTAAGCTGAGTTTTTCTAGCCGTTCTAGCGTGCTCCATCCTGAACCGATTTACGGAATGCGATTCTACATGACAACATGGTGTCAGCAATAAGCGTGCACATAGCTTGCGTTCCGTCAATTGACTCCGAAGCGAGAATCATAACGAGCAGTTTCTCTTTTTGTTACACAGGTTTCCCTGCGTGAAGAGAGAGAATGCTGTTGGAAAATGACTGGGTAATCTCTCCCCACC
The DNA here is from genome assembly GCA_030553155.1 of Nippostrongylus brasiliensis. Taxonomy (NCBI): domain Eukaryota; kingdom Metazoa; phylum Nematoda; class Chromadorea; order Rhabditida; family Heligmosomidae; genus Nippostrongylus; species Nippostrongylus brasiliensis. The sequence continues at coordinate 23,282,918 of CP130734.1, forward strand.
ATTGTGAATTCCATCATTTCAGCAGAAAATGTAAGCAAGAACAGGAAAAAACAAGACCATGTATGTAGAAAACCACTCACATGGTACGAAATACTCGGGTTCGTTGACAGCGTCGTCGATATCTGAAATTGACAGCTTTCTAGACAAGGATCAATTTTTCGCACAAAAATTCCGGTTATTTCTGACTACGAGACTCTTTGTTCGGCTCGAGCAACAAAGTTGCTCGAATTATAATTGTCGTCATAACAGGATTTCTGAGTCGATAGAACCACTGTGCGTAATCAGAAGGCTGGAATTTGATTCCTTGGGTCTAAATTCAGCTGCCGTATTTACTGCGGCTCCATCTTAGCGATAAATTTCGTTGCCAATTAAAAATCTACCATCAACAGGAACAGACAAATTATCTATTATTCAAGCTTCCTCGCCATCTGCTGAGAGGAAGAGTGTGGCAGAGGTGAGAGACGCTACTGGATCCAGCACGGTTAAGCGATCGAACCCCAGCTTTAACCAAACCTTTCATCGTTCTGGCATCAGGAAAACTGGTGCCAGATCCGTCTGTGAGGTGACGACACTGACGATAACTATAGCTAAGCCACACAAGTCACTGAGTAGGCCAAAAACTCATTCACCGTACCTCTACGATTCTGAATATATGAAGGATACGTGACGCGTCCTTAGACGACTAACCAGATTGTTTCGAGTGCTGTATTTGAGCTAGACACAAGGTTGGTATATGATGTTTATTGGCTGACGTTTCGGTGGAATCACCTTCTTCGGAGCCTGAAAGGATCAAGACGATTGGAGAAACTATTCGACCAAACGTCGCATTGAATCTAATAGGAATTCAAGATCTATTCTCCAAACTGCTAAGTCAAGGGAGAACGGGATAACATACCTCAGCCTGATGCACAGATCGGCAGAAAACGAGGAAGCGACGGGCAGGGGTACCTGATGATGTAAGAATGACCCCAAGTCAGAATGCCAGTCTTAGGTAGGGCCTGAGCTCCCGCGTTATATATAGGCACTCTTCCTTCCGGTTGACCTTAGGATCGCGCGCGTAAATCCAGAATGCCTCCAGCGATTTCCGCGCTGGCGTGTGGGCCTCGCACGCCAATATTTGAATTTTGACCCCAAAGTCGTCGCCGCCGTGACGCTGGACGCGGTGGTAACCCTGGATTTACGCGCGCGATCCTAAGGTCAACCGGAAGGAAGAGTGCCTATATATAACGCGGGAGCTCAGGCCCTACCTAAGACTGGCATTCTGACTTGGGGTCATTCTTACATCATCAGGTACCCCTGCCCGTCGCTTCCTCGTTTTCTGCCGATCTGTGCATCAGGCTGAGGTATGTTATCCCGTTCTCCCTTGACTTAGCAGTTTGGAGAATAGATCTTGAATTCCTATTAGATTCAATGCGACGTTTGGTCGAATAGTTTCTCCAATCGTCTTGATCCTTTCAGGCTCCGAAGAAGGTGATTCCACCGAAACGTCAGCCAATAAACATCATATACCAACCTTGTGTCGAGCTCAAATACAACACTCGAAACAACTGTACGATGCCAAGGTTTATACAGAGTCGTACCTGGAGACTAACCAGATTAGTTTTACATTCTGCCATTTTCACCTCTTTCTCTTCTTTTTCAGTTCTCATTTTCCTTCGCCTGACTTTGGTTGCGGCATACATTAATGCTTCTGCCGAGGAATTCTGTACGAAAGAAATCAAAAGTAAAAGGAAGAGCGAAGATTTTCGTCTGTTGCGAAAAAACAACGCCAGCCATCTGCTATCTCGAAAAAGTTTTGGGTTACATCACGGACTGATAATGATATGACAATTGCTACCTTTTCGCAAGAAGATATGAACGTTGTCATGACACCTAGAATGATCTGACCACGGCTTCCACTTTAATTGTTCTTGGCGTGTAGGTAAAACCACATGTAACCCCATTCAGAGAGCAAGAGCAAGGAAAGGTATAATTTACGAGAACTTTAGTCAAGACCAGACTTTGACTTTCTAAATCTTTGAAGTACAGTTACCGTAATATTTGCTCGCAATCTCATCGAATATCAAATTGAATAGGCAAAACATGTGAGAAAATGTTAGGATGTAAATAAGTAGAAAATGAGTGAGATGTTTTCAGTGTGAGTTTCACAGGCATTATAGAATTTCTAATAAAGTGCAGGCTTCCCGGTGGAGTCCGTGATTGACGCACTGCACTCAGGTGAACGTACTAGCTATCGGTGGAGTTTGAAATGAAGGTCGAAATGAGGTGGTGGGAAATGGAAAAAGAGTTCATCCTCAAATGAGATGTCTTGTACTTACGCCCGATGCATCCGAATGTAGACATGAGTGAACTGACAATTAGCATTAGGTTTTCCCGTAAACACGTACACACAGCAGGTGCCTCCCATGGAATACATTTCCATGGTCTGCATTACGAAGAGTAATCAGCCCTCAGGCATTGTAGCGCTAGTGCACCAGACACGGCATTCTCTGCCACTGAAGCCTTGGAAAGCCTTCAAAGAAACGAGAAAAAGCACTAGAGATGGTTGAAGGTGAGCCCAATTCTTTAGAAGCGCATCGAATCCATCGGCAGAGTCAAGACTGAACACGGCTTTATCACCATGGAGCAAATCCTTTGCCATGAGCAAAACGAGCCGGATCTCACAATTAGATCCATCGATTGCTCGTCCGTAAGCAATTCTTTGAATCTTTTAGGAAACCTCTTAAGTCGCTTGAGAATTTTTAGTATACTGTGCCTCTTTATCGGCGCTCAGATGAATGTCAGTTGTGACGCTGAATGAAGTTTTCTTTCTGTAAGCTTTTTTCAGAGTGCTGTTGAAGAGATGATTTTCCCAAATATAGAGAACTCGTCTCTTCTGCATTGCAGTTTTTCACTATTCGGCTGCATTTCATAATAGAATTAATGCCAAGCAGTCCATCGTTTGAAGAGGAAAAGTTGAAAATAGATTGAAATCAGACCGATTTATTCAGCTTTTTCTAACGAAGGTTAAAGCCCTAGCATTTCGGGATGAGCATTTAGTGAGAGAGTGACTTACTTGTTCGCCTTAGGAGGTTCCTTACCATACTCCCCTCTTCCTTATCTCTAAAACCATGAACATGTTCGAACACCAGGTGAATATTTCGAGTAAGTTATAACATGAAAGTCCAGTTTTATTACCGCTTTTCTGCGGGTTATTATTATATATACTAGAATAGGATGTTGCAATGATGATGCTAGGTTTATCGCAGAAATCGCATCTCAGGCGGGATTCGAAACCGCGTCTCAACCTATCCTGGGTTGTGTGCTAAGCACTATGCTACTGAGACGGAGTTATAACAACTATCGTCATGTTTTGATCCTAGTTCTCGGTGGGATTAGGATTCGCAAAGCAACACCAATTAGTTCACTTCCTGTTTGGTGGTAGAAGTGGCACTTAGTGATTGTAGGTGTTCACTCGTGTGACGTCGACGGTCAACTAGCACACCGATATCCGGGGAGCTCCAGCACGCGATGTTTTTCGAGGAAATTTGTAAGTAAACGTCTTGAGCTCTTTCGGGTGCGTCATAACCACCACACACCCTTAATTATGAACCCCTCCGTAAACAACAAAACAGGCACACCGAGTTCTCCTCAATTTTCTTCAGATTGTGGCCATAATCAGCAATTTACTGTCAGATGCCTGCTGGCTTTTTGCAGAAAAAGCAAACTGTATAATCCTACGCACCTAGGGGTTGCTCTTCTCAGTTAGCATCCTAACAGGTCCTCAGATTTCATTCATGCTAACGCCTATCTTGCTAATGCCTATCCATTGAGACGAAATTAGTTTCGTACTCTTCCCCTGGTCTATCATTGATTGACCAAACTAGAAAATGTTTATTTAATTTATTCGTACTCCGACAGTTTTTTGTCCAGCATTTTTATTCATTCCAGAGGTTTGGATTCCGATACGGATGTGACTGATAGTCTCACCTTTTTTTGCGCAGTAGTACTGGTTTTACATTTCAATGATTAGAAATTAGTAACGCTCATAGAAATCAGTAACACTCGTGTTCTTATCCACAAACCTCCCTACGTTAACCGATATTTAAATTAGATTGAGAAGTATTACCAATTGATACTTGTCACTTCAAAAGTTCTCTACAGGAAGTTTATGGTTACTTGCTCTCCTTCTACTATATTCCCAGCAATTTTGTTGTTGTGCATACTTTGTAGAGTAATTCAATGATTTCACAGCTTTAGGATTTGGCGTAGTTTTCTCAAATTCCACCTCCAGCCACAAGAAACGACGAGTAGAAGGTTGAATGGTGAGAGTTTGTTACGACTGGTGTATGGTAACCTTACCTGCAAATATGCAGCCGGCAGCGAGCAGTACAAGCAGCAGTCGAAGAATACTGTAGCTGTGCATGAGCTGCGTGTAGATGTATGCCGGTAGCCGTACGTAGCCTGAGGCAGAATGCCATAATCGGCCGCCCTCTACCCCAAGTCCCGCCCATCGAGACCAAAGAAAGCGGTGACGACGATGTTCACGTGGTCGGAGCTGCGAAGAGAGAAAACTCGCTCAATGGAATGAGGAAATGGAGTGAGGAGTGCTGAGCGTAAGTATCGCACGAAAAACGAATTTCGTTCAATACACTGCTTACCAGTGCGGCGTTCACAAACACGACGAATGGCAGCAATGGGTTTAGACTACTTTCCAAATAGATCTACTACATGTAAAAGTCTCCAAACACCTTTGTTCGAGTGCCCAACACCCTCAAGGAACGCCCTTGTCATCCTTCGGACGTTTAGGAATATGGTGGTGATGCTTCTCAAATCGAAAACACCGTCGAAACTATTTGTATAGATAACGAACTCATGCCAAGGTTAATAATAATTAAATTACTCAACTGTAATAACAATTGAAGGGTGTGCACCCGTAGTTCAAATAAATAATTTCAGTATAAAAGGTAAAAGTAAAGGTGTGGTCGCCGATGACCATTCCATTGAGGGCTTGCCGACGCATTCGTTGAGACATGGTGAATGCGTATTTGGTCTGAACAGTGAATTGCCTAGCCAGCCACTCTCCAAATGAGCGTACATTCCCGGACAAGTCTTGTACCAATTCACCACAAGAATGGATGGATGGTTTGGTTAGTCCGGTCAAGAATCGATCGATCGAACATGTGGGTGTCAGTAGCACCTCTTACCACTGCACCATACCTGCCCTTTTAATAGCATTAATTTAAAATAGTTGTAGCTGATCGTATGAGTGTAGCCAAATAGCCAAGATGATACAAGTTTATTTCGGCTGACGTTTCGGCGAGTCCGCCTTCTTCAGAGCCTGGAAGAGAAAAGAGGAATTCGAGAAATCACTCGTTCAAGAACAATTTCAAGTTCCAGCGGCGAATCAGAAGGCACTAGTCGAGGAAGACGAATTGCGAATAGGGCAACACAACCAGACCCGGACAAGTAGAACACCAATGCAAACCACAAGCTACAGGCGATACATAAGGTAATGTGGCCACCCTAACGAGCCTCTGGCCGACTATCCTTTGGGTCAAGCCCGCACAGGTCAGCGAATGCTGCCAGCTCCTGTGTCACCTCCACGCGTCCTTCCTTCATATCAATAGATTTGGGGTGAATTGCGGAACAAAAGCGCTAGCGGTATCTTGTGCAGGACCCGCCGCTTTTCCATATTTTCTTTAAAATTGATCAAATCGTGAAAACACGTACATATTAGGTTGGCAACTAAGTTCGTGGACTGTTTCGCAGTGATTACTTCTAGCAAGCACAACTTGCTTGAATGTTGAGCAATTTCACTGCTCTTTTCACCATTTGATAGAGCATATCAAGTGGTTTTCGAAACCATTCATAAACCATGTTACTTTTTGTTTACTGAGAAACTTTTTACGCTTGAAATGAAAACATCCAGAACCAGCGTTCACCAAGTCCTTCTTCAAGAGTGCCTGCTTAGCGACTAGGTTGCTGAAGCGTTACAATTTGTGGGTGCAGAATCTGGGGATGATGTCTTGAAACGATTGATGGCACTCAAAAACATCAAGAGATTTTGAGCAAGTAGTTCAAAACGAAAGAAAAAGTGCACCTCGGATGACCTATGGAGCTCGGTCGGAAGGCCGTAATTAGTTCCTCCGAAAGAAGTCGGAGCTCGGCAACATCTATGTTGACACTCGAAGTCAGGTGCTCAAATACCTCAACTGAAAAGGTTCTGCACTGTTCTAGTTTTTCTGTAAATTTGGCCAATAAGTGTCTTGCGATTTGACCCATCGCGGAGATGGCTGGGTCGGATGCCACAATTGAACGTCGAGCTTCCCCTAAAGGAGAATCGCCTGTTCACCAAAATGTAACGTGCGATGGGATGAGGGCATTACTTGATAATTGTTGACTTGCTAGCCGGCCACCCAAAACAAAATGAAAGCTGTTACAGATTCTCAAATCCACCTCCTCTCAAGAAACTGGTGATCTCAGTCTGGAGGTTCTACGAAAGTGCCACCTTTCGAGAATTGATCGATGGTAGTCTCAGTATTCACCTAGAGCCCTACTCTCTTTAGCCTGGCTGTGTACAGGTTGAACTACGCGGTAGTCGGTTTAAGCAACTGTCTGGAAGTTGTGTCACCCCTCATCAACACACCGCAAACGTCACGTTGTGTTTCGATCGCTCCAAAATTTCGAACATGTAAGCTGGGAGACTCTTATTCATGTAGGCTATACTACAGATAGTGAACTTTATGAATAATACTTATTTTGAATTTCCCTGCATTCTCTGGGACAAAGATGATCCAATAATGAGGGGTAGGTCAAAATGCACCTACGAAAATAATTCTCCTCGAAAACTCAGCATTTCTTAGGAAGTGGAATGGGGCATCTACCTGAGAGTGAGGAACTACCTGTTCGTTTCGATGGTTCATATGTCGTTTGGGTAACCGTCTTGTTTATTTGATAACTAACGCTTTTGTTGAAGGCGTTTGAGAGTCCACGAACTTAGTTGCCAACCTAATATTTGAACTCAGCAGCTCGATCTCTATCTTCTCATGCACAAAATTTCCATATTCATTGAGCTTGTTGACAAGCAATTTTTATGACCCCTCAGTTTTCGGTGTATTGTCCCTTCGATTCCTCGTCTGGTGGCTCATAGCTCGACGAGGCTATGCCTTCAGTCGGGCAACCACGTAGGCTCCCCATTGGGCATGCGGTATAAAAGTGTTGTGGTAGGCCCTATACGGGTAACCATGCGTGGACCCCAAAAACGGCACCTTTCGGCGCAAAAAAGCGCCGCTGCAGGCTTTTTATCGTTGCGGTACGTCCAGTACTATACGGGACGTCAGAAGAACACCATCTCCCCTATCTCAATCTCTTATCCATGGACTTCCTTTTCAAATCTCCAACGAACGATTTGATGTTCTTCGTGTTCATCAAGCGAGCATGGTTCGATGGTCAACACTGTCACATGACGGAGATGAACAGAGCCGTATGTACTATCTGGCAGCGCTCCATGACGTTGTTAATTTACTGTGAAATGATGCGTATTAATGCGCATGCGTATTTATTTATTTATTTATTTATTTATTCGTTGATTTATTTATTATATGCGTATGCGTACATTGATGCGCAAAAATTTGAGGGCGCAAAAAATGAAATTCGTAAGGGACGTACTAACATAGCAAGTTGTGACGTTTCCCGAATGCGGCCAATTCTAGAGTGAACGCCACACTCCTTTTCCAATTGGCTCTAGTGCACGCCCTTCCAGCTATCTAAAACTCCTCAAACGCTCGGCCGCCGTCTCGGTTCGAACGCCCTCAGTTGACGCACCTTGAGTCTGCCGAACTGAGTAAATGGTCCGCTACGAAGCCCCATCCAAATGCTGAATTCAAGTGTTCATTTACCCTAACACGCAGTGGTCTTACCGTCTTCCTCACATACTCCTTGCGGACCATGCCCGATATCACCATTAAGGCCGATTCAGACTTTGCTGTCGCAGCAAAGTAAAATGTGACAGCAAAAGGAGGATGAGGGCATTTCCGCGCTCTTGCGGCTGTCCACTGAACTGTCGTTTGTCAAAACACAGCGCATTTCAGTAGCAGACGGTTTTCTTTCAACTAATTTCTCCCCAAACTTCGCCGAGTTTTCTGGGGATGCTGATCGCGAATCTCACGACCGCTTTCCAAATTTCGGCCGGGGACCATCCGTATCGCCTGAAGGGCTTGCAGGATGGTCTGGGTAGGATAGCTGATTAGGCGAAAATTTCGTCTAGGATGGTCCTTTTGCATACTGATTACTATTCTGACGTTTGTTCTTCGAATTTCCACCCACATCGTCAAAATCGGGCCAAAATCACCGATTTGGCTAAGATCAAATACCATAATCATAAAAATAACTTACCTGTACGAATTGAGCAAATTAAGAAATTTGGAACTCCCAGACCACCTTATTATAGTGGGCGAAATGGGTGATCGTTGGTCGAAATTCGAAAAACAAACTTCAGAATCGTTATCAGTATGCAAAATAACCAGCCTTGACGGAGTTTTAGCCAAATCAGTCATCCTACCTAGACACCCTGATAGCCCCGCGAGCGATGCGGCAGGTCTCCGGCCGAAATGCGGAAAGCGAATGTCAGATTCTTGATCAGCACCCGCAGAAAACCCCCATGGGCGACGTTTGAGCGGAATAGAAACTGAATTTTTTTCTTCGAACACTGCCGTTACTATACACCCCACGTCCCTCTTCGGTAGCAAATCCGCTGCGGCAGCGCTGCAGCAGCGCAGAAGGGGCAGCAGTGCTGCCGCTTCTGCGCTGCTGACGCGCACGCCGCCAATCCCTATCCTTCATTATTACTGCAGCAGCAAAGCAGTAAAGTATGAAAGGGCTCTAAGTCGCTATTTCATTGATTCGCTCGTTGTTCTACTCGTTTGTGTTGCCGAATCGCGTTAATCTTCTCCTCTAATCGTCTCATCATATCATGACGATAATTTCTTCGAATCATAAGTCTATACTCGTAATGTAGTCCTAATAGGAAACGGCGATAACAAACTTGAGCCGTATCAGTAGCTACGGCAACGTCGACTTGCACAATTACACCCTTCCACCACGACCACTGAGAGCAGACGTGTCCGTCTGGTTCCGCAAATACTGAGGCCGTTTTACTCAATTAATGCGCCAGAATAGCATAATAGTCAGTTGAAGAAGATCTATGGTTCCGCGCTGTGACTGCCTACCTCAGCGAACTTTCTTTGTTTATGCGAATGGCGTTAGCACAGCTGATGCTTTTCGCTCTTGGGTCGCAATGCCTATGCTTGTTTTGGATTTCTCCTCTTTCGCGCAGTAATTAATTGGATCAATAATAGGAGCTGGAATAATAAGCGAACGTTTCGCACGAGGGAGACCAGCGGAATTCCTGTTTTCGTCAGGGTTGATCTGGCTCGAAATGTTTCGCATCTCCATAAGGCCTTTGTTATACCAACGCTCGTGGTGAGCGTCAGCAGCTTGCGAGCGGTGAGCGCCCAGCCGCTAACCTCAGACGCTGAGCACGCGACGCACGCACGCACACACCCGAAACATGCAGAGCAATGCGCGAGGTGATCGACCGACCTCCAGCGAAAGGATCAATCGCAGTGCAATGCACAGCGACTAGAGCTTGGAAGGTACGCGAGCGTCTGCATAACAGCCCGTGAGCGTCACCACGCCAGCGTCTGACGTGATAACTCGCACAAACGTGTCTGGCCCCACGGTGTCCGATACTGAATGGTGTCGTCGATACGACGACCCTCACGTCCCCCTCACCCCGCCCCCTCTTGGGGTCAGGGTGTGCCCCACCATTTACTCACTCAACTATAACCTTGCACGAATAAAGGTGTTAAAACCTCGCTCTCCTCTCCATTCTCTCTGGTCTCAGTATTAAACCACTGAACCACCATCTATATTCACTAGGGCAACTAAGAGCCCAGTCTCTTGCACATCAGTTTTGGTGCATCGGCCGGGAATCGAACCCGGGCCGCCCGCGTGGCAGGCGAGCATTCTACCACTGAACCACCATCTATATTCACTAGGGTAACTAAGAGCGCAGTCTCTTGCACATTAAATGGGACGAGTTGCGCTGGCAGACGCTGGGGGGTGAGCGTCGGTATAGCAAAGGCCTAAGGTAATTTGGAACAGATAGAACCATAAAACATTGAAGAACACGAAATTCAATTCACTTCCACAAATCATTCTCAAAAGAAACTCACATCAGTTAGTACGAGTCAATCAAAATCATGCGAAAAGTATCTGGAAAATGGAAGCCCACTGTTGAAAGATGAGCGGATTGAAGCTCTATAAGAATCGGAATCGGTAGAGCTCAGACCTCAGCTTGATGACTCACGACTAACTAGGAAGCCCGTTGATTTGTAGCTCCGTCAGAATGACAAACTTACAAAATGAAACCTGTCTTCAACAACGCTAGAATGGCTGGAATGCAAGTAACAAGTGATCGCATTCTTTTGGGCGAGAGGGATACGTTTGTGAATGGGATACTTTAACTAATGATTGTGTTATCACGCTAATAAAAATGATAGAAAGTAAAGGGGTCGGCGTTGCTCAGTCCCGTAAGCACGCGCCGACCCATTTGTTTTCCATTCAGAAACGTATAAGTATGATAAATGCGTATTTGGCCAATACAATGACTTGCGCGAGCCAGCCGCTGTACCAACTCAGTGTTTTGGTCTTTTACCCGACCCCGGAAGGATGAAAGGTTTGGTTAGCCCGGGACGAAGATCGATCGGACCGTACGACCGTACGCGTGTCAGTAGCGACTCTTATCACTGCACCATGCGTCCCAAAACAAGCAACTGATTGAATTGCTGATGAAGTTTTCTAAGGCGGTTGTCATACCATCGATTTCGCTCAGCGACGGGGTGAGCGCATTCGGTATCAGACACCGTGGTAGCAGATCTGTGTGTGTCAGTTGTCCCGCCGGCGGCTGGTGGGACAACCGACACACACAGATCTGCTACCACGGTGTCTGATACCGAATGTGCTCACCCCGTCGCTGAGCGAAATCGATGGTATGACAGTTGCCTAACACTGATATTTGAAGAAAACCTACATGGCCGAAATTAATGGACGAGGTTCAGAGTTTATCTCGTTTCAGTACCCGGCCTGTACAGTACCGGACGCGCCGCAACGATAAAGCGGCGGTAGCGGCGCTTCGGAGCGCCAAAACCGCAGTTTTCTGATAAACTTTCTAAAATTAATTTATCTGCAAAATAAGAATATATTCGAGCTCAGCAGCTGGAGCTCTATCCCCTTATACACTTTTCCCAAATCCGTGAAACTTGTTTTCAGTCGACTTTTTGACCCTTCGATTTTCGGTTCCGTCGCCGCATTTCTCCCTCGCGATGTCAGGATTGATATGAATACAAATATTCGCCTTTCATTCAAATTCGTGGACATGGTGAATGCGTTTTCGTCCAATACGACGCGTCCAACTGCTGGTCGAGGCGATGTTTTCACCGTCTACACACAATCTGGTTCAACCGTCTCCACACAATCACGATCCACCACGCTACCGTATTTCTAATCTGAATTATAGCATATTCCATGATCTCTACCCGATCACTTCCGGACATGGCCGATCAGCAACAAGAGCTGTTGCCAACTTTTTCTTTTTTCGCTAAGAGGCTGATCAACGATCACTCGAATTTCTTACAGGACCACCCTTGATAACTCCACTCTTCCTAAAAACATGTGTGATAAGGCTCTCCACAACGAGTACATCATTTCCGACTAATTCTCTACGTGACTTATATTTGGATGAGGTTGTTGCATGGGAGATGAAGGAGAGTAGGCGCAACCTCTGCGTCATGAAAGTTTTTTCGTAACCGCTGTACACAGTTTTACCTAATATGCGTCTTTTCGTAGCGTCCCAGGCTAGCAAGAGGAGTCCCCACGGGATGACCCGAAGAAGCTACCACGTGTGGCCCCGTTGGGAATGCAGTACAGATGAACTACGGTTGACTTCGCTTGGGTCACCACGCGTGGGCCCCAAAACGGCTCTTCTCGGCGCACCGAAACGCCGCTACCGCAGGGGCTGATCAACGTCGATTCTTTTACCTTTTTCACTTGTACTACTTTATTTACGTGCCTGCTGGTCCTGCAACAGTATTACTACCTTGCACCTTGAAAACTGAAGGTTGAAACATGTAACTTGGGCGGCATATCAGTTATTAGAGCAAGGAGTTCGCACTCTCGTTGAGAGTGGGAACGCCGTTTACCTGAAGTCAACCCCACCGTGTATTTGATAATTTTTATGACTTTCCACATATATCTCAAGTTATACAGCATGTATGGTGTTGACGAATCTCTGCCCAGAAAGTGTCGTACCCAAAGTGGCGTACAGAAAACAACGGACAGAGATCGTCAAGAGTTTTGAAAGGTCTAAAAATGGTACTGAAAATGCTGATGCTCAGAAATGGGGAGGAGAAGACGAGGAAGCTATTCCATTAAAAAGTAGTGACTTGGAATAATATGACTAGAAATCTGACTCAAACTACCAATGCGGGTTTCCATTTGAGAGACATTTTATCCGTTTTTTTCTGGAAAGCCAGACGTTGCGACAGAGAAACTGAAGATCACCTTCGGCGCAGCAATGACTATACAATTTCATCATGTCGAGTGAAACTATCCAGTTTCACCACAGCTTCCGAGTCGACACACCCATAATGATTATAGAGAGGTCGTAAGTGAGTTCAAAGGATGCCGCTTCTGTCGCGGTATTCTGTACTTCGTTAGACAACGAAATTCATTAGCAAGGTATATCCATCCAAAAGTGTGAGATTAGAAGGAATCCGACTAGTATTTTTTTATGGGTTACAGCTAAATAAGTCAAGTGCTGGTACAGGTCTACAGTCTTCAGTAAATGGCAATGAGGAAAGAGGCGCTATTGACACCCGCACGGCAGAGCGATCCATCCCACCCAAGATAACCAGGCCTTTCATCCTTCCGGGGTTGGGGAAATTGGTAAGAGGCTTGTCTAGGAAGGTGTAGGCACCGACATGTGCAGCACATGGCCCAGCAAGGCGTTGTGTAGCTCAGATAAAGGTGAAAGGTAAAGAAGATAGGGGAGCCTTCTGAATGGCTATAAAGCTTAGGGGAGTTCATCTTATCCAACCATTTTACTAGTCTATTTTTAATTCGTAAAACGAATGCGACTGCAACGTTTCGGAAAAACGATCGAATCGAAACAAGCGAATGTCAATTCTTCATAGGGGCAGAGCGAAGGTAATGACGAATCGAGTGATGTAACCCAGCAACCGAATTGAGCGATACCAATGTGTGAGTCTTGCAACCAAAGGTTGTGTCATACCGTAAATAAAAAGAAAAGATGAAGGTGTCAACGATGATCAGTAATCAATGACGCACCGCCACAATCGTGTTCCATTCAGAATCGTGGAATTACGAATTTGGTCTACACAATGTCGTGCGGAAGCCAACCGCTATATCATGTCATTGCGTTTACCTTACCAGACAAGTCTGGTATCGATTTACCTGACCCGGCATAGATGGAAGGCTTCGTAAGCCTAAAAGGTATTGATCAATCTCGACCGCGCGGGTGTCAGTAGCACCTCTTACTACTGCACTACACTTGTACGTGCACACTCGTAGGTCAGATGTCTCTACGGAATCGGAATAGTAGACGGGTGAGCTGCTACATCCTTAGAAGACTAATCATAGCTCATATTTTTACCATAACCTTGACAAATGGGGTGATGAGTAGTGAGAAACGTAAAAACATCAGCGCGGAAGACTTGCGTAATTGCAATAGAAGAGATGTTGCAACAGACGTGAAATCTACCAATGCAACGTCTATAACATTGGAAACGTGAAGCAGTCAGATTGACCTATGTTTCGAGATAATTACGACTTCCTGTTCCTCGTCAACACAGCAACTATCACAACAGCATCAGTGCTTCATCTACAAAAACATTTTTAGTATTTGTAGCTCTGATTTATTAGCTAATTTGCGATGGACCATGCAGATGATGGACAACGCACACAACAACAATGTGAACAACAATTCTGTATTACATCCAGGTACTAGAAGGAGGTCTTCGTTGAGAACGTGAATTTCTCTGTTTACCCGAATTTCTCTGTTCGCCTGAAAGGTGAGGCGTGAATGACTTGAAAAAGTGGAACCTTTGGAACGCAAGATAATTTCAATAACCTGAGTTTCGTTAGAAATCAAAGTATAACTTTCCTTATCACTAGCTGTTAGATTTAATAGTTCAGAAATTGCTTGTTTTCTGGTGAATTTTCTCCAGTAGTCCTGTTGAAGATCTCATCACATGAGACGATCTACGCCTTCCTATGAGGTGTAAGCGCAAAAAAACAGTGATCCTCACAAAGGTAAGCCAAGCCTTCCATGCCACCGGAGTTGCCTAGATGGGAACCAGACCTACCCGAGAAGCTAAAGGCACTGAGTTGGTGGCAGCTGGCCCCCGCAAGTCATTATATAGGCCAAATACGCATTCACAATGCCTTTACTACTCGAATGGGCTGAGGCGGCGCGTCTTTAGGGGAATGATCAACGCCGACCCTTTACCTTTACCTTTACACCCTTTTGATCGCAACGAAATTCTCGCTAAGTCAGCAAAAATAATGGGAACAAACCAACAGCGTGCAGCCATTTCTCAGCAATAACTGTTTTTCCAAACTGCACATATTGAACTATAAATGTGCCGAATTGATTCGTTTTCTGAAATCGTTGAAATCACTAAACCACCAGAAGCATGTTTATAATAACGATGGCGTGTCTGCGTGCAAACACGTGCACGCAGACACGAAAATATTATTATTTCTCCTCTTCGTCACGAAAACCGACGGAGTAGGGTATAAGGTATTAGTGCAGGTTTGTCGGAGAGTCTAATATGGAAAGGAAAGCAACAGCCCGGGAGGCGTATCGCTACAGCCGGATCCATTCACACATAGAATTTCGTCAGAAGAACAATAACTAGAATTTACCACACGACATGCCATTCATGTCGCCATTATTTGGTCTTTTTCAACTTCTGCTGGAAGCATCTTGCGCTCCTTTGTTCTCACGTTTCGACGACCAAAGCATTACTTATTCTTTTTTGGCGTCAAAAGAGTGGATTGAACGTGCTCTTTTTTGGCTCCGTGACCGCCACTTTGAGATCGGCAAGAAGAAGATGCGGCGAATAGGACTAGAAAGAAGTGGGCCAAAAATTCAAAAAAAAACTGGTTGTGTCACTTGTGTCCATGGCTTTTTAGATGTTGCTGAGCCTTGCATGTAATTGCAAATTATGCTAGCTCCAATAGAAATAGTTCGAAAAAAATGAAAAGAAAAATGTCCAAGGATTTTAGGTGTGTAGGAGCTCCAAAGCTTCGGAAGTGTTCACAACTCAACTCATAAAATTCTATCGCTCGACGGTCAGTGGTGTATCACTACAAGTACAGTTTCCATTGAGCTTCACTATCAGTTGGTGTCATGTACTGCAGCTCTTGCGACGACACCTTCATTAAGAGTAAAAATGTAAAAGGTAAAGGTGTCGGCGTCGATCAGTGCCTGAGGACGCGCCTTCGCAATCGTGTTCGAGTCACTGGCATGGTGCAGGCGTATTTGACTGACGCAATGGTTTGCGGGGCCAGCCGCTATACGAAGAGAGCGTCTTCACGTTCCCAAACAAGTCTGGTTTCAATTTACCCTATACCGGAAGGATGGAGGGCTTGGTTATTCTAGGGGGACCTATCGCTCAAAGGGTGCTCTTTGTGCCTCTTGCTGTTGACAGGCGCGCAAAGCACATTAAAGGCTTTCTTAGATTTTTCAGAAGGACTAACATTTTTGCTAACTTCCGTAATCTAACAAAGCTTTTAAGATTCTCAAGCCACAAACCACTCCATTGACATACAGAGCCGCTGAAACACTTGAAACTCATCACAGAGATCTCCGCCTCCTTTTCGTGAGAGAAAACTGCTCCACAGCAGAGCATTTGAACTATTTAGTGGCCCTGTGTATTTAAACTATTTCAGCGAAGCTTTTCTCAACAAAGACCCAATATTTTTTCATTGAAACTTGGTAAGTAATCACTGTGTTTTGACTGAGTTTGCACTCGAACTATTTATACATCATAAAGTAACTACGAAAAGCGATAGCTACTGGAAAGCCGTTAATTATAGTGTTGTACAGACAGTGAACTCTAGTTTCGACTCCACTTATCATGATGGAGACTAATTATATAGTGCAGTGTGACATTTCAAGATGGCACTTAATGCGGATGAACTTCGCTCCATCGCCTCAAAAAGTGGCACTCGATAGCGATTTGCACGCAAACATCGTACGTCTTCACGTCCATTTCGAGGAGTTGGTCATGAATGGCGAGCTCAGGTGTGTCATAGAATAAAGTTACAGTTAAAGTAGATCAGAGTAAAGGAAAAGGTTAAGGTAAAGTGGTCGTGTTCTTAGTCCCTCAAGGACGCGCCGCTACATTAGTGTTCCATTTAAATTAATAGAAGCACGAAGAATGCACATTTGGCCTATAATGACTGAATCTAATGACTTGTGGGAACCACACGCTATATCAAGTAAGTGTCTTTACCTATCCAATGGAAACAATTTACCGACTCCGGCTGGATGGAAGGCTCGGTCGGTCCGGACGGAGTCGATCGTTTAACCATGCGGATGTCAGTTGCGTCCTTCACCACTGAACCATGCTCACCAAGGTTGGAAAAGGTGTTAAAAATGAGTCAGAGTATTGTCATAAAAATGATTGTCACTTCCCCCAAAGATTCCAATCATAGTAAAGCATCGAACTTAGTGCTGGATCTAGAAAATGGCTTATCGAGAAATGTGGTGGTCAAGGGATTCTATCATAGAGCTCCTTCGAATAAAGTCGCGTTTGGAAAGTAATCGTCGTTCAGTGACCAGATCGATTCCAAATTCATAAACAGGATTCGTGATCAGCGCCTCGAATAACCCCCGTGCATTCGTCTTCCAATCAGAATCGTACAGGCATTGTCAGTGCGTTTTTACTTCATTTTGGAGTTTACAACTATACCATCGACTAGCGTTATTGCTGATGTCAGTTCTTTTTGAATTTTGGATCCGTATGGGTACATCGTCAGTGTCCCTACCCTTCCAGACAAATATGTAGGCGATGAATCGATCCCTCGACCGTCAGATTTTACGTGCTTACCTTACTGCCTCCCGGTTAACACCTAGAACCGTAATGGAGTCGGAATTGCCATTTGAACTATATCGTTGTAAGTGCCACAAAAACCATATACTGTGAGAACTGACCTCCCTCGTTAGTGCTGTTAGAAATGGATGAAGATCATAGAGCGAATGAATAAAAATGAGCAGGCGTCACATGCACCACAGGCAAACACTTCATATTTTATACATCGCCAGCGTCCCTGCCCTTCCAGACAAATATGTAGGCGATGAATCGAGGATTTTCTTTTACCTTAGCCCGGACCGTAGAGTCGGAATTTTGAACAAGTGCCACAAAAACCACCGTGAGAAGCTGTTTTGAAGCCAATAAAAATGAGAGTGCATGCACCACGCAAACATATTTTATTGTGCTGTTCTTACTAGAGCACAAAAGGAGCTCAATAGGTGGAAATTCATGGATTTTTGAAGGGCGGCTGGTGCGTTTTCGCCACTATTCTAAAGTTTATTTCTCGCCTAATCAAAACAGACCCATCTAGTGTATTAATTGGATTGATTTTAAAGCCAGTTGTGGATAAGTATATCCGTGAGGAGCTATGAAATCCGCTAGGAAGGGAGAAATGAGGCCTACACGATGGATTGCTATGTGATTTATGTTGTAGTCCAGCAACGGGATTGATGTCGATGGCTGTGATGCTCAATTCTTGTTAACGCTCGACACGTATTTCTTCCAAATTTAATAAAAAGAATATTTGTACGCTTCAGCGACGAATACCAGGAAAACCATGGTAAAGATTACTTGGTGGAATAGCGTTTAAAAGTGTTTTTCAACAACCGTCGGTTTCTTTTTATATAGATACAAGCACTTCAATAGAGCACCTTAGCCTCATAGGGCAGCTAGAGGAACAAGAAAGGTCTATTGTTACCGAATGGGGAGACTATAAAGCGATTTTGGCAAGGTTGAACGAGTTTCTTTTGCTCGCTTAGGTGGACAATGAAATCCTCGTGACCTTTTTACCACAAACAAATGTGGGCTCATTGGCTAGTTGGAGGAACACTTCGTGTCCTACAACGTAGGGATGTATGATGTGGATCTCTGTCGAGTCCTTATCTAATCGAAATCCCTCAATTTCTTCCACTGCACGAGAACTGCTTGAGTACCTACTAGACTCCGCTTCTTTTGTCCTTTTCATTCTTTTTTTTTTATCGCGGAAAGAACTAGAAACGAAATGATGAACTGACCGAAAATTGGTAACCATAATGTTCGCAAAAATCGCAGCTGGCTTGAAACAGAGCTACATACATGTTTTCAAAAAGACCATTTGAGGGTGCAAAAGTGCGGTTCCGATTTTTGGTAATTTATTGAAAATAAATTGATTCAACAAAGTTCAGCATTTGTGTTCCATTCAGAATCGAAGAGGTGTAGTGAATGAGTGAGGGACAGCGTGGTGCAGTGGAAAGAGGCGCTGCTGACACCCGCACGGTCGAGCGATTGATCCCGGCTCGAGCTAACCAAGCCTTCCATCCCTCCGGGGTCGGGTAAATTGGTACCAGACTTGTCTGGAAAGGTAAAGACACTGACTTGGTTTAGCGGCTGACCTCCGCAAGTCATTGTATAGGCCAAACTCGCATTCACCATGCCTCTACGATTCTGAATTGAACACGAATGCGACAGCGCGTCCTCCGGAGACTGATCAACGCCGGCACCTTTACCTTTACCTTTTTTAGAGAATGAGTATTTGGCCTATACCATGTCTAGGGGGGCAGCCGTTATACCAATTCAGTGCCCTCACCTTTCCAGACAAGTCTGATACCATTTTACTTGACCGCGGTGAGATGGAAGGTTTGGTTAGCCCCTAAGGATCGCTGGGCTGACCAAGCCCTGCATGAGAATTTCCCTAGAGTTGAAACAATAAGAGCTTGCTGGACAATGGTAGGTAGCGACCCAGCTCGAGGTCGGGCAACCCGCGCACGTTCTTCATTTTTACGATTTAGATTTACGTTTTTCATCTGTTTTTCTATCTTTTTTGAGCAGAGGTTGTTTTGCAAAAAAAGTTCTCGCGCGAGCGCCTTTTGATTTCATAGGCTAGTCAGAATCGTCGAGAAAATTAGCGGGAAAATTTAGCTCTTTTGAAATTCTAGGAAAACTTTCAACGACCTATGTGCGCGTTTCAGTAGTAACAGACGAAAAGAGCACCTCTAGTGCGATCGATCCCGGCCCGGGCTAACCAAGCCTTTCGTCTCTCCGGGGTCGGGTAAATTGGCACTAGACTTGTTTGGGAAAGTGAAGACACTGACCTGGTATAGCGTCTGGCCCAGTAAGTCATTGTATAAGCCAAATACGCATTCTCCAACTCTATACGAATCTGAAAGGAACACGAATGCGGAGACGCTTCCTAAGAGGACACGATCAACGCCGACACCTTTACCTTTTTCCTTACCCTGGTACGACATCTTTACGCAGTACGCAGACACCTGCATAAACATGAGCATATTCTGTCAATTCTAAAAAGGCTGCAAAAATGGCCACTCCGTTAAAACTCGAAAGTTGTTGGATTACTCTTTCTCCAACTTGAAGCTAAAGGTGACGGTCTTTTGGAGCGGATACTCACTAATGTTTGACTATTCATTTTTTTATGAAAGAAGATCTATGGAAAGCAACATCTAATGTATAGGACAGTTTCACCGAAAATGTAATGGATACGAACCGAGGTTCACACGGATTCCTGCTAGAATCGAATTGACCGGAGTTCGGAAAGATACTATGTAGACAGCAGGTTGCAGACGAATGCAATATCTTCTCGAAACTCGTTAAGCGCCCTTCGTCTTCGAACGCAACTAATTCGCATCGCACCTTCGTCAGCTATCAGACATGACATGACCTAAGTACAAACATCTAGAATAGCTGCAACTTCTCGCGTCTTACACGCTGAACTGCAATCCAGTATGTTGACACAACGAAGAACTCTCGAGAATTCCCGAGGCATTTACTAGAAACAATCAACGAATCCACGCTAAGAAGTAGTCGGCTTTCCCATGAACTCTACTCTTTGTCGCGTTTACTGCGAATACGGCACTGAAACAATTCTGTAAGCTAAATGACGTGCTGAACTATCAGGCAAAGAGAGGGATCCAGTTCTAGGCAACAAAAGGAAATGGTGCGAAACTATTCAGCCGGTAGCTCAAACCTCCTTCATGATCCGTCCTCAAGGCGGCGAGGGAGTGGCAATTCGAGTAAGACAGCAACGCGTAGCAGAAGTTCTGCTTCAGCAAGGGCTTCTGGCTGATGCAACAATTCTACGAAGCAGTTTTGCGGCGGATCACTCCCACTGTTTCGCAATGACCGCATTCCCAAGCTTGTGGAATGGTCCGCTCGGGAAGCAACCCTTTACCCAGAAAATAGAAAAATAAAATCAAATAAAACTAAATAAAATAGGAAATGAAATAAAAAAATAAAATAAAATAGAAATAAAATCAATAGAAATACGGCTAACGAATATGCTCGATCAACACGAGAACAGCCCCTTTACCTCGCCGAGCTCTATGTACCGTCTCCAACGTCGAATGGTAAGACAAGGAGGTGAGAGACGAAGAAATTTTGGGTTGTGCATGGCGTCATGGATTACTGTAACAATGTGATCGTTAGAGTTCTAGCTGTGAAACAGAGAGTGGGAAAGCCAATATACGTCAAGTCAACGACTGGAATCTTGTTATCCTTGGTGGGGAAGACACCGTCTCGGAATGCCGGCGGCGTCAGATTTTTCGTGCACCCATTTGTCTCCATTTCATCGACCCTCACGAAATCCTGTCTCCTCGCACACCATTTAACGCCGCATCATTAAGCTATCTCAATCATTAGCTGCTACTTACGACACACAGCAGTTGGTGATTCGGAGTTGGTGTGTTCTGGAACAAGATAAGATTTCCGCCGATCTTCTAACCATATTCTGCGCTCCGATCTCGCTGGGGTAGTACATTCGGAAAGAGCGAATCCCGGATAAGTGGAGCATTTCGCGCAAGGTTATTTTGCACAGTAAAGGCGACATGTAGCACATTCGGCGCACTCTACAAGCTTTAATCAAAACCCATCCAGAGGCGAATATTATTTTATTTACTGGATAAAACACAGCTGACGAGCAAAATGGGTTCCGTCCAACATAAGAACCTTGGCGGACTGTTCCCGCCGCCGCTCTACGACAGCGCAGCATTTCCGATGTCTAATAAACATTCCTATCTATGAAAATTTGACCTGCTAACCCTTGTCGACGGTGCGGGTGGTCCTCAGCCAAATGATTGGAATATGGACATCTGATAAGCTTTTAAAAAACCCTCTTAGGCGAAGTGAGGGAAAAAATTGTTGAAAAATTTTCCGACTACTGGGCTGTAACAAGTGGAATAACGCTGAAATTTGCGTTTGATTCGGGCCTGACAGTAGGCCGCTGAATGAATGGGGAATAAAGTGCAAAGATGATATAGTAGAATGGGATATTCAAAATGATTCCAGCGATAAGCAGTGGTAGGGCAACCATATGTAGTATGGATGGGATTTTTAAGAATGGAGTTATCTTTCACAGTGCTGCTTGGGTTTGTCAGCGAGGAAAGTCTAAGCAAACAATACAAGTTTTATGTGTTACAAATTCGGCTGTAGAATCAGTGTGATCATGTGAGGTGACGTGAAGGGCTCGCCGTATTTCGTCGGTCGCCTGCGGATGAGCCGACGCATTCGCTTTTCATTTAGAATTGAATTTCTGAGACATCTTCAATGCATACCTTAGGATGACACGCGAGACAAGCCTATGTAGCAGCTACCTTGCCATCTGCTTTGGTTCCAAAGAAAGTGATCTCTAACGAAGCGCCAGTAGCGTCATTTATTTTCTAGGGAGCGATGAATTCAATGTGCTTGAGATGGCGCAAGGCAAACACAGTGTTTATCACTGTGAAATATGAATAATGTAGATTTTAACTCTGGGTTCCGCTAGGAATAGACTTGTAAGACATTTGTTCCCTGTTCGTTTGTTTCAACCGGTTGTAAAAAAGTGATGATTCACGAAGCAGCCTGTTCTCTTCCCAATTTCCGCTCCGCAGAACTGTATCTAAAGTAGATTGACTTATATATTTGGAGATGCTAGATTATTCGCAAAACACTGACATCGGACGGGAATTGAACCCGCGTCTTTCTGTTTCCGGCAGACTGCACTAACCACTGTGCTACCGATGTACTACGTTGCGAAAATCTGATGGTTCTTTCAAAATAGCCTATTCTCTTCTATCCAATTCCCGTTCCGCATTTTTGAATTGCCGCTTCTTGTTGAGCGGTTTATATACAAGAACTAGTAGATTGACTTATATATTTGTTCTTGTATATATCAAAAAACTAGTATTGCTATCAGCTTATATATGTATTAGGTCGAAAAGTCCGATGTCAGTGTTTTGCGAATAAAGCAAGTTGTGATAAAAGACTAGTTTCGTGTATCTAAAGTATTATATGAACTAGGTCGAAAAGAAAGTTGTGATCGTTTTGCACTTTGTTTTCAGAAAACCATAGCTCATCAAAAAGTGGGTTATTTTTCTCGAAATTGGAAAGATCTTAAGAGCATTTCTGTCTTCGTAAAATACGACCAAAAAGTATCACACCTTAAAAATCTGAAGATCTGGACTGAATAGAATCCAGATACGACGTCATGATGATTTTCAAATCAGCTGGTTCGAATCAGTTCAAAACGCAATCCGTATTTATTAGAACTTGGCGGACAGTTGGCGCGAGGAACAACGAGTACAGTGGGAAATGCAGTTCGATTGAATTTTCGAAGACAATAAGAGAAATATGCAGATGAAGGTACGTAGCCGCGATCACTGCTAGCTTAAGTTTCAGCCACTTAGGTGTCAAATTATTTCAGGATTTCCAATGTAACCTGATGCTTACAGCCGCCGTCGGCCACGACCATGAAGATTGTCTCAGTGTGGTGGACATCCCGCGCTTAAGGTGGCCAACAGCGATTGTGTGGCAGAATCCTTCACCCGATGTGGTTGCGGTGGCCCCATTCTTCCCTGCTTCCTTTACGACATGAGGATGAACGTGCGATGGTCCTTCAACTGCTTCTTCACGTGTCCACTCTTTGCTAACTCGCGTCCATCACAAAACTCCTCAGCCTACAATATTCTGACTTATAGCTCTCTATTCCACCGCTCACCAAAGTGTTAATCGTTCAAAGGAAACCTCTCGGAGGCCATCCTAGCACCGTTTTTTTTCCTAAAGTCTCTCCATGCACCCGGAATCTTGGGAAACTCTCGAGAAAGTTCTCTTTAAGAATTGAATTATTCGAATTCGTGTTCATTGGTATCAAGAAGCCGCGGAAGTGCACAGTACCTTCCTTACTATTATATTTAATGTGGGTAGAATGATTTTCGAAGAGGGAAACTCGTATATCTCCGAAAATAGTAAACATATGGAGGTGTCGAGGGCGTTGAAAAGCAATTAGTGCTCCGCCGCCTCACCGAATTTAAGCAATTATGAGCGTCTCGTCTGCCGAAGTACAACGGCTACACGAATTCTTATGCATGGCCATTACCACCACTTCCAAGAAGGGTTGGTCCTAATTTCCTCCTCCAAAGGTCGTAGACAGGTTTACAAATTCTGCATTCCCATAGAGTGCCCAGGAACGCCGCAAAACAAGCGCAGACGATATGACCTGCATCCAACAAATGACTGTTATGTGGAAAGGGGTCAGGAACTTTTTTTTCTTTTCAGGAGGGAAAATTTTTCTGAAAAACAGGAGCCATCCCGTCTAAAGAAAGTCCCCTCCTCCCTCAAGTCTTCTCGATGTCGTCGAAGAAGGCACGTAATCGAGTTGTACTTTCAGGATAAGAAATAGCTAGATTTGGATAAATTTATTCTCAAGAATAGACTCAAACAATTCACCAGAGCCAGAGACAATTCGGAGCTATTAGAACTACTTCATATAAAAGCAATAGACTTAGGATGGTGAAGAAAGTTGGCAATTTGGTACCTCACAATTTCGTGGAGATGCGGTCACCGTTGCGCATAAGGATTGGATGTTCATCAATCAGAATGAATTTCACGGGGCGAGTTCCCTATTTCTATATGGCCTACAGAGAAGCATGGATATTTCACTATAACAAGAGGCGCGAGACAAATCGAAGAGCATTTCAAGACCGTTCGGAAGCCGTCTTTTCACTACGAGAAGTCAATGGTCACCATCTGGTCGAGTGCAGCTATTCTAATCCTCCATTCGTTTTCTAATCATAGCCAAACGACAACAAACAAGGCGTGCATTGGAAACACATATGATATAAAGGGCGAAACTAAAACTTAAGTTAAAAAAACCATGATGTATTGGTTTTCTATGAGACGCGCATCTGCCTCTATGATACTTCAGACCTCGGACGAACTCTCATCTACTATTTCACTGCAACTTGTTCCAACTACTTGCCGCGTTTTTCAAGAATTCAGAGGATTCAAAAATTCGAAACGACGTCGATCACGTCCTATGTAGGCTATTCGATACAGATCTTCCAATTTGTACAAATGTTGCACACACCATTCCTTCATAGATTCCTTTATTTCCTTTCTTGTGAACAACAAAAAAGGTTAACCTGGAGCTAAATTAGGGCTTCCTAAGTATAAGCTTCACAAAAGGAAAGGATCTCCCTGGACCCCCCTTTGAGCTTAAATCTCAGCATGTATGACTAATGACGAAAAATTAATGCTTAATGACGAAAAATGTCTAACCAATGCTGGAAATTCTTTCATTTATTCATTTATTAATTGCAGAGTGAACGGCGCGCAAATTTTAATGCAGTGCTTGGGCACTAACAGATCATGCCAAAGGTAAAAAGGACTAGCCAAGGAATAACCAAACACTCAAAACGGGCAGAAAACTAACGGTCAAGACTGGTAACAAGGCGGATAAAAAATTGTCTAGAATTCGTAGTACAATGCACCGGTGGGAATAGGGAATAGTCGAAAATTCCACCTGTGCAGTCTCTTGCTGAACTATCTCTTCCTTCCCATTTGACAATTTCTACTCCAATGAAATGTTTTTGGTGGAAGTTCAAAGCGGACCGAGTGATGTTCGGAAATTTAACGATGGACAAGTTTTTGAGCATGTTTTTTCCACCCGGAGGTTTGGATATCACCAGACGTCTAAGAAAGCAGCACCCAAGTGGTAGACAAACGTCGTCTGAAAATCCTTAGAAGCCTTCATTCAAGCATGGATGGAGTGATGGAATAGGAAGAGAGATCGTTTTATTAGTGAAATTTCGAAGCACTAATAGTTGTGACACTAAAATTAGGTAAATAATCGAACATTTGCTTGTGTTCGGTCTTCGTTGTCGAAACTCAGTATAGGTGCCTACACCATCGAGAACAAGGACATGTCACCGGATGAAGTTGGATCTGGACGTATTGAGGAACGAGGTGAAGGCAGATCCATGCTGAACCAGTCGTGAATCATCAGACACCTTTAGTGTTCTTCAGTCAGCTGATGATCAAGGACTAAAGTCGATCGGTAAGGTTAGGAAACTTGGTCAACGGAGACCTCAAGCACTAACCCAGGGGGCGCGGGTCGCAGACTAAACGCGGCAGCTTCACGTCTCATTCTCAAGTACAGAAAGTATCGACTGAATAATCTAATCATTGGTGATGAGAAACGAGGGCTATACACTAACCATCCCAGCCGTGTCCAGTTGATCGACAAAGGCGGCAAAAGTCCTTCAACACAGATTCTTGACCGTCTAAACGGCAGATCTCAAGCAGATGAGATGAAATTCATAACATTCATTGCCTTCAGCCACACGCATATGAAAAATCATCCAAGTTTCGAAATGACCTCCTTTCGCACGAATACGCGCCCTAAGTCTCTTGAGCAACGAGTCTAGGGACTTTTGCCGCACCCTGTAGAGTCGATCTGGTTGATAAGGTTGGAAACTCGGTCGATGGTTACCTCATGGCGTGGATTGCAGAATAGACGCGGCAGTTTCTCTTCCCATTTCCAAACGCAGGAATGACTGACTGAACAATCTAGTCACTGGCGATGGGAAGTGGATGTTCTACACAAACCAATCCCGTCGTGCCCAGTGGGTCGAAGAGGAATCAAAGACTAAATACGGTCCGAAGCCTGACAAGCACGGCAAAATGGTGATGATGTGCTATTCCAGAGCCAGTGTAACATTGAACAACGTAACAAAGTCACTTTGCTGGAACATTTTAAGTGCTTCTCTACTTATATCAGATGGTACCTTACAAGCTTCAATCGGTGCCCCCATTGACGAGAAATTTGATTTCGAATCCGAACACACGCGAAAATGTTCGATTTTTTATGGCTCAACGTTAAATACAAAACCCAATTATACGGTAGCTGTCACAATGTTCTCCAGAAAACCAAAAAATACGTAAAATTCTCGTGGTCGGGCTCCACTGTCGAATAAATGGTTCTTGGGAACAAACGAAAAAATGCAATTTTTTCTAAGGAATAACGGACTCAACGCGTTATAATTATGAAAAACTCTGATGCACTTTCTATGACGTGATGAACAGCGATCCGCTTAATTCGTGAATAATTCAGGACGTTTCATTTGCAATCAAATGCAAACGCATCCTAAATGTGGCTCACTAAAGTTGAGTTGAGTAGTTGTCAGCTTAATCAAGCCAGTCTCAGTAGATATTAGGGGAAACGAAAAGCCGTGTCGCTTTTTCAGAGCTGTTTTGTTCGAATGGTTTTCAACGGAATGATGGATGTATATTATGATGTGTTCTATACTATTTTGAACAACTTGAATCGCCCTCTCGTATGCATCACAAAAAACTATTGAGCTCGACTTTAAAATTTTTAAACGCTGGGAATACCTCGAAATTTTGGTGTCTCCTTGGATTTCGTACGCGGAGAAGCGGACATAATAGCCTGAGCCTTGATATGACGCCTTGTGATAACGGATTTTCAAGCAGTTACTAAAGCAATCGAAACAAATTCAGTAACAAGTGCTTGCACATGGTGGCCTAAAATCCAGAGTTCTCAAATTCCAGCTATCCGACGTCAGCACGTATTTCAAATGAGAAACGAATTGCGCGATTTGGTCAAACGTAAGTCTGTGCTCCCTTAGCAACGCACCGCGAAGTCGCACCTTTCCAAGCAAATCTTTAAAAAACAAACTTTCGAATCGACTGAACTGTTTTCAATATGAGTCGATAGTCCCTATCTTGCGTCACCCATTTCCTTAGCCAACAGTGACTTATCGAAGTGAACCATGTCAGTAAGGAGAATCCCTAATTTTTAGCTCCTTGAAATAAGGCATGCCAGTGCCGGCTAAAACGGATTGCTGATATATAGATGTACATATGTACTTGAATAAGTGAATGAAAAAATTACCTAAGATCCCAACGGTACGTCCATTTCTTTGAAAACAAGATGGAGAATGGGCATGGAAAAGTAGCAGAACTCTTAGTTAGTCTGGAATAAATAGCGATTTTGGAATGGACATACCACTTTAGCACAATCCATTAACTCCAGACATCCGATACTAAAACTAGAATTAAAGTTGGACTGCATTATGCGACTGGTGACTGTGGATTGCTGAGGACACAATGCTATGTTAATTCTGTCATTAGAAGTCGGAGAGAAATCGAGGAGAAGTTTCCTGTCGAAAAACTACCAATATAAAGCTCGGGTGATTAGGGTAGACCAGCAGTTACCTCGTCTGTATTGCTCAAGCTTATCGAAACTGAAACCTAGTAGATTACTGGGGCTATCAAATTGAAGTGAGCGTCTAAAGCGTTAGAACGACGAGCACGATAAGAACTTATCCCAGTCGATGAAATTTAGAATCGAACCGATCGAACGAATTAAAAAGTCACGGAATTTGAATAACGGCTAGGCTAAAACGGTATCTCACTTCTAAGCAACAATCGTTCTTTGAAAAAGAACTACAATGAATTAGACCAGCAACCCTAGGCCTGCAAAATAACAAAAGGTCTCACTGAAGTCTGTGACGAGTCAAATATACTACAATGTGGACTATACTAACTAAAACAATCAACAAACATACAGACCAGTTGTGAATAGTGTGATCAGCCCAAACATTGCACTCGTTCTTCGGTACCATCTAAACACAAAGCACATCGATGTCAATCGACTGGGAGTCCAATTTCTTGCCTCCACAACACTTCACATATTGCCGCAGTACGGTAATTACCGTAACACGTCGAGGTGTCGAATTTGTCGCTTGAAAATTGACACCATCGCCTCATCGCCTCCGTCGGGCGGCAATCGACTCACCAATAACCGCTACCGTACACGACCACGTGAATTCCGCCTCAGTTGTCGAGGTCGATGTGTAATGTGTTGGCAATTAGAACACATTTTGCACCGAAATAGCTACCGTATGCTGAGCAGCAACCAGAACAGAATTTGATTTTCCACTGAGCAGTCGTAATCGCCGAACAATTATCTGGACGTGACCGCCTAAAAGCCGGTTATCCATCGAATAACGTGGCTGCAGATGCTAGCAAATCCGGTTTTCCTTAGGGCCATCAAGGCACCGTATCCTTCATGATGCTGACCGCTACTTTACATTGGTGCTTGATCTCTAGTGAATAGGTTTCAAACCCCTGGGCAAAAAGGGGGCACAGGTGCAGAACAGAAAGCGTGTTGAGTACTTTCTCGGCGCTCTCATTCAGCGTTTCTCCGGCTATGAGGCGGATTCCGATCTAACAATTAGATGAAGCTATGCCGTTCCGTCGTAGCTGAAAGTACTGAAGTGTAATAAATTAAGAAAAATTACCACTGAAATTCCCAGCACAAGAAAATGAGGGAAGAACTCATCAGAAGAAGAAAAGCAATTTTGGCCTACAGCTAGCTAACGTCTGTTCGCGAGCTTCGGTAAATACATATTAATAATATAATATAATATAATATATACGTGAATCTATTTTGCTTGATTAATAGAGTCGCACTTCATACTTTTCATTTGAAATTTTAGCATTACTCCACCCATTGCACTCCACTGATCGAACAAAAAACCGGCCTACTGACAAGATGCACTTCATCGAATTACTGCCCATTATCGATTATTTAGCATTTGATAGCAAGGACAAATCGATCAAATCCCTGTCACTCCTTCTGCATTTTGAATCAGGACGTAGACTCATAGGCCGATAGGCCGCTGAACTGCTGGTAGAGTACAGTTCTACCTTCTAGTAGTTCTACCTTCCTACCTTCTAGTAGTTCTACCTTCCTACCTTCTAGTAGTTCTACCTTCCCTACGTATGATCACGGCACCAAACAAGTAATGCTCGTAAACAGTAATAAGTCGCTATGTGAAAAATTTCTGCATTATACGTGAGCCTCAATTTCAACGGAAACGCGTTATTGAAACGTGCCCATCTTCAAACCCACTACACAATGCGTGCGTGAATCCTTGACCTTTCACAGCACAACCTCACCAGGTCTCAACATCGGTCAACGCCACTATGGAGACGAGAATAAATTACAGATCGCTGGCAGGAGAGCTGAAAGAAGAGCTACTCCCCATTGAAACGAAACAAGGGACATTTAGCGCGGACACTGCTTTCTAGATACAAAGCCTGCACAGAATATTAGAGAATAGCGCCACGCTTCGGTTAGTGTAATGGTCGCCAAGCCTGAGGGAAGAATGATTTGTGAATGAGTTATAATCGTAGCTTTTTTGCCAAATCGACTGTGAATAAGTTGTTACTGGGTCTCTATTCTTCATTTGACCAGCGAGCAAAGTAGAAAGGAGCAGCAGGGCTCGTCGTAAGCAGAATGCTGGAAGTAAGGCATACACTGCCAGTAGGCTGGGTTTGGGGGAATCCACTGCGATTTTTCGTGGTAGGGGAAGGAGGCAATTTTGTTGATCAGTACAGTCCAAACTAAGCACTCTAAAAAATAACTGAAACATCAAGGCCCTTTCACACTTTACTGCTGCAGCAACGTAGCAATGATGAAGCATAGGGAATAGCGTCACAAACTGCAGCAGCGCAGTATGTCAACCAAATCTGACCTGTATCAAATTATTTTCCGCTGAGAATTTGCTTTGAGAGTTTATTGAGGGCGGTGATTACGAATCTGATATTCGTTTTCAAGTTTGTGGGCAAAAACCATCCATATTGTCAACAAAGTTCTGAATATCTGGTTTACTGCCACAGTAGAGTATGAGAGGGCCCTTACAATTAGTGACTCGAGGTTCTCGGCCCCCTCACTCGGTCGAGCCAAGGCTTCGCCGCGCTTTGGCTATACAGCGTATTTTCTAGGTGTTCACTTCACTTATGAGGGTGCAATGGTGCAGAAATAAGGCGTGATCGATCCTCGCCTAGACTAATAAGGCCTAACATTCCTCCGGCGTCAAGTAGACTCGTACCAGACCTGACCGGGAAGGTAGAGACACTGCCTTAGTACGGCACCTGACCAACCTTACCCAACCATTTTACCAGTCCATAAACAGTTCAAAAACTCATGTGACGGCAATACTTCGAAAGAAAAGTGATCGAACCGAAACAAACAAATACCAAGTCTCCGGAAGGGCAACGCGAATGTGAAGAAGCCAGGGATGTAACCATACTACACAATGGAGTCACAGACCGCATTCAGGTGCAGGTTTTACAACGAAAGATCGTGTCATACGGTATCATACCAAATCGTTAGTTCAGCAACGTTGTGTGGACTGTTTGCGTCTCACTGAAACATCAGCGCAACCAAATGAGTAAAAGTGGACAACACAAACGGGGGACTCTTCCTCGGTAGGCTGCCTCTAGTGAATCTCAAGAAATGTGTTGACAGCTTCAAACTACCTTCCTCGGAAGATATCTGCACTCTGTTACCATAGACAAAGCGGTTGGTTTGGATCTTACGATCTTTTGATGTTTTTACCGTGGGTGGAGTACGACCCAGAGAGCGGCAGTTATATTCCTCAACATTCTCCTCGCAAAACCCACGAAGGAATTTAATTCGGGCCAGGAGCGCGAAGCTGAACCGTTGAAGCAAATGCGTCTCTATAACCAGAGAGCTCACCCCATGCATTAGGCCCTTGTTATACGTTCGCTCACCCCCCAGCGTAACTCGTCCATTCAGTATCAGACACCGTGGGGCCAGACACGTTTGTACGAGTTATCATGGTGACGCTGGCGTGGTGAACTCGTACAAACGTGTCTGGCCCCACGGTGTCTGATACTGAATGGACGAGTTACGCTGGGGGGTGAGCGAACGTATAACAAGGGCCTTAATCTTGCGTCTTGATCAGGTTTTGATCTCTCTCGTCTTCTGAACGTGGACCTATTCTAGTCCGCCTACGCTGAAAGGATTGCCGTTAATGAAGTCTTTGAACTTTCTCAAAGTTCGCGGCGATATTTGACCTAAACGTTATTGTCTATTAATAGATTTTTTCAGATTCTGAAGACGATTCTGGCCAAAACGTCGGTCACTGTGAAGATATTAGCTATCTCGACCCAGAGTTTCAATGTTAGAAATCCTTTCGCGAAGTTTGATAACGTTTAACTTTCGTCGGTTGAAAATCACAGTTCCAAAGCGCTGACAAGATCGGTGCCGTGAACTAACACAAACGAGTGACAAGAAGGGAAAACCGCTTACGATTGTCCAGCATGTACATTCGAACCTGAACTTACATTTTTAATCCTTACAAACAAAAGGATATACTTTTCCTAGAGATAATTCAGAGTAACATCACCTGAAAGTTATTTCTAAAGTGTTATGGAATGGATTATTCAACGATTCCGAATGGTGCCACTAGGGCTAGTCCACTAGGATTGCCATCCTTAAGGCATGGAAGATTCAAATTTGATCTGGGGATGACGTTTGAAATATTGACGGGCAGAGCAAGCTTGGACAAGTCGAGACTCTGTTCGTTGGTTTCTTCACAGAGAACGAAGTGGGGTGGTTTTAAATCAAGTGATACAGTTGTGAGGTGCTAAATCAGATCACATTTCTCCTCTAATAGGACAAGTCGAGGGTTACGCGCCCTGCTGAGAGAGAACGTACTCCAGATGTTTCTTGGTAAATGTAAGTTTTCTTGAACAGCAAATCAAGTAATACCAGCTCTTTCTCATTCGTCGTTAGTGTCTATGATGTACACTTTTTCGTTTTTCATTTCGCCACAGTAGCTCAATTCAGTGCACTATTTTCTATGATGCCTGTTGTGTCTTGATTTTATCTCATTTCTATCTTCTTTGGGGTTTTCGTTCAGTGACATGCTCTATGCGCGAGGATTCGCGCTTCAAACTAAAAAAAAGTAAAAACCTATCAAAAGGTAGCAGTACCAGCTAAGTAGCATAGGTGCAGACATGAAACCAGAGGTAGGACGTTGCTGATGTGGAGAGGTGAGAGAGCAGATTAACCAAAGCGCTGCTCTTTCGGACATATTGACTAGAAGCAATGAATGAACTAATATAGATGAGCGCTTCAGCGCATTCATCCGATGCTGATCGTGGTACAATGGTAAGACGTGATACTGACACTCAACCGGTCGTACGATCGATCCATTCCCTATCTAACCGAACCTTTCATCTTTCCGGAGTCGGGCATATTGGTACAGAACTTAAATGGGAAGTTAGAGACTCTGACTTGGTATAGCGGCTGGCCCGCAAGTCATTGTATCGGCCAAATTCACATTGATCATATCTCCATGATTCTGAGTGGAGTATTGAGCATATGCTCAATGGGCTGATCAACGCCGACCCCTTTATCCTTTCTTTTTCAGGTTGAGCAATTCAATTACTCAAGATGACCCAGGGTAGTTACCGAACTACTAACCAACGCACCGATACAGCACCTTCCACACCAGTATATGCGAGTTTTTTATGGGTCAGTTTCAAGAACTGCTACCCTGTTACAACGTTCCGAGCACATGTACTGTTTAAAGAATAAATCTATTCAATACTTAATAAGATTTCAAAGGTACAACATATGCACTTGTTACACACACTCAATGTTCACAAACGGGCAGGCACTCCCCACATCGTATAGTCGCCGCGCCGTACCGAAAACTCCGCAACTCGACCAATTTACACAGTACTACGGAATTTTCGGAATGGCGTGTCGCTTAAACACATGAAAACGGAAGCAAATCACGAGTTTCAAAGACGTTATAAATAATATACAAACTTTCTATAGAAATCAGTACCGTTATCAATGTCGCGCGAACGAATAATCACGTATACACAAAAACAAAGTACTACGAACACTGAAATTGCGCAAACGTATCCAGTAGATGAGTAGTAGGTGTTAGTACCGCAATAATACACATGTTATAGACTGTCTTGCAGCAAAATAGAAACATTTCAAAGTATTTGAGAATAATAAAACACTTTTAGATATAACGAGAGAACGATGAAGAAAGAAAATCAAGATTGAACAGAAAATGTATTGACAAAGGTGTACGAGACCAATGACGACTATGGAGATTGAACAGAAAATGTATTGACAAAGGTGTACGAGACCAATGACGACTATGGACAAGAGAACACAACGACTGAGAATGACAAATCTTGGGTGTTGGTGATGGTGAAGAGGGGCGATAGTGTGGACAAACAGCGATTTATATAACACACGAAAGGACAAAGTATGCGTAAGACGACATGGTCACCATCGCCAAACTGAACTGCATTTCTAAGCTCTAAACTGTGCCCTAGTTCGCATAAACGAGGTAGATTATGGCGGAGACTTACGCGCTGTCGTCTCCAATTTCGTACAAACAAAGCAAATCATCTCTCAACTATGTACACTATAATAATAAAAATGTACCGAAAAAACGCAAAACGAAAACACACGGAAGATCTGAGTGCTTAGCACTCAGGGACCAACATTAACATTCGTGCGCCAACAGAGTTGAAGATATCTCCTATCCTACTAAACTACGGAAGGGCTGCCGTCCAGCGGCACCTTGACCCTCCTTGAATGCTTGAGACAGACATAAGACTTACATGTCTACATATACGACGCGATAACAGATTATTAAAAAGTGAAAAGTAAGAAACGGCATAAATAGGGCACAAAGTGCACCGGTGAATGACTATCGGTGTACGCTACTCCATAGACACGGATTCAACACCCGAAGCTATTAGTTCATCCATTTCACACAGTTCGGAGCTCCACACAAACACGGAATCTTATCCGACGTGTCTTCAAGTTCGAATTGATAATCGTACGTCAGCTAAAATTATAATGTATGAAAAATACACAGATCAGGATCATTATCGAGAACTACTGGTTATACACGCCCTCCAATCAGATTTGAGACATGGCAAATCATGTACTAGTTACCCTTCGAGGGATAGATTTCGATTGCTCACCAACCCCCCACCCCACCCCAACATCTTTGACGGCAAAGACCCGATCATAAACGCTTTGACAAAGATCAATCCAGACCTCATTATTTTGCAGATAACGAAAATGCAGTAAATCCTACATAGCACAATCTTTAAAAATTTCCAAAACAAACCCAAACTGCGTAGTCATAGATAAACGTGCAAATGAGTTAGCTAGTCCCCCCCCCCCCCACCCCCACCGAAAGAGAACAATAATAAAGAACAATTATCAAGAAACATACTAAAATAGTGAGAAATACTCTAGGAACTTACTTCCTCTAAGGCTTTGATCGGTCGATTTGCAGTGATGATGATCTTCTTATCTTCCGGGTATGGTCCAGCGGCAAGAATACGCGTAGAACAGTTCGGATCACAGGAATGATTAATATATCTAAATATAAATTTCGAAAATAAGTGCATCTTGTACATAGCAAGAACGAAAAAACTGTAACTCAAAGCATACTCACCGTGCAGGTCCTCCTGCCATTGTGGCGTCAACGAGTAGATCTTCGTCAATGCGAAACATGTACACTCCGCGATTTTGTGCCATATATCGTTTCTCTCGCATTTCACCGACTTCGCTTCTAATCACCTCTCCCTGAAAATATGTCAATCATCTACAAGAAGAAAGTTAAGCCACAAAAATTCCTAGCAAAGAGCTGACCTTGTACTCGATTATCATGTCACCCATATGAATGTCACGCTTCGCGTACAGGCCAAGCCCTTGAATCTTTGATCGTGCCAAGTAGACGGTTTGACGCCAATCTTTGCGCATCTTCTGATAGAGGGTGTAGCTCTGGGAGCTGCTCGAAAACGGTTCTCGTCCTCCTAGAGCCTGTAATCGCAAGTGTTATTTCAAATTGGACATCACAAGAAGAGACTTTGAATCCGAAAGATCAAACGGTACAAGGATAAATTCAAGATGAGAAAAACTTACTAGAGCCCATTCAGTGCCAATGCCAGAAGCCTGCAGCATTGCTCGCATTTGTGCGGCGGCTAACTCATCGGTAAAAGAAGAAGCTACTCGACCACGTGTTCTGCCACTACTTGTCGAGCAACCGTCTTGAGTTGAGCGACTAAAAACGGAATATAAATTGTTGCAAGAAAGGAGAATTCCAAATTCAATCAAAACCCACCTAGTCGAAGGCGCACTTGCAAGTGCTCGCTGCTTGTGCTTGACAAGGGTACGGAATCTCGGTTCACATCTCGCACATCCAGAAGGATTGACGGCAAGTGGCAGTTCCAAGATGGGACTGTTCGGGTGACGGAACGTATACGTAAACAGGCCGTCCACACCAGGGAGCTGGAACGAAATCGATGAAATATTGAAATTTGCAGCAAAAGATCAAGTGCAGAATCCAATCCTGCTGGCACTCCAATTCCGCTAATTATACGAATAATTTCATTTTTGGAACTATCTTTGAGATGGACATTTAAGCTAAACGCTAACTAAGAAAAGCATCGAATCAACGAATAGCAACCAATCACGGATCTAACAAGGTCTTCATTTGTTTGGAAAATACTACTGGGACTATCGACGAAAAAGGTTTCACTTTGCAATAAACGCACCGATTCAGTGATTTTCGTAATTGCGGATTCATTCAGACCATACAGCATCTCTCCTTGTATACCACTCGCTAAGAAACGAAGACAATCTGCTTGTGATCGCAATCGTTCCACAGCGGTAACAATTTGGGACCAAGCCTCTGGAAAGGGTGAAAATATTGAAACATCGAGGAACAGCGCATTGTAAGGATCAATGCCGATTATATTACACAACAATTTTTTCATTAACGTCAAGGGTGGAATCAGATTTTTTTTCCAGTCAGATCTGAACTGACAGAGCTGAAGAACTCGATCATCAACTGTCGAAACGCTTCAGAAGCCTAAGGTAAAACCTCTAAACCATTCATGCTTGCACACTGACTTGCGCTCAACATCACGTAAGGGTAGATCGGGCTATAAGAGCGTGAATCGCCGCACTTTTCTCGGTCATATTGGGACAAAATATCACTGAATCAAATCGAATCTCCTATAGATCACACTTTTAGAGAAGGCAGTTCAAGCCGCTAAAATGTGGGAGATTACTGCGAAGATTTCGCTAGTATTTACCCCAGTTTCACGTTTCACGTTCAGTTCGTATTGCTTTCAAACCGCCAACAGTGTATAAAGAAATCTGTGGTACGCTCACCACCACAGCAAAAAAAGAGGACAAGGAAAAAAGCGACGGTTTAGAAAAGGAACTGAAAAGCAGAACTCATAGTTAACCAAGGGTGATACCTACCTGTAGCGGTATCCCCTTCGTACGAATGGCCCTCATAGGTTATTATAAACTTTGGTCGATAATCGACGTCTTTGATGTAGCAGTTATACAGCTCCCGCTTCCGTACATCAGTGGGAGACCAGAACCAACGAGAAGCATGATATCCATTCTGAACAGAAGATCACTTATGAAACTAAATAAACCGGAAGTGGAAGTGGGACATACCGGGAAGATGTGAGTGGCATTATGGAAATTCTTCAGCTGTTCTGGGAGGAGTTGTCCAACTTGGAAGAAACCGAGCGCACCAAGACGCAAACAAAGTTTCGTGTTCGATTCTGATGGCTCGAACAGTCTCGCCAAGAGGGTGTTCTCATCCCTTTCTATGTAGATCCGCCGTAATGCTTCTAATGATGTCACCATTACATCTGGACTTATTTCTGGATGCTTCGTACAGAAGAAGGTCTGAAACGAGATGTATAGTTAATAATTAAAAAACACAGCACACTAAGGTCATCGATTATGGTGAGGTTTATCTAACAGTTTTTCGTACCATTACCTTATCCTTGACGAATTTTGCCGTCTGAATCTTGGCCGCACATGGAAGATGGAAGTTAACATTGCAGTCTACTTTGTGGCATTGAACGCTGGCGCCAACTCTACCACACAGATGACAGATGATACTGGCTGCCCGGACAATGGCGCGATCCACATGAAGAAGAGCGCCTGATGTCGTTTCGAACACCTGAAGACGCAGACTTAATTCTTCACAATAAAAAAACCAGAGAAAGTATTATTAGTTTCAAAAATTAAAATAGCTAAGACGGCATATCATAACAAAAATGCAAACAACTTTCAGGCAAATAAAAACTACCTCAGTGCTCCACATAGCACAATTTACGTGCACCCAAAGATTGGCGCTGAGATTGAGCAACCGTCCACAAAGAGCTGGATCACCATCACCAATTCCTCCACACAAGACACATACTCGTCGGTCTAACTCGAACGATGTGCCCAAACCGACTCCCATTTTGGGTGAAAGCGCTAGGTCCTGGAACATAGAAACATAATTCTTGAATCTAAATTTTATACACATAAAAAGTTTCCAAGCCATTTGTACATCTTAAATTACCCTGTTGTCACCCACCTGCTTCATTTGCTGGATCTTATAGAACGACTGCAGCAGTTCTCGGCTGTAAGTCTTCCAGTCATCACCTGGTGATCTAGTGGAATCCTTCCGCTGAGCCGCGTCTTGGATTGTAGCTAGGTCAGCCACTCGGATTATCTACAAAATTAATAGAATTATAAAAGTGCAAAATAACACGCCGAGTTGACACAAATTGTTCAATTTACAGATATACTAACGTGTACATTATCGCGGCGGCCCTCGTCCATAACATAACGGGTGTCGCGCGGTGATGTCAAGAACGCATCTGGCGGTACAGCAGGAGCTGCAGGCAATTCCATCCGCATCTGAAGTGAAAGATTTCAGTTGACAAAAGCCCAACAACGTGAAATTCGTATCAAACCTTCATTTTTAGATGCAAATATGCAAGTGCTGCAAGCACCAGAACTCACCTTTCCTTGATTGATACATTTTGCGAAACTTTCAGCACTAATCTGTCGCAGCTTTGCCAGGGTTTCCTCGTCGACATGAGACTCGGCAGCGGTAAGTTGATCGGGTGATAAGGCAACCTGGAGGACTCAAGCTAAGTGCAGGATAAATATTCGAATAATCTCGATAAATTTCTTGAGACATCTTTCTTTCATTCTTGTATATTAGATCCACGCCAGTTTTTGCATTACTTTGCTTTCTGAATTTTTTGTTGTTTTTCTAAGCGTGGTAGGTTAACATGCCTATGAGCGTGGTAAATAAATAAAAGTAATTAATAAATAAAAGAACAAAATAGTAGATTAAAACTGACAAACCTTGCTAGCAGCAACAAACTGATAGTAACACTTCATCGAGCAGAAGCAAACCGTGTCGTCCTTCTAAAAGATGCAACACTAATTCATAGAACATGATAGTAAACTATAATACAGACAGCTCAAAAACAAACCTCATCGTCACTGGGGGTGAGTCCTAGTTGGCTCATGGTTTGTTGGATGAGAACTGCTTCCATGCTTCGATCACAAGCACGACATCTTCCTCCGGCAGCAGGTGTCTGTGAAGTATCGGGAGGTTCCCGTTTGATGTTTTCGACACATTCGACTAAAAAAGATATCATAAATCAGGTTGAACCGCTTGATACGCCACAGCTACATCATCACTTCCACATCCCAAATACGCGATTGGAATGAAATCGACTTCATAAAACTGAGGATGGATTGGTAGATTACTCAAGTGCTGGAACTCGATTCCAGCTCTTGAACAGTCTACCAAAACACGCTTCAAATTATTTTCTCCAAACAACACAAGACTCAAGGGAAAACTTCGAAAGTAGACAAATAGGTGGACTCTCATTTGAGAAAGAATCACCTTCAATGCTAATGATAAGAAAAACTCGCAAAAAATACACACCTTTCGCTGACGGCTCCGGTGACAAAGGAGGAGTGTCAAGTTGGTACTCAATCGCTTGCTCGACTCCGAGGATTGACCTCAGTTGTTCGAATAATGCAGCAACGCCTGTTCCTGGAGGTAATGACGCCTCCTCCTTCACTACCAACGAAACTTCAACTTCCTCCACCGTTTCCGGTTTCTGAATAAAGAAGCAATTAATTGGTGTAGATATGATACCTCAACTGAAACTTGAGAAATACATAAAGAGTAGCATGAAACAAGTGATCGAGTGTGGTAAGGTCGAAAAATGAAAATCCGCACCATGCTGAACACCTTCCTGCGAGGTTCGAGAGGAATGGTGAACTCCGGGATCTTGTTGGCAACTCGCATATGCTCAGCGTAGGTTTGGTGATCGAGGGAGCTAGCGAATACTGCCCATTGATCAAACGTGCCATAGTTAGCATCTTCGGCGTCCACCAACATTTCATACACTGGTGGCGGTGGCATGCTAAAATATTCAGACATAAAGCTTAGGAAGCACATAAAATCGTTAAGAAACTCAAACGCAGAAATTCTAGAATGCGTGAGCTGTGAGAGTGATAGCATACCTTGAAAGCGTGGGAAGGTTGGCTTGTGGGGCAATATCTGACATGGAAAGACTCGAAACTGCTAAGCAATCAACATCTCGTCCTTTACCAGTGTAGTAATCGTCAACAAATGACAACGACAGATTGCCAAATTCTTTTCCCACAAGAGCTCGTTTGTCTGAAAAAAGTATTTTCGAGCAGAATTTGAGTTCATCGTCGAGCCGTCAGTCGGTACCTCTCCTATCGGGCAGATCACTGATTCCCATCGTAGCAAAAACAGCTCCAGGATTCCGCGGTGCTGGCTCCATCGCTCGCTTTGGTAGTTGCTCACAAAGACGCAGCTGCGTGTTCACTCTCTCCACCATCAGGTCATACTCGTTTCCCATGCCGACGGATTCGAACTAAAACATGATACGTCCGCAAGCATTATACAACTTATCTCCTAGCTAGAACACGAAGCCGACTACCTTCTTTTGTTGTGTTCGCTTTTTCTTCGGTCGAGGTGGCTCCAGCTGATCCATCAGGTGATTTGAGGGTCCTTGAGGGCCTGGTCCCATGGGAGGTATTTGCTGTCCAATGGAGGGTTCCAGTAAACGCTTCAGCATTCCTGACCCTTCTCGCGCAGGATCACGACCATCGAAGTGCACGCTTACTCGACTCACAATGTCGTCGAGACATTCGTACACCTGAATATTGATAAATAAATACTTATTTACATGCCGTGCCAGCAATTATCCAAAGCAGGCAGCCAGAACCATGACAAGATTCAAAAACAAAAGCAAAAAAGAAATCAGAAGGTCTAGTAACAGTACGATATGAAAACGTTACTCAAGCACACAATAAAAGATCGCAAAAATACCTCTTTCTCGAATGGAGTCTGTAACCGCTCGTACAAAATTCCACCAAGGATAGGTGCTGGTACTCGAGCCCACATCGGTGGACGTGGAACCTTAAAAAATTCATGAATGCAGTGGCATGGAGGCAGCGGAGAGGTGAATGGGTTTTCCCCTATGACTCGCAGAGCTCAAGCCTTGTGACAAAAATGAAGGCTAAATTACGTTAGTCAGGGTATACTAGAGTGAGAGTGCATTCTCCTTGATAACGAACGCTCTAGTAAAAACCCAAGAACAGAGTGTTCAAGCAAACATTTGGAACATTTGCAGTAGAATGCCGTACCAAAATAACCTGTTAAAAAAGGTCATGAAACCACCGTCCTAAATGAAACACTAACCTGCATAGGTGGACGCTGCATCATCTCCTGCGATGGCTGAGCACAAACCGCACCATAAGGAACCTGCTGGGGCACTCGCATCTGTTGAAACTGTGGAGAAGATCCAGCGATTTGCTGTTGGAATTGAGGTGGCGGTCCGGAAACAGAATTCGGAGAGGTGAGCGGTGTTCCTGGCATTGTACCGCCTGGAGGCACTGGTTGAGGGGCACCGTTTGCCGAAGCTCGCTGAGCCATTGCCATTCGCATAGCGTCAGCCGGTTCAACATTTCGCACGATATTCCACTTGTGTTCGAACTCGTACACCGTAGCCAAATGGGACTTCAAATCGCGTTTACAGGACTCGAGATCCTGAAACACATGATAATAAGCTTTTCTTGAACGCTTTCATAGCGATTTCAGCTCGAATCACTTGTCTTCTACACATTTCTTATAAACTGTAAACGAGCGATGATAAATAATTTTAGAACGTTGGTGTACCTTCTGCCGAGATGGAATCTGGTCCATGAGGATCTGAAGAGCCATGCGGTCTTGCTCATTCAAGTCCACCTAAATCGAGAAAAATTCCATCTCACTTTGCTAGTCAAGTCAAGGGCGCTTCAACAGCAGGCATAAATCATAACTAACCGGTATTTGTTTTCCTTCACTGTCGGTCCCAGCGCTCTTCATCATTTGTCTTCTTTTAGCAGCGAGATTCTTCTTTTGCTTCCGCATTCTATTGAGGTCAGACTCAATCACCTAAAATACTCAATAGTAGCAAATCAATGGAAACCGCCAGACTGGGGGTAAACAACGTTACCACGAGAAATAGAATCGAAACTAAAGCAACGGAATTGTACCTGCTGATGTTTCTGCAGGTCGAGCGTCCTGGTGCGCATCAACTCGTACTGATCCAGAACCTGAAGAATTGACGACTACAGGAGGACATAGAAGGCAGAGCAAAAAAGATGATATGGTTACAAAAACATGCCATTCGAATCGAAATCTTGAGAGCGAACTTTCATGAGACTTGTTAGCCACAGGAGGCGGAGAAAAATCAACATTTAGCACATTTTCACGTTCATCGCGGCTTTTGCAGTTTCACTGCGCAGCTATTGAAGTGGAAAACAAAATCGGTCGGACAGTTTGACAAAATATACACATGGGAACGGATAATACGAGACCAGAAACTCAATTTGCTACCCTCCCTTTTCATCTTCCCCATCTTCTCGCAGATCCAGTCGTTCGAAAGCAATTACGAGTAAGGCGAAAATGAGACCAAACAAAATAAACTTACTGGTTGAGTTAAATGGGCTGTTGATCGTATCTGCTGGACAGGCACCTCAGAGGTCGGCTGCCCACCGAGTTCCCCTTGATAAAACTCCGGACGCATTTGACCACCAGGCATATTAGGCACTTTGAAGCGCTCGTCTACAGCTGCGGCTGCTTGCTTGATGTTCTGAATTGGTATAAATTTTCATGACGCTAAAGGGC
This sequence comes from Nippostrongylus brasiliensis, assembly GCA_030553155.1. NCBI lineage: Eukaryota > Metazoa > Nematoda > Chromadorea > Rhabditida > Heligmosomidae > Nippostrongylus > Nippostrongylus brasiliensis. The sequence continues at coordinate 23,325,471 of CP130734.1, forward strand.
ATAATGAAAAATTCTACAGCAATTAATGAGCAATTAAACAGAAACTAGACCAACCACAACACGTTTCACTCTCGGTTGTTTCCCACGGTTGGCCCGATTCTCTCTGGCACGGCTCACAAAATCCTGACGATTCTCTGTGTCCAATATTCGCCATAAGCGCTGTATATGTTTTACTCGATCATTCCAGTCAGGATATTTTTCCTAAAATAATAATGCGGATTTGAAGACAAAATTTCGATCTACCCATAATTTTCAAAAAAAAATAATGCTGAACGGAAGTTAAAATTCGGACAAATATTCAAAGAACTGCATGATCTCACCTTTAGATATGCGTGTCTCTCATTAGCATAGAGTACAGCGGCTTTCGTGGCTTGGCTACCAAGAGGTTCGTCCTCCTCCCACCTATATTGAAGCATTTAAGTGAACGCAATGCCATGAAAGAGAGCGAAATTGTCGGTATTAATGGCCGCAACTCAAAAAGTTTGGGCCCGGTCTCTATCCAAAACGCAATCAAACACAACAACAACAACCCGTGTAACCGTGCTATCCATGTTAATTGATACTACTCTAACCAGAACAGTAATTATTTAGTAAGATATTTATTCAGCACCAATACCTACCACCATTACACCCCATTTTAGAACATTCTGGTCCATGCGGTGAGCACTTTCAAGAACTAGCTAAATTTGCCGCTAGCCCTATCGTACAGAAAAGAAGCCATATTTACGACATGAATCTGTGACTTAATATGGAAGAAAATTCCAAAACAACGTCTTTTAAGAAACAATAGCCAACGAAATACCCAATTTTATGAACGCCGTCCGTGTTTTGAATAGTACATGACTTTACGGTAACATAAAGGGATCTGGTAAATTTAAAGTAACTTCAACGAATACAGTAAGCTATGCTTCGCGCAAAAAATGAAATATCTCACCTCTCCGTAGTGGGATTGTTCTTCTCCACACCGTCCATTTGGCTACTACTTCTCGACAAAGATTTGGTGTTGGTGGGCATTAAATATGCGGGTGGTGCAGTAACATTGGTGATGTTCGTGACGTCATTTGGAAAAGCTGAACAAAAGTACCCAATACTAAAAGGATGTTGAAACGGTGAAATTATTCAATGGACAAAGGCGTTTGCGCATAACAACAGAAAAGAAAAGACATACTTGTAGGTCCATTGGCTACGGATGCAGCCGACGGCGTGGAAACACTCTCGGGATTAGTTGTCGGTTCGAAGCCATCAGCTTTCACAATATCGAATGCATCTGGAAGAAAGAACTTCAGAATTTATCAGATAGCAGCAAACAGCTACATCGTTCTAAAATGATATATTCAGCGCGCAGTTTGACGTCGTCACAAGACTCACGTAATGCCAAGGTGACAAAAAAAGACAACACTTCCTTTCTTCTAGGGCTTGCCATTGGAATCACCACTGGATATGTACAGTTGAACGTAGTAGAAGGGAAAAAATATAAAATTGGTCCGCGAAATAAATGGGTGCGGTAGATCATGAAACAGTCATCAATCGAAAATGATAGAAAAGCTAGGTCGCTAGACCCCAAAATTTGATATCCTAGCATTCTTCTATTGTCAGAAGTAGCATCGATGTGTACTCTCCAGCTCTGGAATTCCATGGCCAGAGGAGAGACTCCAGAGACCTTAAGACGTCAAGTTCCTTACTTACAAGTCAATGCATCAACACGCTACTATTCGAGCACAGTACGGGTGATGTGAAGGAAATTCCAAATGTATTTCACTTGTCGAAAACTTCGTTTGTTATAAAAACATACGTTGGAAAGGTACAGAATCAAATAAAACCTCTGAAAGTTCAAGACCACACAGAACATATGCTACAATCTAAGAAATTTTTTAAAAAAATGAAATGTCACAGGAACAAAGCATAGAACACTGAGACAAACCGTTTAAACTGTCATCGAAGTCGTCGTCTTCATCGTCCTCCATCCAATTAGTGAAATCCATGTCCATGTTGTCGAGGTCAACTTCACCAATGTCGAGATTCTCGAGTATGTCCACCTTAATAAACGGTGAATACTTCAGATGATACTTCAGATGTAATTCAAACCAAAAAGGCATTGAAACACACCTCAGTCAAATCGTTTTTCAGCTGCTCGGTAGCTTCATGGGATAACTCGTGGCCTCGACCGCCAGCTTCGATAGCCGTGGCAGTTCGCCCTTTACCGTATTCAGCTAAGGACGGTTCTTCAACGACGGCATCTATCAGCGCTTTGCCCTCGACTGGGCGCATTCCGAAAAATCCTTCCTGCAAACAGTAATTCATCTAGGTGTCTATCTGAAAACGAGATGTGAATCCTCTGAGAAGAGTTAAACCCCTATCTACCTGAATAGCTGGTGGGTACGCGTCTTCAAGCTGGCTTCTACGCGGCTTCCTTGGTCGCTTTTGCTTTTTGTTACCATCTTCGTCGGGAAGATCATCTTCCATAGTTAAGAGTCGATGTCGCGGTATCTTGACGAAGAACCCACCAACACCTAAAATATTGAATGGAATTTTATTGTTCGGAATATTGGCAACCACATTTTCTGGTAGTCACAATGAGACTACGAAGATAGCGTAGTAGGCGAAACAGCGATAGCATCTGCCTACTGCTCGATAAACACCATCTATTATCTATCCGTATTCTACTGAAGGTTGAAATACGTACCCAATTTTGGAACCCTTCGTCCTGGTCCACCTCCTCGGCCTATTCCTCTTCCGCGACCGCTTGTCGAAACCAACTCCAGCTCCTCTTGCAGGTAATCATCATCAGCACCGTCTAAAAAGGATGAAGGCTGGTAATCATTATGAGGTATTTATGTGTAGATTAACAATGTGAAAGGTATAAATATATAACACAACAACAACAAATAAAAAGAGTCTGAAAGTTGTGAAATACACAATAGTAAAGATTAGAAAGAGGATAAACACAAAACCGCGAAATCACTACTTACAATGTTCGAAGCTCTCAGAACGATAGCCAAACGACTCAATTGGATTTGGCCGAAATAAGCTTGGCATGAATCGAGACTGCAGCACCTCCTCAGCAGACTTGTTCAAAGCGACGTTATCACATATGAGCAAGTTTGAGTGATCGTCTAAAGTACATCGTTAACTAGCAAAAATCATTTATAGAAACATACTTCGCACTAATTTTGGGTGAGTGCACATGAAAAGAGAAAACGAATTCTCACTTATGCCCATAAAAGCGGACGAGGACCGGCTGTTGGGACGACATGCTGAGCAACGCATTTTGTTAGCTGAGGCGGATTCTAGCATCTCATCGTTGTAGAGATCTTCACATGTCCCATGGTACCACCTATATAGAGAGCGTTTACTTTTCGGAAAAAAGGAACTTCGAAGATGCTTCAACATTTCTCACCTCGCACACGCGCTGCACTTTATAATCTTCTCTCCGAGGTTGTACGTCTTCGAACATTTCGGACACTTGCGAAGTGAGCTGCATGTGGTGCACAAACCTTCTCGGGACAAATCAGTGCCGGAGGCAACCCGAACATTACACCTTCGACAACGTGCGCACCTGTACCATTGAAGCTTTTAATATGGGAATGGGTAATGGAACAACATTATGTAGTTGAAGAAACGGTCCACAAAAACTTTGAGTAGACACGAAATCTCACCATTGGCATCTCCACGGACCGTTCGGAATGCGTTCAAGGGGAGGAGAAAGACAGTAGATGTGGAAAGAAACGTCGCATTCCTCACAGAGAAGCAACTTTGATTCGTCCTTTCCTTCACCACATCCCTCACAAATCGTGCAGTCAAGGCATCTCCAACCTCGATTGACAACGGATTGATTCAACTGCAATGTTGGTAATACAACAAAGCAGACAAAATAGAAAAAACAAGAAAACGAAATAGTAAAAGCACGACCGGTTCGAAACTATGTCAACAACAAACCTTATCATGAAAGCCAACACAGTACGTGTGAAAAGTCTGTGCACAATTGCAGCACGCAACCATTGAGCTCTCCTGGGTATGAGGTTTTCCAACAGCTCCACATACAAGACATATGCTTGACTAAATATCGGAAAATGAGATTTGGTAAGAAAAAGTGTGAGCAACGGCAATTGCACCTGTTGCAAATAAGTGTCCTGAGCATCGCAGATGATTGCTGTGCGAACATACTCAGCATCGTCTGCACGATGATTCTTCTCCTCATCCGTGTCTAGCATCGATTGATCAACCTTTATAAAGATTTACGTGCTTCAATAGCTAATAGACAAACTTTATAAGACAACCAATCAAATCACCAACGTACTTCTCGAATTTGAACTTGATGTTGATGCATTTGCAGTTGCTGCTGCTGTTGCTGTTGCTGCTGCTGTTGTTGCTGCTGCTGTTGCATAATTATTTGTTGTAAAACAACACTCTGTTGTAGCTGAGAGGCAGAACCACTAAAATGGACTCATTACTATCACAAGTACAGAGAACGCTTCTAAAGAGTGTATGGAAACATGTTGATACAGTGGTGAACACAGTATCCTCCAAGTTTGATTGGAAGCTTGAATGAATGGAAATGACCCACATTTCACATGCGCACCACTTACAGTGCGAACATATTAACAGCATAGGAGGACTTTGTTACCAATACAAGATGGAGTTCGAATCATAAAAAAAGAAAATGAAAACACAAGAGAAGCAGAAGAGAGCTGTACAAATGACGCCAATGCCATACTCTAGTGAGTATAATGCTATCGACATCTGATTGATGTTTCCAGCTGCTTAGTCCAAAACTTATCCCCCCTTATCAAACATAGGAGTAAATACGTTAAACGAAGTCATATTTTCACTTTAACCACTCACCGCCCTCGCCCCCGACCTCGGCCAGTGCCTGCAGCTTTTCCAACGCCGTTAACTTTCGACCCTCGTTTGCCTCGTTTTCCTCTCGTGGATGGAAACACAGAGAGGTCAGCGCCCGGAGGTTTTGCTCCTCTCATTTTGGAGGAACTACCACGAACAGGTTTCTTTTTCGCTCCACCACGTCCACGAGTAGCATAACCTCCTCGCGAGCTGAAGTAGATTATACTTATCGACATGAAGAACGCCAGAAAAGCATGCAAATGACAATAACTGACCTTCCAGGAACGAAATCCTCATCCACATCAGAGGGAGAATTTTCAGGGTAAAACGGTGAATTCCGAGCCGAGTCGCTGGTAGTAGCCGGAGAGGAGATCCCTTCCGACATATTGTACACGTCGACATTGAAATCCGGGACCACGGTCGCAGCAGTTGTTGGAGAGCTCGAGCGAAATGGATTGAGTGTCAAATCCGATACCGATGATGAAGAGGGAACAGCAATGGAATCTATTGAAGAAAAATCATTTAGAGAGAAACATGCAAAGTAAAATGTCCCACGTAAGTAACTTGAGCAAAATCGAAAATTGCATACCCGATTCAGCACCTAACGGCGATGCAGGACCAATCGCTGCAGAGAGCATTATATCGCCAACGAGGGGAGATCTCCTGCACGAGGCGCAAACGAACTCCGATAGGTTCACATCGGACCTATCACATTCGCGATGCACGAACCTTGAAAAAAAAATAAGAAATTGGAAATGTATATAAGAGCTTTCCTGATTAAACGGATAAGACACAGAGAACAACGTCGTATAGACGTTCACTCATGCGCATAGAATATAGACGTTACTTTAGACAAAATTTGACATCAAGTATGCGCCTACCTTTTGGTAACTGAAAAGTGTTCTCAAAACACGTCACATAAGAAATTAAAAGAGACGTTCCACTCACTTCTTGCACGACGAGCAAACGCGAGCCGCACTGTGGTTCATCACAATACCAGAGCACAGGGGGCAGACAAGGCCAACTCCAATTTGCATTGCTCCACCTACACCTGAGCAGGTATCGCACACCTCAGTAGCACCACCGCCCAGAAACCCACTACCGCACTCGATGCACTGAAATGCAGGGCGGTTTGCCGTAATACCGAATTCATTCAAATAGGAAGCCGGAAAAAATGAAGTTCATGAATGGAAAGATCAAGGAAAGTCAAAGTAAAATAAAGTGAAAAATCATTTGGAGGTACCATTCGGGTCTCCATTTTTGCCTCCAACATCTTCACCGTGCCGTTCTCAAAGGCGGAACCCGCGCAACCATTCGTTGACGCTTTGGAAATGCTGTCCTTTCTGGAAAACGCAAGATAAAACACAAACACTTCTATTCCAGGGCACCCAGACGATGTGTGGATTTGAGAGCAAGTAGTGCTCACATATATTTCCCAGAAAATCTTGCACAAAGTGTACACCAACAAAAAAGTTAAATAACAAAAAAACTAAATCGAAAAAATAAAGGACGAACAAACGAACGCTATTCTAGTAGCAAAGGAGTCGAGACGTAGTGATTTCTGCTGCTTCGACGATAACGCTACAGAATGATCTCCGTTCATAACAAACGTTCAGCAGACCATCTTGAAACTCGATTTCCTTCTTGGGTTAGTAATTTATCTTAAAACTGTCAAATTAAATGACCAGTCAATCACACATAGATCGACGATATTAATATTTCGCTCCTAAGGCGCAACAAATTAAAACGATTGGAAGAATATGCCACGATGATACATTCTGACCTCGCGATGTAATAGATTGTTCTCGAAGAACTAGTATAAGATTTACAAAGAATAACGGACACTCCAATGTAGCTTAGAATCTCCGGACAAAGAAGAGTGACGTAAATTAGGAAGCGATTTCCAGAGAAGGTCAAAAATTAAACAAAATGAAAGCGAAGCCAATTAAACGCACGCAAACGCCAACGACACGAACGAACACCCACGCGAAATGTTACCTCCGAAAACTAATAATGGAATTCTTGGTAAAAGAATCACACGAGCACATCGGATCCAACCACGACTTTATAATAAACAGTGTAGTTGAGGTATGAGGTAATCAATCCCAAAGTCGCCAACATTCAAATGCCGCGTAATTTTCGGAACAGATCTGAAGCACAGAGATTCTGCAGAACTGGTTGTTCGTTGTTCGGAATGTCAATATCTACGCACAACCTGTCCACTACAGAAGCAGATATTGCCTTTGCTAGATAACATCTGATACCACGATAACATTGATACTAGATAACACCTTCACCTTGGTACGCATACTCACTAAGAAACTCGAAAAGTTCTAATAAGTTCTGTACACGAGGGAAGCTCCAAATCGACGAATCTAGCGTTGGTGAAAAAAAAAAACAAGTCCCAAGACAATACTCTACGCCCGTATCGTTAACTATGACCATCGACACAAAATCACCGATTTTGTTGAAACCTCGTCTTCGGGGTAACCTGTAGAGCTGGTCACGAACCTGACCAAGGACCATCCATATCCTTAATTAAAATATAGTGGAAGCAAACGTTAATTAAAATGGTGGAGTCAGAGCAGTGTGAACGGCAATTTGGAAAACGAAAATCAAAATCGTGATCAGCACACAAAACATTCCCTCCAAGCAGCAGAACTTGCGATTTGATCGCATCACAGCAGTTCGTGATATCAGCAGTGCAAGGGAATAATAATTCGGTCGGAACTCGCCCAAAGGATATGATTTTTGTGTGCCCGAAGTAATCTTCATTTTCAAATTATTGACGAAACAATTTGAGATAAACTGAGTCCATGGAACCGGAACCTCTAACTAGGGGATTAAGCACATATACAACCATATAAGATGAAAAGATGTAAGCTGTTTTCTCGTTTGGTTTATTTTTCTATATTTCCAATGGGTGAAAATAAATAAATAAATAAATGCAAGGCATATTGACAAAAACAGTGAGAGGCGAGAAACGACTGCAAAGGCATCTAGGAGGGTTCAGAGTCGATGGTCCTGCATTCTTTTTTGTAAGCACATACCGTCAGCGAAAGGATCGAGAGAAATGACGACAACAAGAAAACTCTAGTGAGTCCCTTTCCATATAAGTAAAGCAGAAATAAAAGTAAAAGAGTAATGGGACAACAACAGAGGGACGATACACGGTAAATTGTTGAAACCGACCTCCACAAATTTATTGTTCGTTTCAAACGTGACTGTCGCAATGCATAGACTCTCAGCTGAGATTGAAAAGTTGAGACACTAACAAACTAATGCTGCCTAAAACTACCAAATCTAGATGTCATAGAATACAAATTAAGAAGCACGTGATAAAGCCCAATAATTCCTTTTTTTCAAAAAGGAACGCTTGGGACTGGATCCCCTTCCGAATAAGTGCAACGCTACAATATTCTCAAAAACGTGAGAGGCGTTCTACCCAGGTTCAATTGGAATAAAAAAGCAAAGATGCTCGTAGTGGATATCGATCAGAGCCTTCCACAACAGTAAATCAAACAATATTCACCACATTACATCAATAAAAGTATAATGAAGTAAATGCATAAGTGTTAAGTTCATCGCAATGCAAAATGGTTCCTTAAGCTAGAATATGACAAAGTAACCGTGAAATGTGAAACAAATTGTGATAACAACACACGGCGGAGCACATTGCCCCATTGGTGATACAAATTACACGGAAAGAAAGGAATGTCCAATAAATAGCTCCAAGTCGAGGAGGACCTATGGTAGGACCAAAAAAATCCAGAAGAAGATCGGTGACAAAAATCCGTCGGACCAATACATAGCCAACGATGGCGAACACAAATATCGGGTAAATGCGGGGCCAAAATTCGGCCATCGATCGCTGGCAAGTAGCCAGAGCTTTTCTCGGCGCCTCCTCACTCGCACGCTGTGGTCGACTGCGTGGCTGCCCGCCGAGCACGTGCCGCGTCGCGTCCGCCGGGCAGCCGCACAGTGCGCGAGCGCCATCCCTTGCGCGGCGGCTGCGCCGCGGTCGCTCCGTCCGGCGCAGCTGAGCGAGTGGGGCGCCGGCCAGTGCGGGGGTCGAGGGTCAACCCCGATGCGGGAAATTCGTCGGGGGGATCGGGACCATTGGTCCGGTCATCCCGGCAACACCCGATCTGCCGGGAGTGTTAACGCATTGGGGTTTAGCGCCATGTCCTCAGGGTGAAGTGTGTGTGCGCTGTGCATACTCGGCCCGAATACCATTGGTGCACCACTCCACTTACTGCATTCCAGTAACCCAATGATAATTTTTCTTTCAATTTGAGTCGAACTTCGCCCATAGTGGTGTTCGACTTCCTGGTTACAAGTCCGATAACTTGTGTAGACTTGTTGTTTGGGATGCTTATTACGGATCTAATGCCTTTTTCTCGGATTTCGATTGATTTCGACAGTTTTAGGCAGGTACTCCTCCGCGCCACCACCGTGACCCCGTCCCTTCCATTATTACTCACCTAAATCTATCCGTAACGGCCAAAATCAGGCGAAATTCGAAAAACCAACATTATGATCCTAATAGGCGTGCAAAATAACCCACATGGATGAAGTTTGAGCCAGATCTGAAAATTTGACCTGGTCACCCAAATCGACAATATGGGTGGTCCTTGACTGACATTCCGAAAACGGACATGAGCACCCCAAATAACCCTGTTGGCAAGCTTTAGCGAAATTTTTTTTTGAGCCAGACCCTGTCGTTGGAGACGCAACTTTTAAGTAGTACCCATTTCTTACTTTTTGAACGTTAGGAGAGCACTATGCTGTCGAATATTTATTTTTAAATTTTACTCATTCTCCTCATGGTGGGCGACTCTGGCATCCGTTTTGCGGATTTGGAGGATTTGGATCGGAGAGCACCCAAAATCGATCGCTGGGCTAGCAAAGTGCTCCGACTATGATCACGATTACGTTAAAACTTCTTCTAGGGTGCTTTTTCTCACGCTGATCGTAATTCTGAAATTTGTTTTCCCAATGTCTATCGAGTTTCACTCCCCACTCACTTGCGTAAGCAGGTCGAAATCGCCAATGGTTCTGAAACCTTGTTCTAGGTTGTTTCTTTAGAATTTTGACTATGACTCTGATGTCTTCTCCTTAATTGATTTTTTGAATTTTTTTTCGGCAGATTCAGGTAGGTACTCCTACCAGCTGCCATCCTATGGTACTCCGCCATACCTGATCACCTGCATCTGTCCGTCTCCGACCATCGGAATGTAATAAATGGAACAGTGCCGTTGACGCAATGGATACTCTTCTGCAGACATCTGCGGACACCAGATTTGTGGTCACTCACCGCCCGCAGTGATTCTCGATAAAAAAGTTACGATCTTTTTTCTAGATCAACCAATACACTACATTGCTTCCCTTTGGATGAGTGTCGGTAACATTTTTTACCAAAGTAGGATTAGTATGACAGACACATTCAATTATTGTTGTTACTGTTACTTGATAAACAACTCAAGGAACGGTTTTTTAATCCGAAATTGTGATTGTGGCTTGATCTAGACGTTCACCATCGTTTTCTAGGTCGCGTAGGTATTTCACATGTGACTTTGTCCCGCGTCTTGAGTAAAGGTAAAGGTAAAGGTGTCGGCGTTGATAAGACCCCGAAGGGACTATACAATGACCTACGTCTTGTATAGGCGTCTTGAGTAAGGGCCGATTCAGAGTGTTGCTGCATGATTCTGCAGCAGCAGAGGGGCGGAGCGTCGTTCCGTTCGGGACCGCCGCGTTGCTGCAGTGCGTTGCTGCAGTTTTCTGCAGCAACGCACTGCAACAGCTCGGTCGGTTTTGACATGTTTGACATGTGAACTCTTCAGAATCGATCATTCATTCAAGTCCGCAGCCACAACCTCTTCTGCAGCACTACAGCAGCTGCAGCAGAGAATTCCGGTGGGAATTCTCTGCTGCAGCACTCTGCGGCACTCTGAACACCCCCCTTGCTGCAGAGTGCTGCATGCAGCTGCTGCAGTGCTGCATTTCCTATCCTTCAGCATTGCTGCAGCTGCATGCAGCAACACTCTGAATCGGCCCTAAGTGAATGAAAATATAATATAATGATTGCTTGTTGGTTATTTCCGTGATATGGCCGGCCTGACATATGAAAGTCCTTGTAATATGATTTATAACGAAAAATTCCAGAAAGCATTTGAAAACGCAGAGATGCGCATTATTATCTGAACAAAAATCTCGTTGAGCATCTCGTGCTACTGACCAATTTGACGTAGCGGAAGCTAGAGTTTTGCCGTTTTCAACTTCTGGTGAAGAAGTTGCTGTAGCGGTAGAAGTACGGTCCGTTTTTCGGCAGATTCGGGTTGTAGCCGTACGTGGGATCGTAGACGAAAGTCTCGCTTTGTCTCGCTCTGGTGTTTCCGATCCTGAACAGCATATTACTCGCCTTGAATCATCATACATCATATTTGATCACGAAAGTCTGAACTAATATAAAGAAAGCTGGAATAAGGATGAGCGAAAAAATCGAATATTAGTTGGTGCCGCTAAAAGTGCATGTTGGAAGGAACTGAATGGAGTTCATTATGCCACGTTCTTCTATCCGGAGCGTCGAGCTTTCACCTTGTGCTGACTTCTTCAGTGGTCAAGGAAACCGGAAGGATGAAAGGTTAGGTAGCCCGGTCGGGGATCGATAACTCGACCGTGTGATTGCTAGCAGTGCCTCTAACCACTGCACCACGCGCTGTCTTCTGGTACATGAAGATTTATGCATGGCGTTTCAATTCCACCACGTTCTAGGTGTTCACGAGCCTAGATCTCTACAAGATGAATTGAAACGCCATGCATGAATCCTCATGTACCTGAAGTCAGCGTGGTACAGTGGTAGGAGGCACTACTAGCAATCGCACGGTCGAGTTATCGATCCCAGACCGAGCTAGTCAAGCCTTCCATCCCTCCGGTTTTCTTATCCGTTAAAGAATCTGCACAAGGTGAAAGCTCGAAGCGACGTCCTCTTTTTGAATATTGCTCGAATTTCCCCTTTTCTCTATTTCTACGATTCTTTAAACGCTTCGATGTGTAAACTACAATGTTCGCGAAAGGTCAGCACTAATCCTGTTGTAGGTCTGGAGCAGTTTCATGAAGAATTCGAAAGGCTACTATGAGTGATGAAAGCTTATAGTTTATGGACGAGTGAAGTCAATCGTGCCGAATTCCGAGTGTTTACATTTTTAGGAGGTACCACAACGTTCTAAGTGTTAGCGGGCCTAGATCTCGACATGGCAAGTTGAAACACCATGCATAAATCTTCACACTACCTGAAGACAGCGAGGTAAGTTGGTGAGAGGCACTACTGACAATCGCACCGTCGAGTTATCGATCCCCGCCCGAGCATATGAAGCCTTCCATCTTTCCGGTTTCACGTAGATTGGTATCGTACGTGTCAGGGAAGGGTAAAAATACTGACTCGGTATAGCGGCCGCCCCCCTCAGGTCATTGTATGGGCGAAATACGCACTCACTTTGCTTCTACGATTCTGAATGGAACGCGAGTGCGTCGGCGCGTCCTTAGGGGACTGATCGACACCGACACCTTTACCTTTACCTTTACTCAAGACGCGGGACAAAGCCACATGTGAAATACCTACGCGACCTAGAAAACGACCTATGCTTTACCTTTACCTACGCTTTTACCTGAAAACCACTACTTTTTTGGGTGAAATACGCATTTTTCGCAGATTTTGCTGAAGCCCAGTGGAGTGATACCACTGCATGATGTTATAAATTTCGTATGCTGCTGTGCCGAACGAGTTTACTAGGTGGACCAAATTATTATTAACTTCACAAACTTTAAAAATGAAGTTTGGTCTATCTGCTAACCTCGTTCAGCTCAGCAGCATACGAAAAAAGTTTTTTTTTTCGTGAGAGATCTTCCAAAAGGTGGTGAGCAACTCTGACTGCAGTTTTCGAAGCTTTTAAGAGTTTTTTAAGGTGATCAATTGTTTTGACTCTGCACTTTAGTAGTGCTTCCTAATTATGTGTTGCAGATCGTAATAAGACATGATCTTCTAAGTTTCAGCAAACCATTGTATCTTGCGAGCAAATCTGTACAGTTCTTTGGAGACATTCCCATTCGTAAGATCGATCCATTTGATGGCGCCGATTTATATCCATTATATTACTTCACATACCGCCTTTTGTGTTTGATTTATGAGCAAAGAACCGTGAGCACATCTGATCATGACACTTTCCACCTATTGGAGAAAATAATTTTTCTAAACTGATGGTGATTGAGTGCTGATCTTCTCTCAATTATATGAAAAAGTTCACCTGAACAGCCGATCGTAGAAACCGGTCCGAGCGAATGCGGAAGGCTCTCCTCTGAGCCGTGCCATTCTGTCGTAGTACTCATCTGAATTTTTGGAATAATTCCTTGTTTATCAAAGAGCCTGTTTTGGGGTGCATCACTCCCCAAATATTATTTTTGGTGGTTCATTTATAGTACAGACAATTTCCTACACAGTTTATTGATCGTCTAACATCTACAATTTCAACAGTGAAAGAAAGTACACCATCCAACTATAGAAGAAAGAAAGATCGGGAATCTAGGTATAGGATTACTTGGGTGTAGTGGCTAGTCGGTAGAATTAGTATAGAGCGGGTCCGCGTCTTACTCTCGTCATGATAGCAGCGAGGAGCGGAAGAGCTCAGCCGGCTCCTCTCGGAGCGTCACAGGCCGAGACTAACTGATCGTCGCTCCGCCTCGGCATCTCATGCGATATGCTCGGAATCGTGACGGAAAGTCACGACAGAGCCCATATGCAATAGCACTGCCTCAAAAGCATACAAAATCATATCGAAACCGTGGAGTTTGTTTGCAATCAGTGTTGGCTGGTCATTAAGGATTGTAACCCATAGCCACAGCCGATGGACACCGCAATGAACGTCAGGTAATTGGTCGCCGGAAGGCAATTGTCGCAGCTTTCAACCGCTATCAGAGCGTTTACAGCGTGAGGAATATACTTCGTAGCACTCGAGTGTTTCGGCCCTCATGCGAAAGTCACGGAGAAGTTTAAAATAACTGTTGTATTCTATGTGTTACACAGATTGTATGATTATTGTTAACTCTACCAGTAACGAAATAGTTCATGGGACGTAAAAGTGTGAGTCTAGTACTTTTCGCTTCTTTATTCGAAGCTGTACCACAACATAAAAACAGTTCTTGCAAAAGTTCTTCCACAAGTTTCATACTGTTTAATGTTTTTCTCTGAACATGTTCTTCCTTTTGATAGCTATATTAACTCGTGATAGACTGATTGACACCAAATAGCCAAGATGTTACAAGTTTATTCCGGCTGACGTTTCGGCGAGTGCGCGGTTTAATTTACCAAGTTCGCGGCTCTGAAGAAGACGGACTCGCCGAAACATCAGCGGGAATAAACTTGTAACGTCTTGGTTATTTGGCTTCAGTCAGTCTATCTACTACATTCGAAATGCCAACATTTAACGACGGTCGACCATGGAATATTTTTCGTGCACGGCCCGAAACATTTCGAAGGTTTTCCAGGAAAGCAGTGGTTTTTGAAAGATGGGCTGGAAGGAACTCAAGGGTTTGCTCAAGCAGCAAGTTGAGCAGCCAGGAAACGCTTTCTGTGGGACGGTTTGATTACCCATGTTTGAGGCTCTGAAGTAGGCGGACTCGCCGGAATGCCAGCCGGAATAAACTTGTAACATCTTGGCTATCTGGCTTCAATCAGTCTACCACGTACTAGTACAGGGTGTCCCAAAAAGATGTATACACTGTTTGAAATGCCATAACTTTGGCGAAGGTGAACCAATCGTATCGAATCATAGCTTGGGTGAGAGCTAAGGAAAAAGGAAATTTTCTGGTTTGTGTTTGGTGGGGATTGCGCCATGTACTCGACCGAGGCCCCGGATTTTGTACCTGATTGATAGTGGATGGGTTATATGCTTATTTAATTTTGGTCGTAAACAGGTGATATCGCTGCTATGATTTACTTCTGAGGCAGTGAACATATCTACTTGCCGCAGCTTTTGGTTAGTCATGGAACAACATCAATATCGATCAATAATCGTAACCACTGTTTAAGAAGCTAAAACTCCACCAACCGTGATGCAACAATAAGAAAAGAATTTAGAGTGATGTAAAATGTATGAACCATAAAAATTGCGCCATGCACCTGTTCAAGTCGTGGGATTCTAGACCTGATTGAAAGTTCACGGATAACATGCTTGTTCTACTTTGGTCGCCAACAGGTGGTGTTGCTGATTCGCGTTCCTCTTGATGCAGTGAACATAAAAACATCAACACATAACAAGTTTAACATGCATTTCAAGATGCACGTGCACAATACGACAATGTTTTTTTTCAATTCGAACTAAAATGAAAGAGAAGAATTTATACAAGGGGAGTGAGAAAGTAAAGTGACAGTGATCAGTATGAACAATTAAACATAATCATTAAGACAATTGTTCGAATTGGTGGCCATTTTCCTGCAAGCATATGACCCATGCACTTTCAATCAGGTCTAAAATCCGACGATTCGGACAGGTGCATGGCGCAATCTTTATGGTTCATACATTTTACATCACGCTAAATTCTTTTCTTATTTGTGCATCACGGTTGGAGGAGTTTTAGCTTCTTAAACAGTGGTTACGATTATTGATCGATATTGATGTTATTCCATGATTAACGAAAAGCTGCGGCAAGTCGATATGTTCACTGCCTCAGAAGTAAATCATAGCAGCGATATCACCTGTTTACGATCAAAATTAAATAAGCATATAACCCATCCACTATCAATCAGGTACAAAATCCGGGGCCTCGGTCGAGTACATGGCGCAATCCTCACCAAACACAAACCAGAAAATTTCCTTTTTCCTTAGCTCTCACCCAAGCTATGATTCGATACGATTGGTTCACTTTCGCCAAAGTTATGGCATTTCAAACAGTGTATACATCTTTTTGGGACACCCTGTATATTCGACATGCCAAGCTTTAACGACAGTTGATCATGGAATGTATTACTCGCTTCCGACTTTCCTTTTTTGCTCTGTTGATTAAGAGCACAAACTTGTTCTTCCATATTCTTTTATGTTTTTTGTTCCTATATGCCACACGGGAAAGGCGACATTCTCTAAACGGTTCGTCACTAATGATTTTTGCGTCTGATTTGCAAGCCGTTGACATCATAAGTTTTTTGGTACGTTGATGAATAACGTAATAAATAAGTGAACTAAATATCTTGAATTGTTTTGCTCTCTATTCCTTGCTGTTGATCACAGGCGTATGTTGGCTCACCTTGGTCAGCGTTTTCAAGGCACGAATAGCGAACAGCGTAATTTATCCTCTCAGGTATGCAGGGTGGTCCGAAATTATAGGCGAACACAGTAGTGATGAGTAAGGAGTGCACTAGTAAAGAATACATTTTTAATGCAGCGTGTGATCAAGAACAGTGACCAGGTGGCTAGTGAAAGTGCTATTAGGGATCGGATAGGACAGGAACTCATCACAACGCGTTTGTTGGGAAAGCGGCGCGGTCGTGTGTTTGAGAGATATCACTGACAGTGAAAGATGACAGAGATTTTGATCGCTAGTCGAGACAGCTGCAGAAACTTTTGTAATTTTATGTATTTGTGCCCGAATGACGATGAAGTGGTACGTATACCTAGGTAGAAACTCATATCGAGAGAACTGGATCTTTTCTATGTGAAAAGAACATGTACTGATAAAGCTAGATTTTCATCCAGAATGCTAAAAATGAGGAGCATGAAGTGGTGTGAGAGGTCATGAAAATTCCACCGTCGAGACTGCCTTTGTTTTGGACAAAAGTAGATTTTTATTTACATCGCAATTCAACAATTGTACAAGATGCTCAAAACTTCAAGATGTTACGAATATTTTGTAACCGTCTGAGGTAGTACGGAACAGGCCGACGCCTCCTAGCTGAGCTTAATGTGCCCCTCCTAGCACCAAATTGAGTGTTGTGCGGTAGTTCCGGAGAGAAACCAATCCTTGGAACGTTTGGAGCGAAGTAAATACGCCTCGAGTCGCTGAAGTGGCTGCCTAGAGGCAACATCTCGGAACGCATTTTTGTTTGTTGTGCATTTAGTTGACTCGCATCCACTCCCCAATCTGCAGATGCACGACAACAGTAGTAGTTCTTGTCCAGCGCTTGTCGACATTGACCTTCTTGACACGAGTTGTCACTCCATCCCTGGAAACTCAGATTGATATGTCTTACACTGCAATAGAAGGGCGCGCGTGGTAAATTGCTAAGAAGTGCTACTGACACCCGTATAGTCGAGTGATCGATCCCGGCCCGGGCTAACCAACTCTTCCAGGGTCGGGTAAATTGGTATCAAAATTGTCTGGGAGGTCAACATTCTGACTTGGTACAGCGGTGGGCTCCGTAAGTGATTGTATTGGCCAAATACGCAGTCACCATACCTTTACGATTCTGAACACGAATACGGTCCTCAGGGGACTGATCAACGCCGACACCTTTACCTTTGCCCTTATCGAGAAACAACCACTTTCTCTAGAGAGAAAGAGCAGATTTTTTTTTGCAGATTGTGCTCGGGCCCAATGGAGTGATAATTGTATGTCAGCCTAATACTGTCGAATACCTTTACCTTTCACCTTTTACGCTGCTATAGAAATAACCGAGCACCACTTCTTTTCTCCGGTGTGAGTGTACAGAAAACCCCAACATGTGGTAATTTGGGAAACAAGGATTTTGCGAATTGAAAGTGAAAGCAAAGTTATGGTAATTGGTCAGCAACCCGGAAAAGGGTCCCTTGGCTCTCAATCCATATCTTTAATTGTAACACTAACAACCTATTACTGCCTCATTCTCTTTCTCCTTTGCCAAGGCGTCCTTGTGTACTAAATTGTGAGAACATTTTGGGCACGAGTAATGTCAAAATGTAGATTAAGGGAAATGTGGGTTTGTCGGTGACTGGCACTATTGTTATCCACTGTACGGTCGCTAGAATGAGAACAAGCTGTGCTGGATGACAACGATTTGCTAGTATTATAATTCAGAATGAGTACAGCTTCAAAGCTGGCCAGGACCCACAGCAACATGCACGCGATAACCGCAGGAATATACCTCGAGTGGCGCAAAGGCCCCGCAGCGGGGTTTATTAAGGGGCTAATCGGGGTTCATACGGTGTCACCGGCGCGATGAGAGTCTCGGGACTAATAAATAAACCTAATCAATTCCGAACAAACTCTTAATAAACTCCGAAGCGTGTTGATGGATCACGGTATGGGCGCTGTTCGGAGTACTCGCACACCCCGTGCTAGCGAGTGGAGTTAATAGCCCGAGAGATTGTTCGAATATTTATATGGTATAATGGGCAAACTCACTGCACATTGAATGGGGGAGAGGTCATCACCAAGCACTGCTTCTGTGCAAGTCTGATCGGCGACCGGGTTGGGACAGCACGCCGTTGAACCATCTATAAGCCGCTGACAGACGTATTCCGATGAGCACGACATTGGATTCGATAGCGAACACCTGGAACGATTGATTTCTGCGATGGTCAAGGTAGAAGTAACGTAGAGTAAAGATGTCAGCGTTGATCAGTCTCCTAAGGAACCACCGCCTCATTTGTGTTCAATTCAGAATCGTAGAGTCACATTGAACGCATATTTGGTCTATACAATCACTTGCATCGGTTAGCCGCTATACCAAGTCAGTGTCTTCACCTTCCCAAACAAGTATGCTACCGATTTACCCAACGCCGGAGGAATGGAAGCTTGGTTAGCCCGGGCGAGGATCGATCGCTTGACCGTGCTTGTGTCAGTAGCGCATCCTACCACGTACCGAACGTAACGTCTTACCTCATTGGTCTCCTTGACATCTTGTCCATGAGCGGCATGTGTCCATCTGGACAAGTGAACACGTCCACTGTGTGACAACAAAAGAACATCATCTGTGTGGCGCTTGTTAGCGTGGTGTTCTCCTCCTTCACCGCCAAACAGGACGTCGAGACAGGACACGTGGTGTCACCTGAGAGTATTTTGAAATTTTCAGTTATTATGGTGAGTCCGAGTAATAAAAACTATAAGTTTAGCTTCTCGCTTCCAAACATCACATGTTCCGGCACAGACGATAGTGATCCAAAAGGGTTACTAAGAAGAAGGCCAATATGAACTTACTAAACTGTGATTTTGAGTACCTCCGGAAAACAAAACTCTGGACGCCACTATTTGAAAAACTCATTCGAACAAAACGCTACGTTTGGCGAGTGACGGTTTGGGAATGTGGACTACACAGTTGAACTCAACTGAATGCAACAACCACGAATTAAGTCAGTTAGTGGCTTTCCGATAGCGAGTTTGTACTGCAGCAAGAACTTTTGCTGCTGCTCTTCGCTTGAATTGTAATAACTATGACTTTACTCGTTTCTACCTAACAATAAGGTAAACATCCTTCAGCTGGAGTTGGGATAGCATAATTTGGAGCTTCAGCTCTTTCAGCGATTCTCCACGTCCGGCAGGGCTGGTATCTTTTACTCGGTAATTTCCGTAGAATACTTGTCATCCCTCGGAAATAATCTGGTGATAAATAAGAGTAAGTCCGACAACTTGCAACAGCACTGCGAGCTTGAATTTACTTCATACACCAGAAATCAGGCCTCGCAACAAATTGCATAGACTAAACAAGCGTTCACCACTCGGAGGGGTTAACCAGTGTTCCTCCTTCCCCGTTACTTTCAAGATGTGTGTGGTACAATGAAAAGCGGCGCAGCTGACACCGGCACGGTAGAGCGATCGATCCTCGCCCGGGCTAAATACATCCTTCACCTCTCCGTTATCTGGTAAGTAGGTACTAGATTCGACTGCGAAGGTAAAGACAATGAGTTGGTACAGCAGCTGGCCCACGCAAGTCATTGTATAGGCCAAATGCAGATTGACCATGCTTTTACCATCCTAAATGGAATACGAACGCAGCAGTGCCTCGATAAACGCCGATACCTCTTTCATTACCTTCTACTTCGTGACTTTTGCATTTACACTAGAAACTGCCGGAAACACCATGTAAGCATCATGTTCTGGGTTGCGAGAGAAGGTGGTTGTGACACTGTACTGTGAAAAAGACTGAAACAAGGTTTACCTGGGGAACACCTCAGTGGTCGTTTCTTCGCCACATCAACATAGGGGACGATGCAGCTCTTCTCCGGACGACAGCATAGATGACGAACGCCACCGCCCAGAGCCATGCCTAGATGTACAACAGGTTATGATACTTTCTCTACTTTATGTAAACGTCGTTACCGTCTCCGAGAGTGCAAACATGATCGTCAGGACAATTTCCCTCGACACCAAGAGTGCATGCTCTCGGGCGTCCACCTGAAAAGTATTATAACTAGAAAGTGCCAGAGCAGATGCACAAGAATAGAATTCTTGTTATTGTCCGGTCAATTCAAACTTTTTTGAAATGTTGTGTTGTTATCAGTTTGCCTTTAGACGCTCTATCATTGATGTAGGTGCCAAAGATAAAATAGGAGTATTATTTGATGGTTGAGCGTTATCAAACATTCAAACTGTGTAAAGTTGAAAGTTAAGAAAAGGAAGAGGAGGAACAGTGATAAGAATAAATATTCAGCTTGAGAATATATCATATAACTTGAGTGTTTGAGTGCGGAAGGCGGAGAGAAAGGGGTGGATGGAGAAGTGTAGTCGGAATACAAAAGTTCAGTTTCGGGTTACCACATATTTCGTACACTAGAAGTAGATGTTGTAATAAGGTGTAGGGAAAAGGTAGCGACTCTGAATGGATTCGAACTCGGGTTTATTCGGAACACGGTGTGCTATACCACTACACAGTTGGGACGACGCCACTTCCGAGGGGGTACAGTACCGGACGTGTCTTTTGATCAAAAGCCGAAAAAGCCGGCAAAAACCGTTCCAAAACGGCTTTTTTGAATGACCTTGTTGAAACTCTATGATTTGTAAAAATATACGCCTAGTTGAGCTCGGTAGCTCGAGCTCTATCGTCTGGTGTATAAATTATCCACACATAAAAATTTTTTCAAAATATCGATTTTTTGCGTATCCCTCGTATCCATCGATTGCCTCGTCGTTGACGGGGGACCCAACAGGGGACTCGTCAACGACGAGGCCAACGGGAGGCCCCGCGCAGTAGCCTCTTCGAGCCACCCCATGGGGACTCCCACTCCTGGCTCGGTGCAATGAGCGCCGCATATTTATAGGCGGCGAGGAGGAGGCGGAGCCTACTGGGTGCAACGAGCGTCGCATACTTAAATGCGGCAAGGGGATGGCGGAGCTTAGTCGATGGTGAGTCACCAAGCGAGGGACCGAAGCGGCAACGGGATCCGAAAATCGAGGGGTCAAAAAATTCGACTGAAAACATGTTTCACGTATCTGAGTAAAGCGTATATGGATGGATAGAGCTCAAGCTCCTGAGCTCAAATATATGTAAATTTTTACAAATAATTGATTTTCAACAATGTTATTCAAAAAAGCCGCTTTGGAGCGGTTTTTGCCGGCTTTTTCGGTTTCTGATGAAAAGACATTTCACGATGTCCGGTACTGTACTTTCTACGGCTTCCTTCAGCTTAAAATTTACTATTGAACACTCATAGCTCCTAGTTGATATTTCCATTAAACAGTGAGTAGTAAAAGACTTTTTACCGTCTTCACGAAGAGCTTTCATGCCAAACGGACACTGTAGAGGGCGAGTGCAGCATATGTGTTCCTGAATAGAAAAAGGTGAGATAAAACTTTGTTGCGGAACGGTTTCACAGAAATAGAAGCATCTACAAATATTTTGTTGTTACTATGTGTTACGAGGATTTTAGGCGGGAAACTTCATCGACGACCTGACGTTTCGTCCTGCTCGGAGGCCTGAACATAATTCGTGGTTAGTGACCTCGCCAAAAACCGCATCCACTCCAATGGTTTTGGTTTCTCTATAGACGACGAGCAAGTTGATACGTCAGGCTTTCAACGAAACTTTTCCCTGAAATCCTCGTAAAGCATAGTAACGGCAGAATATTTATACATCAATGCCAAGTTTAAATAAAGGAGAACAAGGGAGTAATTGCGTCCCTAAATAATTAGCCCAGTCGAAAATGCGAGCTGTCACCCCTCAGCAAATTTATCATCACTAATATGACCAGATTGGGAAGATGGAATTTCTGTGGAACTAACCAAATTTGCCGCCTGTTGACATGAGTATCGGTCGGGACAGGAACTCCTGTCGTCTGGATCACAAGACTTGGGCTCACCTCTCTGAACAAAGGACACGGAAAAGGTGTAAGGTAATGGCGGAGTCAAGGTCTGTTTGGAGCATATAAACGGCGAAGAATAAAAGAATTACAGGAACTTTTATTAGTTCCGACTGCACCGTTCGAGCTTAGGTCAGAAAAATTTTTTTCTGCTTGAACTTCGAGTATAGGGGTTATTCGGGATTTCAATCACAAATCTGATGTCCGTTTTCAGAAATTCGATTTAAGACCACCTATACTGTGGGGTAATCAGGTCAAAATCTCGGATTTGGCTCAACCCTCCTCCACATATGTTATTTTGAATGCTGGATACAATTCTGACCTCGCCTTTTTGAGTTTAGTCCGTTTTCGACCGCATTGGGTCGGTTCACGTAAACATTGGAGGCGAAGTGACGGGGTCAAGGTGGTGACGCGGAAGGATACCTACCCGGGTCTGCCGAAATCGATCCAAATCAGCGAAAAAGACATAAGATATGTAATCAGCATCCCAAATAACAAACCTAGACGAAGTGTTATCAAATCGGTTATTTTAAGCCGACCACCTAATTCAACGATATAGGAGGGTCCTCGGTCGAAATTCGAAAAATAAATATCAGAATCGTTATCAGCATGTTATCACTCCGAAGGAAAGGTACATCAACATTGAAACGTAAACGTTTTGATCGAATGTTCAATTTGGGTTTCTGCAAGCTGACCAGAGTAGTAGATCAATGGTCTCCAGTTCGAAAAGCTTTTGCATTACTAGATACGTATGTGTGTTCAACCAAAATAGTAAATGAATAATAACAACACCAGAATAATTTAATGAAAAGTTCTGCACTCGCGTGACGCAGATCGAGAATGCATAGGATAAAGTGGACTCATCCCCCCAACTCAAAAACAACCATGGAATGGGGTTTGAATAACCATGGAACTTTTACGAAGACCACCGATCTATGTTTTTGTTCTTTTTGCACTCCGGGTTCTGGAAGAGCAATAATGAAACACAAATGAATCGGCTGGAGATATGAAAGTTGACGATAAAAGGAAGTTCAGCTAAAGTCCTTCTAAACAGATTTTTCAATTTCGCAACCAAGACAGTTTCTTCAAGAGAAAGTCACCCAACCAACCTCCAACAAGAGAAGAGATTCTGCTGCAGGGCATGTTGGCTTTGTGCGACAGCAGATAGCGGCGAAGGGCGATCTGAGGAGGGAAAGGTTTTGATGAGCAGAGGTGGCACAGTACGATCCAATTCCTGGGATCTACTTGGGTATGTTTGTTGCCGTGCCGGCAAGGAAAGAAAGCAATAATCGGATGATTCAACAGCATCGAAAAGCGCCAAAAATGACTAGAAATCCAGCTACTAAGCACTTTTTTCATGTGCGTTCACACGGTGAATGTCAGGGAATGAGTGCAGAACCGTTTCATAGTAAACTCACGTTTTGACGCATTCAAACCCGATTGGACAGCCAATTTTAGCTTTCACATCGCAGAGCTGTGGCTGACCGGTCAACGGATTGTAGTGTGTGTCCAGCCCATTGGGACAGGAACCTGAAATTTTTTGTTATCTTCCTCTTTTTGGCTGCTGACGGTGAACTGCTTCCTTCCACAAAGTATACTTTGGAGGCTCTATCGGTTAGGAAAATAGCGGATGCTTTTTAGATGCTTGTAATAGCTCTCAGTGAGTCCAGATATGGGGTGAGAGCATTACTCAAACGGGGAATTTTGGGAGCCTTGCAGGGACGTCGCCAGATGAGGAACGAACCTACGCAGTAGTCAACGCATTGCTCCTGACTCGCGAACGTGTTCCATTGATCGTCCCCGACTGAGTGCTCATGCTGAAAGACGTTTTATTGATGAACACAAACACTTTCATTTTTTGAACGGGTTGTTGCTATCAGATACGACGTTATCTGTCTCTCGGGCAGTGACATTATGCCCCCTGAAGGGCATTGTCTTACTATGAGGATTCCATGCAAGGAATTTGACCTGGCGTGCACATGTATTTAAATGGAGTCACGCAGCTGTCCAGGTGGAAGCAACAATACACAGCAGCAGTCGAAAAGGCATATCACATTTCATTTTTTAAGCACAAATAACTCAAACAGAAGGAAATCTAAATCCAAACGATAGTTCTAACAGCTCCACTGTGAAGTGCTTCTAAGCATGCTCAAGTTGCGCAGCCTAGAGTTTATAAAATTATTTTAATGATTTTCGAATACTATTTCAAACGAAAATATCTCGAGAACGGATAAACTCAGGCTTAATCTGAAATGATATGCTGATAAAGCATGATTTAGTTATAGTAGTAGTAGGTAAACGTTCAACTCGTTCATGTAATTCAATAAAAGTAAAGGTGTCTGCGTCGATCAGTCCACTAAGAATGAGACGCCGCATTTGTGCTCCATTCGAATCGTATAGGCATTTTGAATGTGTGATTTGGCCTATACAATGACTTGCAGAGCAAGGCGCTATACCAAGTCAGTGTTTTTACCTTCCCAGTGGAATCTGGTATCTATTTATTAAACCACAGCATGGGATGGAAGGCATGGTTAGCCCGAGAGGGGATCGATCGCTCCACCGTGTGGATGTCAGTAGTGCCTCTTAGCACTGTACCAAGCGCACATATAAGTAAAATATCCGCCGCTAATTTTCAGTTTTTTCTTGAGAAAACATCTTGGCAGTCAAAAAGTGGTAACAACTTCAAACAACCATGTTTCAAACAAAATATATATCTGTGACCTATTTCAACGAAATCGCACCCACCGAACGAACAAGTGTTTTGTATAGAAAGAATTGCTCGATATATTGCAGTTCATCTTTTAGTTCGAATGCTGATGCCTCAGTTCTTGAGAAAATGCCTTTAAAGTTGCATACAGGATTCGTTTTTCCCCTCTCTTTGAGTGAGCACTGGGGATACGTTTCAAACGGCAAACTAAGAGTAAAAGAAGAGAACAAATAAGTGCCGTCGTGTGAGATTTTGAAGACAGAAAAACATATCGAGAATCACGTAACCCAGGCCTCTCTACCATACATATGCATAAAAGCGAAATCCAATAGATGTCTCACAGTTCTCCAAAACCAACAAGCATCATGCTACAGGAATTCATGAACGCAGGTGTTATGGAGCTTGTGAAAATGAGTGGATCGTGAAAAAGTGGGCAGAGCTAGCAGAAGTTTATTGAATATTATATTTCCACAAGCCGTGGGTCGCCGAACGGCTGGTACGATTTGAATATCAGAACAGCCAACCATTTCGCATCCTCCTGTTTTGTAGTTGAATGACCACACCGACTCCATGAGGATTCGTCGTCGATTCTGCCGCTCCTCAAGAGGCGAACCGCACACGAAATCTGTAATTTTGTTCTTTTTTTCTGGAATACAACAGGGGATGAAAACAGAGCAGAAAGCAAGAGGCTGAAAATTATCGAAAGGAATATGTAGTTTCTGAGCTTCATACTGGGCTTCAAAAAAAGATTCGAGAGCTTTCTAAGTGCAATGCTTGCTTCTGGCTGTCTGAGCTGATATTTTGTCCCTGGGAATTTTTGGTTTTTTTTTTCGACTTCAAAGGCTAATCTACAATAGTAAATCCTGCAGTTCAATGCACTAGTAGAATCGATACTTGTTATACGTTCCGATAGCACGGACCGGGTTTAGGTCAAAATTTTTTTCGAAACTTTGCCGACGAGGATATTTGTTAGCTGATCATGAATCTCATGTCCGCTTCCAGATTTTCGACCGAGGATCACCCATAGAGTGTTCCAGCTAAGATCAGCGATTTGATTGAAACTTCGTTTAGGGCGATCATTGCATGCGCATGGTGCCTCGGCCCGTGAAGTTTGTTTTTCGTTTTTTTTACTGAGGACAACCAACATCGTTAACTTTGGTGGTAAGGTCAAAATCACGGATGTGGCTAAAGATTCGCTCAAGTATGTAGGGTTACCTGGTATGCTTGTCGCGATTCTGATGTCCTTTTCTCAGATTTCGATCGATTTTGAAATTTTACTGCTACCCCTCGACACCGCTCTCAGGTCATCATTACTCACCTACATCTATCCGTAAACGCCAAAGTCGGGCGAAATTTGAAAAGCCAGTATCATAACCGTGACCAACATGTAAAGTAACTTTCTTGAAGGAAGTATGAGCACAATGTGAAAGTCTGACGTGGGCACCCGAATCGACAATATGGGTGCTCCTCAGCCGAAATGCGGAAAACGGACATCAGATTCGTGAAATTGCGCCTCCAATAATATCTATAGGCGAAGTTTCAAGATTAGGTAAAATTTACCACGACCCGATCTTCGGGGTCGGATTTTTCAACAAGTGCCGTAGTTTGTCACCAACTTGTTGTGCTCTTCTTTGCCTTTGTACTGCCTCACAATACTATATTCTCCTCCGGCTCACCGTTTATTTCTCAAAAACGGGATGCACCTCAAGTGCGCAGAAAGAGATCATCTAAGGAATTCTTGTCGTGAGAGTATAGCCCGCTCTCTAGACTTCGGCGAAGTTCAAGCGCACCTTTGCTTGGGCAGCAAGCTCCTTTCTTTCCGAGTCTTGCTGTGCAGGTGTAGTTCCTCGGACAGTGCTTATTCTCATGACACGTCGCGATTTTATTGATCGAGTAGCGATCAGGATGCGGATCACCTCGTGGGCAGATGACTGAAACGACAATCGGAATGTGCCAAAATACGAGGGCACCACGACGAGCTGCAGGTTTTCCACTATTGTTGTGACTCACTTTCACTGCTACAGAACTGTGTACATTCGCCTTTTGTTTTAAAATTGTTCTCGTTTCCGCCACAACCGGTGAAGGTAAACGAGCGACAGAGCTTCGATGCGTCGTCGTAGTAGAATCTGAAACATTTCACGAAAAGCAACGTACATCTGATCATCATCGTTGGTCACTCACTCTCCTAAAAGGATGGAATCACCTGGTTTGAGGCGGCGCCCCGCATGGCGTGCCTGCGTGGACGGACGTACTGCAGATGCGGTCTAAAATCTATTTTCATTACATTCTCATATAGCTGGACAATGTAAGAGCTAATCTCAAAAGAGGAGTAATAATTCTGTTAAAAAACCAACCAAAACAAAATAGATCGAAGACGTTCGGAAGGGTTGGTAGAAATGAAATCGTAGACTATGCAAGAACTGTCACACTGGATGGTCCGTGCTCTCCCACGGAGCTGTTGGCAATTTTCCCGGCGACATGGGCGCAGGAGCTCCATGGGGAAGTTTCACTTTGGATGTCCAATGCGTTGGACTACTGTACGTGAATGATACCCGCGTTCTGTTCATGTCTCTGGGGAGAGTTTAGAAGGTTTCTTCCGTCTAGCAACTTCGTTTTTAGTAAACAAAGACTTTTCAATGTTCAGAAGAGGAGAGCGAAAAATGATGTTCTCATGTTGTTCAGAGTTCTTAAAGGTATAGCAAAGGTTGCACCAAGCGAATTTCTCGTTCTAGAACAGGGTACTACTAGGACTAGGCAGGGAGGAATAAGACTCCCTGACTCCTCTGCGAAAACTCAGATCAGAGCAAGTTTTTTCTCTGGTGTTCTGCAGATGTCCACTAAGAGTTTCACCAAGTATCTCGACCATAGACTATAACTTCTATTACCTCTGCTAGCATTTCTCATCTTCTCCATGTTTTAGCCTGTCTTCACCTCGTGCCGTTGCAGGATCTTTCAGTTTCTTTTTTACTTTTCTCATGTTATGTCTGTTGTTTTAAATCCTTGATATATCGTTCATATACATTTCATACCACCCAAAACGGGTCACTAGTTGTATTTCTGTTCAGTTCAAGTTTTACTGTTTTCTTATATTTTTTACGTGAGTGTAAGCGTTTCATGTTCCAATAAAGTAAAGTAAAGTCAATCAGCCATTCTAGGTATCCGTTTTCTACCAACTAAGTTGTTTTTGAAAATAATGATATTGTCACCATGTGCGCTTGTGAACTGCTCACTTTGAAGCTCACGTTTTCGCTTGATTTTTTTCAGCTTCAAAATTATAAACGAACTTAGTATAGTCGTTAATTCTCAGATGATCAATAGAGCAAAAAAGCTTCTGTTCTTTGTAGCTTGTCTTCGTGCTTACTCCTAATATGAATTGCCGCCTTCCTAGGCACCGATCACAGTCAAGAAACATACTTTTAACAAGAATGGTTGTTTTCCATTTGTGATGTTTCGTGAGGATTGAACATCGATCGACAATGCCGATTAAGTGTTCGTCACTTGCTCCCCCGGACACATAACCACAAATTTCCAAACCATACTGTGGTAAGGTAAAACCGATGCTGATCAACCTAATTGTAAGAACGCACCGTCGTACTCGTGTCTGATTCAGAATCGTACAGAAATGGTGGATGTGTGTTTAGGATAGACAATGACTTGCGGGGGCCAACCGATATACCAAGTCAGCGCCATTACTTTCCCAGACGACACTAGCACCAATTTACCCAACCCAGGACCAATGGTAGACTGGGTTACCTTTTGCAGGGTCGATCGCTCGCCCGTGCGGATGTTAGTAGCACCTCTACACTGTACCACGCGCTCTTATTGTACTTTCTCGATATCAAGGAGCTGAATATCTCCAAAGAAATGTTTTTGACAGATACGAAGCCTTCGGCATTTTCGAAAGTGCAAGAATCCAGGTTGTCCTCGCCTCGACTGTGAAATATTTTAGCACCATAATACTAAATAATAATCTACCTCTGAGTATTGAGTTTCTCACACAAATCTGAAGAAATCTGACTTTTATAGAACGAACCTGCTTTCTGACAGCAGACCGATTCCATGCCTTTGCCGATGCATTCGTGGGAGCCCGGGCAGGGCACCCGGTCTGTTTGGCAGCGTTTGATGTTGCCAGCGAAATCCATCAAAGGAAGTCCTTTACCACAAAGTGCTGCAACCACGGAAAGATAGTTCAAATGTGATATTCATAAAAGAAGCATCTCATTATACCTACTCATGCTTTTGCACCCGTTCATGCACTCATTTTTTGATGGAAAACGATTTTGATTTCCTCCACATCCTTTGAACAGAAATTCAATGCATTCACCTGAAAGTGTACTCAAACAAATAAGAGGAACAGCGTACGTACATAGATGGCAAGTTGAAAATTACTATAATTTTTGCATGTATATGATAATATTATCTTACTTATTGTGTTATAGATTATAGGTATGCGAAATGATACCTAAGAATGAGGGATCAAACATCAGAATAACGAATTACTTTCGGATAATTCGGCTGTACGAAACAAATGCTATGGTTTCAAAAAATATTACCACAGTGCTCTTTGCAGATAGATCTGTTACGAAAGTAAATAGGAACTGAACACAGCTTATGTTAGCTATGAATGCCGGTAGGAGAAATGGAACCAAGTGGCTAAATGAAAAATATAAAAATCGAAAAATACAAGGCAAAAAAGGTGGCTCGCCAGACCCACCTATATCGATGTCGAAGTGGAAAGCGGAATAGGATGCACCCACGGAGCCGCATTCGTAACCTTCGTCCTTTGGAAGTCGACAGAGCACACCTGAACGCACACAGCTACGTTCAAGGCTCACGACAGCATCTTAGCTGTACATCAAAAAAGGTATTTTCAGAACAGCGATAAGGACCAAGTGGTGCGGGTAACTTTGCATCGCTCGACATTCTGTTTCCAGAAAAAAAAGTTAATACGTTTACGAAGGTGTGGCGCAATGCTGCGCCACGCTCAAGCGGCCGCGTGGGACCGTGTGGCGCGATGTGCGACACAATCTTGTATCGTATTTTTCTCGATACATTTCAGAATTTCAAAGGATGTTTTTGTGCCACTTTCTAGTAGATCTCTGCACATTGTTATAGGAAGCATGGTCCATGAAAATGATTCTTAGCTTCTGATCTACTGGAATTTTTGATTGTGCACTAGTTTTCTGTACCAGTAAAAACAAATAATGGTTATTGCAAGAAACAAATAACAAATACTGGTTACTGAAACAAACGAATAAATACAAACAAATATTGATTATTAGAATAAACAAATAATGAACAATAAACAGATAACAATTTCCTTTTAACCTGGATAGGGAAAAAGGACATTCTAAAAGCTTCCAGCTGTTATTTTTCTATTTTCATTGCAAAAAAGAAATAGTCACAATCCCCGATATCACAGGACTGTATATGTAGTCTGCTAGATTTACTATTCACTTCCATTTTGAAAAAAAAATCTCCGTATGCCGGCATCATGCCGCAGCCTGGCGCGCGAGAAAATCGGTTGGTCCCACGCGCCAGACACGCGAAAAAGGCGTTGTCGTCAACGTGTTAACAAAATCTTAAAAGTAACACATATGTCCAAGAAAGGATGCAACGAACAAAAACTCTTCCCTTCGAAATGCAAACACCGTGATCATTCCTCGCCCAAATAGGAAAAAAACATCGGGGAAAAAGCAGAGACTTTGTTGAAACCCTGATAATTAGGGCTGATGAAGTGATAGCAAATTTACCTCCCAGATCAGCACTGTGAACGAGTTGCGTGAGCAGTAGCTGTACAATTGCGTTGAACATGAAAGACGAGGTTGTGACAGTGACCGTAAGAGGGTAAAGAGCGGGTTCATCGCCGGCTATTTGCTCGGAGTCGCACTCACTGCTCAATCAACAAACACTCGTTGATATCATAGTCGAAAGCAGGCTACTTAGGAGAATCAGTGCGACACAGAAAGCTGACATCAACACTCCGCGAACTCTTCGAAAAAGTAGCCGCGCTTGAAAGCGGTGCTTTTCGACCGGTCCACCTATTTTTGTGGTCGAACGTTAGTTAAAGACGGAATCCGAATAGACCGCCAAGGTCTGTTTTTTTTGAATTCTGAAAGTCTCACAACTCTCAAAACTTGGAAAGGTGATTGTATCTATTCGTTTGCTTAATTTCCTGAACGAGTTGATCAGAAGAGGAAACAGGGGCGCCTCTGTCGTTTATGGAAGCAGTGCATGATCCTGCCTATTCCTTAAACTCCCGGCTAACATTCCATCTGAGAACTACAGGCATGTACAGGCAAGCAACCTTTTAGGACTGTTTACATCAATGATGAAATCCGAAAGTGAGAAAACAAATGCAGTTCATTAACAATCCGACTGGTTTTCGCATGATTCATGAAATTTTTATATCACAGTAATCTGTGGCAAACAATCACAACTAAATACAAATATAATTTTCAAATGGCCTATAAGAAATTCGTGGCGATGCATTTGAGCATGAGCGTCGGTGCCAAGCGCAAGTTAATAACATTCGCCGAATTGCAGAATCATCTGCTGACGTCTACAGCGACCGGAACACTGGACCACTGCCATCCTCCTTCGGATGCTCTTCGTACATATTCAGGGCGGTGGCGATCTCACTTCTATTCTCGCTCATTTTGCCATCGCCTCCAGGTGGCGCCGGTTCCGTCTCTGCCATGTAACTTTCCTTGTTGGTTTTCTCCTTCGCGAGCGATTCACTGTATTGTTTGTCAAAGTGAGACACTGGCTCTGTTTTCACCATTTTCTGTTCAGCAGGAAAATCGTCGTACTCATGAGGCCGTTTGCCAAAGTGCACATAAGGTTTGGGTTCGAGGGGAGCAAGCTCCTCCACTGGCGCTACCATCTGTTCCTCCATTCTGTTTTGTGGAATCACCTCTACTTGCGGAACACTGGCAACCGGGGTCAGCAAATGCTGCCCGAACACTTCGTTAGCTGGAGCCGGTCGAGTTGCAAAGCACAGCTGTCCTTCGTTTGAAATTCCAATCGGATGCTCTACGTTCATCACGTTGAACATGGACCGATCAGCGGCGTAGCTCATCATTACCGGACCTTGGTGGTTATATTCGACATTGGGAGCGATGAACGTCGAAAACGTTTGCGGAAATTCGGGATGAGCAACAAAGAATGGCTGCTGTCCGAGAGCTGGCTGATTCGGCGGGGCTGTCGGTGGGGCAGCGGGTAGTCTCGGCGTGGTTTTCGCGGTCTTTCCGTTCCTTCGTTGACGAGCGACTGTTTTCTGAAATTGGGCGAAGTTCGCCTGGCCGCCTTGAGCCTCCATTGCGCACAAATCGCATCGGGATAGACGGTATCTTCTGGCAATAGTGTCGCGTCGCATGGACGCTGGCCGTTTCCGTCCGTTCTTTTGAAAGAAGAGGTTGCAGGCGCTGAAAGAACGTGGTAGACGATCTGGAATTCAGTAGCCGCCTGTTTCACTTTGCAAATAAAGCCAGAAAAATTCCTCATGAGTTTGAAAAGGCGAACAGTTGCGAAATGTTTCAGAAGCCAGTGATGCGGTGCAGTTATGCTAGGGGCTTCCGTGTTTAAAGCTGCCACGAATTTTCAACTGAAGTTGCCCAAAGAGCGATTGACTGTGAATTAATACTTAGAAGCTTCTCCGCCGTCAGCAAATTAATTTCACACGCATAAATTCTATCAAAGTACCATCGAAAACTAATGTCCGCAAGCTCAATAGTGAATTTTCTCTACAACGCGGTTCGACGGCTAACCCATGCTCCGGAAACGCAACGGAATAGGCACGGGCAGCAGTTAAACTAACCGACCGCCACTACATTGAGTAAATGGACACTGCTACATGGGCCTAATATATTTGCTCTTGATTTCCGCTCCGCTAAATCACCTCTATCTGCCGGTCATCGACAACTGACAAGGAAGAGATAATGTTGTCTAGATATTGACCGCAATGAATCAGTTGTTGCCTAGCGAATGTCGGAGACGAACTTGCACTCGCTCTTTCCTTCGGCGCTTCGCCTCCAAGCACTGGTATTCTTCGTGCCGCAGTTACTGCACTCCATGTTCATGTTTGCGTTGCTCTAGAATCGAGCTGATTGAGATGTCGTGATGCTGCCAAACTTCACAGAGAGCTAGCTATAAGCACTCCTTCTACATCCGTGGTACAGTGGTAAGAGGCACTACTGACACCTGCACCGTTATGCGATCGATCCCCATCCGGGCCAACCAGCCCTTCCATCCCTTTCAGGCCGGGCACATTTGTACCTAACTTGTCTGGGAAAGTAAAGACACTGAATTGGTATAGCGGTTAGCCCCCTCAAGCCATTGTATAGGCCAAATACGCATTTACCATGCCTCTTCGATTCTAAATGGAACGCTGCTGCACCGGCGGTTCTATCTCGCGTTATTGGTAGAATAGACCTACGCCGCTTTACCTTTTACCTGTGAACATATTCAAGCACTATGTCCTATTTTCAAGGAATTCATCGCAACAGCTCGCCACATTCTTATTTGAGCAGCTCTTCTATACTTTCAATGCCATGAAATTTCAAGATGTGATGCAAAGCGGAGGGGTGAGGTATTAAAAATGGTTTTTTCATTAACTAATGCTTTCGTGTGTACACCCGCTCGGTTACCGAACTAGATTCAAACATGCATAGCCAAGATCCGGAAAGAAATATGAAGGTGAAATGAATAAGCTCTAGAGATTTAGTGCCGCAGAGTTTGAAAAAGCAAGACCATTGAGTTAGTCATTTCGGATAGAGGTATAAAGGTGAGTGCTCGGCGTTGATCAAGTAGAACTCGTTGCCACTACACTACGCCCACTTCCAAGTAATGTATAGGAATTTGAAAACAGTTGGAAGGTATAATAACAAGACTGAAAAAGTAAGCAGAGAGTATGAATGGCAATCATAACAAATAAGAATCGAAACTTCAGAATTTACAATGTAGGTGATGGGAGATGGGGGTGAATGCAGTAGAGGAGCGTCGACAGTGCGACAGTTATGACTAGGGTGACGTGACGTTCCCTCCAGCTGGAATTGACTCTACCTACCACATTGCAGTAGTAAGAGTACTACTGACACCTGTACGGTGGAGTGGTTAAACCGCGCCAGGGCTAACCAAACTTCCCATCTCTCTGGGATAGAAGTGGTACCGGACTTGTCTGGTGAGATTAATACATTGATTAGGTGTAGCAGCTGCCGCCACAAGTCACTTAATAAGCCAACTACACCATGCCTCTACGATTTGAATGGAACACAAAGTTTGCGACGCATTCTTAGGGAACTGATCAACGCCGACACCTTTATCTTCTACCTTTTACATACCACGTTCATCCTGAGGACACAAAAATTGCTTACCGTGCGGGGTGGCTTCTCTTCGAGCACGTATCGAGCGTGGTGGCAAAGAGGCGGACGAGCCGATTTGGAGCTCTGAAAAACGTGCCGCAATGTCGATTTGGAGCGATAAAAGAGCGCTGGCATCAGGCGATAAAACGAGTTCTCTTGCAAGGACCGTATTTCTAAAATAGGTCAGACGGGCATGAGGCCATGTTCCTGAACGTTCTTTTATTTATTTTTCAAATACTTGTCTGTGGTTGATTTTTGAACAAAACGCGATTACTTTATACTTTTTTCTCGCTTCTAAGTTGTCGAACACTGGTACTGACTCTTATCAAGTACAACCGCTAACCTATTAAGTTCCATAATAAGACTACATTTCGCGTAGTTTCAGTGTTCAAACTCTGTTTTCAAATGACGTATTGACTGCCCTTATTTGTAACTTTATGCCAACATAAACAAGCTCGAACTAAAGCTATTTCGATGAAGATCTGCAGTTGTATATGAACTTTTGACCAGAGCAATGGGAAATTTCTGGAGCAATCGATTAATGGCAACGACATTATAGCGTTTCCAGCTTTCTAAATTTTATGGCAGTCTTCCACTACGGTGGTAAGGTTTTATACAGCGCGTCTTACAGGATAGTCGAGTTTTGATTGTTTCTAGAAGTGAACTGATTACGTAATTAATTTATTAACTGCTCACCTTTGGACGCGTGGCATTAGTCGATGAACGCGGCTGAATTGGAATTGCGGTCATCGCCACCGGATAGTTTGGAGCAAAGTGCAGACTGAAGGCCGTAGGAAAACTAAACTATTCTTTACTGTGGCAGGATATCGCATCTTTAGCGAACAGCTTTTCGCTACACATCTGCAACTGTAAGATGCGCTGCTGACATATGCGCGGACGAGCGATCGATCCTCCCCGGACTGACAAAGCCTTCCCTCCGGGATGGGAAAAATTGGCGCCAAACTTGTCTGGGAGGGTAAGGACACTGAGTTTAAACATTAGGTTTGACAAAAGCTCTCGGACATTTGCGACATCTTGAATTTGAAAAGAATTTTCCCGCTATTTTCGGCTCCAGTCAAAACATGTCATATACCAGTCGATAGAGCAAGGAAAGCTCTACAGATAGCTACACGCACTCTCCTTAATACGCTCACGGCTAGAAGGTATGGCTTCACATTTCTCGCCTTCTGATGATCACATCCGCAACGTCACGTTGTTTCTCTTCCTTTCTGGACTCAATGCCAACCAATCTCACGAGCGTTTAAAGGAGGTTTATAACGGAGGAGCCCTTACTCGGAGTACGGTATATCGTTGGTTCTCAAAGATCAAGGATGGCGACTATTCCATGGAACACGAAGCAAGGTCGGGGTACCCAAAGGAATTGGATTTGGATGTGCTTCAGAATGAAGATGATGCGGATCCATACCAGACAGTACGAGAAGTGGCAGTCACGCTTGGTATACTTCCAGCATGACAACGCCAGTCCACAAACATAACAGTGTTATGTGGGCTGAAGTTGATTGGAAAAGTTGAAAAACTTGGTCGATGGGTACCCGACGTTCTGACTCAGCATGCCATGGATCGCAGAGTCGACGCATCACTTTCGCTCCTCACTCTCCGATGCACCCACAGCTGGCTCGACAATTTGATAGTGGTGATAAGAAGCGGGTACTGTACTACACAATTCATCGCCGAGCCCACTGCGTTGACAAAGTAGATGAGACAGAAGACGTCTCGAAACCTAGCATGCACGTGAAAAAGGTGATGTTGTGTGTGGTGCAGCATCTATGGAGTGGAGTATTAGGAACTATGGGATGAAGGAGAGGAAGTGACGTTAGAACTCTACGTTCGTGCTCTCTGGAGAAAAACTCGTGGAGAACAGACCAACATATAATTCCAGCATGACAACGCCAGTTGCGGATGTGATCATCAGAAGGCGAGAAATGTGAAGCCATAACTGCAAAAGCACACTGCAAGATCGACAAAGGCTGAACTACTGAACTATGGCTGTGCAATCCTTCCTCATCCTCCATACTCTCCAGACCTCGCTCCATCCGATTACCATCTCTTTTCAAATCTCCAACGTCATTTGAATGGCAAGAACTTCTACAATCGAGACGACGTCAAAAAGGAACTCGATTCATTTTTCATGGCGCAACCCGCTACATTCTGGAGGAGAGGCATTTGCGACCTACCCACACATTGGCAGAAGACCATTGATATTAACGGTGCTTACTTCAAATGACTCCTTGCAATTGTTTAGATATATTATAAAATAAACTGTTTTGTATCTCAAATGTCCAAGAACTTTTGCAACAACCTAAAAGTTGACCCCTGCAAGCGATCGCATAGGCCAAATAGGCATTCACCATTTCTTTACGATTTGAATGAAACATGATGGACTGATTAATGTTGACCCTTTTAGCTTTACCTCTAGCACATTGACAAAGCAGAGGGACTTGCCTGGCAGTGCCCCGTTGTCATTATCCGAGCACCACTTCTGGTAAAGCGGGAGGGATTGCAATGCACTGGAGGCACCCGGTGTATGGCTCTAGCAAGCATTCGCTGAGGATGTTCAATTGAGTACACTAATTCTGTTACATTGAACCCTCTGATTCTATTAGGTTGTGGATAAAGTTTCGAGCCACTTTTGAAAAAATTTTCAAATTTATTTTTCTCCTTTATTCCCCTCGACGTCCAACATATTTATGCATCATTACCATCAGCAATATCTTATTATTTAACAGATAAATTTTGAGCTCTCCTCCTACAGGATTTTTTGAGTTTTGGTGGAAAGAATTCATCAAGCCACGTTTTGAGGTGCTCTCACTCGTCGAGTTGGTTCTCTAGTAACTGAATAGAGAACGAAAGGAGCAAATATTATTTCGTTAGGGCAAGGTTCGGTGAAGGTCTTGGGTAGGTGAGAATACGCTATCGAAGGCTTTGAAATTTTTCCCAAGTTTCCTTCTCAGTAGGTGGGTGCGTGTCATTGTGACTGAAGAAGATTTTCCCATATTTTCTGCGAATCGCCATCGAAGTGGCCACGTTAGATGTCGTTGGTGGCCTTAGCATCTGCAGATAGCAGCTTCTACCGAATGCCTCATTACAGTTCAACTGCACACCGATCATATCCCATTTCGGGTGGAGTTGCGGATTTTGAAATTTTCGCTGGTTCGCTCCAAGTGATTAGGAGTAGATTTAGCGTGTGATTAGTGTACACTACCCGCTTCTTGATTCCACTAACCAAATTGCAGCACATATGAGAATTCCTTCGGAAAGTTGAGATGGTCGTGCATGCACTCGTCTCCATCTGTAGAAGGTGGCGGCTAAAGCATACCGCATTCATGTACCCTATCTCTTTACCTTTCTAAAACCTTGAAGACGGGCAGGTTGTGTGGGTATATGACTCTCGAGTTCCCCTATCAACTCATGGGTACTACGCCGGCCATCCTCTGAAAGCTGCTCCA
The DNA here is from genome assembly GCA_030553155.1 of Nippostrongylus brasiliensis. NCBI lineage: Eukaryota > Metazoa > Nematoda > Chromadorea > Rhabditida > Heligmosomidae > Nippostrongylus > Nippostrongylus brasiliensis. Next base: position 23,363,104 of record CP130734.1, read on the forward strand.
GAAGAGTCACCTAATCCAAAGTAACTGCCCTCTCGGACTACCGTTGTTCCTCCAAGTCAAAATGGGCCTTTTCAAACAAACTAAACCAATCTTTTGTTGCATTAAGAAAGGCAGTTGAAGGACCTATCATAATGCATATGCCATTAAGTGAGCATCCTTCAATGCGTGGTTTATGAGCTCGTAAGGAAAAAGCAGTTCAAAGTACCTGCAATCAATATCGATTTTCTCTGCAATACCTGTAGTGCTGAACCACGACAACTGTGATATATGTAGCTCAAAAATCATCCTACATTAGGGTTATGGAGCTGAGATCCCGGAATCCGTTTCAAAATTTTTGAGAGCGGCCGGAGTGAGTGGCTCGAAACTTTGTCGACAACCTAATGTATTCCAAGCGTGATGTTTGAGATTTTTTGTCAGCAGAACCACTCACTTTTGAGGAAATTGCGGTGACTCCTTCACATTTTGACACTGACCATTGTTGACAGGAACTGAATAGGAATATCATATTCTCTAGAAGATATAACAGCTGTTTTGTGGAGAAACTACACCATAGCGATAAAAGAAAAAAAAGGCTAAAAGCATCTTTCTATAAGCCTTGTAATTTCTTTTCGAGGACTGAAACACGTATCTTCTTCAAGCACTCGATTATTGAGATTTGCGCGGCTTTCCTTCGTAATAATCAGTTTCCGTGATAAATAAACAGTTATCATGACAAATATCACTCTTTCACTGCATCATTGAGGTACGATATTATGTCAAAATTTATGTTGCCTGTCCTTCTGTTCAGTCCTCCAGAAATTCCTCTTCTAGTGCTACTTAGAATCGAGGAAGCGTCGCATATAGCGTCGTTGCTAACCTTCCGGATGAAATTTTACGCATTTTATTTTTTAACTTTATTTACTTCAAGCAAAATGTAGTTGAGTTATGTATGTGTTCCTTTACGCATATTTGCATTTTTGGTGGCTGGTTTTTGTTATTTACTCCTGAGGCACCCTTCAGCCAGCAATATATTTGAAATATCGCAGACTTTTCGAGCGGTTAAGCTGAGACTGCATTAGCCATTTAGTACGTGAAATTGCCTTTTAAAGATCACTATGTAGAATATAACCTCTAGGCGTATCGCTTGCGACGCATGGATTTGGCTGCGTTCCGCTAGCTTCGGCAACTGGAGGCGGCCCGTAGTCTTCGGGATCACCTAGAACAAAAGACACAAGTCTTCAGTTTCAAAAGTAGATGGAGAGCTGTGTAAATATGGTCATTGTTGGGGACAAAACACAACTGTTTCAGGATGTCCTTCGCTGTCTCATTTCTCTCTTCTTCCTATAGTCGTTTTTAAACGCTTGTCTTTCCTGACGCCATAAATATGCCACAGGTTCTTCTTCTTTTTACCTGCTATATTCCCAGTTTAGTGAACACTTTGTTCCTGCCTAATGATACCATTTAAGAGCAGGTGTGTTGTTCCGCGTTGGCTCTAGTTGTCGTTTCAATATAGAAAAGGGCCTAATCGTGCGTCCAAAGTATGAGAAGTGTGAAAATCCGCGATATAAGAGGTAGTTTTCTAGCAGAGCTGGTATGTTGTCCCGTGAAGTCGCTCGAAGCCCTATTCATACTCTGCTGCTGCAGTAGAGCAGCAAGCCTCGAGCTGCTCACACCCGCACGAGTGATCGATCTTCGGCTGGGCTGACCAACCCTCCCGTTCCTCCAGCGTCAGGTGAATCTTGAGACCAGATCTGCCTGGGGAGAGACAGACAGGGTACAGCAGCCGGCCCCCAGAATTATATAGACCAAATGTATAATACATTCACCATGCCTCCACAACGTTGAATGGACCTATGCGCCCTTAGGAGACAAGTCAAAGACGACCCCTCTATCCACCACTTCCCCGTTTCGGTGTCGAGAATAGGGTGGTTCGAACACCTCAAATAATGTGCTCATTAGTGCGCTCTCCGTCGGTCTTCAGCGCCACTGCCAAAATCGCGGAGTCCGCAGCCCTCGACACAGCCCTTTCGCTCCGACTACAGACAGTGGGATAGTATGTGTAGAACCTTCTTCTACAACACCTTACTTTCACCTAACTTTGCGTTTCTCTACCAGATGGCGATCGAGCACAAAGCCACCCATTAAGGCCTATGCAGAGGGTTGCTGCTGACAGCAGCAGCAAAAAGGGCCGGAGCGCCTTTCCACCGTGGACCACCGCTCTGCTGCCGGTTTGCTGCTGAGTTCGGCAGCAACGCCACAGCAGCACTCCTTGGATGCTTGCCGGATGTTCAGGTGATTCGTGCTAGGACCTCTAGCACGAATAACGTCCCGTCTGGCGTGGCCTACCGCTCGATTTGCGCTGCGGCAGCAAAAAATGACTGAGACCACTCCGTGCTGCTGCTGCGACCTTCTGCTGGCTGCTAGCTGCGGCAGCAGCACTCTGGATGGCCCCGTGCTGCGGGTTTGCTGCGCAGCGCTGCCGCGTTGCTGTTGGCCTATCCTTCATCATTGTTGCTGCTGTCCGCAGCAGCACTCTGAATGGGCCTGTATAATGGTGACTTTATCGCATATTGATTCGCTGTCTACCCCCTTTGTACATCCCATATCTCTTCCCTTCGTCTGATTTTTTGTGAGAACAGGTTCAGGTAAGATTTACTGAGTGTTGCCTTCTGCACGAACCTGAAAATGGTGCTTGAAGCACCAATCTTCTTCGGAAAAGTGCACGATAACACAGGATCGCACAAAATTTAGTCATACCTGGTTGCTGCAGCTTCATTTCAACCCTACCAGATGGAGGCAAATGATGGTCGGCCGGATGAAGCAGACGAAAACCTTAGAAGAAGACCGATCGCTTGTGAAGCTCACCATGAAAACAACAACAGCCGAACGCATTTCAACGTGAGGCCCATGTCTAACCTGTGGTAGTTGTTATACTTTCTGCTGCAGAGATGAGCTCCACTGGAGCATGGTTCTCTCACTTTTTCGAAGGAAAATTCACCCATACGGGTGAAAGCCTTGATGCAGTTAAGTGGAGCGAGTTAGGGGCTCCATTCAAGTAAGTGACTGCTCTCATCTAAACATCCTTGTGAGCCGGAGTTTCTCGCTGATACCTTATTGGGTTTCACCATGCAGTGCTTTGCTGTTCCTGCCTTCTTCTTAAATACAAATGAAGGCCAGCTGTTGTAGTTGCTCAGGCTTTGTGCGGGAAAAACGGAAAGAAAAAGGAAAGAAAGAAAATCCAACCATACATCAACTCACAACCTCTAGCTTGAGTTATTCCCAAATTTTATAGTTACGAATTTCTTCCACATCTTCATTCATTTAATAGCCTGAAGGCTAACGCGGAGTGCTGCTGCGACTGAGGTTGCAATTCATGAGCGCGGCGTGACCTAGGACTGTTCTGCATGCAGAGCTTAACCTATAAGCTCCCCTCAACCAACGATCCACACTTCCTCCACACTTCCTCCACAATTTTTTTTATCTACGGTTTTGTGGAACATTATCCAAGGAGAATTCCGGGTTTACGCTCCGCAATATAACTGTATACCGCGCGGCCAACCCCTTTACCTTTACCTTTTTATCAACCCAGTCTGTGTTCTATTGTACGCAATTTACCAGGTCACGCAGTGACGCTAGCCCCAGATACACTTGTGGTCGAGAGCGGCTGTTTCCTCTGTGTCTCAGAGAAAACGTGGGACAAGTGATCCGTGGCTAGGAGACCTATGAGCACTTTATTTGGTAAACCCTGAGATTCACAGGGACTCTCAACAAGCCGTAATCCAACGGTAGGTCCCTTTCAGTGAAGTGATGCATTTGTACAACTACCCCTAGCCTCAGTTTAGGAGATGCTTCTGGGAGGTATTCTGCTATTTGCCGCTTTTTGTTTAGCGGTTTATAGACGAGAACTACATAGTTGAATGACTTATATATTTGGAGATGCTAGGTTGTTCGCAAAACGCTGACATCGGACGGGAAACCTTATGGGAGCGTTTCCTCTCAGGTTTCATGAATGTTGCTTGTTGAGAGACCATCGTCATCCGGGGAGCTCCGGGAGGAGCTCCCTATCATCTTTGTCAAGTTCTTAGGAAATCATCAGCATGATGTTCGTAGCACCACCACCATACAGATCCTGTCAGCAATAAGTGAATCCCTTCGCCATTATCACCCTCCATTTCAAGATAATGTTATCAAGATTGCTCGCTATCGGTCACTTCTCTTATTTCGAGGGGAATGCACCACGCGTTTTGATACGTTAGCGCAGAGTACGAATAGTTCTGGTAGAGGATACAATTGAATAATTGAATGAATTCTACCTATATTTCGTGATTTAGAGCAGGTGGCACAATGGTATAAGCTGCTACCCGTACGGTAGAGCTATCGATCGCCGAACTAACCAAGCCTTTCATCGCTTCAAGGTCGGGTAAATTGGTACCAATCTTGTCTGGGAAAGTAAACACACTGACTTGATTTAGCGACGGGCACTCTCATTGTACAGGCCGACCGACCCCTCCACCAGACCTCCACGATTCTGAATGGAGCATGACCACGGCGTTCTTGCGAGAGTTGTCAACGCTGGCATCTTTACCTCTACCATTTACCCTTACGATAAGTGTAGCGGAAGGGTTCGGTGTTTTGAGTGATTAGCAAAAATAAAATTCGGCGTTCGGACCCAGGTCTCGGCTTCATTCAATCGCTACACCAGTGTACGCTGACTAACGTTATCATTGTACTAGGTCGAGTGCTGATAGTAAAAGCCGGCTTTGCATGAAAGTTAGAATAGGGTTAGAATATTGGTAACAGCGAATGCACTGTTATCACGAAAGTTTTACGAGCAATTGATTTAGATTGATTTAGCACTAGCTCATCAGGTGATCATTCACCTTGACCGTGGATCGTGAGGTCTTGAGTGTGTTTTCCAAACTTCACAATGGAACAGTACCTCATCTTCATTCAGCAACAACGGCCAAGCACTGCGGAAACAAAGAGAACAATTGTTTGTTACCAAAGGCCATTAGTTTTTTTCAAAGTTTACAATAATAGTTCAGATGCAGTTTGAGCTTTTCATCCAGCTGTTCACATTTATCTTTATCCATTTCACTCAGACAGTGTTCCAGTCTTCGAAGAGATCTCGCGCTCTTTGTGGCGATTCCGTTCCACGATCTATGGAGGGAGGTGATAGACTGCTCACGTCCAGAGAAGCTGGGACTATTGGTGGCTGAAATGCCTTAAATCTTAACCGCGCTGATTATTTCACTCATTAATGTATACCTGAACTCCGAAATTCCCGGCTTTGCCCCAGTCCACAGTAGCGAACCAGCTTCGATTTGATATATTCTCACCTCGTCGCGCTGGATCGTTAGAGATAAGTGATTCAATCAACTCCCTGAAACACGTTGACTTCAATCGTAAGCTGGAGGACAAAACAAAGCAGAAACTTCTTGGAATTCTGGTGTTGCTATGTTAGTATGCCCTGCCGACGTTGTTAGGTGGAATTATTTATTGACGGTCTGAAGTTTCGACATTCTCGTCACCTTAGAAGGCCGATCCCACCGTAAACGAGTATGTAAGTGGAATTGTTAAATTGCTGGAAACATTTCCCACCACCCACTACTTCCGTTTCCCTCCGAAAGTCAGTTGCATGGAATTTTTGCGACGAATTGCTTAAATTGTGCACTTTTACATCAGGGGCCAAACGCACTTACGATTAGAGAGGCCATTTACAGTGGATTAGTTAGGACTTCTGGAACTGGATCAAGAGGCTTGAAGACGAAGAAATCGAAATCTCTAAAAACTCCGGTGGCGAATTGTGGCCTACCCGAGGTACATGCATGAATTCGTGGGACTTTTCCTCAGCAAGTCATGATCAGCTCCATTCGCTAAACATAAAGTTATCAAAAGAAGCAGTTTGGCTGATGCATTGCTGTTTTTTCATCAAATTCCTTGAATTGTGAAGAAGAAGCGTTCAAAGTTCACCTGACAAATGGCACGGTTTTGTTGTTAATAACGATATATAGATTCACCAGGAATGTATCAACAAATGGTTTCGAAAAAGCTTTGCTATAGCTTTGCTTAGCATTATTTCCTGCCTATTGAAGGGCAAATGGAAGAAGAAATTCGTCGCCTATTTCACATCTCCGGATTATTTCTACCTGCTTTGCTGATCCCTACGCACTCTATTTCCTTCACATATTTGTTGACGGTATATCTGTAGAAGTCTAGTTTACAGGGTAGCAATGAAGGGTTCGGTAGCAACTGACCTCGTCGATTTGTCAAACGAAGAAGGATAGCTGATACTGTGTTGCTTCACTGCCTCAATTACAGCCTCTTCACTGTCTCCGGTGAAAGGAGGAGATCCATTCAAAAGTTCGAAAATCAGAACTCCCAGTGACCACCTGAAAGTCTTTCTGCCTTAAAAAGTAAAAACGGCTATAGTACGGGGGTCGGAGGTGGTACTGACACATCACGGTCGAGCGGTCGATCCCGGCCTAACGAATCCTTCCATCCCTCCGGAATCGGTAAATTGGTATTATGCCGGTCTGGCGGGAGTAGATACACCGACCTTCTGAACTACTGGCCCCGCATTTCATTGCGTAGACAAAATAGACGTTCACCATGTCTCTACGACTCCGAATGGAAAACGTATACAGAGGCGCGTCTCTAGGGGAGTGATAGGCGCCGATCTCTTTACCTTCAATTTCATCTCTAACCTGGCTATTTGGAGCCAGCCGGTATTTGAGTCGTTGTAATCACACACAGGCTTTTGTAGAATTACCGTTACCAGCTTAGGTTCAGAACACCTTCTTGACCTTGGGTAGAAGTTACCAACCACTGGCTTCGACTGTCCGATGTCTTCATTTTCTAACGAATCGACATTTATTACCAGAACATTCGATAACATCGCGTCCGACAGTGAACTTTCATTCATAATTGCTCAAAAAATATTGCAGAATATGCGGTTCTCCCTCAATTTTTTCCGTACAAAAATGGCTCAAAGGGGTCATCGCAATGCGACTTAGGCTCATGGTATACTCCGGCAACGGGCCCGTCGCAGCGGAGCTAAAAATGCATGGCCCGCCTCTATACAGCACTGCTGCTGGAATTTTTGTATGCTGCTGTGTGCGGGGACTCGGATAGTTTACCGCAAGGTCAAGAAGGATGGTGCAGATCCTCTCAAGACAGTACTGTAGCTTTTGTCGCAGCGCACTGCGCTGCGACCAGCCGGCGCCAGCTGCGACAGGTCGGGCAGCACCGCTCCGGGTCCCCGCACACAGCAGCATACAAAAATTCCAGCAGCAGTGCTGTATAGAGGCGGGCCATGCATTTTTAGCTCCGCTGCGACGGGGTCCGTTGCCGGAGTATACCATGAGCCTTAGACGCGATTCGAACTCACGTCTCATATGATCTATTCGGAGCACTGTGTAATAGACCACTTCGTCATATTTGTATTATATATTTAATAGTAACCCACAAACACACGGTAACAAGAAGAGAATCCCACGAGCACAACAAAGCTCTTCTGTTTTTCTGAACACACTACTTTCCTAGTCTTCTAACATTATTACACTATTCCTTGTTCGTTAAGGGTTGGGCTTAGGTTAAGGGCCTAGAATGATCGATGGGCACATGGAAGGAAGTGGCGCCCAAGGACCTGCGATCTAGGACGATATGGCCAACCCATTCAAGCTCCAGACCGAGATCGAGAAGTCAACCATGTGGTACCTCAGTGAAGTGGGAGCAGCTCCAAGTGGAAGAAGGCGAGGCGATTATCAAAAAACGCGTACTCCATGACTGATCAGGACAAAAACGTGCTATTCATTGTACATTGTCAACAGCTGTCCAATAGATTCCAATGCTTTACACATAACTTATACAATAAAGAAAATGATAAAAAGTAAGAATTCAATTAAAACTCCAATTAGCCTTACCAGTCAACGTCGACACCATATCCTTTCCTCAGGAACACCTCTGGTGCAATGTACTCAGCTGTGCCGCATATGGTGTACGTCCTTAAAATGAGAAACAGACTCTTTTCCTAAATTCACACTCCAAGGAGATTAGCAAGTACCATATCCATCCAGTTCAATATCAACAGATCACCATCACTCACTTTCCTTTTAACACTTTTGCGAGACCGAAATCAGTTAGCTTCACGTGCCCTTCCTTGGATAGCAGAAGATTTTCCGGTTTTAAATCGCGGTATACCTCAATGGAATGATTAAACTGATTCACGTATGTGGAATAATTCTGATCTTTTGACCATTTTTATCTATCCATTTGTGTTTATTCATTTATTAGGGCGCACTAATTGTGAAAATGGATAGTTGGACAAATAGTCATGAACCCCTTGAAAATACGACATTTATTCAATTGCCAAAGTGGTTAAAATGAAGGGAAACACAAAATTGAACAATGTAAAAGCTGAAATTATCAGAACCTAAAACAATCTTGGAAAGAGAAAAAACAATAAAACATGACATGACATGTGGCCAATCATGCTCTAAGAATATGTGTCAAGAAATATTCAACGGACCAAAAACTTGTCTGAAAAGGCAAGGACACGTCGGTCATCAGTAGCCCGTTCTTTTGGCGATCTAACTCTTCTGTCGAGGAGACTCAAGTCCAAAATTTTTTGACAGAACACACTGCAATTATTCTAGCGGGGCCGGCATAGTTTTTGGAAATGAGTTTCCAATTTACTTTAATTTCTAACAAAAATTATCCACGATACCATGTGGTTTCATCTAAATGAAACTTGCGATAAAGGATAAAACTCACTACGCTTTTCGAGTGGATATGCTTCAAAGCACACACAACTTCTGTGACGTAAAATCTTACTGCTTCCAAAAGCTCCTTCCTAAAATTTAGGTTTGGCCTCGTATGTATGAGAGAAAGAGGCTGAAAAACTTGTGCTTTAAAATTCACTCACTCACTCATATCATAGAGATAGTCTCTCAGTTCTCCTCCGTGGGCGAATTCCATCACAAGGAAGAGACTGAACTTGTCCATGCCCGTGCAAATTCTAAATCACACAAACAGTCTATATTTATTATTTATAAACCATAAAAGCGCTTCGGCAATCGAATGAATGTTGCTCAGTTCCCTATACAGAAATAAGTAAAATTACACTTACCAATAAAACCTGTAAACCGGGATGGCTGACCAGTAGAACACTTGAGTCCATTTTATAGTGTGTCAGGTAAAGGTTAACTAGTTGACATTCATTAGTTTCTGAGGAATTTACCTTTCATTTCGGAATCGAAGGAGCACCGTGAACCGTGTTGTCTAAACAATGACTTGCGCGGGTCAGTCGCTGTACCAAGACAATGTCTCTATCTTCCACCCTCTGGTATAATACAACCGACTTCCAATGAGTGGAAAACTTTGGCATCCTGGGTAAGGACCGATAGGTCTGGGTTTTGTGAATGAAAATCGCTTCCCTCGGCTCGTGCATTTCTGTTTCCATTCCTCTACTCAATAGGTCAGGTACCATGCTCTTTGAATGAACAGGGAACGGCGTAAGTAAAGCGCCAATGGTGCAAACACAGGTTCAAGATTGAAGTTCACAAGAATCGAAAAGTGATAAACAAACAATGATAAATATAAAATAATAATAATATCAAATAAAGGAAAAACCGTTGAAAACTCAAAGATATAGAATGGACTCACAGCTTCACAATGAACGGGCTGGAGCATAGCTGTAGAACATCTTTTTCGCGCTTCACATACTCAACACGATTCTCTTGCACAACCTGCAAATTTTCTCAGAAACTCTTCGGATACTTTTCTACTCTTTTATATTTTTCTTTCTTCACTATTTTCTATTAGAAATGATATATTACAAGAAAAAGGAAAACTTCGAAGAAATAACAAAAAAGTCAACATCGTTAATGTTGAATTTCTTCTGCGCGAAGTACTCGTGTTTCGCATCACTCCAGGCCAAATCGACGTGTCCGAAAGTTCCGCTACCTGAAGAGCTGTCATCAACTGAGAAAAGCAGAGCCGAGCAATAGCCTTTACCCAGAGAGGAAACGTCCTTGATCAGAAGCTCCTCGTAGGCGACCATGTCTGGTAAAGTGAGGCTGGGTTAGGCTACTTTTCGATTGTCGTCGTTGTTGAATCACCCTACCATTATCTTACAATAGGTGTACTAAAATAAGAATTACGTAATTATAACAAACTGTCGAAATAACCCAGTATATTTCATATCAATTACACTGTAACGGAAAAATATGACAATAAAACATTCTGCAAGAAATCTCAACTGTTCGGCAGAGTAAATAATCGTTTTGCTTCTGTGCAGAGCAATCTAGCAATCCCTACGATGAATATTCTAAGCAGCAATCTGTGATGATCTAAAAGCACAGAACAAAAACTAGACAGCAGCGTGAGCTCCTGAGCGAGCCGGCAGACAGCTGGCTGGTCGAGCACTTGAGATCGAGATCGATCGCATCGATGTTTTCGAGAATTTGCAGCTGCACGGGTGGATAGCTTGTTGCCTTGGAACACGCCTTTCATCCTATGGCTAACTCAGTTCACGGAGAGCACGTGAAAGCGTAAGCTATCGGTAAGGTATCAGTATATTGCAGTACCGGACATATCCGTTGGTCAGATCCCGGAAAAGCCGCTTAGGAGCGTTCCGAAGCGGCTTTTTTCAGTAACTTTGTTGAAACTTAATTATTTGTAAAAATCAGTAAGACGCGGGTTCAATTCCCGTCCGATGTCAGTGTTTTGCGAATAACCTAGCAACTCAACTATTTGTAAAAATATACATATATTTGAGCTCAGCAGCTCGAGCTCTCTTATTTGGTATATAAATTATCTATACCTGAAATTTTTTTTCAAAATATCGATTTTTTTCGCCGCCATTTGTGAACTTGCATGTATTGCTATGTTCAGGGCAGAATATCTGCCCAATTTTTTGTAGACATACGCGATTTTCGCTTTCGTAAATTCGAATTTGTATTTCGTCGAAAGAAGAATCCGCCACAAATCTTTTCAAGGTCTTTCTAAAACTATTGCCTATTCCAAGTTTATTAGGCGATTTGTAGACGTTCACTTCTAAGACCCTGTTCTGATGCGAATGATCACATCCGTTGATGTTTTTTCGTCCGAATATGGACGAGTAAAGTAAGTGATTAGACGTTGTTGCTTTTTTCGCCCTTCGTACTGCTCGTTCCTAACATGAAATGAAGGAAACAGCCTCTGAAGCCTCTGACCAGTGGAAGGTTAATGATGATCCTTCTCCCACCCCCTTTCTTGTCAATGTTGCTGACACAGAAAATGTATAGTTGGATATTGTGGTGTTGAACAACAAAAAATAAAAATGCAAAACAAAAAACTATAAGAGGTCCCATTCTCGAACCTCATAGTTTCGTTCGATATATCACATAGCGTTCATCACTCCTTGAGGGCGTGCGTAGTGCTCTGGTAATAGTCTGGCAATCCGATCGAGTGATCGATCCTCGCCGGGGCTAAATAAACCTTTCATTCCTCCAGAGTCAGGTACTAGACTGGCTTGGAAGTAAAGGACACTGAGTTGTACAGCGGCTAGCTCCGCAGGTCGTTGTGCAGGCCGAATACGCGTTCACCATGCCTCTACGATTCTGAATGGAACAACAGCAACTTCAATGTTTTTTAACAGAAATTTCGTAGTTGCTGTGATACAGCTTTGTTTCTAAAAATAAATGGTGATTCCGATCACCTCTAATAACTTGAACGATGTCTGGTTTTAAAACGTACTATATCTCATTTGCTCTTTCTTTCTCGAGAGTTTTTCTTAATTCTTTTCAGACATCATACTACTACTCCAAAATAGAAGAAAAGAAAGCCAGCACTAAATCTGTACACATTTCCTGTCGCAATGATCAGATTATGTTAGGATATGGTTCTATACAATTTTTCCTAAGCTACAGGCTGTACAATGTCATGGATAAATATATTTTCTTGTATAGTAACACGTGGGCTGAACGAATAATCCAATAATGTTCGATATTCAGTCCAATTGTTCTTACACTATGCTCCTGTTTTTGATTAGCAACCGACATGGAGGGCTCGCGTGTTACAATGATAGAATAATGACACCTGCACGGTGAAGCGATCGATTCTCAGCCAGCTTAACCAAGCCTTCCATTCCTCCGCGGTCGGGTAAGTTGGTAGAAGCCTTGTCTGGGAAGTTAAGGGCACTGACATGGTATATATACTATTTTTAACTTTTTGTGGCAGAAAATCGATGTGATTGTCCATTACGTTACCTCACAGGCGTATTAGGTTTTTGCAGCTTGTCGATGGATGTAGATATGGATTAGTTGCAGCATAGAAAGCAAAAAAGTTGTACATTCATGGATGAGGTATTGGCTGGTGGTTAGCCATAAGTTTGTTTACAAATACAATAAGTTGTTTGCCGTGTAACGTTAAATCTCTGTATTCTACTCAAACAAAATATTACCGAACAAAGTAAGCGCCACCAGAATCGATATATTTTTGCCAACAATTCAGATCACCATAAAGCTTCTGGAAGTCGTTGGCGGCTGTTTCAGTATCTGTCTGGCTATTGACACCCTACCATTACAGAATTTACCGCCATGCCATGCCGCCATGAGCAGCTCTCAGTCACCGCTGGCAGATTCGGCCGATAACATATTTCAGGATACGATACCGTTTGCTCCCGGACTACAGATCACAGGGTATTTTCCACGTTTCAAAAAAAAGGCATAAGATTTCATCACTGCTCGACTTTCAGCCTTACGAAGCGAGTGTTCTCCGGATTCCGGTTGGCACAGGCCATGTACCCCATACAAAGCCGCCTGTGCCAACCGGAATCCGGAGAACACTCGCTTCGTAAGGCTGAAAGTCGAGCAGTGATGAAATCTTCGTTGTTGTTATTTCGTCGTTGTTTCGTTGTTGTTACTTGTTAATGTTGTTTATGTTGCTCAGCGGTTTTGTTATTATTTCGTCGTTGTTACCGGCTAATGTTGATTATGTTGCTTAGTGGTTTTGTTATTATTTCGTCGTTGTTACCTGTTAATGTTTTTATGTTGTTTAGTAATTTTGTTATTATGTTATTATGAGTAGAAAATAAATTGGTATTTTCTTTGCAATGTCTAATTGTTCAGAATGAAATCAGAACCGGGTAAATGAGGAATCATCAGGGCTGTGTAAGCGGATGACCAAATTATGGTCCGAAAGCTCACTGCTTTTCGTCCGCTTTTCGGATCACCCGCGGACCTTAAATCGATCACTAGCGGACCCAATTTTTTTGTCATCCGCTTTTCCCCCGCGGGTGGTCCGAAACGAGTGTCTGAGTAGTGGCTGGCTCTGCAACTATTTATATAGGCCAAATAGGCCTACATCACATCTCTACGACTGGAATGGAACACGGTTGGGTGTCCTTATGGGACTGATCAACGCCGACACCTTCATCTTTGAACAACTTGGAAGAATCGGCAGCGCTCACTCTAATATTTCTGCAACAGAACCAAGTAGATGTGCTTCTTCTCATCTTCATATCTCTTTATCAGTGATGCACAAAATCAAATAACCCTGGAGGAGGAGGGCAAAACAACAATGAACAGGAACGACAAAAACTTTGTCTCTTTATCAATATAACAACTGCAGCGCTTAGACGCCTACCCAGACTTTACAACGTTGGTCTGGCAGAGGGTACATAGGAGATCCCTGCTTGCAGCCAAAGTCCATACCAAACGATGGAATGTCCTGCATTACTTGGTTTGTTCGGCACGATCCTGGTGCGTGCGGATTCGTCAGCAGCTGAAATCGAATTTCGCACCGTCGTTTGGATGATTGTGAGTCTAAATGGTTACCTGATTGACTAGGTTTCCGTCACTTTGCTTCATGCACCAGGAATAACCGTATGTGATCCAGAAAATTTGGTTCGGGGAGAATTGCTCCAAGCCTGGCAACCTGCAAAGAAAAACTTAATATCAACAGCATCGGGTGATTCTTTTTATGAATCGACGAAGATCAAGATCGGTGAAAAAGATAGGGCTTCATACTTGTTCTTGACATGATTTTTGGAAAAATTCTTGGCATTAGTACTACCATACCCATTTTCGTAGAATGGACTCTCAATTTCTTTACTGAGAGATACTTTTCCACTAGGAATTCTGTTCTGTTGGATATCATAATACGAATGATGATATAAATGCACAAACCTCAATTCTTCATGACCCAGCTCACCGACGTATTGCCTATATGCGTTGTATGCAGCCTGTTGACCTGAAAACAAAAACCATTTAATTGCGTTATTTTTGGTAGCTGGAAGTTTCACCTCCTAAATCTGCTATGTTTTCTCCCTGCGTTGTTGCTCCATTTGCACAGTGCACATTGCCGGCCTTCTCTGGGCAACACTGAGTACTGCAAGTACATATAGTAGTGCATAAAAGACTGACTAAACCCAAACAGCCAAGATGTTACAAGTTTATTACGGCTAACGTTTCGGCGAGTCACCTTTTGTCAAAGCCTGGAGGGGAAAAAGGAAGTTCGAGATATCACTCGTTCAAGAACAATTTCGAGTTTCAGCGGTGAATCAGAAGGGTTTCAGGAGTAAAAAAAAACGAAGTTATAAAGTGCACAGTCTGCAACGGGGAGTATATACTACATTGGCGAGACCTGTATACTGCAACGCGAATCGGAAATCTTAACGCGGAGTACCCTCGAAGAGCTGTGGATTGCCTTTATGTAGAAATTCCACGATCAGCAGGAAGAACGCGTGGACGTGACACAGGAGCTGGCAGCGTTCGCTGACCTGTGCGGAATTGGCCCGAAGGCAGTCAGCCAGAGACTCGTTAGGTAAAATTGTTCTTGAGTGAGTGAGTTCTCAAATTCCTCTTCGCTCTTCCGGGCTTTGACGAAGGCGGACACGCCGAAACAGTATACTTGTAACATCTTGGCTATTATTCGACATGCCAATATTTAACGGCAGCCGATCATGGAATACTACAAGTATACTTTGGCAAGATATAGATATGCATCCGAGAACTGGATTTCCATAAAGTTTAAAAAAACAATATAAACGGTAAAACACGGGAAGTATGAGCAAACAAGAAGAGCCTCCTCTGCTAAGGAAAGTCCAAAAATTTTCACTTTGATAATACCCAGCGATTCATTCAAAAATCGTCCTTCGTGCTCAAAAAAGTTGAAAATGTTAGCTATAGAATGTCTGTCTAATTGACAGAAACTACTACAAGTCGCATTGTTCTCACGAGTCGGAAAGATATGCATCAGAACACTCACTAGTTTGGCTCTCTCTACTCTCAGAGTTCGAAAGAAATAAATCTGA
This sequence comes from Nippostrongylus brasiliensis, assembly GCA_030553155.1. Classification (NCBI taxonomy): domain Eukaryota; kingdom Metazoa; phylum Nematoda; class Chromadorea; order Rhabditida; family Heligmosomidae; genus Nippostrongylus; species Nippostrongylus brasiliensis. The sequence goes on from CP130734.1 coordinate 23,378,381, forward strand.
TTGGATGAATCATAAAACCCATCATGAGCAGTGCAGATTCCTTCCGATTTGGTGACTTAGTCATAAAATCCCCTACCCGAATGAAGACTTCGGCTACCCTACAGTACCGGGACGCGCCGCAGTGAAAAAACGGAAGCGGCGCCTTTTTGTGCCGCAAAGCACCGTCGATCCTAGCGTGGTCATCTAACCGAAAATCATAGTGTCACAAATTTATGGAAAATTGAAAAAATTGTACATGAAAAGGTGGAGCTTGAGCTGCTGAGCTCAAGTATTTACTTATTTCACGAATAAATCAATTTTAAATTTTGAAGAAGTTGTCCAAAACAGCGGTTTAGATGCGAAAAGAGCCGCTTGCGTCGTTCTACAGCTGCGGCACGTCTGGAGATGTGCTTCAAACTTGAGAACAAGTTTTTTTGAGATGAGACAGTTTTTTATCCATTCTTTCCGAAAACCCTAAAATCCTAATGTCGGCAAGCATGGCGTCATGGAAATGACAAGGTTTCCAATCAACGATAATTCGTCCCTTATAGCGCAGTTATCGGCATACCTGTATTGGCTGACCACACATTGGGCCATATCGGTGAAGCCGCCTTTTGATTGCGAGTCCATCCATCCACATTGGCTCCATGTGCAGTTCGTCAGAGTGCCATCCCATCCAAATTGAACACCTGAAATAAATGTATTCGTCTCGTTCTGGGGAATTTTCTTTTTGAATTCTTCGATTGTAGGGCCTATTTACCAGATCCACGTCTTGGTGATCTTTCGGAATAGGTAATGTTCTTAACAACGAGGTAAATTTCACCCGGACATTCTTAGGTTTATAACGAACTCTACGAAAACTTAAACCCCTTGTTAAACGTGCAACATTACCAGCTTTCTCTTTGGACGCTTACAGACTGTATTACAGGAAACGGTAAAACGACGAAAGAGTATCGGGATGGATACCGACGTTTCAATAGCATCACTTTCAGGAACAATATCACAGTAATGGACATGTCTTTTGATCACTTCTCGGAAAAGTCGTTTAGGAGCGTTCCAAAGCGGTTTTTTTTTCTTGAATAACTCCCGCAAATGTCAACTATTCGTGAAAAGAGACATATTGTGAGGTGCCAAATGAGGTGCAGCTGCCCGAGCTCTATCGTTTGGTTTATAAATTATCCACATCTGACCAGGACCAGAGAAGTCCGACGAAGCAGCGATAATTAAGCCAGACAACTTCGGGCTGCGTCGTCGCACGCGAAAGTTAAATCAGAGAAATATATGTATATTTTTTACAAATATTTGAATTTCAACAAAGTTATTGAAAAAAAACCCGCTTTGGAACGCTCCAAAGCGTCTTTGTCGAGAAGCGATCAAAAGACGTGTCCGGTGCTGTAGAATATCATGCTATCTGAATGCATATTCCGAGTCGATCAGGTTAGGAAGCAGCGTTGTGGGTAACATGTCATCAAACTCCTCGTGTTGTCAATTGAGCTTCATACCACGGTAAAGTCCTTGCCACCAACCTTCGTCATCAAATCCATGAGTCAGTTCGTGACCGCCTGTTCCGCCCTGACCGGCATAGTTGTACGCCTGTGGGTAGTTGAAGCTGTAAGAGATATAATATTCAATTTATCATGTTCATGTGGGATTTTTCATTAGAATATGGATCACTTGTAATAGGGTGGATTCCAGATAGCGTAGGGGAACGTGATTGAGTTCCTCTCAGGCTGGTACCATGCGTTCACCATAGCGGGTGATTGCAAGAAATTCGATCTGCAAATTTAAGGACCTTATATCGACACAACTCTCGAAGACCACATATATCGTACCGATCTCCTTTGTTGTCGGGTGCGACCAGAAGTCGGAATGCTTCTCGGTTTTCCAGTCCCGCTTTCAGAATGTTCATGATCGTGTAATAGTCGGTCTTGTTCTTGTTATAAGCAGTGATTATTTTGCCATAGTCAGCCTTAACTATATTCAGTAATCACATGGTGTGGGTTTTTAGCATAAAATCGATACGTTATGATAGGCGTCAACGTTTGTGGTATCCTTGAAGTCACCAAACATCGTCTTGGGCCAACCATAGTTCTTTAGCAGTTGGTCAGCTGAAATATGTTGAAATCTGAAAAATTTAGGCGATTGAACGGATTCGATACTAACATTTATACTTGGCGGCAGCCTTCGAGTCGTCAGTCATCCAATCCAACGTTGCAATCATTGCCTAAATATGTTTCGTGATTGAGTGGATACTACTGTATTTCGCAAACCAAGTACGTCCTCTATCTTGAACTTATTCCCTTCTTTATTCATGTCCATTCATACCGACATATTCCGAGGGGACTGTGAAACGTACCTGGAAGTTAGAGATGACGAGGTTGGTCTGATGGGTGATGTCCTTGACCACAGCGTCTCGATTTGTTTGTGACTTGACGTACACGTATCCTGAAAGTCACTTCTTCCACTTTATTTTGTGTTCAACTCATTCATTGGGAGGGTTGAACCACTCATTCCCAGGAAGAAAGAAGAGGAGAAATTGTGAATTCTAGTGAATTGTAATGGGAACGGCGTATCATTTACAAAAGATGGTAGACGAGTATAGATTTCACCAATATACCGTTAGGTCAGTATGAAACAAAGTGTTCAATGATCTGTATCGTGGCAAAAAACTCCTGCTTTCAAAAAACCACCAATTCATCAATATATGACGAAGATCGAGCATCTTCCAAATTTGACTAATACTTCTTGGAAGAGGTGCCTTATGGACCAGGTGATTATGGTTCAACAACTTTGGTGTGATACTCGTACCCAGTCCACCGCTACTTTCCCTTCCATTCCCATTTATTTCTTCACAACGTCAATCCCTAGTAAGAGTAATGGACGGTGTCGGTGTCCATTACTCTTACTGGGGTTAAGGATTGACGTTGTGAAGAAATAAATGGGAATGGAAGGGAAGGTAGCGGTGGGCTGAGTCCGAGTATCACACCAAAGTTGTTGAACCATAATCACCTGGTCCGTAAGGCATGTATGCCATGATGAGATCCATACATCCAATGGAAGCATCCTGATCGTCGAATTTTCTCGAATATCGGCGTCCGACTCTGTAAAACGAAGGGATGTTTCTAAGAGCTGACTCCACTTACAACACTTACCGTGTGACTCCTCGTCCTCTCCTTTGCGCATAGGGCACGTAGTCCAGCTGCTGGACAACATCCCGATACGCTCCTTTCAGGAATTCAGCGTTGTCCTAGAGAAAATTCTGCAGTCTTTGAGGCACAAAGAAAATGGGAAGTGAAAGGGAGTAAAGAATGGGCAGGAACAATTGCTGTTATCGTACCTAACCAAAGAGGTTGTATGGGTTGCAAAAGGCACTGGTTGAAAATGTGAAAGCTCGAATAACGAAAGCTATTCTTACTATATAATTAGCGAAACCCAGTTCTTTATTTGGATGGATGGATAGATGAATGGCGATTCATTTTTCAAATGATTGGTGGTGGTTTTATCACTGCTTATCACTGAGATCATTTTGAAAATCACATTCTATGATAACGCAATCACACTTCATCCACCTTATGTTGTTTGCCGAGGTCAGTCTTATTTCTTTTAAAATGGATTGAGCGAACGGGGGCTGGGTATAAGTGAGTAAAAGCGGGATAAGTTAGGAAAGTAAGTGAATATGTAGAAAGTGCGTCAAAACTTGGAATACTGTCGAAATTCCAATTGACCAAAGTGTGGCTTAACTCGGCTTACGGTATAGATTGATGTATTTATTTATTTACTAGACGAAGTTAGGGAACAGACGTTCGGCGTCCGACAGGCCGATGAAAGGCTGGTTGGTAAAATAACTGGAGTCGAGCGTACGGTATCATAATGATTTTACAGTTTTTGCATGGAGGTTGCACAAATGCAGGTATAGTTATGGGTATTCAACGAATTTTCTTTCTAATCTACTATTACGTCATCAATAGTTCTTTCTCACAATTTCACATTAGAAGCCCCTTGCTCTTGTATCGATGGTGCCCACTTTACAGCAGAAGTTCATTACAGTTCAAATGTACCGCAGCCTCATCAATATAGAACTCTTATCAAGAGAGGTAACCTAGTTTAGCAATTTCTGTATAGTTTCACATGTTTTCCGTGCGAGCAGCATGCAGAAGTGGAGCGGTACTTGTATAGCCACGCACTACGGGTAGCATTTTTGAATTCAAAGCGCTTCGAATACAAAAAAATGTGATAACTCACAAACAGAAGCTGGGTTATGATGTAGTTGACAACGGTGTTTTGATCAACACTGTTTCCTGCGAATATGGCGTTCAACCAGGCGAAATACGACGGTTGTGACAGCACCACCTTAATTAACGAATTTTTACTATTTGGCTGATGCACCATATTATTCTGTTCGAACCAAATGTGTAGATCTACCTTGTTGGAGACAATGCTCGTTGCGTTCTCTACGGATGACAGGAGGTTGAGTAGGTAACTATCCCAAGCGATCGACGGATAGGCTTTTGTTAGCGTTGTCAATGTGTAGACATTGTACTGCTGCTCGTAGTTTCTGGAAAAGATAGTATTAGTGAGGAGGTAGGGTAATAGGTAACTGACATGGGGTTTGTTTCGCTACACCTCAAGGTTGCTACGCGTTGTCCCCACTTACCCCTTTATTATATATCACCTTTCTGCCACTTTTGTCATTCTCATCACGACTGTTCGCAGCAAGTGATTACAAACCGACAAATAGCGGAGGAATCCGATAGAAAGAGTCATCCACTGAATTGTAAAACGAACCAATCTCATGCCAAATAATTTTTCCGAAGTCATTCGCCCGTTATAACAACTGTTCTTCCTTTTTAGAGCTCGTAGAATCAAATTAATATATCAATTCTTGCCTCAACTCCTCGTCAGGCCACGTTGCCATGGCAATTGACGATTCGAAGCCGGCCACAGCTTGGGCAGCCTGAAATCAGGATTCTTTGCCGAGAAGTCTATCGTCCAATCGTGCCACCTACACTCTTGATTGTGGCGGACAGTGGTTTCACATCGTCTACGACATCAGCAGCAAACAGCAGCATCATCTTTTCGATGCTGGCAGCTCTGCCCTCCAATTTGTCAACGAATTGTGGCAGTACGTAATAGTCTCTCGGCATGGAGAGCGATGGCTGGAATTATATATTTATTTAATATGTACGTTACAGTCTAAGAAAAACGACCGAGAGTCTATTCTGAGTCTCACCCTCCCCAAGGTGCCGCCGAGATCACTAAAAATACGGTAGGCACACTACTCCAAAATCATCTTATTACACATGTAATAAATTGTCTACAACTACCGACTAGTTTCTTCCCATGTTGCTTTTTTAGCTAAGAAAAGTCACCAGAGTGGAAGATGTCATAGGCGCAGTCAGCAACTTTTCTGGCTTGCAGCCTGTTCTACAAGTAGAAGGCGGCTGACCTGCCCGTCGGATGCGACATTGCTAGCTAACTACGGTGATTGTGTCGTGAAAGTAAATTATCTGGATGTTGAGTAAGAAACTAACGAGTAAATAGACCAGAAACGGCTCAAGGCTCTGTTACCACCCTTTAGAAGCCTGATTTGTAAAATTGTGATTGGCTACCCTGTCCTGCCAAGCTACGTACTCGTATGTTAGTTAAAAACTGAACAACTGCTTTTTAAATCCACCTGTGACACGTAAAGAGCATTTCCAGCCACATTCTTGTAGTCGACTGATACCCACGAGCTCAGCAATGTTCCCAGAGCATGATTCTGCTCGAAAGAACCGGCGGCGCCGAATGTGTCAACATTCGCCTTGAGCTTCTGATTGAGAAACGGAACGCCGCCAAACCTGTAAATGACGTGATAGTGCGCTGGACAGTGATTAGAACATCCAACTTCTTCCTTATTGTATGAAAATGCTATGCAGCTCTGTCGATCGAGCTTTGTTGCCACACCGTAATGATGCATGTTGCTGATGATGCTGTCAAATGATGTTGTTCCTGTTTACACCCCAAGGGCAATATTAATCGTCACTCACAATGATTCCATGTCTGCATGTGTCAAGCTTTCGTGATGCAACTTTTACAGGATGTAGGGTCCCTTGTAGGTACTCGAAAATCATGCTTAATTTTTTCTCTGGGCACCTCTGTGATGGGAAAAACGGCTGCCGAAGAAAAATGGAAGACGAGCTCGGTAGCCGTTTTTCCCATCACAGAGGTGCCTAGAGAAAAAATGAAGTATGGTTTTCGAGTACCTACAAGTGACCCTACAGCCTGTAAGAGTTGCATCACGAAAGCGTGGCACATCCAGACATGGACTCCTTGTCAGTAGAAAACATGATCTAAGGCAATGTGTGTCTGAGAACAGCTTTGTATGTTCTTACGAAGGGATCGGAGATTGTACGTGGTAAATGAGTTTATGTAGGGCTCGCAGCGGCAAATGCAGTGGACAGACAGGTCTTGTGTTGTTATCACACATAAATGAACATCTTGCCGGTAACGAAAAGGGAACATAACAGTACCGCGATGAAGGCACCGACTTGAAGTGCATGACAGGAATGGTTTTTCCTTCAAGAAAGGTATTCCATCATATGAGGTCGTGGCACAGTTAAAAAAGGCATAGAAAGGGTTTTGAATTGCCTCAATTTATTCGCCTATGAATAAATCCTAACTAAATGAGCGGCTTTCGAGCGGCAATGGCAAATACCAATTTCACCGTTCTGCGGGTTTCGAAATAACTGATGTGAATCAATCGCGTCTATCGGCAGTCAGAGTATGTAGTGACGTCCCACCCCGCCGTGGATCGCGGAGCAGTTCATCTTATTTTTCCCATTTTGACGATATCGTGAATAGATTTAAAAAGTTCGTCATAAATGTTAGTGAGTGTTCGACGCTGACCGCAGACAGCGTGGGACACCTATTTCGAACTTACAATTTTAAGCTTTTGATGTCCATGGAAAGGTAAAAAGTCGGCTACCCCAAAAAGCTAATAATCTCGCTTGCCAGAACAGCATAACATGAGCATAATGAATGGAGCGATTTTCACCATTTCGTCAATTCCGCGAGGATTTGTTTTGAGTCGTCAAGGGAGTGCTCCAAGTTCGCATTGACCACACACGCATCGAGAGCCTGAAATGGGTACGCCGAAATCTTGGGTTTCTAGCGAAGACCTCACAGTGGACGAAGGTGCTCCCCGTGGTCATTTGCTCGGCTGGCGAAGGCCCACAGCGTTTGTTTGAGCTAACGAAAGGGCGACAAATCTTGGAAGAAAATGCGCAGGTTTGCGGAAGAAATCTTCCGGCGGCGCCACTGCCGCTGCCGCTGGAAGGAATGTTGAATTTTGGGCACCAAATCTGTGCATTTTCTTCGTAGATTTGTCGTCCTTTCGTTAGCTCAAACAAACGATGTGGGCATTCGCCAGCCGAGCAAATGACACCGAAATCACATAGGATCAATGAGGAGTAGCATCCTTCCAAAAAACTCGAACGACCTGTAAGTTTGCCTACATGAAGCGCCACCGGACTGCGCTACTAATGCAAAGGAACAAATTCGATCAAGGACGTTAATTATTGATTGCGCTTCAATTTTGCGTTTTCGCTGCGCGGCGTCTAAACGAGTCCTATGAGATATAGATATGGGCTTACGTACCGCTTTGGTGATTCGTTCCGTCAGCGACCACTTTTTGGCGTCGTTCACATCGACACTCTGCAGAGCTTTGGCAATCTGCGCATTCACATCAACCTGTGCCTGGTCATACGTGCCGAGTCGACTTTGACCAAGTGCTGTGAGGTTCACACTGGCGAGGAACTAAAGCAGGTAGATCGAAGAAAGATAAAGATATGAGAACGAAGAGGTGCACATATAGGAGCTGTGTCCTCGCCAATCCTTACACGAACTGCTGATCCTTGTTTGGTAAAAAGTCGGATTTGTAGCTTACCTTATTGCATGTGAACGCGTAGAAATCCTGGCACGGGTCGACGCTCTGATCAAGACCATTGAGTAGGTAGGCAGCGGCTTGCTGAAATACCACTTTTATGACTAAAATTCAGCACCAACTGAAGGCACTGCACATTTGCCTGTGATTGATTCCACCTATTCGGACGATAATGGTGTGCACGAAATACCGGCCTTTTCTTGAACTTGAACTAATGAATTATTCAAGGGAGCTTGAACTTGAACAAAAGAACTCCTTGTTATCGATTTCTTATTCATTTCATGTGTTTCAATCGCGAAAATGATGAAGAAATCAATCTGAATACGCACCCAGACCCATGAGTTGGAGAGGAACAAGGCAGAAGAAGTCTACCTTATCGAAAACGCCCCTATGTTATGAAAAACGATATTTGTCCACATTTTTGAAAAATAATTGCTTTGCTTCTAGGCAAGAAATAGCTATAGGAGTTCAGCGTAAAATCATCGTCCACATCGTTTCCGTCTGAGTAAATTTTATTCACTCATTTATCTTTATTTTTTAAATCAACTTTCGGCAAGCAGCAAAACTATTACTTTTTTCTATTGATTTAATTTCCCTAGGATAAAGTCACCTTGAGCATTTGTTCAGCACTCAGTGAAGCGTAAAAGAATAGTACATGTCAAGACCGGCTTACCGTCCAGGCAGTAGAATTGTTTGATGGTCCGATATTCGGGCAGTACTGAGGAGAAGCCGGAGTTGGGGTCGGCGTGGTACCGTTGTTGTTCTCCGTGTTAATGTTGTTGACTTTTGTTAGGATGATAATGTTGAGCACCAGCGAAGCAATAGCCAGCGCTACTGCGGCGAGCACCGTAACTGAAAACACCAATCAAGGATTTGACTCTTGAATTCAATATGTTCTACTTAAAAACGACGAATTGCAACGAAGATTAGATGGGCCCAAGAAGTAACGCAGGCTAAACAGTTGAACGCCGCTTTGATTCGGTTCGCAGAACGTGGATTCGAATGATTTCTCCATTGTCTATTTTCGTATTTCCGGTGACAATGACGCTTCAAACGAAATTCACCGAAATTCTCAGCCACAAAATTATTAAAACACAAGAAATCGACTTTCCCTCTCGAATTGACTTGGGAAATCTATATTTCGAATTAATGTTGATGTTTACTGCCTGTCGATTTGTTTAACATATAAGCCTTGCACATGGCTTGTTCATGTAAATAAATAAATAAATAAATAAATATACATATGACTAGCCAATTTTTTTATGCAAGGCAACATTACAGAGATTTGGAATTCACCTTCACAGGCTATGCATCAGGAAGAGCTTTGAACGATTTTTCGTGGTTTTTGAGAAATCTTTCCGGTTTATCATCCAGCCTACTGGCGTAGCAACTCCAAATATGCAGGACCACTGAACATTCAGATTTCATCTAAAGCACACTCATCGCTGTACAAAGCATACCGTTGTTTGCCGAACTGCTCAGGTTTCCTTATCACCACGTATTCCGGCTTGACTGTTTCTGCTCACCCTGTGGGTTAGAAGAAAGGCGTCATTGCAGTTCGATCAATGCAATGGATCACTCTAGCCCAAAAAGTAGCAGGAGAAATGGCATTCTTCTTTAAGGTTTTGAACAAAACAGTCGAAGTTGAAGAAAATTTTTGCCAAAAAATTAGTTTCTGTTCTGAACGAATTTGAGTATATTATCGCGTATAGAATGCACAACTTCCCGAAATTTCGTATGTAGCACCCATTGCTCCGTTGGAGTCAGCCATATTATTACCAGACTTGCCTACGAAGACAAAAACACTGACTTGTAAAGGTATAGGAAGAGGCATCGGCGTTGATCAGTCCCCTAAGGACGAGCCGTCGCATTGAAGTTCAATTCAGTATTCAGTGAGGCACGGTGAATGCGTATTTGGTCTACACAATGAGTTGCATGGGCAAATAGCTATTACAAATCAGTATATTAACCTTCCCAAGCAAGTACGGTACCAATTTACCCGACCGCGGAGGTATATGGTGTTTGAATAACCCGGGCAAAGATCGATCGTTCGATCGTTCCACTTTCTGTACCGTCTCTTACCACTTCACCATGCGCTCCGTTTACACATTTTTTATTGGAAAAATATGAATACCATTGCTACTAGTGTGATATGTACGTCATTACTCCACAATAACACTATTATTAAAATTACTGACCAATTACTTACTAATTATTACTAATCATGTCGAAATAAAGAAGAAACTCTTCCATCATCATCACACGTCACTTGTCCAAGGCATTTCGTGAGCCTGACAAGGTTGTGCCACAGTCGACGTGATTAGCGCAAACAAAACAGACCACACCGAGGTTGCTCAAATACCCGCCGAAGGACCCGATGAAGTAAAATAGCATATCGTCGACCAGAATTACCTACATCTATAGTACAATGAAGTGTCATTCCGACAGAAAACAAACTCTGCTTAGAGAGCGGAATTAGAAAGCCTGTTCAGTGTGGCAGACGTCATTCCTGTCCGCCATAAAAAATCGTCTTGAACGAAATAGATTGTACGATGAAGTCTAAACAACCATCAGTTGCCTAATCTGCTCTTCTAGTGAAAAAGGAGAAGGATGGCACGTTGTTTACCTGATGAAGTGCAACAGCTCTGGAGATGAGTACATCGAAGAAACAGCTTATCCTTATCATGTCAGGGTTAGGTAACACCTAGATAGAGAGGATAAGTTCATTTCGAGGTCACGTTTGAAATTTTGGTATGTAACACCCCGAGGACTGTCCGCAGAACCCGAGGGGAGTCTGAATTCAAACCAAGAGCTCTTGGCTGAACCGTAGGGGCGTACACTTCGATATAACCCGAAGCTCACCACAAACATTACTCTTAGGTCTTAGCCAGGTTTTGGTCCCTCGGGTTTTCTGAACGTGCTCTCGTCCTCTACGCTAGAAGGGTTGCCGCTCATGGTGTCTTCGAACTTTCGCGAAGATGGCGGCAATGTTTGATCTGGTAGTCTGCGCCTATGTTTCTTCATTTTCAGACTCTCGTGAACGGATGAATAAGAGTAAAAGGCAAAGGTAGGGTCGCCGTCGTCGATCAGTAGCCTAAGGGCGTGCCGCCGCATTCGTGTTCCATTCAGAATCGTAGTGGCATGGTGAATGCGTATACGGCCTATACAATGACTTAGAGGACCAGCCTTCATACCAAGTCAGTGTCTCTACTTCCCAGACAGGATTGGTACCAATTTACCCTAACCCGGAGAAGGGCTTGGATGTCCTGTCAGGGATCTATCGCCTGATCGGGCGGGTATCAGCAGCACTTGTGACGCTGCACCATGCGCATCCGTCCTTAATCTTAGGCTGTGAAATATTCTGTCGTTTCCTCTTGATGTCGAACACCAAATTCGAAAGGTGGCCTGATTGGATATAAAACTGTAACTATAAGAGGATAGGTTTTGTGGAAGGTTCAATTCAACGAATACAGACCTCACTGTGCATTTTCGAATTTCGAATACATTGAAGAATCCGGTTAATTGTCAGCTGAGTTATAGCGTTTTTCAAGAAGCCGATTAATTAAGATAGGAATTTTTTTTGCAACAGGAGATGGTTGGGCATAAAAATTCTGTGCGCTCTGCAAAAAACTCTATACCTACTTCCTGCTTTTGAGGAGGTGCGCACAACAATTATGTGAAGCTCACCAGGATTACTATGTGAAATATAATAAATCCAATCATAACAATTGTGAAATTGTGCGAAGAAAACTCACACGCGGTGAAGCTGAGAAGCTTCGACATGGAGGTGTTGGCAGCCTTGGGTTACTGCTTATCGTGTTTCGACCACTATCAGTTAGCGAAGAAACTCTCATCGAGATTGATCACAGTTTCTGATAAAGGAAGCAATTCTTGGACGACTCTAAATCATTCTTACGCTGGAAACATTGCTCGCGACCTGAAAATAAGCCATCCTCCTTTTGAGATGGGGACACATTCTTTTCGCTATTTGCCACATATTTCTCATTCTTTGCGAGAACTTTTAACTGAACACGAAAATCGAGTTGTTTAAAAACTAATAATTCAACATGTCGGAGGTAGTACGGTACACCAAAATGGTTCACGTGGGTAGGAAAATTGACACTGGTAAATGGACTAGATATTTAGATGACTGAACGTGCGGACCGCAATGCTCTATTTGAACAGCTCATATGAATCATGGATAGGAAAGTTGACATTGGGCAACATGTTGGCTAAGTTAGAAAGTGAGGCCGTCTTTTTTCTTCTGCTCTGCGTGGTTTTTCACATTCAAACTGTTACCCCCCCCCACTAGCAGAAAGCTTGTTACTATGTGTGATACGCTCGAATGTACCGAACTGGCAAAGACAATAGAACCATCAGCGAGGACTTACTTAGATTCTTACACGACGTTCACTGAACGCGCCGGACCCAGCATGATTTCAATTCGCATCTTTGCCTTGCAACTACATCCAGTGTTGGATTATGGGCGGCGGTTTGAACGGCAGCGTCACCATCTTTTTTGTCGAGCGATCGACTTTTATGCTCACATTATGACTAATCCATCGATACTTGACTTTCGATGTGTATTGCGCAGGGTCTCGCAAGACATCTGCCTTAGATCGGAGCTGCAAAGTCTGGCTCAGTGTTGGTATAGCCGGGTGAATTTCAGAAGACACCACTCCAGTGTACTATGTGTGACTTGCAACGGGTTCTCCGTGGCTGACGTATCAAGTTACGTCCCAGTCGCGTAGCACAGAGTAGGAGGAACTGTCGAGTCGAACAAATGAGCACAGAGGTCAGCATCCTTGAATTGAGACCTTCTTGAGAGACCCATAGGCTGATGGTGGAGCGACCACGCGGCTCTCCTTCTCCTGATGAGTTCTTCCTTGACTTGCCCATGCAGTGGTTCATTCATAGGCTGCGGCAGAGGCGCCACTAATTTCAGTGACAAAAGGTTTTATAAGGGTGATCAGTGAACTTCCCCGACGATTCTCAACATGACGTTTTTGGCCTTGTAGGGCTTGCAACGGGGATTCCAAAAATGTGCTTTGTTTTAACAGAATGGAAATGGTCAGCCCAAAACAAAAACCTTGAACGCTAACCGGCGGCGAAAGGGCTTCTACATAGGTTACAACCCATACAGTGGTATATAAGCTCAGCAGTTGCATGTAGAACTCTCAATCTGATAGCCGGGGTCCGGATCCAATGCCAAGCTCATCTTTTGCATTCATACCATAGGTACCAAATTCCGCTTCTCTTGTGATTTATGGGTGGAATCACGCTTGATGCCCTTTGGGCGTTCTCTGCTATGGCCAGCAGAGAACGCCCAAAGGGCAAGGTCTAGAAACGATTATGTGACCCATACTCACCGTAGCTTACGGCAATCGACCACGAATCCAGAAACAAATGTCAAATTTGGAATCAGGACCCCGAATAACCTCCGTAGGCGAAGTTTCGCGAAATTGGTGGTTTTGACCTCATCAGCTTCAGTTATCAATACGAGCCCTAGCAAGTAGACGTCAGTGACAGTTGGAAAAACCGACGTGGGATTTGTGAACTGTGGATTCGTCGACGTCACAAACGATCTTTCTTGATATATTTTGAACAAAGCTTATTCAAAATCAGAGTCCTTGTGTCCTTCAGAGTCCAAAAAATCTCAGCAACTGAACCTTCGTACAACTGAATCGGCACCAGTGATAAACTGAAATAACTAAGTATCTCTGAATTCACCAGGAATTGTACTTTGTTCTTTGCAGGCTCAGTGAGTTGATATTGTTTATAAGATGTTATCATGTAAAAGCCTTAGCCCGTTAGTCGTTCAAGTGTGAGCAATGTTTATCATATCCACTGTACAATGAAGCTTTATCTGATGATTGCTCCATGCATTCCAGCGGGGCGCTTCAATACAAAGGCGTCGGGAAACTTTAAATAATCAGTCTTCTTCTGATTTTCACTACTCTCCTTAGCTTTAATCGTCTTCTAATATATAATTTAGGTATACTTATTGCGCTGTAAGCGGCTGTTATTCTTTTTGCACTATCATCGGCACTATAAGGAAAGGAAAGCATAGCTGAGTGGGCTTTTCTATTCTTGCTGTTCTGATATTTCTATATTCTTGATTCTTACTTCTTATTTTGTTTCGTTATATTATATGTATGAAAATCCCTAGATAAAGGCTTAATTATCCAAGTTTGAGGATCGAGTCGGAAGTCTAAAGCTCCGCGTGGCAAGGATATTCAATACGGCTGTACTTTTATACTACTACTCAGTATTCCCACAGTACGAGTCTCGACAGTCCAGTTGATGCATTGGCCAAAAATAGAACCCGGGCCGCCCGCTTGGCAGGCGAGCATTCTACCATTGAACACCTGATGCTGGTCTGATCGAGAGACATTACGAAAGTCGTTAAGATCTATCCGTTTAAACGAGAAGCCTGCTTGAGAACGATGGCAAACGACTCAATGGTAACAGAAATCCGTATTGTATGGAAAGATCTTCAACTCATTTGCGAGTAGGAAGCGATTCTCTACGCACGCAGCACGCAGCTATGGATTTATCGACAGTAAGCGATGCCCTCACGCTGGTTCCTGTACCGGGGAAAAGTGTTCGGCCATCAACAGAACGTCGATGGTCCTGGAACTACGCAAAGCCTAGAACTACTCCGGAGTTACGGGCTGCGATGAAAGCCGCGGAAGTCCCGGTTGCGGTTGCTTTTACTCCAGCTCGGGATGTCATTCCTACAGGATCTACCTGATTACAGACAACGGCGACATTTTCAAATTCTGTCGATGCACTAGATGGACAGAGTTAATTCAGCTGCTCGTGACATTAGGTGATGCAGATATAATAAAGTCACAAAAACAATTTCAAGCTCTTACCCATTCAGCCGAAAAAAAACTATCATGGTTAACACTTACGTTGTCCTCTCTTGCCGTGCCACCTTCACCCATCTTAGCAGCACGTTTCTTACGAATGGAAAGCAGACAGCTCTAGCGCCAAGGCACTATTCTCCTCCGTTAGCCTCAAAACGTGGAGCGACGCCAGAAACATTATTTATGATGTGGACGAAGACTGTACATGCATACCAGCAGAAGAAAAAATTGATTGCAAGAACATCAATCTGACGTCCTACAGTAGTTCGCGAAAAGATATGTCACCTTGCATTTTTGGGTGCAGATCGCTGAAACCGAAAGGAATTTGATTCCAGTTAATAGTTCTAATAACTCTCATTGAAAATACACTAATATGTGCCCTTGTTAGAAATTCTAGATTTTTTTAGAAATTTTTGAACTCGTTTTCATGTGCATTTTTGAACGAATATATCTTAGGAACCACTGAGGTTCTGCATGTCTTGTGATGATATTCTGATAGAGCATAATTAGCTTATTCTTATAGGTTATAAATTTTAGTTTCAAGTCATTAAAAAACCATAGATTTTCTTGCGTGAATTTTTTATGTCAAAAAATGGTGAAATCTTGAGAGAGTCTTCCATATAAAAATCTATATCTTAGTAACTTGTGAATGAAATTGCATCAAACTTGGGCGTATGATAGCATAAGATATTCTCTTCCTAACACATTTTGAAGTTTCAAAAACTGCCTTCCGTTTACAGAGAAAATTATTCTTGAAGTTGCATTTACATGAACGGCCGTTTTAGGAATACCCGGAGGGCATTTGGCTACAGATTTCTCTAGCGCATAGCGGACTTGTTGCTTGTTAGATTCTCAACAGGTAGCTTTATAATTCCCACTCTTCTGCAGAAAATCGTCTTCCAGTTAGAAATGTTGTATGCGCCACTGTTCCCGCCACCGTACACCATGCGCGTCAGTGCGGTAGTTTCAATCGGTCTAACTAGAAGACGATTTTCTGCACAGGAGTGGGAATTATTTCGCTACCTGGTAAGGACCTAACAAGCAACAAGTCTACTATGCATTAGAGAAATCTGGAGCCAAATGCCCTCTGGGTGTTCTTAAAACAGCCGTTTGTGTAAATGCAATTTTAAGAGCTATTTTCTCTGTAAGTGGGGAGCAGTTTCTAAATCTTTGATATCTGTTAGGAAGAGAATATCTTGCGCTATCAAACACCTAAGTTCGATGCAATTTCATTCGGTAGTTACTAAGATATAGAATTTTATATAAAAGTCTGTCTCAAGATTTCAGCATTTTTTGACAATAAAAAATTCACGCAAGAAAATCTATGGTTTTTTAATGACTTGAAACTAAAATTTATAACCTATAAGAATAAGCTAATTATGCTCTATCAGAATATCATCACAAGACATGCGGAACCTCACTGGTTCCTAAGATGTATTCGTTCAAATATGCATATGAAAACGAGTTAAAAAAATTTCTAAAAAATTCCAGAATTTCTAACAGGGGCACATATTTGTGTATTTTCAATGAGAGTTATTAGAACTGTTAACTGGAATCAAATTCCTTTCGTTTTCAGCGATCTGCACCCAAAAATGCAAGGTGACATATCTTTTCGCGAACTACTGTACATTCGCGAACCGGCTCGCAGTATAACGCAGATCCGCCCAAACGTGGAACTTAATGTTGCTGCGCAGAGGCTCATCGCAAAGATTCCACAACTTCCTACAGCAAATTCGTCTTAAGAATTCATCTACGGTTTAGGATGGTAGAAATGCAGCAAAAGAGCACAAGCGATGGTTTAGTGCAAATCCACTAACATGATGCACAGTTACGACGAATTCCTGAGAGAGCGGGAGTACTTCCCTTCTACGTGAAGTTGAAGACGTTATTCTGTAAGCACAAAGACAAGCAGCAGGAGATCGTGAGGAACACGGAGAACCTCGTTATGGCTCACGAATGGTACCAAATATTTACTAGTGGTAGAACACGAGGTAGATGAGCTGTCAAGACTTGAAATCTTGCGTGACCTGAATGAAGAGGTTTACAATGAATCGACCCGGCCAGACCAGCCAGGCTATCCGAACGTCGAGGAAGTCCACCGCGATTTCTCGAAAGAACTATATCGAGCATAGCACGTCGTCAATTATTATTTTTTATTTATTTACTTATCTCCATAACTCGCAACAATGTCGGTACTGTTGGTGCCACGTGAGTTGTAACTTCATGTATGATACGCTTCCACTGCAACCTGTTCGAACCCCTTTTTTTGCTTCCTCCAATGTTAGCATTTTCCATTCATGCAGTTACCTATTTTTACGGTCCGTCGGCAGCGGATCAATCCAAGCTTGGAGTGCGATGGAGTAATCCGGGGCTTGGGACCAGCAATGGGGGAGTAAGACGGCCTTCTGTAGTTGTATTTCGAGCTTGCACTGCTGCTAGAGAACTGTGCGAAGGTTGGCTGGTACAGTCAATTAAGTCATCTGGACAGTCTGCTAGCTGAAGAATGGTCGACTTAAGAAAATGGCAAAGCTCGAGTCCCACTAAGCCAAAAAACAAGAAGACAAGGCACTGATCTAAAAGCAAGCGTGGAGGAATTGAATCTCCAATCGTATTAGGAAAATGAAGAAAACCATCGGCAACGTTGTATCCACCATGGAAACTTTATAAGTGGAGGTGAATAGCGTTAACGACACACTAAGAAACCTAGAGGCCAAAACAGAAACCTTTAAAAAGGATACGAATGAAAAATTGACGACCTCAACAACGAACAGCACAATACCATCTCGCGAGTACTAGAGAGCATCAACGAGAAGCATGTCGCTCTGCTGAAGAGGTTGGAAGAAGTTAATGCGGGACGACCTCAAGAAGAGCCAGCTCAATATCGAAAAGAGGCAGTCCAAGGATGCGCTGGAGAACAGAATAGGAAGGAACCACGCGATAGAGAACTCACTGGCAGCCAAAGAAGTTGCGAAGACACATCTACGGTTGAAACGATTCGGCATTACCATAGGCGCATGGAGTATAACAAGGAGCAGTTATGCGAGATCGAAGAATTTCTACGAGAAAATTCCATAAGCGAAAGGAACTTCGGAGAAAGGTGAATGACGTTCAGAGAAAGCGACATGAGATGTGTATACTATGGAAGCAGAGGATCGCACTATTCGGACGCGTGTTACGTACATCGCTCTATCGATGAAAGACTCGACCTATTGAAAGACGAAAATCGTTGTTTGAGATGTCTAGAGCAACACGAAGGAGAACGATGCAGAAGGGTCCCCAAGTGTTTCTTCTGCAATTTCAACAAGTCCAAAGGCGAAGGGCACGTCACTGCTCAGCATTGAAGTATCTGTAGAAGGTCAGAGGAATTTGCTAGAGCCGCAAAATGATCAACGACGAGATCGAGCACTGCTACCGACATCTGGACCAGCTTGGAACAGTCGAAGCGAATCAAGCCGGACCTCCAGGAGCGTCATGGGACTGACTTATAAGTTAGGGCGGGGAATACTGAAGTAATTCAATATCTCTGAATTCACCACAAATTGTACAATGTTCTTTGCAGGATCACTGCCTTGGTATTGTTTATAAGATGTTATCACGTAAAAGCCCTAACATGTTAGTCGTTCAAGTGTTAGCAATGTTTACCATATCCGCTGTACAATGGTGCGTTATCTGATGATTGTGCCATGCATTTCAATATAAAGGGAACGGAAGACTTCAATTGAGAAGTCTTCTTCTAATTTTTCCTATTCTCCTTAGCTTTAATCATCTTCTAATATATGATTAAGGTCACCTTATTTCACTATAAGCGGTTCGGTTTAACTGCCCAAGTTTGAGGGCCGAGTCGGCACACACTAAGAGACTCGACACCTCAAGTGAGGCTGACCTGCACGTCGCGATGATTCGATGATTCCGGCTGATTCGACGTCGTGCGCGCCTGCGATTTAGATCCACTTTGACCACCTAAAATACAATGAAAACCATGACTAGCAGTCACACCATGCCCCTCTTGTTCAAGAAAAAAATGTGGAGAAGGATGATTCTTCATTCCATCTCCCATCAAATTTCTCTCTTTCCAATCAATGTTCATTTCGACTTGTTTATTCAGGGATTAATTATTTGATGGGCTATTTGAGGCTCTGAGGAAGTTAGATAAACTATCATCACAGTTCTTTGAATACAACGAAGAGACCTCCATCAGATTCGCGCTTTCGTGTAATATGTTGCTTCGTTCTGAATAGCAAATAAAAACACTAACAAACCGCACATGTTAATTACCAAAATTACCAACCGTATATAACCGCAGTTAGAGGCGTCGAAATTATTGGAATCAACTGAAGTTTGTGAGTTGGTTGGAAGATATACAGAAAATCCCACCAGATTCTTTCGTTTTTATTGTCACTTCTCAAATAAATCCAGAGTAAAAATTGAAGCAATGGAGAATACTTTCTGAAATATTTGGGGGATTTTTTGTGGCATGTGTTCATGTTTTTCGAAAGCCGAGCTACATTTCCATCAATTATGGCTCCATGGCTTTGATCCTTTTTTTGGAAACGATTAATCTACTTGGTCTTTTACTTCGAGAGTTTAAAGGGTGGTCCAGAAAGATGAACCGTTTCTATGTAGTCACGTTTTTATGACGGTTATGGGGTCTATAAAGGCAGAAGTGGCTGAGATCTTGACCCTTAGAACTACTCACACTGAATTTGGTTGCATTGAGATTTGCACAGCCAGCAGGCGACAAATCCCTACCGGCAAAGCTAGGATGTCCAATACCTCTGTGATCTTAATTCATGTGAGAGAGCCTAATTTTGTCAAGGAATGGTTCAAAGTTTAACAAAGTGCTCAGTTTTCCAGTGTAACATATTGGCCATCAACACCAGCTACTGCAAATAGAACACTTCTTTCCAAATACGTATCGTTACTGGTTCTAACAATCATCGGTATTAGAGTGGTGGACGTCACAAATAGCCCGAGCCATAAGATTTTTGGGAAAATCGATTTCATGTCGGGCGACGTCTCCTGCAGTCCTCCTAAAGTGATCGCCTCTGATTCAGTGGTGCATGTTTTTTTCGTCGGCTCAGATCACACAAAACACATGCCGCAGTTGGAAGCCGTACGCACTTGTTCCTTCCTCAAATCTGCCTCTCTCAATGAACAAGCCTTTAATATTATTTGATGGAACGAATATATGACCATAGCCTAACCAGCGGATTAAATTGCTGGTCTCGCTCATCGTCTTCTATGGACTATTACTACTAAATAACCTCTCCTTCAGTTATGAATTGAACCAATTTGCAAGAAAGGTGGAGCTGCTTGGACATCTTATTCCAGCTAACATCATCATGTCGGTCCGTCCTCTTTTTAATAATCCCATGCCCCACTAGTGTGTTCGCTGTCCGCTTCCGTTACATTCCTGGATTGAGAAGAGTATGTCCTCCCTACATTCACCACTTGTTAGTCTTCTACGCGTTTCTTTGACGATGCCCGAGCCTCGAAAGAATCAGCGAGCCCGCCATGCGGCTCTGAGCTTCCTGCGCGATTGCGTTATAGTTCGAATAGTTTCTCGCTACAGTTTGAAGAACAAATCTCACCCATACAGAACGATTAAGAAGGGTCACGTGAATATTTTGAGAAGAAAAAGTACGCTCAAATGTTCTATGCAATTGCCAAAATCGATCCGAATTTCTTGCGCACGTATTTATTCGCCTCCTTGTTTACGTACTAAATTTGGTTAGAACTCATATTTCACACTCAACGGCATGCAGACGTTGAAGACCTGTTGGAACATTCGTCTTTATTGATTCAGGATTTTTGAGAACACCACGAAGTACAGTACCAGCAAACCAACAACGAAACGTTTTATGTTTCTGAGTCACAATATACATCCGCAGTACACCCACAATGGCGGATGTGATGAGCGAGGACCTCGGGCGTGCCGTTGAAACGACACTGATAGCGGGCTGATAGCAATGCTTCTGTGGTGCTTCACTGAAATGCGGCTGCTCTGGTTTATTGCGCTTATTCTCTCCGCTGTAGCCGATGAGACCTCGTAAGTATCGATCGAAGTGCTTTTTATTGCGAATATTCGCAGAATTGTTATCAGTGTTCTCTGCAGCAAGACTTGAGGTCAAAAGACGTGACCGTAAAACGCTTGTGTCATTCGTGGTGTTTACATTCACACTACACGGAAGAGCTATATACGCGGTGATACGATACATTAACTAAACGTTTCTTTAATTTGATCGTAGAACTCAAATAAACTGTTAACAAGTCGGTAAATCAAGAAACAGCAAGGAGGCTCACTTATGATTAGACCTTCCATTGCCATTCGCGATGCAGCAAAAGTTCGATCTTGAATATTCAGAAATGCGCCTTTTGACATAGAGGACCGACCGTGATTACGGAAACGTGTAGCGGTGAATGATGTGGGTCTTCTGGAGTAGGCTTGAAAGGACCTTTGAGTTAGTGGAGGTACTCGAGTGCTAACCAACAATATAAGCAAGCAACCTCCTCCGAGGTCGTAGAAAGGTTAGGGCAGAATAATCCGGCATGTCTCAGCGGCCACCTTTCAAAGTTAGGCATGGATGCGTGTAGGAACACCTCAACCTTCCGGTGGAATTTTCGCTCGATCGGCAGCTGGTTATAGTCATTGATGAGTGGAAAGTGTACACTAATCACGTGGCTAATCTCCATTACCTCACTTGCAGCAAAGGTATTCACTAGGAGCTGCAAGCTGCAAACACTACTGCCACTAATGGTGTCTGAGGTAGTTAGGTCGGTAGCGACGCAACAACTCTTCGTGGAGTGCGTTCCAAAAATTTCAAAATTTCCGATCTTGTATTCTGGCCTATCCGAAAAATTCATCGAACCGTGCCCCAACAAAATAGCATTTGTCCCATTTGTTCTCATTTCAACTGCTAGAGAACCACCTCGACGAGCGGGTGCAGTTCAAAGCGTGTATTGGTGAACTCTTCTCTTCAAAACTCTACGAATTCTCCAGAATTTCGTCCAAAATTTACCTGGTGGATAACAAGTTGCTGTTGATGGAAGTGATCAATAAATATTTCAGACGTTGAATGGAATAAAGAAGGGAGAAAATTTTGAAAAGAATGACAGAAGTGGTGGAAAGCTTTCCCTACGACCTAACACGTAAACCTAAGGCAATAGTGCGGATAACGCATACCGTTAGCGTCAATCGACTTTTGTCTTTTGCAAACAATGAATAATGCCGACTCATGCGGATTGTTAACAGATGAACACGAAATAGTGAAGTAGGTCGGGTAAATTGGTACCTCCGGGGTCGGGTAAATTGGTACCAGACTAGCCTGGGAGGGTAAAGACACTGACCTGGCGTAGCGGCTGGCCCCCGCAGGTCATTGTATCGGCCAAATACGTATTCACCATGACTCTACGATTCTGAATGGAACACGAATGCGGCGGCGCGTCCTTCGGGGACTGATCAACGCCGACACCTTTACCTTTACCTTTTTTACCTTAATCAACTTTACATAGCAGTCCAATGGTTCATCGTTTCTCGAAAAAAAGTGAGATAATGGGCTAGGAAAGAGACAGAGCTCACGCTAAAAGTTTAAGCGTCCAACTGTTGGGAATTTTACTGGAGGTAGCCTAGTAATAATGTATGTGAACTTATGGACGAGAGGTCAGAGCCCCTATTCCTTTTTCTCAGGTGTCCACCTACTTTCGTGTCTTCTTATATTTTTCGATGTATACTGTTCAGGCAATCATCAACGACAGCAACAAAATCGACAACAGTAGGAGCAGCAACATCCACAACAACATCAGGAGCAGCAACATCCACAACAACAGCTGGAGCAGCGACATCAACAACAACGGCAGGAGCAGCCCAAGCATCATCTACGGCAACAACAACATCGAATGCTGCAGCAAGTTCCGTAACTACAAGTGGTGGTACTGCTGCCACGAAATCCTCTCCGGGTGCAAGTCAGCCTACGGTGCCAGGCAGTTCATCGACGGGTTCTACTTCATCGACGAGTACAACCACTTCCACACCCAGCACTCTTCCTCCGGTTGATGTTGAATACGTAGGTAAGTGTTACAAAAGTAAAATATCCGAGAAAATATCAAATTAACGTCCGTTCTGCCTGGTCACAACTGAAGAACAGTATTGCAAAATTGTCAAAGCTATAACTCGTACTCTCTTTTCACTGTGTTTGCTGCTTTGCGGCTTGCTCTATCTTTGGTCCCTCCTCGCCGTTTTGCTGCAGCGCGTTAACGGGCCTTTAAGTTCAATAATTACTAGCGGCTCCTCTATGTATGTGATACATACACGTGACTTGCGTGCTATGGTTGAAGGTATTCACATTTAAATTCTTTCGTTTGGCTATTTGACCCTTATACATACAGCGGCGATGTGAAACTTCCAACTTCACCTTACAGTAAGGCCCATCGAATGTATAGGGTGGTAAGAAAGTCTTGAGCCGTTTGACCCCTAGTTTTTCCTGGTTTTCTTGTTCAGTGCACAGTGCATTTTACTCCACGGTTTTATCACCATTGTTAGTCAGAACCATGATCTCCCTGATAGGTAGGCCAGCCATCTTTTACAAGCAGAACTGAGCAGCCTGGAAGCCAAAGAACTCGCTGGCTGCCCGTATGACATCATCGATTTTAGTGACTCTTTTCTCAGCTAAAAAGCAACGTAGAAGGATGATAATTGGTAGCTATAGGGGACGATATAAGTGTAATATCGTGATTGCAAAATCGGGTGCTAAGCTCATTTCTTTAAATTTTTACTAGTCTCTTTATCGACATAGGGTCCTGCTCTCCTGGTCGTGCACCGAATGCACTCCTGGTCGTTCTTCTCGAACTGCTCCTGCGGGTTTCCATAGCGGAATTGTTATAACGACAGTAGAGACCATGTCCTCTTTCGTTACATTCTTCTTGTATATCGTTCCTGCCCTGTGCCAGAAGCAGCATTGAAGAACCTTCTTAACATGTACTTGCGGTTTTGCCTCCGTAAAAGCGCTTCTGCTAAGGGAAGCAGGACAACACTGCATGATTTGAAGGAACAAGGTTTTCCGCCTCTCATATTATCTACCTATGCCTTCTCAAAGTTGTTTTCAAGTGAGCGGAAAAGTGGTGACTGACCAGTGAATGCCAGAGTAAACCACGTGCTGTCGGTTAGGACGTTAGAGTTCAGTCCGCTCAGCGTTTCTCTGTAACGAAGGAATGGAGGCAACTGGTAACTGTAGTATGACTGTGTTATAGTCCCCTTGCAAGAGTACGAGGGCTCTCTTCCGGATCCGCTGCGACAGCTTCGGGAAAGGCAGAATTTTCCAACAGAGGAGCCTGTCCCAACCACACTTGTCTTCGAAGCAAAAGCCTCAAGTTATAAAGCGAGATAACCAGAGCTCCGCGATGCTGAAGGTTGTGGTGTCTTCTGCGAATACAACGCTGATGTTGCGAATGGTTTCCTTCGTTCCAGTGCTGTGCCACCGTCCGTTAAAGATAAGGGCTCAAATATGCTCTTGTAGAAATGACAGCGAATCAGAAGTGTAAGAAGAGGGTTAGGTTATTCATATCCATGGTAACGGTGCTTAGTGAATGACTAACAACTACCACATGTTAGGTTATGGATACAATTCAGAAGTCGGAAGTTCTGAATCTTTCAAGCAAAGTGGCTCAAGACTTTCTTACCACCCTATAGAATGAGGGTAGTATCTTGAGACAACAAACTCCTGTCTATGAAATCACCATTCCATTTCATTCCGTACCATATGTACGCCTCTGCTCTCTGCACCTCAAAATACAGAATTTCTGAAATTCGGCAAGCGATTGGCGCGAAGCTCGCTGAATATGATCTGGGTAGGAGTTTCAACCTGTCGTTGGTTCAGAATATCTGAAACATGCATGTGGGCGTTCTGGTCAAAGAACGTGAAAGTTATTAGCTTAACCTCCTAGATGTGTTCTCAATGTACATCCCAGTAGGGATGTACATTGCGAACACATCTAGGAGGTTAAGCTCTTCCGGAGAAGGCTAGGCCAACTGCTTTCACAGGCAGTTGTTGCAGAGGTTCTCCCTTCCTTGCTCTCACTAAGACATAAGTATGACCCTACAATTGATGTCACTTATTTTACTTACGTAGATAAAGCTTATTCTGAAACCGCGCTTAAAAAATGTACGGCTATTCCGTAACCTCGACTGTACACTAGACTTCGACTGCTCGTTTTGAATTAAAATTTGGTGTGTAACAATATCAAGAGCACGCGTAACGTAGTAACGTTTTTAGAATCCTATATCTAACGGATATCCTCCTGAAAAATTGTTCTTGGACATAAATTTCGGTGCTTGGAATCATCGTGGACACGCTCCCGCCCCTGCTGCCAGCCGGCCAATAGCGTCGCCCCCCTCGCCCCCCCCCCCCCCCCCCCGTACCCACCATCAATAATCGTTATTGGCACGCCATTGGCTTGCGTCTACGGACCGCATAGGCGACGCTATTGGCCGGCTAGCAGTAGGGGAGGGCGCGTGTCCACGATGAGTCCAAGCACCGAAATTTCTAGCATTAGATGGATTTTCAAACCAATTGAGAGGTTGAGTTAGTGGGCCGTAACAAATTAAAGCCAGAGGTAAAGCCAAAGAATCGGCCTTGTCAGTACCTTAATGGCGTGCCGTCGCATAAGGGTTCAATTCTTACGATCTGCTTCATCTACTCAATTATGTTTTGGTTGGAATTCTGTGGGAGTAGAACGGAAAAGCACGGCTGAGAAAGAAGTTTAAAATTCATGAACATTCTATTTACAAACTTTCACAAAAGGTAAAGTTCCGCTATCGAGGGGAATGTTGGAGGCATTGGGAAAGCACTAAGGAACCTGTCATTTGTTTTTATTTGATTTTGACCATGTTAATTATAAGCGTGCCTTAATATAAGGAAGAAACGGCAAAACAGCGCATAAACTCGGAGGAGAAACACCAACTTTATCTCCCGACTCGGAAATTGAGCCAAGCTTTTGGCTTGTTCTGTTCAAAGTTCGTGCTGAGGTACAGGATATCTGAAGTGCTGTCTTTCTCTTTCCGATTCAGGGAACTATAAATTTAAGACCTTGTGCTTTTTTAGATGCTGTACCCACATTGATTTTCTTTTGAAATTTTACATAATTGCAACAAACCACGGAAGCGTAGATTAACTGTACCACAAAGGAAAAAGGTAAAGGTGCCGGCGTTGATCAGTCCCTTGAGGACGCGCCGCTGCATTCGTGTCCAATTCAGAATCGTAGAGGCTTGGTGAATGCGTATTTGGCATACAATTTCATTTCAGAGTTTCAAAGGAACTGCGTCGTGGACGGTGACTGCACATATGTGCTCGTAGCTCCGCACAATGACCAGAAGTTCTTGGCTACTGAAAAATCTGCGGTCGACCAGGATCGGGTGGAAGTCACCGATATATCTGCAGTGAGTAAAACTATACCTTCACTTCTCATTACTTGGTTAGCAGATGGTCCAATATTTGATGTATTTCTTGGAAGGAGCAAGAACATTTGGTACCTGTGTAGAAGCTCTTACTGACCGTTCTGTTCGAATGATCAAAGTTTGAATGATCAGGGAAAAAAGGAGATAGAAGTTCTAAAACCTGCTTTCAACTATGAATTTTTCCGTCCT
Organism: Nippostrongylus brasiliensis; assembly: GCA_030553155.1. Classification (NCBI taxonomy): domain Eukaryota; kingdom Metazoa; phylum Nematoda; class Chromadorea; order Rhabditida; family Heligmosomidae; genus Nippostrongylus; species Nippostrongylus brasiliensis. The sequence continues at coordinate 23,404,791 of CP130734.1, forward strand.
CTGGTCCAAGCCTCTCATTAGAGATTTCATCTCAGCTAACGTACTTTCGGAAGTGCCTCCTTCTTGCGAAACTTGTGCATCTCTGACCTGCCACTCCGTTGATTATCGGTTTACCTTAACAGGAACCAGTAAAATTTCCTTTTGTCCTTGTCGTGTGCTACTTAGATCTGTTAGTTGCGCTCGCTACTGGAACTCTATCAAGAGCACCGAGTCTCTAACTGAAGGGATCGACGATGAAGTCCGCCCACCGAAGAAATTTGAAACGATTTGACATTTTGCGTGTCTGACACGAAATATTTTGCCTTTCTGACAAGAATTGAATCTGTGATACTAACGAAAATTGTGGTCCAGACGAACCCGTCACTAACGGTTAATCAATCTTAACGAATTTGTGGCCTTGACCATTCAGCTTTTTTTGGCCAATGCAGATGACGCTATGTCTCTTTTTCCCCGATTTTCGCAGACTGTACCAACAGTTGCCATGTGATTTTTTACTGATTTGTTTTCAGAAGATTCAACAATTCAGCGATTCTCTCGATGAATCAACAAATGGTGCGCACAAGAAAATGCTCGACCTTGCTCGACAACTTCAAACAGCTCAGCAGTGAGTTAAGTGATCAGACTTTATCGGCCTCCTACGGACGCGCCACGCATTATTCTCCTATTTAGAATCGAGGCGCGGTGGATACATGCAGTACCGATCAAAATGATATGTCCCCTTACATTTTTGAATGCAAATAGTCGAAACCAAGAGTAATCCTAGTCCAATCAGCAGTATGAGTAACTTCATTGAAAACTACGTGGATCTGTACACGTGCTGGAAAATTTGACCTTTTCCTTAAAATTTTCAACGTGTTTTACATACATTTTCGCACGATTACATACATATACATATCTCACGAACCACTGCACATTAAATCAATTCAAGGTGATATTTCGATAGAGCATGATTGATTTGTCATAAAAGGCTACAAATAAGTATCTCGAATCGCCAATAAACTATAGATTTTTAATCGAAATTTTTTTGAGACCTCACTTCAAATAAAAATCTCAATGTCAGTAGAAGGTTGACGAAATTGCATCAAACTTGAAGCTTTTGTAGAATGAAATTTTCCCTTATTAGTATACATTTAAGTTTTGCATATCGTTCACAAATTTGTCGAGAATATTAAAAAAATAAAATTTATAAGCCACTTTCTCGAAAATTTGTGAGCGATATGCAAAACTTAAATGTGTACTAGTAAGAGAAAATTCCATTCTATAAAAGACTTGAGTTCTGCGCAATTGTAATTTTTCCTCGCCCGAGCTAACCAAGCCTTCCACATTTTGGGGCCGGAGTAAATTGATATCAGGCTTGTCTGGGAGCGTGAATACACTTACCCATAAAGCGGATTGCCCCCTTAAACCATCGTATAGGCCGAATACGCACCCAAAATGCTTCTACGATTCTGAATTGAACACGATTGCATGGCACCTCCTCACGGGACTGATAAATGCTGGCACCTCCACATTTTACCTTTATATCCTTTCTGTCGGTTCGTCGAAGGCAATTCTTTCAGACAGCTGAATAAATATCAAGACCAACTGAAGCAGATCCAGAAAAATCTCGATGATACAGAATATCAGCTTCAGTTCACTGACCTGTATCTTCAGATGGTGTCCTACAATCCACAGGACTGCTACTTTCCGTGTCTCAGTGGTAAGTTGTCAAACAACGTCTTTGCTAAGGTAACTTTACTCCTGATACAAACCGCTCTGTTTCAGCCCCCTCAACTACTCCTCCACGTGAGTTGTCATCTTTTTTTCACAAATAATCAATTCTCGTGTAGAGCCGGTTTTAGAAACCGAACTTTCACTTCGTATCAACAGATTGAGAGAGTAAGTTAAGAATTTTGATTACAATTTATTTAACGGAAATATTGTAAGAGCAGTGATCAGTTCTGTTAGTGCATATATTAACATATTAATGTTGGAAATCTCATAACTGGAATATATTAACAGTGTACTCGTCAGGGTAAATAGTAGAATGCTGATAAGTAAGGTGATGCAAGAAGTAAAAGGAAAACCATGGCAATAACTGGAGCTCGGTGCAAATGATATCAGTGTTCTCTTATTCATTTAAAAAAGTGCACAACTCAGAAAGCAAAGGGAAAACACATGTGGACTTAGTGGCATTAGTTGTCATGATTACATACATATATTAGGTTGTTGGGAAAGTTACCGCAGTTTTTTTTTTCAAACGAATGTTGTGAGTTGAGTACGGAAGCTTTACACAGTGTAATAAATCATTCGAAAAGGAATTCATTGCTCTTCTAAACAGTGTATTTGGAATTTGTGAATGCTTAGAATGTCACTGTTTTTGACCACTAAAGTGAAAAGCGGAAAAGTGAGAAAATAACCTCATCGACAGCGATTTTTTCTGCTCAGCTACGGAGGCTTAAATAAAACGTGCTGTAGTGTGTGAGAGATGTTGATTTTCTCTACTGAGCAATATATTTGTTTCGAAAATTGCAAAGTTTCAAACCACCAAAGTTCGACGTTCGGAAAGCAACAGTAGTTTTCCGATGCTTCTGGTCTTCTCGTAAACGCTCAAGTTGGCTTCTGTACATTTTTCTCAAGGGAAATTTTTGCTTTAGTAAACATGTTCATTTTCGAACAATACTCGATTTTGAAAGAATTCTGCGAGAGAAGTGTCTTTGAAATTCTCAGCAGAGTGAACTTCTAGTTTGATCTTGTTCACTAAATCTCATGAAACATTAGAAAGACGAAGATTTGCTCTATAAAACGGTACACAAGTCTTCTGAAACCGTCTTGGCTATCATTGTTTGTTCGGTCGGCAAAGTGGACGTACTCGCATAGGGCGCAACGCATAGGTCACGCGCGGCGTTGAATCTCTCAGGAACGCGATTTCACGTCCTCTTTGACGACCTAAAAACAATGATACCCGAGACCGTCTTAAAAGACTTGTGTACCGTTTTATAGAGCAAATCTTCCTCTATCGAATGTTATATGAAATTTAGTGAACAGGATAAAACTTGTGGTTCACTTTGCTGAGAAGTTTAAAGACACTTTTCTCGCGAAAATTTCTTAAAATCGAGTAAAACAGAGCAAAAAAGTCGCTTCCGATGAGGTCACTAAATACGGCAGTTACTAGGCTTCAGCTTTATCTCCATACGAATAACTCGAAAAGCAGCTATAATCCTCCCTTATTATTGGCTTTTGAGATTTGGTACTTTCAGTCGTTCGTTGTAATTGAGAGAGGACTGCATAATATTATATCTTTCCCACGATTGAAGCGATATGTAGCTTTGGTTAACGGGGTCCTGGTTTGATCATAACCTTGGCGCGATTCGACCAAAAAGCTAAACCCTGTCTCTACGAAAGGAAGTCTGAGTGTGTAATATGGAAATGCTCTTAATTCCCGCATGACGCGCCTAGCACTTCGTATCCATTCAGAATCCTAGAAGTCGGTGAAAGCGAATTTGGAATATACACAGGTGGAGGTGGAGTCGTTTACGAGTCAGTTTCCGTTGTCAATTTACCTAACTCCAAAGAGATAGAAGCCTTAGCTAGCGTGGGCAAGGATCGATCGCACGACTGTGCGGGTGTATCTGTGTCATCCATTGCTGCTGCTGCTGAACAGTAAAGTGGAACGTAGGGTTACCAGTGCGAGTCGCCGCTTACTAACGATCCAAACGTCGCTACTGGTCCCAACACGAAGATTACCGTTTCCCAGCTGTCTCTTCCCGTTCCTGCTTTACTCTGACTTTACTGATATGGCGTAAAGTGAATGACCATCTAAGCTACCGCCTGGACAACAAGTACCCTTTTGCAAAATGCAGCTTCAGCTCTCTCAATGAGTATGGGAACAAAATCTCATATTAGACGTAGCCTACGAAAATTTTTAGAAAAGACATTCTCCACTGTCCTGCAACTTTTTACTAAATTTGGTTCATTCAAAGAATATACTAAATGCAGATGAATGAGGAATATTCCAGCAACAACAATGACACCTCCACCGAGCACTACTCCGAGCCCGTGCTCCGATTACGAGTGCGCGTTCGATGGTGTTTGTGATCTGGATACGAATAACCAGCCCTACTGCAAGTGTGTCGGCAATCTCGACGGCAGCGCCCATTGCTACACCGGTACATCATATCAGATCATATTCTTTTGAAATTTACCTATTGTTGTGTTTTCGTTGGTTGTTTGCCTCTGGTTCGCCTTCTTAAGAGCTTGAAAAGGAATAGACCTGACTGCGACCTATCGACCCAAGATCTCATTCCAGCGGCGATTCGTGAAATATCCATGGAGAAATAAGAAAACCCTAAACTATTGCACCTAACCACTGCCGCCAAATCGAAATGCTAGTCCAAGGTGCGACCCGAGCTCCCGGGTTTCATATAGACACTCCTCCTTCCGGTTGATTTTGGGGATCACTACCGTGTAACCAAAATACCTCCACCGCTTCACGTGCCTTTTTATGAGCTCACTTGCCGAGATTTTAAAGTTGATCTTGAAATCATTTTCGTGGTGATAGAAAAAATCGGAATTCCCACCACGCCTTTGTAGGAGAAGTTGGTGAAGTTCATCGCCGAACCTGCTCTAATCTTCCCGATACCCTTTTTAATTTTTAAGGAGCTTGCATTGATTCGGGAATGGACGTCATGACTGATTCAAATACTACGGCACTGTTTTATTCGCCGTTCTACGGGCCAGACACAGTGTTCGAGCCGCCAACTAAGGATTTGAGCTGCATGTGGACGTTGGTGAGCACCGACGGTGCAACCGGCTACAAGACCTACAACGTGGGTTTGTTTCAGACGTATGATGCTGGAGAATAAGAAACTGAGCAGTGCAAGAGCGTTGTTAGGTTCCTCAAAAACTTCTGAAAGTCGTCCACGGAAGAGCTCAAGGTTCTAGCGAAAATCGAAAAAAATCAGTCATTTAATGTCTCTTGAGAGATGAATTGCTGGGAATTCATCTCTGCAGAAACCTGAGCCATAAGGATTATCCAACTTATCCCTTTTTGCTATCCTAACGACGATGAGACGATATCCACAGTTTCATTGTGTGAGCCAGATTTTCACCTTCTCAAATGAGTCTGGCACTAATTTACCCGACTTCAAAGTTTGGAAAAAATGATAAGCCCAAGCCAAATTTATCGTTCGACAGTGAGGATGTCAGTAGCACCTCTCATTACTACACCACACCCTAGGTCGAAAATTATCGACAGGAAGAAGAGGTAGAAAATCATCAGCAGTACTTTAATTTCAATTTTTGCATGCACTGTTTTATTTACTGTCCATCTGCTTTTGTGTTTGGTACTATCACATGCGTATGGTGATTAATCGTTTTTCTTTGTATTTTTGCAATACTTCCTTGCGAAAAACCTTTTTTGCAATTAAAAACTCAATTTCAGACGACAAGCTTCGACTTTACGAACTTGCACCCAAGTGCGTCACTGCTGTTCTTCCTTCCAAACGGCGCTAAAGTCCAGTACGTTCTAGTTTGCAATTTCGACTTGCACAGGATTTCTTGGGGCAAATGGTCTAAGGGCTACTACAAATTGATTGACTGATTGATTGATTGATTGACTGATTCAGAAAAGGCGTGTTTCAGGGCGACAAATCAGTTCACGCTGAAAAAGTTGCAGTCAGTGCTCCAAGAAGCACCGATCGTCGTTGTCTACACAGCACCGGCTAACGTTGACTCCACGTTCTTCTTCGACGCCATCGAGCTCTAGTCATGGGAATTTCTTTGAAAACGACCTCTAATAAAGATTTGAGTAGCAGAGAATTTGTTGAAAGGTAAAAGTGAAGGTATCAGTCCCCCTGCGACGCTACATTCGTGTTCCGTTCAAATCTAAGAGTCATAGTTAATGCGGGCTCATACAATGACTTGCGACGCTACACGCATTCAGTGTCTTTACCTTTCCAGACATGTATGGTATCAATTTACCCGACCCCGGAGGGATGGAAAACTTGGTAAGCCCGGGCTGGGACCGATGAATTGATCGTGAAGATGTCAAGATCGCCTCATACCACTGCACAAAGCTGTTCGATTTGTGAAATTCTAGTTTTATTACCGCTATGTAAACTAGAATAAGATGGTGTAATGGTGGTGCTAGGATCATCGTAAAAATCGCATCTCAGGTGGAATACGAACCCGCGCTTCGCGCCTAACTGGAGCTGTGCATTAACCACTATACTACTGAGATGACGGCTCTCCTCCCCACTGCGATGGTCATTTGGGCTCCCCTAGCACGTTCCTTAAGCCCGAAGGCTTTTACTTCCAGCACTCATCCGTAATGAGGGCTTGAGCCGGCATGCCGGATTCCGCATTGCACCAGTGGAGTTGAAAGTGTTATATTTACAATTAACGGGAAATTCTAGTTTATTACCGCTTTTTCTCGCCTGAGATGCGAATTTTGCAATGAACCTAGCACCACCATTACAACATCAGATTCCATTATAGTATACCTAATAGTAACCGGCAAAAAAGCGGTAATAAACAAGAATTTCCCGTTAATTGTAAATGCTTTCAGCTTAACTGGCGCAATACCGAATCCGGCTCTCAAGCCGTCATTACGGATAAGTGCTGGAAGTAAAAGCCTTAGGGGAAGGTGCTAGGGAAGTGCAAATGACCGTCGCAGTGGGGAGGGGAGCCGTCGTCTCAGTAGCATAGTGGTTAATCCCCGGTTGGGAGCGAGATGAATCCCGCCTGAGATGCGATTTTTGCGATGAACCTAGAACCACCATCACAACTTTCTATCCTAACGGATTCGATTTGTAGAGAGACAAAATGAAAAGGAGGTGGTCCACATTGATCAGTTCCCAAGGACGCCCCACGCGGGCGCTATGTGAGTTAGGGGGGGGGGGTGGGGTGCAGGGTGGTGGTCCGCAACTTTCCGTCGACTTTATCGTGCTATCATGGTTATATCAGCTATTGTTCACGATCAGCTCGGTCGGATTTGAAATGTTTGACATGTAAACTCTTCAGAATTGTTCACACCTTAACACGCTAACCAGCATAGAACCGACGCGTTCGTCTTCCATTGATTATCGTACTTTTTAACTACTGTTTCTGAATAATATTAGTTTTCGGGCTAGTTAGCTTCCGTGCGGCTAAAAACGTATAGAGATCGTACTCAGGAAGCTCGCAGCTCGAGTTCGGTCGCAGCACTGCTTTGCTGCAGAGTATGAATGGGTCTTAAGGACACCAACATGAGATTCATCGATTCAATTTTTGCGTCTTATACGATGTTTGGCTTCATGAACTCTTCTGATCCGATGTTGTACTTCGATTGTTTAATTGAATAGGACATCTCATTGAATTCGGCTGCTTCTTCGGAGACAATTGTAAATATTTATTTTATTGCGTTATGCCAGTAACCTGCACACAAAATGCCGCTCGAGTGTCCCAAAGAACATTTAAGTCGCTCCTGAACGCTTTTTTTCTTTTATCATGCTTGAGAGGTTGTGAAAAAATATCGCTGAATTCCTTCTCTATCAATTATTTTGACCTATAGGACTGGTTGTTCAAAAGTTGGTGATAAGCACTATGGATGGGGACGAACCACATATAGTTGGGTCAGAGTAATCAGCTGTGGAAAGTCATGGACATTTCTGAGTCGTCTGAGAGACTATTCGGATAGTACCTATATTCAACTTTATGGTCGAATCATTGTATGAAAAAACAAAAAACAGGATGGTGAGCTGACGTTTCGACGTGATCTTCTATTCAGAACACTTCGAAGGGCGCACGAATTCGAGGTACTCTACCAGGCTGAAGTTTAATTAAGAGATCGTTTCGAAAAAAAACTTTGAAAACTGAAACAGACGTTCGGGAGCTTTGTAAATGTTTTTGGAACACTGAATATCGGCATTGTAAACTCATAACGTAGTGAAACTCTAGATCAACGCTGTCAATAAATTACTAAAGATAAATATAATTCTAATGCATAATTCTAACGATCACAATGGACGGCTAACTGGTCACGTCTAGTGGATTGGATCACGCACTGGTACTGTGGCGATGAAACTGAACAAGCGAAATGCCCTATCGAAGACCGCCTCTTCCGCAGTGGCGTTTTCACGTAGCTCAAGCCGCACGAAGAAGTGAACGAATTATTACAAAAATATATTAAAAACACCGAGATCGATCAATCGATACGAAAGACGATCCGTCTTACAACAACACGCCTGACTTAACGCTACAATGTATGGAATAACGTGAACACTAGTCTGAACTCAAGCGCTACCAACGGATGCTGTCGTGCAGAGGTAAGCAGGCCAGAAAAGATAGAACAGAGTAAAAAAACATTGTCAGCCTTACAATGTTCTATGGCTCAAATGATGCATAAGGAATTCTCCTACCCATTTCAGAACCAATGTTGAAAGGTTGACCATCCAGGTAAAGTTTGTTTTGCAGTTGAAGGTGGATAAATTCTATTTCGAAATATCAACGTTCCGATAGGTTCTGGCAGCCTGAGCCTATTTATACATTTCTTCCCTCACAGGCATGCCGAAACTCGCATTCGCGAAAGTAGAAAGAGTGAGACTACTGTGGAAAACACAGTTGATTCGCGACCCCTTCCGTTCCTATATATTTGCAAATCAAAAAGGTCATCTCACTCATCACAAGTGGAAGTTAGTTAAAAAATAATAGTTAAAGTTCGAAACCAATCCATTGTTTCACTGAGATCAGATAGGGACAGGAGTGTCTAAAATTCGACTGTGTTTCTTACAAAAGTGTCAGCACGACCGCCCACAAATCACACTATCGGAGGCAACAATACACGACGAGAAAATAGCTCTGATTTGGGACCATTTCCCTGGGCACATTAGCCTATGCATGACCCTTTTCTGAAGAAAAGAGCTCTGCTACAACTAATGTTTTGAGATCAATACTGATTGGAAAGGTGGAAAGCGTCCACTTTGCATCAAAAGCACGCCATCATTCGTGACTGCTCACGTATCGGTCGTAAGCGTCCTGCGTTGGATCGTCCTGTATAATGGAACCGTAGTTTGTGTTCACCGCCACATTCGCATTGAACGCATCGGTGATCTTCCCATCACGAGCCATCGGAATTCCTTGAGGAGCTGAAATAGTTTCATGAAGTCGCATGGAGGACACAACGATCTCTAGAGAAACTAATTTTCGATGTATACGTAACCATAAAGGTATTGGGTTTATCAGTGCCCTAAGGATGGACCCGACACAGGAGGGGTGGGCTCGCTTATCCGATCAATCCCTCGACCATGTCAGTACCTCCTTTTAACACTATAATCATCACTGCCCTAAGTACGCGCCGCCGCATTCGGGTTCAAAAAGAGGAATGACGAATGTGTTTGGCCTATACAATGGCTTACGGGACCAGCCGCTATAACAAGTCAGAGCCTTTAACCTCTCAGAAAAGTATGACATCAATTTACCCGACGGCTGGGGTTGGTTAGCCGATCGATCGCTCGACCATGTCAGTAGCGCCTCTTACCACTATGATCACACGCGCCCATTTTCGTTGTTAGAGCTTGAAATATAATTCGTGAAAATGGCGTAAGACTAGCTGCAGACACAGCGTCGCGAATTTCCTCAGAACATCTTACTTTACATTGGAAGAAGGAGCGGACCAGTTCGCTCTCCATGTGTGTTTCTATCCGTGCACTGAGAGCTATTATAGTATGATTATAAGTCACAACATCAAACATATGCAGCCAGTGTGAACTTGGCAAGTCACATTAAAGGTCAGTGCAGCAATTTAATATGAAACTTCGTATATCCGCGTGGTTTTAAGCCTCTCTCTTTTCTCTGCATGATCGAGTGATCGATGCTAACAGCCCTCTCACACTCGGGCGGCGCCTTGCGCGGCGTCGTCGGCGGCGGGTAGGGGTAGGACTGGCGCTCCGCCCACCAACTGTCGCTGCCGGCGCTCGCGGGGCGCGCCATCGCGGCCGCCGCCGGCAAGAAATGCCCGGCACCATTCCCTCGGCGGCGCCGGAGGCGGCTTCGCCGGCGACGTCGCGGCCCGCGACGCCGCCGCCGAAGTATGAGAACCCCCCTCCGGCGGCGGCGGTGGCGACGTCGCTGACGACGCCGTTGGGCCGGCCGCGCCCTATCTTTCATCATAGCCCCGGCGACGCCGCGCAAGGCGCCGCCCGAGTGTGAGAGGGCTGTAAGTAAGCCTTCCATTCCTTCGTGGTCGGGCAAATTAGTACCAGGCTTGCTTGGGAAGGTAGAGACACTGACTTGGCATAACGGACAGTTCCAGCAATTCGTTGCGTTAATCAAATACGCATTCAACGTGCCTCTACCGTTCTGTGTGCAAGATGAGTGAATGAAGGGTCTTTAGGGGACTGCTCAACCTGGCCGGTAGACATAAGCAACAATCTGCTGGGCCTCCTTAAGAAAGTATGCTGTTTGTCGAATAGAAAATCCAACGAGACACAAAGGCGCTCCTGAATTCTGCCGGTTGTTTTCAAATATACCATACTAAGCAACTGCGAATAGAACTTGAACATGTGGTTTTGACAGAGATGATGGAAAATACAAATTCTATTTTTGTGACACGCCTGGGTAGCAGGTATGTATCGTTCGAAAAATTCCACCAATAATTCCGTTTCTGCCAATATTCGCTTACCCATCATATCCATCTCGTCCTCCTCGAACATTCCTGTTCCGTACTTGATTCCTTCGTACTTGAACAACTTGTTCAGAGCGTATCCTCCGCCGCACATTATCGCACACATCAGGGCGTACAGCAAAAATGTCACTCGAGTGCCTAAATCGTTCCATTCTAGCAGGTCAAAGCTAGAAACATCTTGTTTAATCTGGTTTAGTAAAGTTATTGAAAACTCAGAAATAACTTGGACGTGAATTGATTTGATATGGTGAGTAATTATTAACTACTAATTATAAATCCATTCTGAGAGAAACTCCCGAAAAATCTCGAATCTGCATTTTTAGTGCCCACGGGATGAGCCCAATTATTTAAGTTATTCGTCATATCATGATATCTTAGGCTTCCTTCGGCAAGTACTTCGGTTGAATTTTTCACCAAAAACTTTTCGCTTTGTTTCACTAATCCGGAAATTCCCCTTTCTTTGCTGTACCCAGTACACCGTAAAGATTTCTGGCTGATTTTGTTTTCTTTTCACTTTCTTCCTTACTAAGGAAATCTGCAATATGGCCTGTGTTTCACAAGCGGGAGCCTAGAGTACCGAGCTCTTTAACCAAACCACTCTGATTCCTGGAACCATCTATCTCTTTCCTTCTCTTTCCTCGTTCTTTTGTATCATTCGTTTCTTTTCTGTTTCAGCTCTCTGTTTCCACAAGCTGAACTAATTAGTAGGTAGCACGCCTATGAGCGGGAAAAGTAGATAGATAAATAATTTAGTTCTGAGCGGATGCGCTCGCAGTGGCATACTATTTGCTTGAATTGTTTTTTTGTGAGAACTACGAAGCCGTCGCACTGATGTGGCTTACCCAGTACAGAGATCACTGTTCCGCCGACTATACTGCCGACTCCTTTGCCGACGCCGTGATAAAGCAGTTGGAGGATGTACTGCGCAGACGATTTGATATGAGGTGGGGCGATCAGTGAGATATAAGACGACGCTGATGCCCATACGGTTGCCAGAGCAAATCCTGAACCATATGAATCATAAAATTAGGCTCAATAAATCAACATATATATGTAATTCAATACAATTTAATATATGAGCCCACAAGCTGTATTCATAATCCGATGACATCCTTTGGTTGAGGTATATTGGTGGACGTGTTCTGCTTGTTTACTGACCTGTACCTATGGGTCTTTTTTGATAGTTTCTAATAAGTGATTGACTTCAGTAGGTATGTCGGCAAAATGGCCAACTTATTCTCCGAACCGCTTTTACGCCGCTTCTGCTGTACAAATAGATGAAAAGATCTGCTCTTCCAAACGTAGTCCTTTTTGACTAAACTAAGTGAGAAGTATAATTTTGAAATATTTCTCACATCATTAGGATAAAAATAAAAACTAGACGGCGGAACACAATAAGAATTAAAGTCCGCTAAGTTTGGTGGGGTAGCATTTCCAAAATTTCTATTTATTTCGTCCAATCCGTCTGGATCACAAAGTCGTGGAAAAGAACAAATGCGCATTCTACCAATTAAACCCAGGTAGAAATAAAATATTTTTCCAGACTGATTATCTCTTACTTTCGAGGAATGAAATGAGATTAAGGCATATTTCCGCAGCTGAAAGAGATCAACAAGAAAATTAATGGAGACGCAACGAACTTCACCCTGTCCAGAAAGCATTGCTTATTGAGTCGTCTGCCAAATTCGAAGGTGCTAAAACCGAACTATCGTTGAATGGTACTCACCTTGGAGAACCTGCAGTGGAAGCACAAGCCATGGGTTGTCGAGCCAGCTTAATATCAAAAATCGAAGCACGTTCACTCCCAGACAAATGTACATCACCTGGAAAAGGCTTGACATCAAGGTAGAGATGCAATCAGTGATGAAAGTGTAAAATTCTCCTTAACCCCTCCCGACAACAATAAGAAGTGCTAACCCTAACGTGGCCGAATTTGTTGATAATTTGGAACGTGAAGAAGTAGGCCACAATTTCGGAGGCGTGATTCACCACTGAAAGGATGCCGAAAAGCACCGGAGAGCCGCCGAGATCCTGAAAATTTAATGGATGAGAATCTTGATTGGTCCTGAACAAAGTCGGCAATTCGAATTTCGAAAAAAACAGGAACTAAACGATCTCCTCATAATTGTTCTTTAATAAAAGTGACGTCGGGATCCAGCCTTGAACAAGAAGCACTGTAATTGTTTCTTTATGCCATTTCTTTGATTTCTTTTTGCATCTTCTCAGAAATGCTGGGATGGAATGCTTTTAGTGACCCAATTTGGCATGTCAATCTCTCCGAGTGTGTTCAGGCCTCTCAAGACGACGGGAATTTCGAAACGCTGAGCAAAAGAACGAACAGCACTTCCTGCTACAAGCTCCTGTCGGATTTTCGAAAATGCTCACCTGTAAATGCCAGTAGAGAAAGGAGAAAATGATTCCGGCACCGAAACCCATCACGGTAACTGACGCCAAGTAGAGAATGACATGAGTATTGGCCAACGCTTTGCAAGCTATCCAGAATGTGCTTTCTGAGGCAGAATCGGCCTGAAAATCCGAGAAATTTGGTTCGCTGAATTTTCTGTTGGATGGTCACAAGCTGATCTTCCTGAAACACCAAACGGTTGACAGTATGGTAATAAAACTCTATCTGCAGATTACAGCAATGTCTAGCAGAAGGTGTTGTAATTATTGTGCTAGATCATAAGCTTTCAAACGCGCCTGCACAACGGCGCTAGCGGAATACCCCGCTTGATTCCGATATTTCAAATCTACATGGAGTAAAAATTTTCCTACACACTCCGCTATAAACTGTGAGTTGGAATGTTTTTCAAAAATGATGCTGGCACGCAGATTTCCACGCCTGTGCTATCAAGTAATTATAGAAAAAACAAATGACTTAAACATGATGTGTTGTAATGATGGTCCTCCATATGTGTCCTCCCCATGTAATAAATTCCAAAAGTTATTGTGGTGCCAGGATCAGGATCAAAATCGCGGCTTTGGCTGGATTCAAACCAGCATCTCGGGCCTATCCGCTGCACTGCGATGTTAGTGCACTACACCACCGAGCCGACGGCTCTCCTCCCAATTGAGCTTGTCCCTTCCATAATCCAGACGACTTTTGCTTCCAACCCGGTTTGAGTCGATAAGTTAGATTCGGCACTGTAGGGTTGCATTTTTAACTATTAAGTAGTTCCTACTAAAACTATTTAAGTGGAATCTTTCTTTTATTACCGCATTCGTGTTCGATTCAGATCGTAGAGGCATAGTGAGTGTGTTCCCCCTATACAATGACTTGCGAGGGCGTGCCACTATACGACGTCAGTGTCTTTACCTTCCCAGGCAAGTCTGATACCAACTTACTCAACTCCTGAGTGATGGAAGCCTTGAGAGGGGATCTATCGCATAATCGTGCGGGTGTCAGTAGCGTCTCCTACCACGGTGCCACAAGCACCCTCTTCGGACAGTAAGAACACTTAATTGTCAGCTTCTCTGTGTACCTACCTGCACCTGCCGAGCTCTGGCTTTCTCCGCGACCACGTGCGAGACTTCTGACTCCCGCGTGTCCATCACTAGGCCGATTACTTCATCGGGACGTGCTGTTTCGTCGCCAAACTTGAACTGTGTTGCTGAAGGTGAATCGTCAGTCAATTTCGAAAAGCACGAATTTTGAGTAATGTTGTTGAGGTGGAAAACAACCGCATAAAAGAAGATATTCTCTCAGATTCCCCAATGTTACGTACCAAGAAGCATAGCAGCGCACATGAAGATGCTGCACATCACGAAGCAGAGCGTGTAGTTTTTCTCGGTGGTGTTGCTGGTTGGACATGGATGATTGCGGAAAGTGTCCGAATAGTCCAGCCCTGAATCATGAAGGGTGAATAGAGCTACGAGATTGACTGCTTCTGCTTTGTCCATGAGTTTCACGAGCGCTCTCGTAAACCTCACTCACCTATTCCCATGACGAACATGGCCAGTCCCCAGCCCACCGATGCGAACAGACGAATCTTGCCGAACTGCAATTGATAGATACTCGAAAATCATGGACGGAAGACATCGAAATTGACGAGATGTTATCTTAGCTCTCCTTTTGAGAAGACGATGAAGAACTAGATCATCATGTGCACAAAAAAATAAAAAATTTGTAGTAGAAGAAGTAACTGCAGTAACTGTTGGAAGAAAACTCTGATGGTAAGACTTCCAATTATATGGATATGGTCGGAATGTCCTCAATATGTCGTGCACTGGTTATGTGCTCCAAACGCTCCTGCCACTTGAAATACTTCGTTCCTATATACATATAATAATCTGTTATTCCTTTTCTTACTCTTTCAAAAAGAGTATCATCGCAAGACTGATTCGACCCCTCGCCCATCGGGATTTCCTCGTGTCGCTTTTTTCAACCAAACGGCTTTTGTTTGGATAAGTCAGCCAGCACTACGCTACTGGTCCATGGATATGGCGGATAGAAGCTTGCCGGACCCGAAGATCAGGAAGCAGAAGCTCAGGTGGTACGGCCACGCCCAGAGGAGGCAAGAGGACCACCCGATTAGAAACGTGCTAGAGTTCTTGGAACCGATAAGCGACTAGAGGAACACATAACAAGAGATGGTGAGGTGTCATCAGGATTGAAGTCAAACAGGTCGGAGCAACACCGGAGGACGTTTTAAACAGAAAAAAAGCACAACTGTGAACGAGAACATCAGATCCTGCGACGGCGCGAGACTAAATGCTAAGGAGAAGAAAAAAGATTACTGGTGAATAGAAATTTCTCTACGCTATTCATAAGTTACCACGAGATCTTTGTATTCACACCCTCTTCAGTAGGAGCCTTCAAAAAGCCCATACTTTCATTACTGTACTTTCATTATTTTGTTTGCCGTCAGTGTTCTACACAATGTTCTCGGAATCACTCTATTCTATCACAAAGGTTTTCGGTCGCTGCTAGTTTGTTTTTCCTTCACCACCTTCCCAGGTTTTCAAAGGATGCTTTGCACTGGATGTTCTCCAATATCGGAATGGCTAATTCAGCTTATCAGCTTATCAGCTTATCGAGTCAAATAAGCCGAACAAATGACCAAGGAATAGAAGCTACTCGGGATATTCACCTCTTGCGGATTGTCCTTCGTGGCGTTTAGTGTTGCAGCGTCAGCAAGAGCCAGGGCCGGTGAAGAGAAGAATTCACCAAGTGCGATCAGCAGCAGGAGAAGCATGAATGCCTGAAGATTTTGCTTAAAGTTATTCTTAACAGCGATTTCGACGAAAAACACTTTTTTCTCTCAGACAGGAACGGAATACTGGAGACTGGCTGAGGTCAGCTATGCCACTTTATTTTTAACAGAACACCACCAGTCCTGCCAACAGAATTAAACTACATGTTTTTAAGTGTACATCGTATATCGCAACCAGATCAGTCAAACATTGGAATGCGTAGATTTTGATGTGAGAAATACAAAAATTGAAAGAAACGAAAACGGTGAAATATGAACTGATGATATTCTAGAAGCCACACAAGCGAATAAAGCACTTTTCTCTCAGCAGCACACCTAGCAATACCCATATTTTTCACTTTTCAAACATTTGCTATTTTCTTCTTTTAATTCAATATCTTGT
Organism: Nippostrongylus brasiliensis; assembly: GCA_030553155.1. Taxonomy (NCBI): domain Eukaryota; kingdom Metazoa; phylum Nematoda; class Chromadorea; order Rhabditida; family Heligmosomidae; genus Nippostrongylus; species Nippostrongylus brasiliensis. Next base: position 23,421,028 of record CP130734.1, read on the forward strand.
CTTGATCATAACAGTTGTTTCTTGAGAGTACACAGTAACTGCAACATCTAACCCATTGTTTATGATGTATTTCATTGTATGTGATTTTTGTATGAGAAAATAGTATAGGTGATGAATGAAAAATGAAAGCCCCGTAAGATATGAAGAGAGACTGCTAAGAGAGGTTGTCGTATTCGTTAGTACCACATTTAGAATACCTTCCATTTTCACTTTTTTTTTTCATTCTGTGCGTTTCCAACATCGCACTCTAATGTTTGATTGATGTGATTGTGATGAATGATGTATACTTTGAAAAGTCTAATTCGGATGGCACAGGGTCTTTTCAAAGGTGAAATGAAATGACTGAATTGAGTGATGAAAAAACAGATTGCAAACTTTGTAAAGCAAGCGAATGCGGCGTAACTGATTGTGAGATTGCTTCGAAGGGAATAATAGCATTTTGAAAAATTGACTCCAAGGGAGCTGATTACAATTCTGCTCAAATATTTGCTGAGAAATGAGATATTGTGCTGCCATAAATGGGTGTTGGAGATGACCGCTCGCGATGTTTACCGTAGTAACGGTTTTATGCGATGTGCCAAGGAAGTGGAATGATACAGTAGTTCGCGAAAAGATATGTCACCTTGCATTTTTGGGTACAGATCGGTGAAACCAGGAGGAATTTGATTCCAGTTTACAGTTTCAATAACTATCATTGAAAATTCACTAATATGTGCCCTTGTTGGAAATTCCAGATTTTTTTTTTAATTTTAAATTTATTTTCATATGCATTTTTAAACGAATATATCTCAGGAACCACTAAGCTTCTGCTTGTCTTGAAGTGATATTCTGATAGAACATGATTAGATTGCCCTTATAGGGTATGAATTTTTATTCCAGAACATTAATAAACCATAGAATTTTTGTGTGAATTTTTTCATGGTCAAAAAATGGTGGAATCATGGGACATTCTTTCATATAAAATTTCATACATCAGAAACCAGCAGATGAAATACCATCAAATTAGGATATGTGATAGCATAAGATTTTCTCTTTCCCATGCATATCTAACTTTGGAGAACAGCCGTCTGATTACAGAGAAAATAGCCAATGAAGCTGTATTTACACAAGCGGCCGTTTTACGAATACCCGGAGGTCATCCGACTCCAGATTTCTCTAGCGCATAGTAGACTTATTGCTTGTTAGTTACTTAACAGCTAGCAAAATGATTCCCGCTATTGTTCAGAAAATCATCTGTTGTTGTATGCATCACTATTCCGCCACCGTACGCTGCGCGGGTTTGTGCCCCATTTTCTCTCGGTCCAATTAGAAGACGATTTTCTGAACAATAGCGGGAATCATTTTGCTAGCAGTTAAGCAACTAACAAGCAATAAGTCTACTATGCGCTAGAGAAATCTGGAGTCGGATGACCTCCGGGTATTCGTAAAACGGCCGCTTGTGTAAATACAGCTTCATTGGCTATTTTCTCTGTAATCAGACGGCTGTTCTCCAAAGTTAGATATGCATGGGAAAGAGAAAATCTTATGCTATCACATATCCTATTTTTGATGGTATTTTATCTGCTGGTTACTGATATATGAAATTTTATATGAAAGATTGTCCCATGATTTCACCATTTTTTGACCATGAAAAAATTCACACAAAAATTCTATGGTTTATTAATGTTCTGGAATAAAAATTCATACCCTATAAGGGCAAGCTAATCATGCTCTATCAGAATATCACTTCAAGACAAGCAGAAGCTTAGTGGTTCCTGAGATATATTCGTTTAAAAATGCATATGAAAATAAATTTAAATTTTTTTAAAAAAATCTGGAATTTCCAACAAGGGCACATATTAGTGTATTTTCAATGATAGTTATTGAAACTGTAAACTGGAATCAAATTCCTTCTGGTTTCACCGATCTGTACCCAAAAATGCAAGGTGACATATCTTTTCGCGAACTACTGTACATGTCCGTTGGGGCATTGACATTGATCTATCAGACACTCTTATTTGTATTAATTAATAATTTATAGTTAATAATTAATACTTTATACTTAATAATTTTTCTTAATTTTATGTCATCAAAAGTTTCTTTCACCTGTTCTACGGCCGGTTGACGGTAGACTCGAGTGGAATGTGGAGGACTGACCAATATCCCGTACTCATCCTCGTCATAGTTGCAAACCTGAAAATGTCTTATCAGCTGATGAACACAGAAACTATGAAACAAAATTGAAAAAACACAAACGAAGAAAAACAGACGATGAGAAAAGATACCGTCGAGATGTGCTATGAAATACGAAACATCAGGTATCACACTAGAGAGATCGCACTACTGATATTACTTAAAGTGAGCATTTCGGTTTACTGCATGTTGATATAGTGATATTTATCACAATTTGAAAAATCCATTATTACGAGCCACCTTTTTGCTACTTGATTTTGACTTTTGATATTTAACTCACTACTTTTACATATGTCCGATTCTCATATGTTATAGCCTTTTTAGCGAATCAGTTTAAATAATAATAGAAGGAAAGCGCATGCTCATACGTTAAAGCAGAAGCAAAAGCTCTTTCTTGTCAAAGGGAAGAAGAAATAAAAAAAAAATTGCGGGAATGTTTCAAGGTGCGAGAGCTCTTTCTGGTTCTTTCTGGTTCTGGAGAAAATTTTTATTGCGGAACTGGCTCAAGACTTTCAAAATCTCAAGCACCTTCTTAGAACAACGAATAATCAGAAGTGGAAGGCTACCACTACACTCTACCACCACTACTGTAAGTCTGCCATTCTAGACCTTCAATGGTTTCAGACGCTTTCATTGCTTCAGGCCTGACTTTTTTGATTTTTGACGATTTTCTTCTACCAAAAGATGGAAGGAATATTATGCCAGGAAGATATCTTCATGAAAGCTGTAGTGCCCTCTAGTAGAAATGTCCTAATTTCACCTTTAGGTAACGAAACGCGTAAACAAAACAACGGTGCACCTTCGTGAGACAGGAATCAGCTCCTTTTCGTCTACAGGCTTGTAGATCTTGTTGGACTTTCCCGTTTGTGTAGTTATGGAGGAGGGTCTTAGAAGCCGAGAAGAAAAAAACTGGTAGGATTTCGAAGAGATCTGATCAGAATTTGGAACAATATTAACGACTTCTACTTGCGGCGCACCGTCGATTTCATGAAGTAATGAAATTGCCGTTATCTAAAAACCGAGTGCGGTCACTACGGAAACTTTTGCTAAATGTGAATTGCTATGTCCTGTTCATAAACATGAATCTAATAAGTCTGCGAGTGATTGTTTACAGAAAATTAAATTATAACCACTTTTTAAAGCGCACGTATTTTTGGCCACCCTGTGTTCCACATCCATATTCCAGTCTCAAAAAGTCTCAAACAAGTTCAACTTCTTCAATCCTGCTGTGGCGAACGAGGTTAGTAAGATGGATCGGATTTTATTTAGCCTAACGTTTTGACCCTTTCGTCGTGGTCAAAGGCTTAAAAAATGAAGTTTGATCAACTTTACTGACCTCGTACAGCACAACAGCATTCAAGTAGTCATGCCGAGGTATCAAGAAGAGACAACTTGAGAAATCTCAAACAAGCCTCAAATAGGTACGTTGCACCTCTAGGAGGGTTACCTTAAAGTCGTCTCCATTATGCTTTTCAACTATCACGTACAGAGCGAAGGTTAACAACAATTGCTCTTGTTTTTTTATCCGTCCTTATTCTTACTTTCCTTGAATTCTATTCCCCGTGGGTAACACCTGCAGCGCTGGGTGCGTAATTGTGCCGTTTTCTCGGAGAATTACTCGCACGTGAGAAACTCGCGTGGGCCGGCTCCCCACCCCGAGGCGTCTCGTTGACTGAATTTTCGAAACATTCCGCAACGACGACGGAACGGGTGAAGGTGCTCTGATTAGCATCGATTCCAGTTGGGAGTTGGGCCGACAGCCGGAGGTGCACACGCCACCAGTCAACGGTGGCAGTGCTGCTCTCGCGGATAATTGCCGTTAAACGGAGAACATTCCAGATTGACTGCTCGTCACTTCTCCGCCTTCGCTTACCCACTTAGCTACGGATTAGATGTTAGGGGGAAGGCACAGCCAATAAATTTTTAGAGACAATCTGTTTTATGGGCTATCAACAATGTATGGTAAGACATTTATCATCATAGTAATCATACTTATATAAAATCTTAGGACAACTAAGGTTGATTCAACCCATTCATTCCCACGCTGTGCACCTATACCCACCGTCGTCTTTGCAATTCGCTGGAAATAAAGGAATTTAAGCTTTGTCCTATCGTAATATGGAACATGGCCTACTTTTTTAGAGTATTCGGAAGAGTCAGTGAGCTTACTACTCTGGAAGGTCTTCAGTGACCACGATGCAGCATACACCCACAGAATGTCTGCCTCATTGCAAAACTACGTCATTGTTGTTTACATCGTTATCGGTAGCATCAGGAAGCAATTGCTGAGAATAGGAGATTGATACAACGCAGCAGTAATATACCAAATACGGCATGATGCCTATAATGCGACGTTTGTGTATGGGTTGAACAGGAAGAATGTTGGCTGTACTTACATCTGCCCTGTGAAAGACGGTGTAATTCAAAAAGTTCACGTGGTAGACATAAAACTGACAAGCCTAATGGAGACACGAAATTCTACTTTATCACCGCGTTATTGCGCACTCCAGCTTCTGTGGTGTCAAAAAAAGAAGCAGATGAAGTTATTGTAGAGGTAGATAATATAATGGTCCTCGCAATTGCTGTACTTGTGAGGACCATTATATTATCTGCTTCTACCGGACATGACAATAATGGAGACGATGTTGACATTATATATTAGGTTGTAAAGAAAGTTCTGTCATTATATTTAAAGCGTCATAACTCTACTCGTGTCCAGCCGTTTTCCTTAATTCAAGCCTCATTCGAAAGAGCACATCTTTCTCTAGGGAAGGCAGTATAAATAGTGACGCTATCGCGAATGTCTCAAGATCTGGATTAATTAAAATATTCGACATTCGGACCCTCTGCTCCTAGTGCGAATGAGTGTTGCTGGCTCATCAATTGAAATGGATTTTGCGGAGCCGCTTTTATAAGGACTTCTAACCTACGACGAAGAACGGATATTATACTATGATAAGAAGAAATTTTCCCGTTTCTTACATAACGACGAACCTTCTCAGACGGTTAAGAAACGGGATTTTCACGACACGAAGACAACGGTGACGGCATGATAAATTGCAGCAGTACTAGTGTACCTTTTGTTTCTTACTCTTCACCAAACGATAAAGAAGGAAGTGCACATCGTGAATATATGTAACATTCAAAACGATTCAACCGAAGCTAGGAACCATAGAGTCCATTTGACATTTTACAGCAACGCAAATCCACGTGTCTTAAAATATCATCTCCAGAATTCAAACCAACGACACATTGAAACTCATCTTCGTCCGTCGAAATTGCCAGACCTCGGACTAACTATCTGCCAAATTTCAAGCGTTCATATGGCTTACCAAGGAAGAGAGGATCCTAATACCAACACGATGTCGAATCCGCCTTCGAACATTTGACTTAATTCCTATCTTTAGACTTTTGCGATAGCGGCACACTTTATACTGCATCCCATAGTCAATAACATGATCTTGCGAATGGTGGTTAAATGAAGAGAAACGGTGAGACATGAGCCGAGTTATGGCGTTTTGAATATATGCTGCAAAAAATGACAGAACTTTCTTTACAACCTAATAAAAGCTGCTATCGTTGGAGACTGAACTATCACACACAAAAAACATTGGATTTACTCTTATTTTGTTGAATCTACTAATTAATAACCGAAATGAATGCTTTTTCGCAAAAATTCTTGCTGCTATGTAGCTGTAGCTAGGCTAGGACTGCAGCAACATATTTTACACGGACGTATTTTTCCTAAAAGCCAGTTTAGACTGACAAGACTGACAGCCAGTTTAGACTTGTGAGATGTGTGCCATGTCGCGCGCTCACGCGAGTAGGCTAACCCCGCTCTTCCTGCCTTTCTTCTTCCTCTCCTGCGTTGGATGGAGGCGATCCGCCGACAGTGGAGACGGCTTGGACACCGGGGCAGAAGGCGCACGGCAAGAATATACCTATACAACGACCAGGATTTTCAAAGAGGCACGTTAGGCTTTGTGATGACCAAGCTGATACGCAGCCCTCTTTAGTGGCAGGACCCAATGCATGATCGAAGCAAACACCCCTTCAATCATACGAAGTCACAACAAGGAATGAAAACTAAACGAAACATTCTGAACCTTTGTAATCGTATAAAAACGGTACTGATTTTATGAGAAACTCACCTTCGAAACCGAATCGATTCTAAACCACCACTATAAACTACCCGAGCTTCATACAAATTAAAAGAAAATAATGTATTGCTGGAATTAGAAGAACAAAGAGGAGCACTTGACTGATTAGGTTACATTTAATCACCACAAGTGCACACTCGCAAAAAACAACAAAGTGGGATTTGAAGAAAAACACAATCCTCACAATCCCACGGATCGATGAATTTTTGAATGAAATTCTCAAAACTATTAACTGGATTAGAAAACCCTTTCGGTTTGAGTTATTTGTACCCGAAAATTCAGAGTGACTATCTTTTTTTCCGCTGTTGTAAACATTTCCGTCGCAGTTGAGGGACGTGCTTACCTGATCCCTAGTGATATATTCGGGTGCTTTGCCAGCGACAATGTCTTCCTCATTGTCAAATGTGCTCAAATCGATGATCTTCTCTATAATCTCTGAAAGAAAAATCGGTGAAATGCTGAAAAGGCGGACGAAGGGACTGAAACTGACGGTTTTCTGCTCGACGTCTGGTTCGGCCGACAACGGCTTCTTTGAGCATGCCGAGAGCTCCTCCTCGCACCACCCGCCCAGCAGGCACCAGCATCATCTGACAGGTGGAGTTCTCCTCTGCAATGGATATTAAAGTTCAAATTGATTCAAAATTTTTTACTATCATTAGTTTCTTTTATTCGGTAATACTGCCTCATGTGGTGTGAAGTGGACAATAAAAATACTTACAATTCACGACCTTCACGTTAAATCAAATCCGTTTTCCTCCTCCGCAAATTCAGAGGCACGGGTTTCGTCAGTGAACCCATATTGACCTCCATCAGCGGTAAAAGAGCTATCAAATCACAATTTCCATCTCTCTTCTGTGCTCAATCTTCTGTGCAACGGACCTTACCCATAAAAGAAATGCTGTCCATCAAAGACGAAAGAGTTTTTCTCACTCTTCGAATGACGTCATAAAGAGATCTATTTAATGGAGATTATTTTTCTCGCTGCCGTGGAGGAATACTTACCCGGAACGAGCACCACACAGTAGGGTGTGATCGGTTGTACAAAACCGACAGCTAGAGTGAAGACGATGAGAGAACCAAGTGAGAACAGCAGCAAGAGCTTTTGTTTCCTGAAAGCGGTAAATTTGTTGAAAACTGCTATTTTCCTTTTCTTTTCTCCCTCCACTGAAGACCAATCACTATTCGATGGACCAAAAAAGCTCATAAAAAGAGCAAATGATATAGTTTAGCAAACAAAACAGAAGGGTTTCAAATTTTAGCAGTGAAATGGGTTTCCAATCGATTAATCCAAGGCTGTGAGAGACGATTTAGAGAACGCGTCCAAATTTTCAGGTTTCCTTTGCTGTAACACTTTTTCGAATTTCTGGGCTTCTTTGGCATATTGGTGAAAATCGTTGGGGTAAAGGTAAATAGGTTGAGGTTGATCAGTCTCCCCAGGAAGCATGAGGCGAGATTTGAGGGGCCGGCAAAAGGGGCCATATTTTGCATCTATACCGATGTTTGAGTACCAGTCGATAGTGCTCGAGCTGCTGAGCTCAAATGTGGTGAACGAAACCATCTGCTTCATCCACTACTTCGGAGAGAGCGACACGAGCCGTGGAAGCTTGGAACTATTCACCGATCTGTCAGAGTACTCCGAGGACAAAGGTTAAAGGTAAAGGTGTAGGCGTTGATCAGTCCCTAATTGTAAGGTCGCGCGGTCGCATTCGTGTTCAATTCAGAATCGTACATAGAGACATGGTGAATGCACATTTGCCTACACAATGACTTGCGGGGGAGGGGAGCAGCCACTATACCAAGTCAGTGTTTTTATCTTCCCAGACAAGTCTGGTACCAATTTATCCGACCCGGAGGAATGGAGGGCTTGATATTCCAACAACGCCTCTTTCATCTGTACTACGCCTGCCCGAAAATTAGTTGATCAACAAAAATGGAGCTTTATGTACACATTTTCACTTCTGAACATAGAAGCCAGCGGCTCTCCCGAGCAGATCATCTTTGAAAAACAGTGTGTAGAGCTAAGCGCTAATTTTCCACGCAGTAGGATAAAATCGAGAACCGGTAAATTTGGTCGATGGCTTACTCGGTCATCAAACACTTGCGAGACAGCAAGAACAAGCAATACGCGACGTATTTGCAAGCCTAGTTGTAAGATTTCAAGGACCCATAACTCATCTCATCCACCGAACCCTGTCCGAGGCTGAAGTCACATTTACTGCTACATTCCTGAAGATTTCTATTTCTGAATGAATTTCGCAGCAGAGAACGATTTGCAGTTATTCCAATTGGTTTACAAACTCTGCCATTATTCCATTACCTTTTCCAATTTTTCACTACTTGAAACTTGTATGCTCAGTAGAATCATAGTGTTTCTTCAGTCCTCTGTTATTTATTTACTTATTCATTACATATGTGCAAAACTCCACATATGTAATGTAAAATAGCAGAACTCAAAGAACATGTGACCTATAGACATGTGAAAACTGGGTCAGAAAACATCATTCCTAGCAATCACAGTCAATAGCAGGTACATTATTACCACTTTCCTTGTTGGGTAAAGCAGTCCTGCACTGCCTTCTCTGCCTGCTTCTTACTAGACCTCCAGGCTCATTTGCCGTTCCTTTCTTCTCGTCGGATTTGATTAACGGATATTTCTTGTCTAGTCTATGTATTTCCTTTTCAGATATGATCCATCCCTATCCTTAAGTTCTCCAAAGAACTCCGCTATACTTCTTAGAAGAGTAGTGCAGGTTAGTTCAATTTATAATTTGTTTTCCTATTATGCATTATAAAGCCTCTCCTAACATGCTGATGAGTCCCAGGAGAGGCTTTATATTTCTTTACTAGCTCGTACATGTTCAGGGACAAAACGAGCTTTTAATTTTTTCGTATTTATTTTGTATATTAGGACCTTACGGTCATCCTCCTACTCATTATTGCTTTTGAATTAATCTTGTACTACTACTGACTGTAATCGCTATGTATGTATATTGCCGAGCCTCTGCGCGAAAGCACCTTTCAAGGTAACATTTAGCCGCTGAGTGCTTGAAAATTGCAAACTCTACTAACTTTTAGTGATCCTCGGGTTGAATTAGCGAAGCGAAGCAACACCACGAATCAACATTGAATAGCATGTTATGTTCGCCGAAGGGTCATTACGAAGTGGGAAATTGCCGAAAACAGCGCTCCATATAGGGCGACTTGCCCCTGGGGGATTTGCAGCGGCTAGACACATGAGAAGCAGAAAAGAACAATGAAAAGTCGAAGGCAATGAAGAGAAGCCGAGCTCTCAACCACGTTCCTCTCGAAGTTTTGGATAGGGAACATGCACTGGAGGAGACGAGGGCAAATCGGCACCACAGAATTAGGTCTATCGAAGCATATATCACATCATTATACTAGAATTCGTGTAATCATATTATATCGTAAAGTGTAACGTGGTCTATTTGCCAAGAAAAGCAAAGGAGTTGAAATAATACGGCAAGAAATTGTCCTAGATCTGTTCTCCTTCAGACCTATTTAGTGACGCAAGGAAAGCAATGAGGGATATCGTTACTATAAGTTGCGACCGATATAACGGGGTAGACTGCGGGTAGTGTTACTATAAGGTTACTTCAGAAACTATAGGGAGAACGAGAATGATTGTAATACCTGATGTCCAGTAACAGGCAGTCAGTTAAGGCAGTGGAGGACTGAATGGCGGAGTTAAGAAACTGGCAAAATAGGGTCTGTGGAGGTGGCCCATTTGGACCTCCCATCACTGCCTCAGCTGTAGAATTTGTGGATTACGAAATTTCTTAAATTCTCGGTAGAATATAAAGAGCAAGAAAACAATTAGCGAGCACAGGCCTTCTTCATCGGATATCGATAATTTTGGCTGACTCATGCGTATTTGTGATGATGAAAAACGCTGGAGAAATGAGTCTATTTTCTTGAAAAGATGATGGCGTATCACTTTCAAATACAGAAACTTTCTCTACTCAGCCAAGATTACTGCAAAAAGTAGGGAGCCGAAAAAGGTCGTCGTCGAACTACGTCTTTAATGGTTAGCGATTTAAAGTTTGCACATTAGGTTTTTGGCGTTTTTCTCTCCTCGTTAAAGCCCTCGTGGACCAATTATTCAACGTTAGGGTATAGATAAAAGCAGTGGTGAGCAGTCAGCTTTGACCAGTTCCATTCCTTTCCTTCAAAACAAAAGCAGTTCGAAAGCACTGCATTAACTTTGAGACGAGAAAGTTTGTGACAAAACCGTTTCGAGATTCTTTCTAGCATTTTATTTTCCTGCCCTTCCTATTTTTTCTTTATTTTTAAGAATTTAATCTTACCAAAAAATCGTTGTTCCTAATGGCACGCATAATGGAAATTTGACCAAAACAGTATGATGAGAAAAGAAATAAGAATGATGAAAAGTGAGTAGAGAATTCATATCTTAAAAAAGCGATCGTTACGAATGAACTTAAGCACGGACTAATAAGAGCCGCAGTCAGCCGATAAATAAAATATAAGGCAATGTGTCACGACAGCAACAAAGCCTCAATGAAAAGATGAAGAGTGGGTCGACATGTCTCACAGCTTAATGAATATTCTACCTCCCAAAGAAAAAAAACTATAAGAAATGAAAAAATCATAAGACATCAATGTCGACGTCTAAAGAAGAGAGAACGCTGGATGACCCCTACCTTCTGGCTCGTCAGATAACTAGTCGGCACTACAACTTTTGGTCCAAAAAGTGAAACGGGGTAATATTACCACTTCTCTCATACTATTTATTTACTATACTCTGCTATCCACCTAAACTCATAATTAATGCGAATGAACTGAAAACGGTGTAATGAGGAGCTCTGCCGAATAGCAGAAGAAGTTAATAGAATGAAGAAAGGTGATTATGAGAGAATATTGATGAAGTTCGAGGAAAATGGCAGCTCATGTTTTTAGTAATGGACAAGAAACGGTTCGCTATAGGGAAAACGGTCAGCTAGCAAACAACTGAAAGGAAAATAGACGAGCAGACTTAATCCGGGAACGGAGGAATGATGAACGGAAACAACGGTGGTGATTTATGAAATTAAAATTCTTGAGCTGCTTCATTAACCCTGTAATTTCGTTCTTTCTTTTTTAGGTAAACGAGTGTTGCTTTGCATTTTTATGTCCTCTACATTACGAACATGAGTAAACATAATAATAAATAAATATATTTCCCAAGGAAAACAAGAGGATAGTGAACGGAAGAGGAAGAACGATAAAAATATGAGCGAAGGTTCAAATATGTGCAGATCTCTCATAAGCGGGATACATAACAGACTCGGAATTGGTGGCAAAAATTCACTGGAAATAACTCATTCGCATTTAGTAGCGAGAAATGCTGTTAATATTCATAAACATGCTTGAAAATAGGAAAATCGTAAGCTAATCGAAGTCAAAAGATAATCTCACCGAAAACGACTAGCGAACGAACTCCAAAACGGCCCTGACGCAAATTCTACTAGCGGTCGAGAGCCAAGAAGCATTCCGGCCTGAAAAAAAAACGGAGATCGTGAAATTGTTACATTAACGTTTCTGTACGTCAGTTGTTTTTCGCGTTGTGCAGTGGTAAGAGGAGATCTTCACACACGGTCAAGTGATCGATCCTAGCCCCGGCTAGCCAAGCCTTGCATTCCCCCGGGGTTGAGTAAATTGGTCTGACTTGTCTGGGAAGGTAAGGACTTGTCTGAGAAAGTGAAGGCTGGCTACCGCAGGTCATTGAATAAGACAAATACGCATTCGCCATGCCTCTACGATTCTGAATGGAACATGAATGCGGCGACGGATCCTTAGGGGACTGATCAACGCTGACATCTCTACCTTTACCTTTCCGTCAGGGGGTCTATGTTATCTTCAGCCGGAACATTTTCAAAATTCAGCGGCTGGCTTATGTGGGTGCGAATCCCACGCGAAAACGACGTCATCGACTACGAGCAATGGAAATGGAAATCAGAGGAAAAAGCAGCGGTATTTACGTCTCTGTGGGCTGCAGCGGAATAGGGAACGAGTTAATTAGGATCAGCGCTCACGAATGCACGATTCCTCGAGCATCAATGGCTGAAAAAATAGTCAGTGGTGATGGATAGGAAGTAAGTGAATAAAAAAGCTTCAATAAAAAACGGTATGCTGTCAACAAAGCTTTCTACCTATGTACCACTTTGAGAGTGGCAGAATACATCAGAATAGTCACACATTTTATAACACCGTTCAAATTTTGGCGCTTTAAAACGCTGGCGTGTGATAAAGTCCGTCCTATTATTCCTCTTATCATTGAAAAGACCGGGTTATGAATAGAAGAGTGTGCCGATCATATGAATACATATATTTTTTAGAAGTTATTTTTCTAAAATTTAGCACGCATAAAGTAATGTAAAGGTTCCTATTCATGTAGAAAAGGTGGCCATCTACAAGTAAGGTCCTTCCCTTCCTCGCTTCCTTACTAATGTTATTGTGCTGTTTGCTAGTTCGTTGGTTTGGATTTTTCTAGTTTCCGTCTGGTGGGCATTGTTCTACAAAGTTGATTTTTGGCATAACGCCTCCACAGGGATGTAATAATGAATAAATATACGTAAATTCTTTACTAGCACAAAAATTCTTCTCCGAAATTATCGCTAATTGGTGCCTTTCGAGTTCAATAATTTCCTGACTTTATTTTTAGAGAATCGTCAGTCTTACTTATTTCTCCAGCTTGAGCTGGAACGGCAGCCAATTTCACCCTTTCCTTTTCGATTCCCGTTGAACAAGGAGGTGTTTTTAACGCTGTATCATAGTTAACAGTCAACGAAGCTGATCCTGACTGTCTATTTTGGAGCTTCTTTAGAGCATGCATTGCCATTTGTGAAGAGCCAAAAGACTCATAGATAACGAGCGATCAAATAGAGCCCACCTGTGCTGCTGTCATGCCGAGTTGTTTGAAATACACAGCCAAAAGTGGAAAAAGCGATCCGAAGGAGGCGAAGAATGCGAGATAGAACAGTCGACAGATGAACGCATTTCGGGGAAAAACCCGCCCGAACAACGTGACGGTACGTTCACCGGCAGAGTTCTCCATAATGTTAGTATTATAGAATGTTGCTGAGCGAGGTAGTATGAACGGGAAACTGTGTGGGAGGATGAAGGGATGCGGTTAGAGCCGACGGAATCGCATAGGGACGTCGGGGTCTGCCTAGGCTTCGACTGCAGCCACGATCAATGAAGCAACGTCGACTGAGAGTGGGGCGAGCTCGAGAGGGAACGAGGAAACGAGGAAGACGTCACCAGCGTATCGACGAGCACCACGGACCACCAGGTGCCGCCGCTCACGTCATCTACCTCCCCGGAGGGTCCCTTATGGGACGGACGGCTAGCTGACTGCCGCCGAAACCTCCGACCAGGTGCCGACTCATTCAATTCCTCTGGATCATTAAATGCCTTTTGTCTGAGAGGATGCGCGGCGGGACAAGTAAATAAAATAGTAGAACAACAATGCGACCTAAAAACAAAAAAAGAAAAGCAAAAGCGCAACAAGATTTAGCAAAAACGCGAACGTTTACGAAAGGAGCTCAACTGCAGAGAATTCTTTTTCTAGATGGCACTAGAACTTGGACGTACGTGCATTTTTATTTGTTCAATTATTTAGTTTTCTAATTCAAGGTGCTGACTCATTCACTGCCACTGGCACACTGAAAACATTTACTAATGTGAATGGGCTGTAGGACATGGAAGTAAAGTACTAGAACAGCAATACCAATCAAAAAGAAGTTTGCGAGTTGCGCAAACGAATCAGTCAAAACATGAATTAGGGCACAACAGGCTAGTTGATTATGATTCTAGGTGGTTCTGTAACTTGGTCGAATGTAGCACATATTAGGTTGATCGAAAAGTCTTTTCAGGGTTCCCTTTCGAATAGCATAACTTCCAAGTTTTAACAGGTATTCATGTTCAGACATGTGGAGGTCGTAGACAATTCTCGAAGCTCATCTGCAATAGGTATATAAGGTAGCTCGCGCTTCCCAGGATCAAATAGCAATGGCAATTTCGCAGGAGCACCTTCGTGCTATTGTCTTCTATGAGTGGCGCCGTGGCAGTGGAGCTACGGCGACAGCGAACAATATCAACAGCGCGCTCGGGGAAGGCACCACTACCACCCGCACTGTTCATAATTGGTTTGCTCGCTTTGCAGAAGGAGGGACAATCTTCGAAGACAAGCCTCGGTCGGGACGCATTAACACTGTAGAAGATTCCGCCGTTCTCTCTGCTGTCAAAGAGGATCCAGAAGCTAACACTCGTAGTCTTGCGAGAAGACTTGGATGTACTCAATCGACAGTCGTCACCCGCCTCAGGGCCCTCGGGTACCGAAAAATCCTGACACGATGGATCCCGCACCATCTGACAGATGACATGCGATACACTCGAGTATCCATCTGCCAGTCCCTTCTTCTTCGCCCGCAAAGGAAGGAGTTTCTGGAAGATCTGGTTACCGGAGATGAGAGTTGGATCTTCTACGATTCTAATGCGCACCGTGCCGTGTGGGTCGCTCGAGGAGAAGACCCTCCAACGCAAGCAAGATTGGGCCTACACCCCAAGAAGCTTCATCTGTGCTGCTTTTGGGACTGGAGAGGAATGCTCTATTTTGAGCTACTCCCGACAGGGAAGAGCATCAACGCCAACGTTTACACCGGCCAACTTCAAAAGTTAGCGGAAGCTATTCGAGAAAAACGGCCGAGACGAGCATCTGTTCACCTCCTACACGATAACGCAAGTCCACATGCAGCTGAAGATACCTGTAAGAAATTGGAAGAGCTGGGCTGGGGCACGGTTCCGCATCCTCCCTATTCTCCTGACATTGCTCCCTCTGACTACCACTTGTTTCGCCCCTTAAGGCTTTCTTAGCAAAGCAAAAATTAGTTAAAGTAGATGATGTTGTAAGGGCGGTCAGCGACTTCTTCGAGTCCCAGTCTTCTTATTTCTGGGAAAAGGGAACCAATGACCTGCCCATCAGATGGAGGACAGTTGTGACTAACAACGGTAATTATATTGTTGATTGATTGTTATTGTGTGCTGAATAAAATAATAAACATAAAACAAATCAAAACCCTGAAAAGACTTTTCGATCAACCAATAGAAGAGGGAGAAGATTTATCTGCTCATTTTATTATTTATTCATTTATTTTATCTGTCTATTTATTTATTTATTTATTCAGTTGCTTAGATTTTTATTTAGCAGTTGAGACAGCTACTTCAGAGCATGAAATTAGACCAATAGGTCACAAAATCAGAGACGTTTCGAAGAAATACAGCCCTCCAAAAAGAGAAATAAGAACACGATTACAATTAGGATGTTCTATCCGTTCAGAGGCGCGAAAGCCACAAAAGTATATCGGTTTTCAAAAGGATTGAAATAAACACTTAATTCTCCGTATGTCCCACCTGCAACGCCATAATTCAGTTCAATTTCGTCGTAATTTTGAATCTTGCATTCTTGGTTAAGCCACATCATTCGTGGCCGTGTTTGGAGCTAGGAATGTCCTGCACAGGGAAGAATATTCTGTCCTTTCGCTCGTGTTAATTTTGGTGATGTTCAGCTCTGCAAAATGCAATTTCAAGGACAAATGGGAATAGAATGTCCCTTTTATTTATTTTTTTTATTTAAGACGTGATCAGGTCACGTGAAAAAGAAAACAACCTGGGTAAACATAAAAAGTGATGCCCAGACAACAAGAGCAACCAAGACAACGAGATTACAACTCCGATATTCTGATAACGAGAATAAAAACTGCTTAAGAGATGAAACAATAGTGCTTCAGGATTTGAAGAAAAATGCTAAAAGGCTAAAAAGATGGCAATGAAGATGAGGATAAGAAATGTAAGAGGGGAAGCATCATTCAGATATTAGCGTACATTTGGCCGCCGGTTCAGAAACTTTTTGAATGATAGTAAGGACATCTGTAGAACTTTTTCCTGGTCTGACTTCTAACCGTCGAATTTGGAAGCCTTAACCCTCCGTATCTTGTCCTGGAGGTGGTGTCAACAACCGTACATGAAGAGTTTAGCGATCCAATCCAGTCAATCTCGGAAAGATATGTCTGAATCTCTTGATAATTAGCACTTTTGAAATCCCGTCGGTAAACGGTGTCGTCAGGAACAGCGACTAACTTTAAACCAAAAAGGACCGTAGAGTGATCGCTATTTCCAATAGGAGAGGTAACACGTGAATCAGTAATGCAAGTTGGATCGCTAGAAAAATCGAAATCCAAAAACGACTCCCCTCTGGTAGGAGCTGAACAATCTGTTGAAAGTTGTAGGCCCTATCTTCGCTTTGAAACGCTCGCAAGGCATACTGAACGAACGCGGACGTTATCGCTTTTTTACAAAACACGTTGACGTCGGTTTTGCTAGAAATCACTTGGCTATTTTTATGTCTAACTGGATCTATAAATGTAGATGATGAACAAGCACCTCATTAACGAGACCGTTGAAACATTGTGGAAATACAAACAAAAATACCGAAATACATGAACTTGCCTTGAATACACGGGTGACACACAATCCCGATCCCTTTTCCGTTCGATTTCGGAAATTTCTAAAAACACACATCCATAGCGAACTCGCGAATGGCATTGCTACGGCGACTCATCGATGGTTCTGATATGAATTTCCGGGTGTTTTCGCCCAATGGAAGTAATGGGTTAAAAACTACAGACGAAGTAAACCACAATCGTCAAGTTCGGCATATCTGATTATTAATCGAGCGTTGCCATGTATACAATTATATCAAGCTTATGATGTCTGCCACGCTGTTTCGATCTTCTATCTTCTTCTCCAGAATCACCTCTGCATCCCCTCGAATCTCTATCACTTCCAATGGATCATGCTTTGGTTCGCTTTTGCCTTCGTCTAATCCACTATTGTGACTTTATCCTAGCCAATCAGTTTCTTTCGTGAGAATCTTTTTATCCCCATTATTTATTTCTGCCCCCCCCCTTATTCATCGTCCACTCACTAATGCATCTCTGAATCATACGCTTGCTTATATCACTTCCAGCGCCTAGAGTAAACATTAGTCATCATTCTAACTATATCTTTCTCCAGTTTCGAAAGCAATATCAGAATTTTCATGAAAAGCTAATTATTCCTAGATGCGAGTCGTGCAGCTACTGACACCTGCACGGTCGAGCGATCGATCTCCGCGAGGACCAACCATGCGTTAAATTAGTACCAGACTTGTCTGGGAAGGTAGAGTCAGTGTTCGTATAGCGGCTGCCTGTCGCACTTCATATGTTATTGTATAGGGCAAATACGCACTCAACATGCCTCTACGGTTCAGAATTGAACACGAATACGACGTACCCCTATTAGAGGACTGATCAACACCGAGACCTTTATCTTTAACTTCTCTTACTGTTCAGTTTCACACACCCTTCGCATGTTACCAAACTTTGGAATTTCAAGCTCTTCCACTACGATCTTCAAATGAATGTCTCGACCGTAACCAAACATTGAAGCCTGAGCTGTTTCGTTTATGCAATACTTCAGTACTCTTTCACCATCTTATGATACGCAAGTCTCCCGTCATTTGAAATGTACCCTTGCGAATTTTATTACGTCTTCATAGTGTAGCGGAGACGGGATGATCAGTTAATTTTGAGATGACACAACCGGAGTCAAGAAGATTCATTTACAATGCGAGTTTACAATATCAATCCACACGACACGAAAGGAAATTGATACAGACAATCCGAAACAACCCTCCGGAGAATTTAGCCCGTAGCGGATAGAATAACAAGATGAAGGAGAAGTCCACCAGTCCGGGACCTAGACTCGCGCGAGGACTTTTGGTCCTCTTTTTATGCGGCCGGAGGCCGGAGCATGAGTGTTTAATGCGTAGGTACGTTCTTTTAGAACGCCTGGGCCTTCCGAGAGAGTTCGCGTTCGTCGGGTAGGAAAGACAGAACGCGTTCCGATTTTTAGTTCCCCGGGAAAAAGCTCGCCCCGTGATTGATGGTGCCACCCGGGGCGGCCAGCCGGTACAGCCGGTGACAACCGGATACTCCAGAAATAGTTTATCCCATTATCTCCCATACCTTATTCCTATCTCCCACTACTTTATTCCTATCTCCTGACATCCCCGGCCTCTCGCGAGTTCCGATCCCCGGAACCAATTTGATTCGTTGCAGAGACGTTGGTCGTGCCGGCGAGAGCATGTGTTGTTGCATGGGACGTCGGAGTGGACGTTGGCGGAGTTGTAGGAGATATGAGGACGCTGTTGATAGAGGAAAGCTGCAAGTATATTGTATGTTGTTGTCCGCAGTAATAAACATAATTAAAAAAGGAAAGAAAGAAAAGAAAACAAAAGAAAAACGAGTTGGAAATATTTTCAAAAAAAATAATATTTTTAGGTGACAGTACCTGGAAGTAAGGGGAGAAAAAAGGAAGGTGCAGCTGTGTAGAAATTAGTTGGCAGAGAGTAGGGAGTGTGTGAAAAACTTATGCGCAGCGTTTTCTAGAGGCCGCACGTGAGGACGTCGGTTGGGAAGAGAAGTTGACGTATTTTAAGGAAAAATTATCTAGGATGTAGACGCAATTCCATCCACTTGTAGAAATTAAAGCATAAGTGCTGCTACGTGTTGGTCGAGATTGTATTACCATGAGTGATTGGTGATTTGAGCTGGTTTCAATGATAAACACGCAGCTCCGGTTAATCACCTTGTACAGGGGCATGGTATAGGACCCGTGGCCGCGGGAGCAGCCGGCAACGTTTTGGGGGAATGTCTTGCCTGTTGGGGATAAAGACATCAGGCAGGGACGAGCGGTTTGTTGGGGACTGTTATCCCTTGACCTGGTGCTAAAAACGCATGCCGTACTGTGATTGGTGGAGTGGTGCAACATCTTAACCAGCCATGTTGGAAACACTCTGGGGTGGATACTGATCTCTTCAGCATATAGCGCGCACCTAAAGAAGCGATACTTTTGTACGGTGGTATTTTGTCTACAATTCCTAGTGGTTTTGAGAAAAGATAGTATTTCGTCATCTTCTGATCTTACTCCGGTCGTGTTCACGTGCGTTTCTCATGAGATGGTACCCATGTCTGTATGTTGAAATTTTGGGTGGCCGCATATGGCAGGCTGGCGGGCGAATCGATTTGCCATTGTCGGTCAAGTCGGCTGGACCGACCATTCTGGTTTTGGCGCAGTTATGGTCCTTTTCTTCTATTAGCAGTATTGATTGATTGGATGATCCATTTTATATGGTATAGCGATTTTTGTATTGCAGACTCGAAAATATGAGTGATATTCTATATTCTGTTGATCGCTCGTTTGCAAGGAGCGGTGTTTTGAGTATGGTGTTTGCTATATAACCACGGCAGACTATATGTGCTTTTGTTACGATGGCAGGGTGAGCGAAAATTATGGGAGTGTGCCGGAGATGGAGGTGGAGACCTCCAGTGGGAGCTGCGCGCTGTGGCGCTTCTTCGCAGGTGAGTCAAGGAAACTAGAGAATGTTGGTATAGTGCTTTTAGTATACGTACATGTAGTAATTTTGTTTTAGTGTGGATGCTTATTGGGCTGGTTGTCGGAAAGAAAAAAATTAAACTTTGCCGTGATGTTATTATTCTTAATTGCAAGCGCCATTGCGAGCCCTGCATTGGTGAATCTTGAGGCTGTAGTCGCTCAGCCAGAGCCAGTTGTCGAGGAGGCGGCGATAGCGGCGCTTCGTCCGTACGCGGAGTTGCCAGTTTTTTCGTTTGTGGCTTCGGCGGTGGATAGTGGGCTGAAGAAAGATGATTTTGTTGTTAATCCGCGTGAGCGGTGTTGTTAACCCATAATTACTGCCTTGGGTCTTACTCGGGCAGTGTTATTGTACTGGGGTTGATTTGCATGTTATTTTATATTCTGTCTACCTACACATTATGTGTTTCCATGCGCCTAAGTAAAGGATGTATACTTATTGTGTTTTGGTCAACAGATGGAAGAAAAGAAACAGACGGAAGAAATGAAACAAATGCAAAAGACTTTAATAGTTTTTGAGTGAAGGTTATAGGTTGTAGAACTTGCATGTGTCAATGGGACGTCATGTGGATACGTGTATTGATGTGTTGGCAGTGGTTATCTACGTTTTATGGGCCGAACACATGATTGAGTGGGGAGAGGTAGGATTACAATCGATGGTGAGAAATGCGGGATATCTGCGATCTCTCGTTTATGGGGGAAATCTACGATTTTCATGAGAAAGTGGTGTGTAATTTTGTGGTGAATAAGTGTTTTGTTCTACTAGAGAATCGTGAGAGGTTTGCAAGACTATTGCAGGTGAGGGGATTCGAACTTTGGTTGTGCTGATGGGGAAGGGGGGTTTACCCCTGTGCTATGGTAGCCAACGCGGCATGAGGAGGTAGCGCGTTTGTGAGACGCAGGTTTTTTTCCGGTTTTTGGTGGCCGACGCGTAGTGAATGGGTGATTAGGGCGTAGCCAGTGGCATTGATTACACTGCCGTGAGGAAATGAATTGGTTTTTTTGTTGGGTGGAGGTGGGTTACCCCGCCCCCTCATGGGGTCAAGGTGGGCCTCACCTATTGTACTCACTCTTGTTACCTTAAACCGCAATAAACGGTTTGCCTCTCGTCTGCTCTGCTGCTCATCTATAACCACTGAACCACCCTAAGCAGCAAGTGTGTAGCGTCAACCGCGATGACTTTGTGGTAAGTTTTATTGTAGCTTGGTGTTTGATGACGATGATTGTTGTTTTACTTAGTATTATTTAGGGAAGAAAGGAAATTTGCGCGTTCTCTAGAGCTACTGCGGCTTAGAGGACTTGTTTCGGAATTAACTGAGAAGCTGCGTGAGCAGGAGAATACCTTTGAGGAACGCGTCAATAACCTCTTGTGCCGCTGTAGAGAGGTGAATTTCGCGGTAGAGTTCGCGATAAAGGTGAATAGCGTCAAAAAAGGTGCATTTTCAGAATTAAACATATAGTGTGAAGACGTGTGTTATGCTTATTTAGGAGTATTATCGTCTCGTTGGAGAGATGAATTCAATGCGGTTTGATTTAGCCAACGATGGTATATATTTGGGTAATCGTCCCGAATATAATCCTGAGTGGGATGATCGTGAATCGAGCGATTCGGAGTCGTAATTTTTTTGCTTCTTGTGTGAGAATAAAGATTGTTGTTAAATTTTGTCTATCAAAATATGAGTATTTGCTCGATATTTCATGGATGTTGATTTTATTTAGTATGATGTATGATTATATGATGTAGGACCATTTCGTGGACGAGAAAAAAAATTTTTGAGGATAACGTATGTGTTTAAGGTAACTAGGCGTACGTTGAATGGGTGGGATGGATTTGGGTCGCCAGTTACCGACAAGGAGGTTGGAGTTAATTGCAGTGTATCGTCAAAAAATGTGCTTGTGGAAATTATTTTTTTTTAGAAACGAGTGTTCGACAGGACTTGTGCTTCTTTGCGCCCTGAGGTGTCTCGTTTGGAGGAAGGCTTTGCTGCTGTTGCGAAAGAGAGAAAGGGCGCATTACACGTTCAGGAAGAGCATCTGCGGCAAACAGAAGCTAGTTTAGAAGCGGTTATAAAGGTAGGAGAAGTTTTTTTAATGCGAAGAAGATCGAGCTGCACATCCTGAGGACAGCGATCCGTAGTAAGCGAGATTGTTTGTATAAGTTGTTGAATAAGTGTGTCTAAGAAATTGTGTTGTGAATGTTTCTTGCCGAGTCCCCTTTGGAAGAGGATAGTGGCGGAGTCAAGGGGTGTTTGTGATTTGATTCGTTCTAGAGCGAAAGTAAGGTTACAGCGCAAGTTTCAGGAGTTACTAGGCAGAGGGAGCAATCGCGGAGAAGGTGGCCACCTTTCCTGCAGCAGTAGGCCCATGTCTGCCCTTGATACCGGGGATACTGGGGATAGTGTGCGCCCCCATAGAGTCACCGTCATTGGCGATGTCACCTTGTCGCGGGACGCCTTGGCTACATTGGAGCTGGGCCCCAGTTTCGCACCCAGCCGTGGGCTATCGCATGGCGCAGTGCGCGAAATCGTTTGCAGTCTGCAAGGGTTGCGTGATCGGTTGCGGGTTAGGGCCAAAATCGATGCGCTAGGCGGTCAGCTGGTCCCCGTAGGCAGCGCGCTCATCCCAACGCCGCCTTTCCCGGGTTCATTTCTGAGCACGCAGCCACCCAATCGATCGATTGATGCCAAGTTTGGATACTGGCCACCACTTTGCTGACAGTTGTGCAGAGGGGGATAAAGAAACATATTATCCCAAACCTGACACCTGGTCAACGCAGGGGTTTGAAAGAAATCAAGCAGCTTGTAAGTCGTGGCGCACTAAAAGTGGGTGTCAGTGACAAAGGAGGAGAGTTTGTGGTACTTCCACAAGAGATGGACAAAACGATTACTGCACTCCACCTCCAGGACAGCAGTGTTTACGCGAAATCCACTTGCAAGGAGTTTGCTGCGCAGTCAGATCATCTCAAACGGACATGGACGTCGATAGCAACAGAGGCCAGATTCGATCCGAATCTTGTAACAGGGCTCAACTGCACTAATCCCATCTGTCCGGTGCTCTACGTTTCGATCAAGACCCACAAGTTGCCCACGGGGGATGCCATCAATGACCCATCGCAGTTCAAGGTAAGACCTATTATCAGCGGCGTTGGGGGTCCCACAGATCGCGTTTCCTGGCTGCTCAACCTGGTGCTTAAGCAAACCCTTAAGTTCCTTCCAGCCCACCTTCCCAATACCACTGCTTTCCTAGAAAAGCTTCGAAAAGTACCGGTAGAAGGAACTTGCTTCGTGGAATCATTTGATGTCACATCGCTGTACACAAATGTTCCTAAGGACCGCGCGATGCAGGCCGTGCACGAAATCCTGGAAGAACATCAAGGCCAACTCAATTTCTACGGGCTAAGCATAGCACAAGTTATGACTCTCACCAATGAGTGCTTACAGTGCAACGTGTTCAAGTGGTCGAATAACTACTATAAGCAGGTCAGCGGGCTTGCCATGGGCCAGCGTCTGGCTCCAGTTCTAGCTATTGCGTCCGTGTCCAAAATCGAGACCCCTATCCTTGAACGCAAACCCCGGCTCTACTGTCGCTACATTGATGACTGTTTCATTGTGTGCGCCTCGCAAAACGAAATGGATCTCTGCTTTGAACTACCTAATAGCCAAGCAGAGAACATAAGCTCACAAGAGAAAAACCGACAGGTCGCTGGCTGCCGTCTCTCAACGTGCAGGTCAGTCTCGCACGGGGCAAGTTCCACACGAGATGGTATCGAAAGCCCAGTAGCAAGAACATCATCGTCCATTTCAGATCTGCCCACATGTCGCAGACGAAGAAGGCCGTTGTCAAAAACATGTTTCGGACGGCAACTATGGTATCGTCAAACAGCGACCTGAAGTCGGAGTCATGGTAGTTGGCCAGTCGCATTGCCATCGAGAATGGGTACCCCGACCAAAACATGCCAAGAGGTATCCGGCCACCGGCAGTGGTATCAGGACGAAAACGGCTGAACGATAGTAGAATTGTTTTCAAGGTGCCTTTTATCTCAGACGAAATCGGCACTGAGATACGAAACTGCGTTCGCAAGGCTGGTCTTGATAACATGATCCGTGTAGTCGAAGTACCACCCTCCAATCTCAAAGAACGGCTCGTAAGGAATCGATTATACGATTCTGTGTGTAGAACATGCCAGTGCATAGTCTGCCCAACTGGAAAGGAGGGAGATTGCATGGTTTCGGGAGTGGTGTACCTCATAAAGTGCAAGGTCTGCAACGGGGAGTATATTGGTGAGACGGGTAGACCCCTTGGGGAGCGCGTTAAAGAGCATTTGGGCACGCTGCGTAGGTGCGATATATCGGAGCCGCTGGGTGAGCATAGGCTGCTGTGTCACGATGGCGCGATGGTGGAGGTGGCGGTAGCGATACTGTCACGCGAATCCGACATCTCGGCGCGGAAGACCCTCGAAGCGCTGTGGATTGCCGTGAGAAATCCCACGATCAATAGGAAGGAAGAACGCGTGGAGGTGACACAGGAGCTGGCAGCATTCGCTGACCTGTGCGGGCTTGACCCGAAAGACAGTCGGCCAGAGGCTCGTTAGGGTGGCCACATTACCTTATGTATCGCCTGTGGCTTGCGGTTTGCATTGGTGTTCTATTTGCCCGGGTCTGGTTGTGTTACCCTATTCGCGATTCGTCTTTCTCTACTAGTGCCTTCTGATTCGCCGCTGGAACTTGAAATTGTTCTTGAACGAGCGATTTCTCAAATTCCTCTTGTTTCTTCCAGACTCTGAAGAAGGCGGACCCGCCGAAACGTCAGCCGAAATAAACTTGTATCATCTTGGCTATTTGGCTACAATCATACGATCAGCTACAACTATTTCTTAGATGGTTACGCATACTTAATCAATAACTTTAACATTAACCAACAACACGCCCATGTCCTACTACCCCTTTTCTCGGAAGGATTAGCTAAACAAGTACATCGCGCTCTCCCAATCCCTTTTAAATCAGACTCGATGGCCCCCTGCAACTCGTTAGTCCGAAAATTTAAAATCATGGCCGACCCAAATAATGAACGCGATGAACTACTAAACATGCGTCAAGGCAAAGACACAGTTTAAGAGTTCGCCGCTAGAGTTAGAGCAAAAGCAAGAGCAACTTTTCAAGGTGACGCAGAATCAGCAATCTCTAACCAACTTACAATAGACTGCTTTATCGAAGGACTACGACCCGAAATCCGCCGTGCAGTCCGCCGCTTGCCGGAATCACTAGGCTTCGAAGTAGTCTTATCCTACGACGACAAAGAATATCGTCTGCAACAGCAAGAACGCCTCGAAGAGAACAATATCCTGGAAGGCCTTAACTCATTAGCCGTTAGCAACCTATCGCCGTACAACCGACCTGTTGACTCCAAAAAGTAGACACCATTGATACACTCGTGACACTTCGCTACATAACTATAGCTCAATACGGACTCACCTTCGCATTCAACTAGGAATTCTTCCAAACGTACCAACATCTCATATTCTAACATCACGCAAGGATATCTCCCAACGTCTAACCACATTCTGGCTTCTCCAAACACTCCTTGCAACGTAATGCTTCACGATTTTCTCATTTCTCAAGGCGGAAACCCTCACCATCGACAAGGCGTAAAAACCATCACTCTGGCTAATAACCAGAAATCTGAATGTAATCTTGTCACCAAACAACCTCGTCCCATACCTTTACTGTTCAATTCGCAAGAAATGCCACTATTCGACACGCATCCAGTCACTAACAACCGGATCCTATACGCAACTTAAATGTGGAATGTAACCCAGCACGATTTGAACCGCAGCCGTATTTACGTCACCGAAGATACACGAACCTCAACCTTGCGCAGCATAAGTTACGGAGAATATCGTACCCGTCAACTGATCCAATTCAAATCCATCATTGAAACCAATTCACTCACCTTCGCTGAATTAACACTACAACGAGATCTTCTACCTATCACTTCTACAACCAAACCTACCACTCTTACTCATCAAACCTTCCCCTTCACAAAACCCCTTCACCACTCATAATTTCAACCCTTTCATCCCTTTAATACAGACAGAACATTGCAACTACGTCAACTTGAGTCAAAAAAGCGTTCGCAACATCTATAATTAATACCATTCAAATAACCCATTCAAATGACAAAAATAAAATCTCAAACACATAATAAAATTACTAGAACTCACAAATTGTCTTTCGTTGATATCATCCTCTCTCATGTTTTTGCATCAACAAAGTCAGTTTTCAACTGAACCTACACAAACCCTCAGGCAAAACATCAATTGAATTCTAATCACTTAATACTCCACTATAACAATTGGAATTATATCCTACTATTAGGCACAAAAATACGTTTATTCCCTCACATTTTCATACAACGCATCAAAAAATAATAAAAATAATCAGGTACTCTTATGTACAAAATAGCCTTTAAATCCAAATAGCACGAATTTCCACATTACAGTAATTACCTTTCAAGCCCCAAAACAAGCACCAAAACATCTACTACAAGTAAATTTCATACAAGCTATTCCAAATTCCAGCTCATCCAGTTCTTTCATTGCATCCAAAAATCGACAAACACATCCAAAACAAAGAAACTAGAAAAATCGCACCTTCACTAACCCCCTCGAAAGAGTAGATCATGCAATCACTTCATGCAATCACTAACTAATCACTCACTTAATAATTGACCAAAAAATCGAGTTCTTCGGAGTTTGAAGAGGAAGGTGAGGTGAAAGAGGATGTGAGAACATTCGGAAGGAAAGTGAGAAATTTTATTGAGGTTGGAATCCGGCACTTTTATATGATAAGTGTGAAAAGGAAAGAGAATAGTGAGTGGGGATCCAGAGAATGCGTAGCCAGGACCTTCATATGGTAAGTATAAGAAAAGAATGAAAAGAAGTTCTTTGCGGAATTTAGAATCGAGCTTGAGCCCGGAATCTCCATATGCTATCCAGGTCCTCCGCTGTATTAAATAGATTCACTAACTTTGTATACGGTCCGAATGCAGAATAACGTCAGACCCAGGTCAGCGCGGTTGGAAAGTCACAAGAACAAGAGTATCGTAATTATCAGTTTACTGCGACAGGTACAATGGACACGTGAGAGGATAAGAGATACAAATATAATATAGCCCACCAGAGAAGATTTCTCCCATGTGACGAAACGGTAAGAACAGAAGACGGACCACCAGCCCGTGGCCCAGCGCGCGCGAGAGAGGTTTTTTTGGTCCTCTTTTATACGGCCGAAGCCCAGGGCATGAACGCTGTAATGCGTGAGCTTGGTTTATTAGAAACCTTGTGCTACTAGAGAGCACCCGCGTTTATCGTACACGAGGGATAGAACGCGCCCCGAATCTCAGTTTCACCGAGCAAAGCCCGGCCCGCGATTAATGGTGCCAGCCGGACTGGCCAGCTGACGAGATAACTATACAATGAAATCCGTGCTCTTTATCTTCATGGTGTATTTTTTATCCAAAGATGCTATTTTGACATATGTAATGTAGTCAACTGAGCCCTTGCCATTCCGACTTTTTGGATCCTATTGTTGGGGACACACTAGTATTTCAGCATTTACACGGTATGCATTTTTCTACCAAAAACGGTCCATTTTCTGCTCGAACCTACATATTATAACCTATATTTTTCATTCACCTACATATTATTCAAATTAGTGCGTTACACGGATTTTTTCGCTCACCCACGTGTTTAGTCGCAGTTATACTTATACAAGAGAAATTCGCAAGAGCCACTGGAGTTCACAGAGGAGTTTGCCAACGGTAAAGGCTTACCAACATGGTGATACGAACCACTCATTCATCAGGATGTCAATGCAGCACCACTGCTACATATATGAAACTGCGCAAATAACGTTTGAATGAAATCGGAGCAGTCGAATTTCGTTGTTGCCCACCAAAGAGCAGCGCAAAGCAATAGCCGTAATGATTTAGTCGAAGTATGAGAAAGTGCTGGTAAGCATATCTTTTTCACACTCAATATCTCACCTTATTTCAGAAATTACTCGGAAAATCCAAAACCACTGCACAAACTCAATCGTTCACGGAGTTGAGTCAAAGTTGTGAAAGCTAAAAGAGAAAATTCACCACTCAACTGAAAATTTTAAAAGCTTCAAACGAATAACTGAAAACAAATGCTAGATGTCCTGGATCGTCGGCTGGTCTTAGGGTCATTCATTAAGATAGGCCCCTTGGTTGTTTTATGAACATTTTTGATTTTTATCTTCATGTTTTGACTTACAGCATTGTTGTTAATCCTTTGTCGTGAGTTGTTGTCAGTTGCGTTTCCATTATCACGGTTGTCTTATACGGAAGTAAGAAATAAATAGCCAAATATTAGGTCGTAGGGAAAGTTTCCCACCACATCTGCAGTTGTTCTCCTTTATTCCATTCAGCAAACTTTTCCACCATTGCAGGGTGCGGCAAAAGTTCTTGGACACCTCGTCTCAAGCTCTTTATGTATGCGTAGCGTACACCACCCAACCAAATTTTTGTATGGTACAATTGTCTTGATCATACTCTCGTACATACAAAAATATCGTGGTGAATTATCGCTCCTTCACAGAGGGTAGGTTCAAAAAGTTTGCGCACTGCGATGATAAAACCGCACAACGAGGGAGTGTCTGCTGCAAACATTACCAAAAAACCTGGAATCCCGAGATCCACGGTCAACAGCAAGCTCAGTCTACTAAGGGAAACGGGAACACTGGATGGCAGACCGAGAATAGATAGGCCAAGGACTGCTTTTTCCTCCGAGGTTGTCAAAAGTATTCGTGAAAAAGTTCGCCGGAAACCACGAAGGTCCATGAGAAAATTTGTTCGTGCCGTAGGAATTTACGGGCGATTCGCCAGGCGCACTATGAAAATGAAGCTTGGTACGCGTGCCTATAAAATTGAAAAACCACATTCTTCGAGAGAGCCTGTGAAGGGCACGAGACTAAAAAGATGCAGAACGCTCCCGGAGCGCTTTGGTGCGGCACGCCACCGTAGGATCCTGTTCACCGACGAGTCCGTGTTCACCAACGAACAGTTTGCAAACCACCGAAACGACAGGACCCTTGCAAGAGACATAGAGGATTCTAACTCAAAGGGAAATATTGCGGAAAGATCAGGGCATCCGGAATTCGTTATGTTTTTTTTACGGAAATGACCGCAAATTCAAAAAACACCGCTAATTTTTGTTGAAAAGGATATCGGAATTGACAGAAACAAATACCTCGAAGACGTTCTCGAAAGAAAGATTCTTTCCAAGGCTTAGGCCTTCGAAAACACCAATTGGACCAATCACCAGGACTCTGCACCTGCCCATAGGGCCAAAGTCGTACAGAAGTGGTACGCCGACAATTTCCCTGGTTTCATCTCAGCAAAAAAGTAGCCTCCCTAATTATCTTAACCTTAATCCGGTGGACTACTCAATCTGGTCTATATTGAAGAGCAAAGCCTGCGCAACATCCTGCGTAAGCAGTGATCCTTTTAAAGAAGCCTTGAAGAAAGCCTAGGAGGAAATTGACAAAGAGCTCCTGCGTACCGCCGCAGAAGTGTTCTCCAAGAGACTTATGGCCCGTATTCCTACGGAAGGAGGTCATTTCGAAACTTACAACTGTTAGATGCTTGTTAGATGCTTTTTTGTACGCGCGTGGTCTAAGTCAATAAATGTTATAAATTTCATCACATTTGCTTGAGGCCTGTCGTTTAGACGGCCAAGTATCTGTGTCCAAGAACTTTTGCCGCACCCTGTACTATCAACAACATCTCATCTTTTTATAAGAATTTTGGATGTTCCTCTTACAAAATTACTAGAGTTTCAATGAAAAGAACTCACTGAGCCCCATTTTGAGCTGCTCCTCCTCGTCGTGCTGGCTCTCTAGTATTTGAATGGATAACGAATGGAACGAATATTAATCTGTTCGGGCTAACTTCGTTGAATGTCTTGGACAAACCAGAATTTTGAAACTTTTTACAAGTCTGTTTCTCAATCGGTGAATGAGCGCCCTTGTGAATGGAGAAGATTTCGCTCTGATATGAACGAAAATCTGATTCGATGCCGTCGAAGTTACCTCATATGGCAGTAACATTTATAAGTAGTAGCTCCTAGCGAAGGGGCGCTATCCAAGCCTTCCATCCTTCCGGGGTCGGGCAAATTGGTACCAGACTTGTCCGGGATGGTAAAGGCAATGGCCTGGCATAGCGGCTGGCCCCCGCAGGTCATTGTATAGGCCAAATACGCATTCATCAAACCTCTACGATTCTGAATGGATCACGAATGCGGCTTCCCTAATTTGCGGCAACTGAGCAGCTGAAGACTCGGCCTGTGGTTGGTGTAATCTCCACTGGTGTACTCTCCACCACTTGAAAACACTAACCAGATCGCCGGACGAATGGAAATCCTTTTGACAAGTTCAGTGTTCCTACGTGGGCACAACTCCATCTAGCGCTATTGGCCGCTAACATGCCGCATTCATGTGCCCTATCTCGTTGTCTTCCTAAAGCCTCAGAGACGGCTAGCATATGTGGTTATATGCCTCTTGAGTTCCTATGTCAACTCACGGGTACTACTCTGGGGATACACTGAAGCAAATTCCAGAATACCCACCTCATCCGCAGCACCTGGTATTCCCGATTGCAATTAGTCCTCGAAGTTAAAGTGTTCTTCCAAAACTTCGCCGCATCGTAAAAGACAATACAATTACCTATCATGTTTCATACGCCCTCAATTGAGCTTCGTTCACTACGTTGTTTTATGAGCTTGTGAAGAGAAAGCAGTCCATAGTGTCTACAATCAAGCTTTTCTCAGCAATACCTGTGACGAAGAACCACAACTGCGGTATATAGGCCATGAATCAGCCTACATAACGGTTATAGGGGTGAGAATCCGGCCCTCGTTTTAAAATTTTGACCAAAATAAGTGACGGTAAACTTTTCCTACGATCTAGCAGAGCAAAAATATTATTCAAATCTGCAGTTCCAAAGACCGAAAAGGGCGAAACAGTGGATGTGTGGATGTTTTCCTACTCACAAAAAATGCAATGATTTCTTTGACATGTGATCCTGCGTTGAGCACAAAGTTCCATCAGCTACTGAACTTTGCCGTTCCCAGAGAGTGGCTCCTATTGGCTTCCGCTTTTTCTACAGAGTCGCTAATGGAATTCCAGCCGCCGAAGCCAAAGAGTAGTTTTTTTCCATAAAGTCGAATCTTATGATATCTCAAGAGCGCCTGGTTGATCAGGGTCCATCATATTCTTAGTTTATAGGTGAAAAGCTGAAGCAAACACCAACACATTGATGGATATACGACAAATGCAGTATACACCAAAATGAATTTCAAACGTTGGTAGCATTATCAGATAACTTTGGTGTTAACTTTGGTGATTTATAGCTGATCCATAAATTTTAGATTATTGATCCAGTTGCTTACCAATTCTATTTTTAAGCACTACCATCCCGGCGTGCGTGATATATAAGAGGCGCTGCTGACACTCGCATGGTTGACTGATTCCCGAAAGCAATAACCAAGCTTCCCATATCTCCGGATAAACTGGTACCGGGCTTGTTTGGGGAGGTGAGGTGGTATAGCGGCTGGCCCCGGAAATCGTTGGCTAGGTCAAATATCCATTCGCTATACCACTAAGCTTCCGAATGGGACACGAATGCGCCTTGATGAAAAATTTGATCGATCAACACATATCACGTTACCTTTACTCTTACCAATTTCTCACGATGGTTCCATACTTTTCTCCCATGAGCTACTGACTGATTCTGCTGAAGAATTACTGCGACCTTACAATTGGGACTAGTGCTGAGTAGAAGGTTGAGAGTCTCCGTCACTTTGGACATAGACTACACGCTGCTCGTCATTCCTCTTGCATTACTTTCTTTTCACTGAAAGAGCTTCTTCACAACCCGGAACAACCGCCTACTGGAAAATCCTTTGATCGGTGAAAGAGATTGGATTGCGGAAAAGCTGGATACGCCTAGTGCTGACGCGATCGTCGGCGTCTAAGTGATGTTGCCAGACAGCCGGCCGGCGATATCGGATCAGTAACATTCCGCTGTCTGTGTGAACTAATTCACTTCACTTTCTTCCTGCGCGTCCACTCCTACAATTTCTCCAACTTTTTGCTGCACTCGTTGATTTTTCTGAAAAAAACTAGTACCACTATTGGCCCTTGTATAGGGCTTAGAGGTGGAATATGGCGTTCACTTCAATTCTCACTATCATCTTTCCTGTTCCCTGATACGTATTCTCTATCTTAGACCCTGCAGTCACCTCAGATCCACGTTATTGGTCATATCATTCTATCAGGTCGTAGGGAAAGTTTCCCGCCATCTGCAGTTGTGCTCAAAATTCTTTGCCTCCTTTACTTCACTCAACCTCCATTACTATCAAAAACATGTTGTTTATGTTTACACGTTTTACCAAATAAATCTTTAAAGCTACTCGAGCAAAAATCCAAGAGTTTTAATTAAAAGGAGCCACCGAGCCACATTATGACGTGACTCCTCGTTCTTCCTCGTTCCCTACTCCTCGTTCTGGTTCTTCAGATAACGGAAGGACAACGAATGGAACAGATATTATTTTGATAGTGCAAGGTTCGATAAAGGTCTCGATGCCATCGTAAAGTTTGAAGGTCTTTCCAAGTCTCCCTCTCAAATAGGTGAATGCGCTTCATTGTGACTGAAGAAGATTTTCTCCTGTTTTCCACGAAGGGCTGCTTAGACGCCTTCATATTAGCCAAGTTAGGAATCGCTAGCAGCAGTAGCGTTTGTAACTACCAACCCCTAGCGAATACCTCTTTTGTGGTTCAACATCGCATCGATTATCACGTTCCTCGGGTGAAATTGCCAATTCTGAAGGTTCCCTGGTTTGCCGAAAATAAGCTGCTCAACCTTTCGCATTTAGTTGGTGCACACTAACCACTCCTTGATGCCGCTAACCGAATTGCCGGGTGAATGAAAATTGTTTCGGAAAGCCGAGATGTACCTTCATGCACCCACCTCCATCTGTGGCGGTTGGACACTAAGGCACGCCGCATTCATGCGCCCTGTCTCCTTGTCTAAGGTTTAGGAGACGTCCATCTTATGTGATTATGTAGCTCTTGAGTTTTTCTGTCAAATAATGGGTACTATGTCGGGGATACTCTAAAGTAAGCTCCAGAAGATCCATCTCATCCACAGCAACCGACCTCCCCGACTACAGTTTGTCCTCAAAGTCAAACTGTGTATTTTGAACATTTGAGACTGAACTTTTGCTGCATCATGAAAGACAATGGAAGGTTATATCGGATGTAGATTCCTTCAATGTGTTGTTTTGTTAGCTCACAAAGGAAAGGAAGTCTGTGGTGCCTGCGATGAATATCAATTTCTGCGCAATTCCTGTAACGCAGAAACGCGACCTACTGTGGTATTTGTGGGCCGGAAACCACCCTACATGTGGATTATGAAGAAGAGATCACGGAACCCGTTCTAAAATTTTGGCGAACGGCCAAGCTAAGTAGCGGGAAACTTTTCTTACAACCAAATAAGTAAATCACGGTTTGTCTTGCACTCTGACCTAACGGCGTCCTGTAGCTGTTCGTCAGATTTCTGTGCTCTCTAACCTACTAGTAAACTAACCTCGCAAGCAACAACTTGGTTTTCGACTGCCTTGACTTGGCGACGGATGTGAGCCCAGAAATCGAGATCATGCCTTTTCGATTTTTGCCGTCGGTTGGCTCACTTTCTTTCATGCTCATGTTCAAGTCAATCTCGCGTTCCCGATTGCAGGATGCGCCTACTCCTACTTGTGCTAGTTATCGCCCTAAGTGGTGGAATATCCGGCGTTTTTATTCCTTCGTTGTTTGGGCTGTTCAGGCGCCAACGTCAGAAGAACGTACCTGCTCACCCCGAAGTGAGTGTCGCTTATCGTCAGCTTTCCTATTTGTCAATACGCTCAAAGTTCCCTTTCCCAACCTTGTTGACTGTAGAAGTGGCGCCGCAACACTATATCTTTCGATCTTGTTGTTTTGCAGAAAATGTTTCTCTTGTTGTTATGCGATCTCATGGTGTGTAAGTCTGAGTGGACGGAACTGATGTTCATAATTAGAAACGGTCTTCCGCTTCTATGTTTTTCTACAAACCCTAATAGGTTGAGCCAGAACTCCTCTTTTTTTCCAATCCCAAAATCGAGCATTCTTTCACAAAAAACGGCGAGCCCTAGGGTTCCGATGTAAAGTATTTTGATACCTATGACAACAATTCAGAAACAGCGAATGAAATAGACCAGAAATCAACTGCAAAGTACTTTTCTCTCCATACTACTACGAGCTGAGAGTTGGCAGCGGGTGGAAACCGTAAAATATGTTGAAAACTGTATTAACCATTGTTTTGAACTCAAAGTCCTAGAGAACGTCACAGTGGATTTGCTGGTGGAAAAGTTGAGGAAGGACATTGAGAACCTGAAGCGCCAAAGTGAACTTGGCTTCGAGAGGTAAGCACTGCTTTCTACGGTCTTTCTGAACTTCATTCCAGCTACAATAACACCACATGGCTGCTCTCTAACAAACTATCCGATCAAATCTATTCTCCATTTCCAGTGAAAATTTCCATTTCGCTCAACTCCACAAAATTTGCGATTGCTTAGTTCATCAAGTGACGGTTCTGAGCCATAGTGAGGATGAAAAGTGTTGGTTCTGCGACCAAAATCATTTGTGGAGAATATTGCGTTAGCAGAAAACAAGTCAGTGATCAGAATGTAATGAATCAAGCAGAGTTCACAATGACAGTGCGCAGATGTGCTTAAGGATGCGCCTATGATCATCTTTTCCACAGCAGTAGTAACACCAGCAGCAGGGAGAGTTGTCGTTCACAGCTCCCCTGCCTCACTTCCTATACCGGAATGTACGGTTTTCCGAGACCCTAGAACGCAAGACATGATCTCGTGATTAATCGGTTGATAAAGATTGACCTTGAGAGTGGCAACTGGCACAAATCGGGCCAGTGTCGCTACTGCCGAGAGCATGCCTCGTGCCGTTTGCCGTCCCCATCCCGTCCATCACTGTCTTCATTATTATACAGGGTGTCCCCAAAAAGATGTATACACTGTTTGAAATGCCATAACCTTAGCGAGTGTGAACCAATCGAAATCATAGCTTGTATGGAAACTAAGAAAAATAAAATTTTTCTGGTATGTGTTTGGTGAGGATTGCGCCACGTACTCGACCGCGGCCTCGGATCTAGTTCCAGCTTTTGGTTAAGTATGGAATAACATCAATATCGATCAATAATTGTAACCACTGTTTGAGAAGCTAAAAATCTTCCAACAGTGATGCAATCATAAGAAAAGAATCGAGAATAATGAAAAATGTACGAATTATGAAGGTTGCGCCAAGCGCCTGTTCGAATCGTCGGATTCTAGACCTGATTGAAAGTTCACGGATAACATGCTTGTTCTGCTTTGGTCGCCAACAAGATTATCATGCACTTTAAGATGCACTTGCACAAGTGTGCAAGTGCACACGACAATGTTTTTTCTGTTCAGATCGAAATGAAAGACAACAATTTATACAATGGAAAGGAGAACATAAAGTGACAGCGATCAGTTTATTTCGTGTTATGTTTTGAAGTTGATTGATGTTCACTGCATCAAGAGACACGCGTATCAGCGATATCACCTGTTGCCGACCAAAGCAGAACAAGCATGTTATCCGTGAACTTTCAAT
The DNA here is from genome assembly GCA_030553155.1 of Nippostrongylus brasiliensis. Taxonomy (NCBI): domain Eukaryota; kingdom Metazoa; phylum Nematoda; class Chromadorea; order Rhabditida; family Heligmosomidae; genus Nippostrongylus; species Nippostrongylus brasiliensis. Next base: position 23,456,618 of record CP130734.1, read on the forward strand.
CAGGTCTAGAATCCGACGATTCGAACAGGCGCTTGGCGCAACCTTCATAATTCGTACATTTTTCATTATTCTCAATTCTTTTCTTATGATTGCATCACTGTTGGAAGATTTTTAGCTTCTCAAACAGTGGTTACAATTATTGATCGATACTGATGTTATTCCATAGTTAACCAAAAGCTGCTACAAGTCGATATGTTTACTGCCTCAGAAGTAACTTATAGTAGCGATATCGTCTGTTTATGACCAAAGTAAAGCTAGCATATAGCCCATGCACAATCAATCAGGTCCTAAATCCAAGAAATCAGTCAAGTACATGGCGCAATCCCTACCAGACACATACCGGAAAATTTTCTTTTTTCTTAGCTTTCATCCATGCTATGATTCGTTTCGACTGGTTCACTTTCGCCAAGGTTATGACATTTCAAATAGTGTATACATCTTTTTGGGACACCCAGTATTATTCACTGCGTCCAGAAATGATAGGGACACCCCCTATTTCCTTGATTCAAGGAACTGCTTGATACTATTTGATTCCAAATCTATACTAGTAAATTCAGCACGGCAAAAAACATGGGACTAAGCGATTTGAGCTTCTGTTTGAACGGTGAAGGTTTTGGGGACGATTTTTGCAATGAGTGCGACGGAATCACTGTCCAGAAATGATAGGGACACCCGAGAAAAAACAGCTTTACGAACCAGATACTAGTTAGGCCACTGAAATTAGTAATCGGTGGACGCTTCACTATTCAGTGTAACGTAAATAAGTGGAGTTGGGATTAACGCGACGGAGTTTTGGAGAATTTTATTAATTAAATCGTCGTAGACCGATGGATCGCTGTCTTGAGCTCCTCAACGCAGGAGTACATCCTGTTAATCGCATTATTCCTCCAATAAAGGTGTTCGCATGGATTTTTCATCAGAATAAGCTCAGAAGAATTCACTGGTCATTCGAGAGCGTCGACAAAACAAGTCCTTAAAGAGCCTGAGGTCATTCTGATCTCATGAAGCGGGCCAAGTTCCTGTTGGAAGAACAAGCTGTGCCTATGCCTATCCTCTAGGAACGGCAACAGATAAGATGCTAGTACCTGTTAGTACTCAAATCAATTCGTATTTGCTGAACTAAATTCAATAGAGGCTTTTTATTCAGAGTACCCACATCTAGGCTGCACCGCACCTTAAGCCCCTCCTTGGTGAAAACTAGTTCTTCTCGACTAAGCCGGGTTGTTTTACTGTATGCCATCTGGACAGCTCCAAGAAAGTCGCTTCGCATCGGAAAAAATCAATTCAATCGTAGAATAATTAGCCTAGGAACCAAGTGAATGTCTATCGTGCCTTAATCCAAGGACGGATTTCGTTTCTCTAATGAAATTCAAAACTGTTCTCCTTGAGCGCGGCTGCTAAACGTAAAGTGAACTTAAAATTTATGTAAGGAACGTTTCCGTGACGTTTCATGCAATAACTGATAAATTTACCGAATATTTTCATGGCAGGCTCTTGCTTACTTGCTTCATTAAGGCTGTACATCAGATATTTTTTGGCCACAGATATTTTTTGGCCAGCGTTTGCTTGCTTCAGATCAGAGGGTGACCTATCACCTCCGAGAAACCTCTTGGTTCCATAATCTATCATAAAACGCCGATAATCATTCCTGAGGTTTTCACCGCAGGCGAAATTCCGCGACACTAGGTCTTATTTCTTCAAGAGCCTTAACTTAGTTTTGTTATTTTATTGTGCGCAACGTTCTATGGTCCATCCTAGCACAAAACATTTTGTTGAAATGAATATTGTTCAAAAAATTAGTTTTTATCAATTTGCCCCTTCAACCGGCTCTTCTTTGTAGGTGTCCCTATCATTTCTGGGCAGTGATTCCGTCGCACTCATTGCAAAAATCGTCCTCAAAACCTTCACCGTTCGAATTAGAAGCTCAAATTGCTTAATCCCATGTTTTTTGCCGTGCTGAATTTACTAGTTCAGATTCGTAATCAAATAGCATCAAGCACAACCTTGAAACAAGAAATTTCGGGGTGTCCCTATCTTTTCTGGACACAGTGTGTGACACAACGTCTCTATCCCGATCGGTTAGTCAGGTACGCTTTCTTGATTGTCGCCATGTCTTCTTTCATTATGGTCTGCTCACGCTTCACTGAGGTTACCACACACCCATCTTGTCTCGGTCTTAGCGCTCCATGTTGGGTTGCCGTATCGTCCTCGATCACAGGTTCTTAAGCGCCACTTCCTTCCGGCAACTGTCGATCAGTCCTGTGATTGTGGCAGTTTTCTTCTATCAGCCGACCTGTTACCAGGATCTGACGCTGGTGACGCTGGTGCCCACACTCTTTTTAATAATTAGCAAGCTAAACAAGTGTTTCTGCCCAAGACGCGATTGAGCCATGATCATCGAGATCATGAGCCTAAGCTCTTAACCTCATCCACCATCCCCATTTTATGCACAAATAGCGCGTTTGTAATATAGGCCACAAGTATGTTATTCATCATCAAATTAACTGAGTATACAGGGTGTCCCAAAAAGATGTATACACTATTTGAAATGTCATAACTTCTGCGAAAATAAACCAATTGAAACGACTCATAGCTTGAATGAAAGCTAAGAAAAAAGAAAATTTTCTGGTATGTGTTTGGTGAGGATTGCGGCATGTACTCGACGGTGGCCTCGGATTTTGGACCTGATTGATAGTGCATGGGTTATATGCTTGCTCTATTTTGGTCGTAAACAGGTGATATTGCTGCTATGAGTTACTTCTGAGGCAGTAAACGTACCGATTTGCTGCAGCTTTCGATTGAGCATGGAATAACATCAATATCGATCAATAATTGTAAGCACTGTTTGAGAAGCTTAAACTCTTCCAACAGTGGTGCAATCATAAGAAAAGGATTCATAGGAATGTAAAATGTGTGAGCCATAAAGATTGCGCCTTGCACCTGTCTGACTCGTCGGATTCTATACTTGACTGAAAGTGCATGGGTTATATTCTTGCAAAAAATGGTCATCAATTCGAACAACTGCCATAATGATTATGTTTAATTGTTCATACTGAACACTGTGACTTTATTTTCTCATGTATAAATTGTCGTTTTTCATTTTAATCTCAATTTAGAAAAAATATTGTCTTATTGTGCAAGTGCATCTTGAAGTGCATGTTAAATATGGTATGTTCCGATGTTCTTATGTTTACTGCATCAAGAGAAACGCGTAACCACCTGTTGGCAACCAAAGTAGAACAAGCATGTTATCCATGAACTTTCAATCAGTTCTAGAATTCGACGATTCTCACAGGTGCATGGCGCAATCTTCATGGCTCATACATTTCACATTCCTCTAAATTCTTTCCTTGTGATCGCATCGCTGTTGGAAGAGTTTTAGCTTCTCAAACGGTGGTTACCATTATTGATCGATACTGATGTTGTTCCACGCTTAACCAAGAGCTGCTACAAATTGATATGTTTACTGTCTCTGAAGTAGCTCATTGCAGCAATATCACCTGTTTACGACCAAAATAAAGCAAGCATATAATCCATGCACTATCAATCAGGTACAAAATCCGAGGCCATGGTCGAGTACATGGCGCAACCCTCACCAAACACATACCGGAAAAGTTTTTTTTTTCTTAGCTTTCCTCCAAGCTATGACTGGTTTCGATTGGTTCGCTTTCGCCAAAGTTATGGCATTTCAAACAGTGTATACATCTTTTTGGGACACCCTGTATATCACCAGCGCTCTTCCGTTTGATTCTCTTTTACTCTTCTCATGCTCGCTGCCGTGTCGGTTGGATCGCGCAACTAGCGGAAGTGTTGTAGTTGTACTAGCTGGATTCCTCAGAAGTGGCGAAATTATTTTCGGGTCTTTTCGAATTCTCCATTTTCTATTCCAAAAAAAGAAAATGTCCTCTGCGGCCTCGATGAATCTTTCGCTTTAGCTATCTTTATTGAGTATGAAGTCGGTCAAACCCTCGCGCAAATCTCGCCTGGGCCGCGATTTTTTCAATGATTCTAGCAATGATTCTTATGAAGAACTCATCGCCACTCCTCAATAGATACCAATTAACGAATTAGAGGATTAGTCCGCTTAGGATTCACGACACATAAAACCTTAAGGCAAAATAGGAGAGGAAGAAACGAGGGATGTGAGGTGCAGGATCGTTCTGTAAAAACAAGAAGTGGAGACGCAGAGAAGGATTTTCTAATTTATGAGATTCCGACAAGACGAGGAATTGAAACATAATCGAACTGTGTCCTCAATCGTTGTTGGCTGAGTTTGTAGGACGCAGAATGAGCATTACTTCCTTCGCCGTTGATAAACAATCAGTATAGGATGCAAGTGCAGCCGAAGAGTGTTTTGTGAACAGACCAAGATTCATTCGAATGATCTGACCGGACCACCTGGAGTTCTAGTTTTTTGCAGAGAAGTCCGTGTGGACAGCGAGAAGAGCTACGACACTCACTATATCTTCGGAGGTTAGCGAACTCCAGTGTGCAGCCTTCTCAGCAAACCTTTTCGCTCACTAAATAGTAACACCTAGTTCGAAATTCTGCTGCTCAAGCTTTGTCGGGAAATGTTGGTAAACGTGAAATTTCCACCTACTGTCTCTTTATTTTACAGTGCGTCACCGTGGATTGAATGTGTCGGCATTCTGTGGCGCTCTGACTCGGAAACAGCTCGCTCATATACCACATCGACGTCGCGACGCCGTTCTCTTCACTCCTGCGCAAGAATTACCCAGTTCTCTGTCCAAGTAAGTCGAAATCATGACAGACATTCTTATGACCTAGTCCAGAAAAGTATATTAAAAAAATTGTACATTGCATCCTATCTCTGAGAGGTAAAATGCTGAGATACATTGAAGGTCGAACGTGGGAGTAGTAAACAATTCACTACGAGATATCATCTATAGGTACACCGGTTTACTGTCCGAATAAAATCTCCTTGTGCCCCATGGGCACCGGAGCAACTTATATAGCACCTGTTTAGTGTGGTCGTTTCTATCCCTCGTATGTGGTTCCGGGAATACGACAAAGGTCATCGCCTGCCGGGCATCCCGATTTTTTTCTGCTATGAAGGTTGGTGACGTGTTTCTTGAAAATTATAATCAGTACAGCAGACTTCACGTTATCCACATGTACTTAAACACACTATAAAATGCTGAAATAGGAAAAGTGAAATCGGTAAATGATTCAACGGCAGATCATCACGGTTGTCACTCTTGTCCCTATTGAATTTATTTCTCCATTTTCTCTATCACCATGATGAATCGGCACAAATAAATGGCTACCTGCTGTTGTTTGTTTGGTTGTTCATCAACAACAGGTAACCATTTAGTTCTAGGCTAATCCACCATGTTGGACGCTAAAGAACTCTTGATGTATACACCTTGACATATATTTGGTGGATAAAGTATGATAGAGAAAATAGAGAAATAAATTCACAAGGGGCAAGAGCGACAACCTACTACTTCGCTATAGTGGCCCCGCAAAGCTGCATACCCTACATTCCGATTCCTGGCGAATCTCGAAAGACCCGGTCATAGAGTGCCTTACATTTAGAGGCAACGACACTTCCACTGACCAACGTACCAAGTGGAAGAGAGTGACCACATTAACTCAGTTTCTTATGCTCAACCGAGACACACAACAACAATAACGACATCATTCGAAATCTGAGATAAATCAGAGATAATCAGATTCGTAATCAGTGTCCCAAAGAAACTATTAGGTCGTCGGAAAAGTTTCCCGCCACTTTTGCCAATGTTTTCAAAATTGTTCCTCTCCTTTATTCCACTCGACGTCTGACACATTTATGCATGATTACCATCAACAACATCTTGCTATTTATCAGATAAAATTGGAACTCTCCTCCTCCAGAATTTCTAGAGTTTTGATGAAAAGAATTCGGTGAGCCACGTTTTGAGGTACTCTCACACGTCGAGCTGGTTCTCTGGTAACTGAATGGAAAACGAATGGAACAAATGTCATTTTGTTGGGACAAAGTTCGACGAATGTCTTGGATAGGTCATCGGAAATGTCGGATATTTTTGAAATTTTTGAAAGGTCTCCTTCTCAATAGGTGAATGCGCGTCATGGCGACTGAAGAAGGTTTTCCCATGTTTTCCACTAACAGCTGCTCCGTCGCCATCGAAGTGGCGATTTTAGACATCGATGATGACAGTAGCATCTGCAGGTAGCAGCTTCCATCGAATGCGTCATTTGCAGTTCAGCTGCAGACCGATCATCTACCATTTCGGATGGAGTTGCGGTTTTGAAATTTTCGCTGGTTTGCTGCAAGTGAACAGCAGGAGATTTGGCGTGTGATTGGTGTACGCTACCCACTCCTTGATGCCACTAACCAAATTGCCGGGCGAATGAAACTTTCTTTGGAAAGTTGAGATAGTCGTGCATGCACCCGTCACCATCTGTAGATGGTGGCCGCTAAGGCATGCCGCAACTATGTGCCCTATTTCCTTGTCTTTCTAACGCCTCGGAGACGGACAGCCTGTGAGAGTATATGGCTCTCGAGCTCCTCTATCAACTCACGGCTATTACGCCTGCCATCCTCTGAAGCCAGCTCCAGAAGACCCACTTAAGCAACAGCAACTACCCTTCCCCACTACTGTTGTTCTTTGAAGCCAAAATGGGCCTTTTGAACACACGAAACCAAACTTTTGCTGCACCAAGAAAGAAAATTGAAGGACCAACCATGGTGCATAAGCCATTAACTGAGTTTTCGTTGTTTTATGAACTCGTGAAGGAAAGGCAGCTCAAGGTACCTACAATCAATATCGACTTTCTCTGCAATACCTGTAGCGCTGAACCAGAACTGTCTGTGGCGTATGTAGCTCATAAATCAACCTACATAACGGGTGTAAAGGTGAGATCCCGAAACCCGTTTTAAAATTTTGGTGAGCGGTCAAACTGAGTGGCGGGAAACTTTTCCGACGACCTAATACATAGACGGTGTTTTAACACAATTTGTGATCTTGAGCCGATCACCAAACTTGACGATGTGGGTGGTCCTCGGCCGAAATTCAAGAAACAAATTTCGAAGTCGGTATGAGCATGAAAAATTACCACCCCAGGTAAAGCTTCAACCAAATCTTAGATTATAGGCGGACTACCCTACTAGCCCTGCAAACGATACTGGTGGTCCGGAGCCCAAGTTCGGAAAGAATTCGGAATATACAGGACGCTTTACTCCATTACACTGCAAAATTTGGGGATTGGACACTGCAGCAGAACGCCGTAGTGGGAGCCCATTGAACTGATGTATTAGGTTGTAAGGAAAGTTCTGTCTTTTTTTGCAGCTTATATTCAAAAGGCCATAACTCGGCTCATGTCTCACCGTTTCTCTCAATTTAACCAACATTCGGAAGATCACATTCTTCACTATGGAACATAGTATGAAGTATGCCGCTATCGCAAAAGTCTGAAGATAGGAATCAAGTCAAATGTTCGAAGGCGGATTCGACATCGTGTTGGTATTCGAACCCTCTCCTCTTTGAAAAACCGTATGAACATTTGAAATTTGGCAGGTAGTTAGCACGAGGTCTGGCAATTATGAGGGACAAAGGCGAGTTTCAATATAGCGTTGGTTTGAATTCTGGAGATATTCTAAAACACGTGGATTTGCGTTACTGTAAAATGTCAAATGGACTCTATAGTTCCTCTAGCTTTCGCTGTGTCGTTTAGAACGTTACATACATTCACAATGTGCACTTCCTTCTTTATCGTTTGGTGAAGAGTAAAAAACAAAAGGCACATTAGTACTTCTGCAATTCATCATAACGTCAAATTGTCTTCGTGTCGTGAAAAACTGGCTTCTTAACCGTCTTAGAAGGTTCGTCGTTGTGTAAGAAAATCTCTTCTTATCATAGTATAATATCCGTTCTTCGTCGTAGGTTAGAAATCCTTAGGAAAGTGGCTCCGCAAAATCCATTTCAATTGATGAACCCGCAATCCTCATTTGCACTCGGAGCAGAGGGTCCGAATGTCGAATATTTTAATTAATCCAGATCTTGAGACATTCGCGATAGCGGCACACTTTATACTGCCTTTCTTAAAGAGATGTGCTCTTTCGAATGGTGCTTAAATCAAGGAAAATGGCTGGACATGAGTAGAGTTATGACGCTTTAAATATAAGGACAGAACTTCCTTTACAACCTAGTAGATCACCTTGCTGCTTTTGTTCTCCTGGCTCGCACTTACCGCGAGCCACATTTATCATCATCTGCTGTAATTTGAACTCCAAAAACTGGTAATGGTGGCCGGACTGTGGCAGCAGATTTACGAGCGTGTCATTTTCCATTAGGTTGACTCCTTGTACGGAACCCGCAATGCCCACCACCTTAAACAACCACTTTTAATAAAGAGACGGCACTCACTAAAGGGTCGTGCACAGTCGACGACCAATGCGACACGACAAATCGCCGCACTGTTCGCCGCGCGCGAATGAGCACACATCCCTGTACGAGACGACGCCGCACACGCGGTGTCCTACTCGCCGCATGCGGCAACTTCGGCAACGCAAATGCCGTAGTCGGACGCGACCAATACGACACCGGCCGCTATCTCTTATCATTGCCGTGTCGTATTGGTCGTCGACTGTGCACGACCCTTAACAATAAGATCCAGCCTTTCTGTCTCAAAATGCTCCACCTTGGGTCCGTGTCTGAATCATCAGTGAACCGATTCGAAGGTCTTGCCCTTCCTAAACTGTTGATAGAAGTGATTTTGTTTCGTTTACGAGATTTAACTGAAGCCTCCATTTTCAGGTATCAATTTTCTTCGACTCATGCCACTTACCATATATCAGAGCGATTTGACTGCCAATGGTGATTTCATGGAGTATAAACATGTAAGAAGCTGAATCTGCTAACAAACAAGAACCTGCGAGAGAAGCGTTCATTGTTATCATTAACGATTGAAATAGTAAAGGAAAATCTACATCTGCAGACTTTGCTTAGAGCTAGACGAAGGTTGCTCACTCTGAGTTTTATGCCCGAGGGTTACCTGTTGAATAAAGTGATATTGGAAGCTAACGATCTACACTTTTTGGCCCAACTTTATCGAGTTTAAAGACGACTCAGCGGTGTACCTGGTGAAGCTGCCCAATGGCGTTTGTTACCGCTACTTTTTGGTCGCTTTTGAATCCCTTGTGATTGCTGTTAGCCGGCGTACCGGTTTTGCCGAGTTTACGATTCCAATAGTACAAAGCATTGCAAACGCAGCAGAAATTGTTCAAAGGTACCCTGAATAGACCCATTTTACAGCACCACCAGTTCAACTCGAATCTTTCTCTTCGAGGAGCAGCCCTGATTCTCGACAGGACATGGAACAACGCTTACCTGGTGCCAAAGAGTCATAAGGTTTGATTGAATTCCACCATGCCTTCGTCACCAAGATCGGTGCAGAATAGACTTTAGAATATTGCTTTCTCAAACAAGCCGCATAATTGAACTCATATGACCCTCATTCCAGGCAACACTTACGGCCGATTCCTACCACGATAGAAGACGTCACGCGATCACGAGATACTGCACACCGTCGCTGTTGAGGTGAGGATGCCAGGACCCTTATAGGAGAATGTTCTTGCCTTGGATATGGAACCAGTATATTGTTAGCTTCGCTTAACATAATAGTACATTCCTTTGGCACGACGCTCAGCTCTGATCGTTAACAATAGAGAAGAACCGAAAAGCTACACAGTAAGCACCAGGAACGACCGAAGGCTTAAACTACAAATGTCCTTAGGCTGAACGAGGAAAGTAGAGAAGACCAAGTCCGCCTTCTCCACTTTCCTCGTACCCTCGACGTGTCTCGATGTGTGAAGATCAAGGATTTCATATTTGCTACGGGAACTGCACCATCTAGAGATGGGAGAACTGAGCATCTTCTATAGATGAAATTACTCTCTGCTCCGCAGAAGACATAACAAGGAAAACAAAAACAAAAATGTAACAAGATGTATCGGCTACAACATCAGCGAGTTTGGACCAACGGGCCAAATCGTCCTGGATAGAAGTACATATATGTCGACGAGAGCGAAGGACCTTTCTAAGGCGCTGGACTTAACGACAAGAGGTATAAGATGGCAAAAAAGAGAGGACGACGAAGGACAAATACAAATGCGAGGAAGGAGACGACTAGGATCCGTGAAAAGAGGAGAAGAAGAAGACGGAGGAGAAGGAAAGATCAATATTCCAAGGTATAAAGAATAAGGGCACAGCAGACAAATGTAAAGGTAAAAGGTAACGGTGTCAGCGTTGATCGGTCTCAAAGGACGCGCCGCCGCGTTTCGATGAAATTCAGAATCGTAAAGTATTGTGTTTAGAAATCAGGAGTGCTGCCTTTGGCGTTACAGGAGTGTTTTGAGTGTGCATGGTCAGAAGAAAGACATTGTCTTCAATAGATGTATTGGAAAGGTGAGCTCGTCAAATACACAACTCATGCGTAACAGTTCTTCGGGAGATCTTTCCGCGACAAATTTAGATTCCTGTAGAACAGACCAAGTTCCCGTTTGTCAGCGAGTCACATGAGGAAATTGCGGTGCGCGGAGGAATGAGTCGGTACGTTTCCTTGTCTGATGAATGCGAAGAAAAAATATATTCAGTGAGCTTTAGTATTCCTCGAAATCAGGTATATCCTTGTTCACTCAATCTTGTGACTGCAACTATCTGAATGGTATGTAGTAAAGGTAAAACGGCAATTGCTTTGATCAGTGAATAGATGAGTAAAACTCAGAAACTTGTGCACGAGCGTAACTGTATGCTTCTACGCCAAAAATGTATTTGATGCCGATTACCCATCCTTCACTGACCTCAGTGTGTCATTTCTCTCTACCGCCTTGTTTTTTCTGCGTGAATCTAGATCATTTTTCACCAATCACACTCCGAAGATTCTAAATAAAAGGAGAAAACTGGAGGCGACTTCCGTTGAATTTTTCCTGGGATCACCTACTTAAGTCTGGCTAATTGATAGTAGCAACAGTAGTGGCTCTCTCTCTGTGTTGGTAGTGTTAACAATGTTCTTGGTGAGTTATCAGCCGAACTTCCTGTTACAATTTCTAGCTTACGTCCTTTTCATATCTCAGCACTCTCCTATTTCTTCATCTTTATCTAAAGTTTGGCCTCATATTCGCTCAGGTTTCAAGTTTTTTTTTTTACCTGCTAGACATTAATTACCTACATTATATGCATGACCTCTGGCTAATCTTTAGCGGATTTTCAGTAGGGCATCTGCCACAAGACAGCATTACTTCCTTTACGAACAAAACCAATCCATTCTAGACCCAGAATCAGAAATATTTGAGCTAGCCCACCTATGAGACAGTGCCAAGTTTTTGAGATTCTCTTGAGCTTTTTCTTTTAGGCGGCTGTTCGTTCCAGTGCCAAAGGTCGTCAAAAAGGAGTGTCGAGAAAGTCGGTTCCGACTTTATCAACTTACCATTGATGATCCGAAGCATGGGAAGATTAGCAAGGTGCATTTATCCACAAATTTTGTAGTCTATTGAGTAGTCTATCATTTAAAACCAGTTATCGTTTAATGTCATCCGTAGAACACTTTTTAATGAATTATGGGGTTATGAATCTAAAATGGTTTCATGTTCACCATTATTCACTAGCGCATGGGTATTCGGCAGTACATTTTCTGGACAGTAAACAGCGAACATTATGAACAACTTCCACAAACGATTCTCCACAAAGGATGAAACAAATAGAGAACTTAGTGGGTAAAGAGAACAATTCGCCCAAGTAATTTAAAATGGGAAGATAGAAAATGACGAAATGGGAAGAGAAAATCGGTCGACTCATCTCTAAGGAACAGTCATGTTTTCGGAAGATGTCGCATTATGTTCGTCTTCAGCATCCGATGCATTGTAATAAGAAAATGAGAAATTGTTGTTGTTTCCCAACTACGAGCAGCTCTTTCTTGTTTGATATAAATTATGAAGCTCAAAGAATTACATACAGCTGAATAAATACCCATGGGATTACGTTGCTATGACTGGAGTGCATAGATTGAATAGATGAAGATTCTTCAATTGTAACGACTGCTAGAGAAGCACAAGTTTCTATCACGAGGTTGGCTTTGTTTAAAACCACACATTGATTTCATTAACTTCATGTGCTGTCTTCAGATCCCTTAAACCTGACGAACAGCACTTTTCTCCATCAAATAGTGAAACAGTTTCATTTTATTCACCAGCCGACGACTGTCATAGCTTTTTCAATTTTTCTGCCTTCCTTTATTTCACGATTACATCATGTGACGTTACTATAAAAACTATTGAGCCAACTACAAAATAATACACAAATACAAATATTGGAGTATCGATTAACCATAAGACGAAAATATAACCGTGAAGGTATTCGAAGCAAGAGAGATTCTGCTTCTGAATTTTCCTCAATAACCTTATCTTCAAACCGAATGGGTACAAATTTGCGTCTGATATCATCGTATTTCTCAACATTGAAGCCCTAACAAGCCTAAAATAACCATTTGAATTGTTTTGTTTGAGGTTTAAGAGCAAAATCAACCTTTTCAGACTCTTGACCGCTTGGATGCCATCGAATGTGCCGTATTCTACTGATAACTGCAGTGACGACATCTGCGGCAATGTCGAAATTGTGTTTATTACAATAAAATGATATTACTTTGCCGACTGTTTTCAGCCTCACCGCTTGCTGTCTGACTGTGCCGAATGTAGCATTTCCATTAACAAATGACGAAGAATGCAAAACATGGAGCTATGTCTAGACTGCCAGCAATGGCAAAATCAATACGAAATATCTGAGATCGAATTTCTGGGCCCTCTGACCTCTCGCCTCGTTTCTCTACTCTTTTCTATACCCTACTCCTGGTTACCTGCCAGGTGCTTTTGACTCCACTGCATTCATCAAATTCACCAACTGGAGAACAACTTCCCATCATCCATTGATCGGAATAAAACTGTGAACTTGCGGCGACCCTGAAGAGCAAACAACTCATCCACGCATAGTGAAGGTGATTATCTACACAGAGAAACTATGACTCCTCTCTGCGAGCCGTGATTCAGCCAACAACTGAAAGAAAATTGAGTCTATACATTTTTTAATTGCGACTAGTTCTGCCCTTTAATAATTACATAACTACCGTAATTTGACGAATGATGTGAATTCGGAGTTGTTTTCCAGAATGACACACAATCATCGTCAGTACCATCAGAAAAGGTTCTTCTAGGTTTTTATCACTTTTTTCGATTATAATTATTGGTGATCAATGGTCTGATGAGCCTAATCATCGCATTGCTGACTGTCAACACCGGCGCCGTCGATAATCAGACCACCCACATTTAATGACCGTCTGTTCTCGGCCACTTTTTACCACCATTGCAAAAGAATCCTAACTCTTCGCTGTATTTCTTTGCTCTCCTCGTTCTCATATTTTCACTGTGGTAGATGGTTTTCGTTGTGCAGCAAAAATAACACAAAATCAGGCTTGCTATCATAAATTTCCGCCACGATTCGAGCAAAAGTGTTATCATCGATCAATATGACATATCCCTCTTTCTTGCACGTGATTACGCACAATGGCTGTGTGTTCCATTATGTGTCCGCGAAACAAAAAAAAAATAGTAAAAAAAGAATAAACGCGAATTAGCGGGATGAAAATGGGGGAAAAGCTCAAGTGAAGCTTAATATACAGAATCAAAACCAAATTGCAAATACGAGCGGTCTAACAGAAAAGTCGTGTTCGGTTCATTCTCAAGCTCAAAGTTATCTTCGGTGGCCTCCTGGAAAAAACCTGTAATGTTGAAAGATTCATATCTTCCTCCGTTACCTTCATCATACTCGATCACCTTCAGAACCTTCAGCAATTACCCTTAGAAATTTCGGGATAGGACATTACATTAGAACGCCTTTGTCGGATCTCATTAAACTCATGTGGTTGGGTTCGTGTAGCTTAGGTTATGTAACCTATAGGAAATCTATCGAATCAAATGGTCAATGTGTAGTTTAGAAAGACTTCAGCTACATACTTCTAAAATGATATCTAAAAAGAAATGTAGAAGCTTCTTGAAGTTTCAGTAACGCCGTGAAAAATATTCTGTTGGAAGGTTCACAACATACTATCATATTCCGTCACAGAAGACAAATAGGAGCCAGGGAACCGGCGGTTATTCTCAATCTCGAATGACTCGGTACTCAGGCATGAACAACAGGGGCGAAACTGCTTAGTCCTTTGACAGCTGAATGCAGAATGATAACGTTTTTTCTCTCCTCAGAAAGTGATCGCACGTGGTTGATCTTTGGTACGGCCATTAGGCAGTTGCCTGCCCTCAGGGGTAGCATCCGCGAGCTCGTCCACTGTGTAATTCCTTTTTTTAAACAAAACTTGAACTCGTCACTGCTCATGTGTTACGGGGCGCAAACGGTCCCCCTTTTAGGGATGTCTTTCATAAGTACATGTGTCTCTCCGAGTTCCTGATATGAAGCAGCCCTTATCAGTACGAACATTAAATGAAGTCTTTGGCTCACTTTTTGTTACCTTTCCATGTCCGTATGCCCATCCTATTTTCATCTCCATCAGCTCATTTCAGTTTGCCTTTGATACAACATTGCTTTCCTACCACCATTTTCACCCCACCCTCTCCCATCTGTTCCGCACTGTATTCTTTTCCTGCACTAAAAACTATAGTCCGCAGTCTACAATAGGAAAAGGCGTCAGCTCGAAAGTTATCGAATTCTTCTTCGCCTTCGTGATGGGTTCATCACTGCTTATCATTGGAATCAATTTGAATATCGCATCCTACGATAATACGCCTACACTTCATTTACCAGCCGCTTAGCGCCCTATCGGCCGATTCAAATGGAATGAAATTTCGGCATTGTTCCACTTACTGTGTTCCTATGTTAGAAGGCATTTTTTCAAACAACGTTCACAAACCAGCTGCTTTGGGATTATTTGGTATGTTGGTCACGGATCTGATGCCCGTTTTCCGAATTTCGTCTGAGGACCACTGATTAGAGTGACCGTCGGCTGAAAGTCGATAAACAAATATCGAAATCCTTATCAGCATGCAAAATAACCACCACAATAACGAAGATTCAACCAAATCGGTGGTCCCATCTGAACCATTCTGCAAGGTGGTGTGGTCATTCGGCAAATTTACATCAGATCCAAGTTATTCAGCGCTATAGTGAACCCGCCCTAGGGCGGTGAACCCTTAGGGCGATGTTTGAGCCCCCTTTAGTGCTTGAGCTCGAATGCCATCAGTGTAATAGTGCCACCAATGCAGCTGAAATTGATAGAATGCGACTCACTCCAGCAGAAGATGAAGCATTTCGCGTTCATCTAATTTTATTTATCGGAGGTCGCGCAATGATCGGCGTCCGATTGGCCGATGAACGGCTGGTTAATTTACGTACATCACTCACGTGTATCTCGCTAGAAGCAGTAATAAGAATGGAATATCTTCATTATATTGGCACAATTGGCCCACTTTTCGTTAGCCCTATTTTTCGTAGCTCTAGATTTATTACTAACGTTTTCTGAATCGTACTGCCTTGTAACGTTCTAAAAATTTCGCAGGTTTGAATCTTCGCGGCTTTTCTCGATCTCAACCACTCGTTGCTAGATCTCGTTTCGATCTATTTTTACTAATCACTTCTCCCTGTTTTGAGCTAATTTTATGCTGCAACTTTCCTCCTTCTCTATCCCGTTTTTATCAGCATTTTCCATTTTCTTTTTCGATTTTCTCACGCGGTCATTTTTTATTCAGATTCACCCACCCTTCGGTGATCTTTTGAACCCTTCGTGGTGGATGAGTCCTCCTTTGGCATCCTTGCGGCATTTGCTTATTCCTCTCACTTTTTCAGTAACTATGTATGTACTTTATCATTTTCAATTCCTAGGTGCGCCAAGGAATTTTCTGGGAAAAGCGTGCCAGTCAACCATTCGTTCCATACGAAATTGGCCTATATAGGGTGGTAAGAAAGTCTTGAGCCACTTTGCTCGAAAGATTCAGAATTTCCGACTTCTGAATTGTATCCATGACCTAACATGTGGTAGTTGTTAGTCATTCACGATGCAGAGTTATCATGGGTATAAATAACCAAACCCTCTTCTTTAACTTCAGATACGATGTCATTTCCCCAAGAGCATATTTGAGCCCTCATCTTTAACGGACGGTGGCACAGCACTGGAATGATGTGAACCATTCCCAACATCAGCATTGTATTCGTAGAAGACACCACAACCTTCAGCGTTGCGGAGCTCTGGTTATCTCGCTTCATAGCTTGAAGCTTTTGCTTCGAAGGCAAGCCTTGGTTGGGACAGGCTCCTGTGGTAGAAAATTCTGCCTTTCTCGAAGCTGTCGCGGCGGATCCGGAAAAGAGCCTCGTACTCTTGCAAAGAGACTATAACATAGTCGTACTACAGTTACCAGTTGGCTCCATTCATTCGTTACAGAGAAACGCTGAGTGGACTGATCTGGGACGTCCCGACTGACAGCACGTGGTTTACACGGGCATTCACTGGTCAGTCACCCCTTCTCCGCTCCCTTGAAAACAACTTTGGAAACGCATAGGTAGGTAATATGAGAGGCGGGAAACCTTTTCCCTTCAATTCATGCAAAGTTGTCCTGCTGTCCTTAGCAGAAGCGCTTTTACGGAGGCAAAACCGGAAGTACATGTTAAAAAGGTCCTCCAATGGTGCTTCTGGCACAGGGCAGGAATGATGTACAGGAAGATGGTATCGAAAGAGCTGCTCTGCTGTCGTTACAGCAATTCCCCTCTGGAAACCTGCGGAAGCAGTTCGAGAAAAACGGCCAAGATTACATTCGGTGCACACTCGCAATGATGCAGCAGGACCCCATGTCGATAAAGAGACTAGTAAAAATTTAAGGAAATGAGATTGGCACCCGATTTTGCAGTCATCGTATTACACTTATATTGTCCCCTATAGCTGCCAATTATCATCCTTCCATGTTGCTTTTTAGCTGAGA
Source organism: Nippostrongylus brasiliensis (assembly GCA_030553155.1). NCBI lineage: Eukaryota > Metazoa > Nematoda > Chromadorea > Rhabditida > Heligmosomidae > Nippostrongylus > Nippostrongylus brasiliensis. The sequence continues at coordinate 23,473,611 of CP130734.1, forward strand.
AAAGAGGCACTAAAATCGATGATGTCATGCGGGCAGTCAGCGAATTCTTTGGCTTCTAGCCTGCGCAGTTCAGCAAATAGAAGATGGCTGGCCTGCCTATCAGGGACATCATGGTTCTGACTAACAATGGTGATAAAACCGTGGAATAAAACGCACTGTGCACTGAACAAGAAAACCAAGAAAAAGTAGGCGTCAAACGGCTCAAGACTTTCTTACCACCCTATATAATAGAATGCGGCCGCCCCAAGTTTTTGCTACCAGTTGATCTCATTCTATCGAATGACATCGCGAGACTACTTTAGTTACCAAGGACTGGGCCTTGCCTTTTCTTCCTGCTTTGAACGTGATAGTTGTTATCTTGATCTGCTTCAAAAGTCTGGGATGGGAGCGAGCTCCTATTTGTTATTATGTTTACAACTTTCGCAAACAAATTTACCTCCTAATAACAATCGATACATTTATTTCTCGCGTCTGTTTAGTTTTCAATATACCACACAAATGAACAAGTATTCCTTAGTGCGGAATGGCCTTCTCAGTTCCTTCGGATCTCTCCGGTGGACTGTACTTTTTGGATGGAAAGAGAACGACTGTTGAAGCTGCATCGACTTTCGACGTTCTCGAACCTCGAATAGGTGCGTTCTAATATTTTTATGTTGAATTTATTTTAAATTGTGGTGATTGCTCTTTAATAATTCAGTACACCCACAATTTTCGTATCTTCATTCACTTACCTAAGGGTTCGAGTGGTGCAATGGTATGAGGTATAACTGACAAAAGCACGGTAGATTGATCGATCCCCACCCGGACTCAGAGCGAGCACCTACATATTCTTATGTTTACAACTTTCTCAAGCAAATTTAACACCTAACAATAACCGATGCATATACTTCTCGTTTCCGTTTGGTGTCTACCTTCCGGGGTCGGGTAAATGGGTACCATACTTCTCTGGGTAGACACACTGAGTTATACATAATGGTTAATGGTTAGCCCCCGCAAGTCATTATATAGACCAAATACGCATTCATCAAGCCTGAATTCTGAATGGAACACGAATACGGCGGCGCGTCCTTCGGGACTGATTAACGCCAACAGCTTTATGTTTATCTTTACATTTATTTGTCTATTTTTGCTTGTTGACCCGGTTTTTTTACTTGTATGTAAACCACACATTCTTTCAGTTCTGCTACTTTACATATGTGTGGAGTTTACTGGTTTTCAAGAACGAATAAGTAAATAAATGAATTTTGTATACTCTGAGATAGACGGGTGCTACCTGAAACGGATCTAAGGAAGTTTTCTTCAAGGTGCTGTTGTTGCCAAATGTCCGATCGCCGACGAAGCAACGGTGAGCCGAGTGGTGCACGACGCTTCAGCAGCGCAGTCAGCATGGGGAAATCTGACACCACTGCAAAGGGGAAAGATCTTGAAAAAGGCAGCCGACATCATGAGGGTAAAATGCCTTCGTTGAACTTCTTCTGAAGTTTTTTTCTAAATATCAGTTCGGTTCTACTCACGTGAACGCTTTTAGGACCACCTAGAGGACATTGCCAGATGGGAAGTGAAGACCAACGGCAAGCCGATTTATGAGGCCAGAGTGGATATCGAGTCGTCTGCTGACACTTTCGATTTCTTCGGTGGAGTTGCTCCAGCGGTGCTGCAGGGTAGGTTGAAGCGTTCTTCTGTCAATTTATCACTTTCTTCGGTGCCTATGTTAATTTTTTTTAGTTTTTTGGCCAAAAAATGCTTAGGTATCTGGATTGGGTAACATTCAGCAATGATGAAGAAGTGTTTTCTATCAAGTTTTGAGAAAAAGATTATTAAATTCAAATTGTAATTTGAGCATTGCTGCGCTATTTTGCTGCTGAGTGTAAATGAACCTTAAATTAATTTTAGACACGATCCAACTGATGCATACATACAATAGCGGTCGCAAATACATATGTCTTCTTGAACATATTAGGTTGGTAAGAAAATTCCCGCCGTTTTTTTCAAACGACTGCTGTAAGTTTAGTTCGAAAGCTTTCGCAGAGCTTGACAGAGCATTCGAAAGAGGATTATTTGCTCTTTCAAGCTGTATATTTGCAATTTGTGATAACTCTGAATGTCATTTGGCTAGTAAAATGAAAAGCAAAAATGCGAAAAAGTAACCTCATCGACAGCGACTTTTTTCTACTCAGTTTCAGAGGCATAAATAAAACTTGATATACCGTTCGATAGACAATGATTTTCTCTATTAGACGGTATATCATTTGTTTTTCTTTGTCTTGAAAATCACAAAGTTTTACACCACTGAAGTTCGACCTTCGGAAAGCAAAAATCATTTTCCGATGGTTTATGAAGTGTTTTAAACCTTCCTGGTTTTTATTGTTTTTTAGGCCGTCAAAGTGGACCTGAATCGCAGGCGCGGCGCGTAGGGCTCGTGCGGCACGTCGTCGAATCGTCCAGGAGTGCGGATTTAGGTCCACTTTGACGACCTACAAACAATGAAAACAAAGATGGTCTAAAGCGCTCCGTATACCATCTTGTAGATCGTATCTTGCTCTTTCTAACACCGCATAAGATTTGGTGAAAAGATTGAAACTGGAGGTTTGCTCTGCTGAGAAACTTCAAGGCGCTCTTCTCGTGAAAATTTTTTAAATCGAGCGTTGTTTAAAAATAAACATATCTTCTCATAGAGCGAAAGATTCTGTATAGAAAACTCTACAGAAGTCAACTCGAGCGCTCACAATAAAGCCAGGAGCACCATCGGAAAATTGTTCTTGCCTTCCGAAGGTCGGAGTTCAGTGGTTCAAAACTTTGTGATTTTCAAGACAAATAAAAACAAATGATATACGGTCTAATATAAAAAATCATTGTTTATCGAATGGTATATCAAGTTTCATTTATGCCTTGAAACTGAGCAGAAAAAAATCGCTGTCGATGAGGGTATTTTTTCGCATTTTCACCTGTCACTTTACTAGCCAAAAAAACAATGACTTTAAGAGTTATCACAAATTGCAAATACACAGCTTGAAAGAGCAAATAATTCTCTTTCGAATGCTTTGTCAAGCTCTGTAAAAAACCTTTCGAACTAAATCATCATCATCATCATCATTTATTACGTATATATGAGACATACGTCAGAAAAGGATAAAAACACGACATTCGTTTGGCAACTACAATACAACAAATCGAAATCAATTATCCAAGAGCTTAATTTCTGCAAAACGTTTGAACGAGCCAAAAAAGCGCGGGGCGAGCGGAATGTTATGCTTAAGGTTCAGATATATCGACCCTGCTCGACATGTAAAATAGTTCAACCGAAGATTGCTTCTAGGTCTTCCATATGAGATTTTCTCCGAACCGCCACGAGTTTTAGAGGGCATAAGTGTGAACAATCTAGAATTGCATCCCGCCACATTTTGAAACTATACACATAATTTTCGCTGATACTTCGCCTATAGGTATAATTAGTTATTTGGAGCGCTGATCACGAATCTGATGACCGTTTTCTACAAATCATCTTATAGTGTTCAGTGAAATCAGTTTGTCATTGAGATCCGAACCCGATATAATATTTTCTCGATTTGGCTGATCAGGTGCGACCAAAAATCTGCAGAGCTATCTGATCCTCTCGCGAGGTTATCTCCCTATACAATTTTAAATCATCAGCATACTGTTTGATAACGACGCCGCCGGTTTCAAGTAGTGCAGGAAGATCCAGAGTATAAATTATAAAAAGAAGAGGCGATAATACCCCGCCCTGCGGGACACCACTTCTTATCCCTCTAACGGACGAGAATGCTGACCCAACCCTCACTTGAAAGGAATGTATTCTGAGTTGGGCTAACCTATGCATTAGCTTCCTATGACTTACTCTATCAAAGGCCTTCGAAAAATCGAAATAAATCACGTCACAGGCCTTCTTGTTATCAATTATCTCAGTCCAGTCATTCATACTCTCCAGCATATTAGACTCAATAGATCGACCAGGTATGAATCCATGCTGACACCGTGGAATGGCGTTGTTACGGAACAGATGTCTAATAATGTGGTCTTTCAAAGTTTTCTCAAACACCCGACAAAAGAAGGACGTGATGCTTACTGGCCTATAGTTGGATACATCACTTGGAGGGTTCTTTTTAAGAAGCGGAATCACGAAAGAATGCTTCCACCTCTTCGGAACCTCCCCCCACATGAGTGACTGATTGTACAAATAAGCCAGCGGCTGCACCACTGCGATCGCTACCTTCTTCACAAACGAAGTGGGCACAAAATCAGGCGTCAAAGACGAAGAATTTGGCCAACTCAGAATAGTTTTGTACAATCGGTCAGCATCAAACCAGGGAAAAGTTTCCATCGGTTCCAAAATCACTGGATTGAACTCAGGGAGCGTGCCATCGTCCTCCACAAAGACTTCACAGAACTTGTCAGCCAACATGTTGGCTTTCTCATGCTCAGAGATGGCTATGTTCTCCCCTGATTTCAAGCTAGCGATTCTACTATTGCTATTCAACCTTTTATTGAGAAATTTATAGAATTGGTTCCTATTTCCACCTTCAATAATTCTCTTCTCAACACTACTATTGTACTTCTTTAATCGCCGGTGAAATCTACATGAAAAATCCTGAAACTTCTTCCAGTCAGAATCTGCTTGTGTCAGGCGTGCCACTCTAAATAGACAACACCTATGGTCTAACATATTTCGAAGATATGCTGGTAAGTATGCATGCGTCGCGCTAACCCGACTCCATGGCACGAACTTTTCGACGGCGTCGTTAATCACGCGAGGATATTTTTCATCATTGATTGCATTGCCTCATTGAAATCGCATTTTTTTGTGTATGTAAACGTGGGCTCTTCATTGCAGCAAACAGAGAATACAAGGCTGCGACACATTTTCAATCAGCATTCCATCAGCATCCAAATGGACAGGAGTCGTTTGAAAAAACGGCGGGAACTGTCTTACCAACCTAATACTATTGCACACATAACACAATAATTTTCGCTGATACTTCGCCTATAGGAGTTATTTGGAGCGCTGATCACGAATCTGATGACCGTTTTCCGAATTTCGGTCGGGGACCACCCATTTTCTCGATTTGGCTGATCAGGTCAAAATCTCATATTTAGCTAAAACTTCGTCACCGGAAGGTCATTTTGCATGCTCATTGCGATTTTTGTGTTAGTTTTTCGAATTTCGCCAGATTACAGCCGTTATGGGCAGGTTCAGGAAAACAATGGAGGCGTGGGGGCGGAGTCAGTGTGGCTTCGCAGAGGAGCAGCTACCCGAATCGGCCAAAATCGATGGAAATCTAAGAAGTAGACATCAGATTCGTAATAAACATCCCAAGTAACCTACCTAAACGGAGTTTCAGCCAAATCAGTGATCTTGACCGAGCCAACCAATTTGAAGATATGGCTGGTCCTCGGTAGGACAAATGACGGAATTGTTATCAGCATGCGAAATAACCACCCTAAGCGAAATTTAAACCAGATCGGCGGTCTTACCTGAACAACCCTGGTAGCCCAAGCAAGCGATACGGGTGGCCCTTGGCCAAACTTCGAAAACTTCGAAAACGGACATCAGTATCGTGATCAGCGCCCTAGAAAACCCCCTTATGCGAGGATTCAGCGAAAATTAGTTTTTTGACCCATACCCTGCCGGTGGAGTCGGAACATTCAATAGGTGCCAATTATTCTCTAAAGAACGACGAGCTCCCATTTCAGGTGACCAAATTGACCTGCCCGGAGGTCCCAAGACGCGCTTCGCCTATACTCGACGAGAACCCATGGGAGTGGTCGGTTGCATTGGAGCCTGGAACTACCCATTCCAGACATGCGTTTGGAAGGTGATACATATCGACTTTGGGGGCTACCATATTCGGAACCTTTCGCAAAACTATACGCATCTTCAGGTGGCCCCAGCTCTTGCTGCCGGCAACGCTGTCGTGTACAAGCCATCACCGTTCGCTCCAGCCTCACCGGTTCTTCTCGGGGAGATTCTAGCCGCCGCTGGAGTTCCAAAAGGAGTATACAACGTGATACAGGTGATTTAATAGTCGAGGAATTCTAGTTTTATTACCGCGTTACTATACACAAGAACTAAGTACACCAGAACTCATTGCGCGTGGTAGAGTGGTAAGAGATGCAATTAGCACCCACACGGTCGAGCGATCGATCCCCGCTCAGGCCAACCAAGGCTCCATCGCTCCGAGGTCTGGTGAAATGGTATGAGGCTTGTTTGCGAAACTAAAGACAATGACTTTGTGTAGCAGCTGGCCCCACACATCATTGTATGTATAGGCCAAACATGCATTCACCATGCCTCTTCGATCCTGAATTGAACCCGAATGCAACGGCGCCTCCTGAGGGGACTGATCAACGCCGGCTCTTTAACCTTTTACAATTACAATGGAACTATAGTACAATAGATAAACAGTGGTTGTACTAAGAATATCGCAAAAATCGCAGCACAGGCGAGATTCGAACTACAGGAACTACATACAGGAAGACAGGAACTACAGGACTACGGGAATTTTGTTGAAATATTCATGCCGCACCCTGTAGAGTTCCGGGCCTATCCTGGGCACCGCGATGGAAGACAAGAGATTCGATGATCTTCTCCATCTTTTTGTTTTTGTTCCAAATTGCTACAAATATAGGGAAATAGGAATCATAAATATCAAGAGGCGGGCTCTTTTTCCAAAATCGCGAATTTGAAAGATCTTTTACACTTCTGAAAGCTTGGGAGAGAGTTCAGCGGTTTTTGAGTCCGAGGCAAAATGTCTTTGGTCCTTTGGAAATTCACCAACCTGTTTTGAGTAAGTGTTCCATAACAAACATAACCAATCTGTTAATCGATGTTTTCGAGGTTGTGTAATGTGAAATGTTTTTGTACTACATGTGTTATATCTCCGTTCGGCACTGGCTTCCGACTCGAAGAAATAAGCAAATAATAAAAATAAAAAGACAGAGTTAGATGAGGTGCAAATTCGTCGGAGACGGGATCTTTAATGCTCTCTGTTGGACCAATTGAGGTTTCCTAGTAGAATTTCAAGGAATTTCATCAAGGAATTTCGCCTTGAGTGTGCAGACTTGCCAATGTCAACAAAAACGACTGAAAATGAGTAAATGAATGATCAAATTAAAATTAGTCCTATTGTTCACAATGGAACCCTTTTCAAGGGCGAAGCGCAAACCGGCACCTTCCTATCGGTGCATCCACTCGTTGCCAAGCTGTCCTTCACTGGCTCCGTTGCAGGAGGTATGGCCGTACAAAGGCAAGCCGCCACAGAGAACGTCAAACCGGTGGGCATTGAAACTTCTCGGGCTTTGATTTCTAATTTGAGAATCGTAAAATGTCTAGGTGACCCTGGAGCTCGGAGGCAAGTCGGAGCTGATCATTTTTGAGGACTCTGATGTGAAGAGCGCGGTAGCAGCCGCAATGTTGGCCAACTTCCTCAACCAGGGTAAATCGTGTACTTGTTTAAAGGTAAAGGTAAAGGATCAGTATCGATCACTCCCAGGACACACCATCACCTTAGTGATCCATTCAGAATCGTAGAGGCATGGTTAGCCCCAGCGCGAATTGATCGCTCGGCCATGCCATTGTCAGTAGCGAGCCCTACCACTGGCTGCACTACGGTCGCTCAAATGACGACTATAAATATGAACTATAAGGAAAATAATAGAATATAACAAGCAATAGAAATAAATAACAACTAGCTGGTAGTGCCTTCTATCGTCCCTTAGATCAGGTGACAATTCAATGCGTCTTTGAATGTTCAGATTCCTTTCAGTTATTGGATTCTTTTACTTCAAATGCTGTCGTAGTTTTCCCTTCGAGAGCTGGAATACTACGATGGAATACAAGAACCCTCACGCATTTTTCATTTAGGCCAGGTTTGTACGAATGCTACCCGTGTCTTCGTTCAGCGAGGTATTCTCGAGGAATTCACGGCCGAACTTTTGAAGGTGATCATATCCACACATCAATTTTTCGAAATTTTTCAGTTCGCTGTATTTGTACATGGAAATATCTCTTGTCAGACGCTTGTCAGACGTCGCAATTAGTGAATATTACAAAAGTCTACCAGTTCAGGAATGTGACGCAAAGCTGAAAATTGGTGATCCACTGCTTGAAGACACTCGCGTTGGAGCAAATATCAACGAGGCTCATCTGAACAAAATTCTTGACTTTGTGGAAAGTGCCAAGAAAGAGGTCAGTTGTTCTGAAGACCTCGCAACGCACTAAATTTTCGTTAACAGATATCACCTGAGATCTCTGCTCACGTTTCAGTTTCTCGATTGTCAGAAAATTGTTGAAAACAAAAATATGTAATATGAATAGAACATAAAATGAGCTGAAGAGTATGATTCCAAGGCGAGAGACATCAATAGCACCCTAACTCCAATCTCACCGATTTATCTGTTTTCTACATCGATCGGTAAGCGCGGGATATTCAATTTTTTGACATTTTTGACGTTTTTTGGAAAGCACAGATCCATGTCGCTGGAAACATACCGTGTTGAGGATTCCGGTGAGGCGACAGCTGAGCCGAAGTTTTCACATTTTTGTGTTTTTAGATGACGATGAAGCAGATTTAGGGCGGAACAGTGCTACGTGGTGGACGTCGAGTTCACCCAGAAGGCGTTGAGAACGGATTCTACCTCGAACCGGCTGTCATAACGGGACTGAAGGTATCACACTAAATTCTCGTAGATGTGCCCACTTCAACGCACATGGTACAGTGGTAAGAGGCGCTACTTACACCCTATGTTTGAGCGATCGATCCTCGCACGGGCTAACCAGGCCATCCATCCATCCGGGGTTGGGTAAATTGGTGCCATACTTGTCTAGAAAGGTTAAGACACAGACTTGGTTTAGCGGCTTTCCCAGGCAAGTCATTGTTTAGGCCAAATACGCAATCACCATACCTCTGTGTCTTCGAATGGGACACGAATGCGGGTATCCTCAGAAGACTGATCGACCCTGACACCTTCACTTTTCATCTTCAGTTAACAGGCTACTGTGGAGCTGTTCTCTGCATTACAGTATCCAGTTGGTAGCATGTTTACAAGCAATTAGAATTTATTCAAGTATTTGTGCAGGACGATGCTCGTGCTGTTCGTGAGGAGATCTTCGGGGCGTGCTGTATTATCCTGCCGTTTGATACCGAAGAGGAAGTGATAAAAAGAGCCAACGATACCATGTTTGGCCTAGCCGCAGGAGTGTTTTCTGGGTGAGAGCTTTACTTATTTCGACTTGCCTGCGCCCACAAAACCTAGTGCAAGCGCCATGTTAATGGCACTTGCGTAACTTTTGGCTGGTGCATGGTAGGTACATTACCAGAAAGTGGGGCTATGACGGGATTTGAACCCGTGTGTAAGCAACATTCGGGGCACTACGATGTTGGACCGGCACAGCTTGCCTGCACGATCGCGAGCCCATTTAGGCCTGTCATCAGCCCTCCCCTCACATCTACCTCAAGACAAAAGGCCTTTGCGCTCCCCAGCACCTACCCGTAGCAATGATACGAGCAGAAAACCGGTTTTGCATTGTGCCAGTCCAGGTAACTGTCATGGTGGTATTAGGTTGGTGCAAAAGTTCTCGGACATCTGCTACTTCTTGAATTTGAAAAGGATTTCCGCTCCACTTTCGGCTCCAGTCAATAAATGTTATAGAGGAAAGAAGAGCATTGATATTAACGGTTCCTGCTTCAAATGACCCCTTGTTATTATTCAGATATTATAAAATAGACTGTTTTGTATCCCAAATGTCCGACAACTTTTGCACCGACCTAATACCACGACTGGGCCCGATGGGTTCGAATGCCCCTTAAGTCGCAATTTTTGCAATGAACCCAAAGTACACTAGACATCAAGGAGTTCTACTGTGAACGACAGTTACCAATAAACAGCAAAATTGTAACAATAAAAGAAGAATATCACCACGTAACTCTTTAAATTCATAGTAACCTCGCTCGATGCCATCGAATCGCTACCGAACTGCATGCCGGAACTGTCTTCATCAACACGTACAACGACACTGAGGTTTTTGTTTTGATTTTCTCGCGTTCATCTCGGACATTTCATCGAATGAGCAACGAATTTGAAAAGAGAGAATTGCGTTGCATTTTGGTTTTTGGTGGCACTATACAAGGTGACCGTAGTATATGGGACGTCTTTTTCAAGACTTTGGTAGAGCTTTGGTGCTCGACATTCAGTGGCGAAAGGTGGCGTTGGATCTACCAAACCTTGCCTCGCTATCCTATCAGTATGGTGTAACAAGTTCAAATCTAAACAGTGGTAGGCTCGTAATTATTGAATTACAGAAGTCAATGTGTTAGCAGTGCTGAAAGCAGGTTCAATATGAGAATGAACGACATCCTTATTGGGAAAGTTATTGGGAAAATAATAAGATGAACAGTAAGTAATTAACTATGGATGGTTAATAACGTGAAAGGAGTAGCAAAAGGGAGAGTGTAGAAAGCGGTTATGTACTAAAGTCACGACCTTGTCCGACATTTCGCCCGTGGAACCGAGCAGATTGACCCGTTGACCAGTGACCTGAGCATGTCCTCTAGTCGAGCTCTAGGTAAATACTCCTGCTGGCAATCTTCTCAGATCACACTGCTAGTTTTATTACGATGCGGATCGTTGCAATTTCACTAAAAAGTAAGGAGCAAAGGAGCAATGGTGGTTAACATGATGAACGTGGGACCAATACATCCACTTCGAGTTGGAACCTATCAAATTCTTAAAGTCAACATTTTCCACGTTTATCTTCAAAAACTCACTTTAGATGAAGCGAAATGCCATTTGAAATTGAACAGCTCGAATCTTTAGTTTGTAAAAAAATACTATTTTTGCACTTCATTTCAACTTTGCGATGCAATGTTGTAATTATGGAGCGCAACTACATGTGGTTCGCCATCAGAGGTGGTCCTAAAAACGGAGTGGAAGGAAGATTTATGATCTCCACGTTCATCAAATTGGTATTATCTTTTCTGAGCTAAGTCATTTCGGTTTCAGGTGAATGTTCCGTTCGGTGGCTTTAAAAACTCGGGCCACGGTCGTGAGAACTGCCTAGATACATTGCGTTCCTACACGCAAACGAAGGCCATCTACGTGAACATTCAGGACACCACTGAACACTGTTTTTAGTTCTGTTCTCAGAAACATTTCTATTTGTTAATTCCGCTAGGTAATAAATATTTATCTCTAGTTGCTTCGAAAAAGTTCTTCCTCAACGGTTCGTCAGCTGGTTCCGTCTGATCAGAACATCAAGTACTAAAAACGCTTATCTGATTCGGAATTTAAGCCGCCCATGTAGGAGACTCAGCGACGCAAAACATTTAAACAGTGAACATTTCCATCAATTATAAGAATTTTCAGGGCCAGCGTGGTGAAGGAATTAAGAGGCGCTACTGCCACCTGTACGATCGAGCGATCGATCCCGACCCGGTTAACCAAGGCTTTCATCCTCCGGGGTGTCTTGACCACACTTGTCTGTGATGGTGGTGGCGATGGCTTGATCAGCAGCTGGTGATTGTGAATGGCAGATATGCATTCACCATGCTTCTACGATTCTGAATGGAACATGAATGCGGCGGCGCGTCCTTAGGGTAATGATCGATGCCGACACTTTTACCCTTTATAAGGATTTTTGCACGTCATCGAATTTTTCCAAAAGGCAAAGGAACAAGAGCGCGCAGCTAAGAAACCACGCTGTTTTTTGGCTTTAGTATAAATTTGGTTCAGTGCTCGCTAGTTGAGAACCGTAATGCAGTTTTAGTTTTATACTTCGTGGAGCAGCCGTAATTTGTCATATTTTTTAGTCCTGTTCTCAAAAAATCTTCATTTGCTTATTTGGTCAGGTGATCAATGTGTACCCTTATTTGCTTACAAGGAGTAAATTTTACTCGTGTAGTGGTCCAACATCACTGTGTCTCGGATAGGGCCATGACGTGGGTTCGAGTCATGCCCGAGTCGCCATTTTTGCCATGATTCTTGCACCAACATTACAATACTTCTAGTGTATGTCGTAGTAAAATGCGGTACTGAAACTATGATTTCACAATAAATTTCTACATGTGTTGGGCTAAACAGAAAGAATTATTCGAGTCACAGCTCTTCACTATCGTAAAAACTATGTATTTGCCAACGAATTCAAGCTTCTTTTCCCGATCCTGCTAATTATAAAACGTCAGTTTTGCTTGTGTTCGTCCTAAAACTCGCAAAACATCTCAGCAAAGTAGTCGTCTGCTTATCTGCTTAGTGTTTTGCAACCTTGAAAAGTTCGACGGCGTTCAGAGGTGGACACCTTTGAAGCCTTATCATTCGTCACTGACCTCTTGCGCTCCACCGTAATCGAAAGCACACAACAAAGTCCGTTCAGAAAACCATAAATATTGATGAGACATAGTTATTCATTTATTTATTTATTTAAGACGCGAGCATGAACCCACGTGGGAATGCATAAGTGTAATAACCTATGAATTTAAGTATGAACTATATAATAAAAAAAAACAATTCAACTACAAAATCAACTGTAAAAATGTTCTAAGACAATGGAAAAACGCCGAAGTAACTATGGGAAAGCTCAAACACTGATCTTTTTGTACACCGCACCGCATCATTGCTTCATCAATCCCACAATAAATCTAGTCATTCCTGATTACGATATGGAGAGACTCGACTGAATTCTTCGAAAATTACCAATGCTCCAGTTGCAAATTTTCTGGAGTATTATTTCTTTGGGTAGCACAGGGGAATCAGAGTCTTCATTCCATTCCCATCAGAGAGGCTGAGTCCATATGATAAATTTAAACTGCAGACATTGTTATCATCACAGACGACTTTTCAACTCTACAAAAATCGCCTCTTCCGATTCGGACGAACGGAAGAGGCCACCGTGCTTCTTTAAAAGTTCACTTTGCTCAGGAAATTCGTTTCGCTTTTCCTTCTGCCCTCCTTACTGGCGACCGTCCACCGCAGTTATAGCCGCGAAAAAGGATACATCTGACCCTCCTTGTTCGTTCCTCATATGGTCACTACGCCGCAAGATTCGCAGCTGATGCGGAGGGTTGTGGAGTATTTCGAGGCATTGTTATCATCACAGTCGACTTTTCAACTCCACAAGAATCGCCTCCTTTGATTCGGACGCATGGAAAACCGCTTTGTTACAAAGAAATCAGATGCTCGCTGCGGATATAAAGAGAAACGACTCAAGAGGTAAATTCCTAGTGTGGGTAAGTTCGAACCGAAGCTTTACTAGAAGATAACCTACAATATTTTAACAGCTCAAAACGCTTATAGGATCATAGATGTGTAAAACGATGGAAAAGGATCATTCTGCTCTTCGTATTATTTTTACACTCCTTAGAAGGTTACGTGGATACAGTCCCATGTCCCCATTCTGTTTTCACTCTCCCATTTCATCTGCTATTTTCACATAAAAATGACAACTGACAATACACTCACTAATTCATATATGCTTCTATTGTTTATGCCTCTTATTTGTTCGACAGCTGCTCAACATTTTCAATCAGGCATAATGGCATAATTGACATAATCAGGCTCTGAGCGATGGACTTTAACGTGCAAGAAATCCGAAATTGCAATTTACGATAGAGATATACGCTCCCAGCAAGTGTGTACTGGCCATTAGCTAAAAACTGAAGTTCAAGGGATCAGCTACCTAAATCCAAATTCATGCTTGTTTGCTCCTTTCCAAAAATTTCCGTGCATAGGTCGAAAAATTTTTCCTCGAAACTTGAGGGTTATTTGGTCCTGAATCTGGTAGCCATTTTCCTGACCCAAATCTGGTAGGCATTTTCCGAATTTCGGCCGAGCGCCACCGACGGTCGGTGGGGTCGGAACTTTTAACAAGTACCGCTTACTCATACATCATTGTCTCAACACTCATGTAATAAACAGACATGCACAAAAGTTCGGCCAGTAATTGCTCAATTTCGCCTACAAAGAAGAAATCTCTCACTGAGATCCATGAACGTATCACAGCCCTACAGTCGTTAGTAGTTTCCGCTACTCCAGTTCCTCTAAGCAGTAGGTGGGTCCCTGAGGGCGAAGCTCAGCTTCAAACGATGCCGCGCGGCGGTTTCCAGTGGCGTTCGAGCAGGTCAGCGATGTCACGACCTCGGCCGATATCCCGGTCTGCTGCCAGTCGTCGGCTTGGTGGCCTTTGTCAGTGATAGCGGCGCATGGCCCACGGCGCCGCCGTCAGGGTGGCAGGATGGGGGCACAGAAGGCGGCCGACCGTCAAAGACGTTCACCTGATATAAGGTAGGGCAGAGCAAATATGCTTTCAGTTTACTGCCTTCATTCTGAGAAACTCCCTCACAGTTCTTCGTGTCATCATCGAATTTCACCTTCGCAGACATATTGAATTTTAGGGGTTTTGTGAAAAACTTAGGATAATCTATAGATCACTCTTGCTGTTGAGCACTCGGTTGTTATTCGTGTACTTCCTCTCATTTTGTGAAGACTTCAGTTAAGCAACTTTCGTATTTTAGTTTTATTCATTAGTTTTATGACTTTATGTGAGCACATTGCCAAAACTCGAAAACTCGAGGCAATCAAGAGATGCGTTTGTGCAGCAAAACAGACCAATTCTTTTAATTTTTACAAAAGCAATCCCATTTCAAAAATCGTTTCCGAAACCGGCATTCGAATTCCTGCGCTGAAAATGGACTTTATGATTAATTAGTGGCCCCCGAATTACCTGCTCCGCTGCAGTTTCTTTTGTTCGTGTTTTCTAGATCTTCATCCGGGTAAGGTTTGATCCTATAAATAGCTAAAATAGTACTGTAGCATGGGTTTAACCTGGAACTGCAAGTGTCACAGACCATTTTTAGTTCTGTGCCGTTTTCTTGTGCAGTAGTATATTTGGACGACAATCAAGACTTCAAAAAATCGCTTATTTTCAAGACAATGAACTTTTGAATGGAAGTTTCTGTCTTGGGTGGAACCATACCTACAGATATGGAATAGGGGAAGCGAATAGGTTTCAGTTAACACTGGATTTAGGTGGGTGGTGCGATTGAAGTAGATATATGGGTTAGAACAAAAATTCAGAACGTTAATGGGTATCCCCTCAGCACCGTTATCTTAGGAATGCCTAACTCTTCACCTTCTGCGCATGTTCGTTTGGTTCTATTTCTTCCCTTTCTTCATTTTTTCTCAAATCCCTTTCACAGTTGTTTAACCGTAAACCAATATTTCACCTACGCAATTGACGTGATGATTTCTACCATCTTAAATAAAATCATTTCAGAATTTATGCGATGTTCATGGACACAATGCCTCCGTTCTACTACAACGATCCGTGCTCTTCGACAAGCCTCATCGTTCCAGGTAAATAACGATAAGAGAACGTCTTTTTGGCGTAATGTGGTCGGAGCTTGTGCCATACAAGGCCGCTATCTAATCACTCCCTCAGATTACTGTATTTGGGCCTCTTCGGGAGGTCATCCCAACATACTACTCACTATCTAATCGTGCCACGGCGCACACTATGCTCCTCATCATCAGAATTCATCATCCTATTATCAGTACACTATCAATCGGTCCTAATTGATCGGAATTTCGATTTGTTTGATTTGTTTTATCGGTTACAGATACGACAACGATGTGTGATACGAAATTTCCTGTCGACATCGGCTTCCCCCACGCTGCTACCGGTGGGTTCCATTTGCATTTGCAGTATGTTTTCGAACGGTTTGGCACAGTGTGGGACAGAAAAGGTGGCCGAAATTACAACAACTATCCTAGGAGAGCCGAGTAGTTCTCCGTTGTCACCAACATCCCGTTCTTATCCTTTTTTGACAGTCCAACTCCACCCTTCCATAACTGAATATACCACCAACGACCTTGGTGTTGCTAGGCCTAAAAGTTAGGGGACATTTTCATATAACCAAATTCAAGTAGTCATTCCTCAAGACATAGCCGGTAACATTCTTCTGGAAATAGCACTTTGCTTTGACCTCTCTGAGGTCTCTATTTGGTCTTATCACTAATAACTTATGACCAGACAAGGAAAATCGTACTGGCTATTTCCCCTTCAGATTTATTTTCCTAGGACTTTTAAAGGTGCCCGCTTCTCCCTTAATGAGTTGAATTTGCGGTTAGACATCAATCGATTTCTGTGAACAGTGGTTAATTTATTCTGCATTCGTTCTGGAAACAGGATAATTTGACAGTATCAGCTGGGCAGCCACGAGTTTTCGCTCGTCTTGTAACAAATAGGCTTTCAAAAGCAGCGGAATCATAGCAACTAGGAGTGTATCAGCACCAACGGACTTCGTTGCCTATTAGGAGGAAAGGCTGAAAATTTAGAAACAAAACCGCTCCCGAAATTGAACTGTGTATTTAGTTTCCCATATACGACATATCGTATGTACTTTTAGCTTTTCCATTTCTTTGTTTTTGATACTATGCCATAAAGGATACGTAGTCGTGAGTATGAATGCAGATGATTGCACTGACACCAATACTCTAAATTTCTAAAGGCACAAAATGGTTGGTTTCGCAAAATTTTCTAATGGCCTACTAACGTTTTGGCCTTTTTAAGCCTGTTCCACAACATCGTTTTAGTGTTGCGGCCGAAGCGAGTGGTCCACATTGCCTCATTGCTCACAAAACTCATCATCGTATTACTTTCAGATGGATACGACTTTCACCAAGCTGACGCCGAGATGGACTCGCTGATCACGACACTCTCGGAAAATCCTGATTATTTTGGTGAGTACACACATTAACGTGCCTCTACCTCATGGCTTTAGGTGTTACATAATTGTATAATTATGTGAAGAGACCTGAGGAAGAACCACTTTCTTTTTATAGGAACCTACGAACTAAAACGAGCACTAACGTGATATACAGAACCAATTTACGGCGGCTGGCATGCCACGAACTGAGTATAAAAGGCTTCACTGTTTCAGATCCGACCGCTTTTTGCGCTCCACCACCAGGGATGTCTCTTCACGGCAGTTATGCGGACGACTATACGGTTAATGTTAACCCACCTGTGTTTTCCACGGAGTACTATGGCACTAGGTATGACGTACTTTCGATCAGAAACTAAGAAACAGAATTTTTATGGAGATTAGAGCACGTATTGCATTGATTGCAGTCCGTCCAGTCCCACACCGGTAGCCAGCCCAAATCCGCCGTCGGACACGTCCGGAGCAGGTCGGTTCGAAGAGTTCTCACTCGCAACCCAACTGCCGGTCTTGAATGGATATGCGGCACCGTACTGCGTCTCCGAACCGACGTCGGCGAAGTACCAGGTTAGCACTTACCAAAACGCGAAAGAGGTAAAACGTATGTGTAGTAGGAGGACATGTTGCACTGATGATACTTAGGAGCTATTCAAAATATCGAATTTTGGACAACGTTCTCTCACATAAACCGTATTGTCCTCACCTGGATCTAGCGTTTCGGAATCAATATACTACTCAAAATGATAGTTTTTTTGTAAAAGTCCAGTAGCTGCTCATAAAAAGGATAAATAATATGACGCAGTGCTCCGTTTCATTCTCGCTACTCTTCATGTAATTGCCTTACAAGAAAATTTTCGCTAGAATTTCTTTCGCTAGTTCTCAAAAACGTTTTCAGACACTGCGAGTTATTGAATGGCTGCGCCGCTGTCCTAAATTCCATGCAGAAACCTTATTTAGAGATGACCGAAGCACTTTTCCAAGTTACCTCGATCTGAATCGTTCGCAATTTGGCACAGCTGATGATAATATCACATCATAATCTCACAAATCTACAGCCTTCACCAACCAAAAAAAGGAGACTTGTGTAATATGTTCCACACATATACGTCTGCAACTGACTTCTCTCTGCACGAATAAACTCGAAATATTCCAGCTTCGATATGAAGAACTATTTTGGGATTTATGTATCGAGAAACTTAGCAGCTACAAAAGTGCTCGTACTCCAAAATAGTCTAAAACTCATTCACTCACGAAAATATGACCACTGAAAGTTTCTGAAATATTTCTTGCCTCGTTCAGAGCTTCGATTCGTACCCGCCGCAGTACTTCTTCACCACACCACCGGACACGCCGCCCAACCTGTACCCAGCGGCTCCGATGTCAGCTCCATCAGCTCCGTTCACCCGCCAAACCACCTGCTCCTCCACGACCGATCCGACTCCAACTATTCGCAAGCTACTTCAGCAGAAAAAGAAGCGCATTTCGGTGAGAACTTATTCTCCTTTTTTCAGGATGACATCTCAAATAAATGAATATACTTCTAGGCCGTACCATGCCACCTGAACTCTGTCTGTACAACGTGCCAAACCCGAACCACTTCGCTGTGGCGCCGTAATCACCTAGGGGAGATCGAGTGCAAGTAAGTAGCCCACATGTTTGCCGTTATACAACTTCGTCTAAAATATACTGTCTCTGGCGTTGGGTATAAAAATACTAGATATAAATTGATATTAACACCTTTTCACATCATTCAACACATCCGAAACACAGGAGCAGCCACTTTCCAAACAGTTAAAAAGAGACGAAAAGTGAAAATCTGAAGACATTGATGGCGAAGGTTCTCGCTGTTCTTCAAAAAAAACATTTATTTATTTTTATCAACTTACGCCCTTTCACAGACGTGCTAAAGGATTGTTAGTGGTACAATTAAAAAGGGAAGTCGATGGAAGGAAAAAGGAAAAATGAATTGAAACCTAGAAAGGTCTTGTGACTCAAGCAGTAACGGAAAGAAACAATTTGTAATACACCAGGACAAAACCATCGGTTTTTTCTCCTTTTTCCTTCATTGGGGGTGAGTGCCAGCTCAGCAAAACTTATTTCTACCGAGGTAAGATGAAATTTTAAGGGTCCTTCTGGGTCATCGAAGCAAAAAAACATCCATTTTTTAATTTTTGTTTTTGCTAAGACAGGAGCTAAATTCCTATAGCATTGTTATTTGCCCAATTTTGCCATAAATATGATGACGTCAACAATAGCAGCTACTTCATTCCCAAATCTCATTTCAGTGCTTGCAACTTGTATTTCCGCAAGAACAATTGCAAACGACCCGTCACCCTGCGAAAGGACGAGATCATGAAAAGAAAGCGAAAACCCCGGGTCGAAACAGCTTCAACCAATGGATCTGTGCCAGCTATCACGACAGCTGTAGAAACCAAACCACACTTGTTCGTTTAGATTTTAGGTTATGTCGGCTGTTTGTTTATATTAATCTGCATGATTTTAAGCATAATTTAAATTAGAATTAATCTCTGTTAACGCATCATTATTTTAATAAATATTGGTTATTTTGCGGGTGTTTTATAATATTCGCCCTTTGTTGATCATCTCGTTGCCTTGCACCTGATGAACAACTGTACGAGATTAGCTACCACTAATCAGGTATGGTGACCACAGGCTTTGAAAGAATTTAGGTTGAGATTTAGTCAAAAAAAATCATGACTGCGCGTACTGAATCCATACGATCCACCCCTACTGGTTACTATAAGTGGCAAAACGGTTACATAATATACCTGTGTGCTGTCGCACGCAAGACAAAAGGCTTTCACGCGAGCACGCCGCCTATCAACGGTCCCTAAACGATGAAATCTCATACCTCACTATTTTTGATAGTCTCACTAGACTGTGGTAGAATGATCTAATTTCTTCTGAAAAACTAGCATCACTATGTGTTTAAAAAACTTGCTCAAAAAAGGTGCACTCCTAAATAATTTCACAACTTCGTGATTATCAACTTCTTGTGAAGAACACAGTTTCGAGATCTCTACGGTGCGATCATTCAGCTTAGAGATGAAAGAAAACAGAAAGTGCCCACTTCACCAAATATCACGCTAGTAATAAAGCGGTTACCACGATATTAGTATATGAAATACTGTTGTTTGATCGGACTAGTGTGATAAATAGTCTATCAGACCTGGGATAAACCAGTGTACAACTTCTGCGTTCAAATATATAACAATTTATCAACAAAAATTGATAACAACTCATTCTTGCACGATGGTAGTCTTCTCCGACACGTAGATTCCGTCAAGGAACTTACGGATATCCTTCTCCTTTACGGTAGTGGATTGCTGGATGCGTGCGGCTAAATATATCAGTAATGACTATCCGTAAATAACCAAACTTGTGAAGTAAACGCACCAGCTTGAGAAACCAGCTGGATATCATTTCCCTCGACAATGAGCTCGTCCTTCTGCGATGTGGACATGGCAGCAGTGACGCCATCGGGAAGAGGTACGCGACGTACAATCTTCTCTCCCAGGAAATTACGAATCTAGAAAATAAGAGAGACTACTGTGTGAAGAGGGAGAGCCAATTCACAGATGAGGAAGCGTAAAAGGCTGTTCCACTTACCTCAACAGTTCTTCCACCGTCTTGAAGGGTGATGTTGATGGGGAAATGGGCATATACGGAGCGCATCTTGTAGCGGAAACCCTTGGTAACACCCTTGATCATGTTCTGGACATGGGAGCAGACAGTGCGGATGGCTGCAATCTCTTTGCGTACTCCGAACCATTTGCGCACTCGCAGCTGGTTCTTTCCGACACGCTCCATCTGAAAAAAAAAAGAATAAGGATGAGATCTGCTTATAGAATTACATGTTGCCATTAATTCGCATGTATTCCAAGTACTGATTCCACCTGCGCTCAACACTGTCATTTGTCTCACGGATTGTAAGTGGTCTTGAAGTTCCAAACAGCTTTCGTTCTACTGCGTTCTATCTCTCGCCAACAATTGACCACCTTGAGGAAAAAGGGTACTGACTGAGCGAAATCCCGCGTTTGTAGATAGCGAAAGACTATGAGAGTACAACAATTTTCTAATTAAAATTTTTTCGATACATACAAGTAAGCCAAACCACACACGAATAAAGTTGTGGGTGAGACTGACGACCACCACGAGTACATAGACGGAAGTCAGCTCACTCACATTAACAGGTGAGCAACAGATATGACTACTCAGGATTTACGAACAACTACACCTCAACGGGCATCAACAAGATGTTCGTCACATTTGCGAACAAGAAGAATTCATCCTAATGTGTAATTTTAGTGGAACCTATCGAAGGCACAAAACCAGAATACTCGAAACAAAATGCTCTCGGTAAGAATAAGAAAGTAGCGGAATGTTACATACCTCCATATGGAGGTGACGGAAGTCACGCTTGAGCGTTCCTCGTGGTCCAGTAACATGGACGACGCGGTTCTTGACGGTGAATGTGACACCCTCCGGGAAATCAACGGTATCGTTGGACTCGACCAGCTTCATGATCTTTCCGGATTACCTGAAAAGCGAAACATTTCACATATTTCAATAATCTGACCTGAACGCCTGCATTAGCAGAATACGACCGGTAGCGACATCCAAAATGTCACTCGCGCCTATCCATACAAAGGTAGCGACGAGTTTCCTCGGCCTCGACCGCGTCGCGGCACGCTCGCGCCGCCCTGATCGTGGCGGGACCCTCGAGAGAGCTGGCTTCTTGCCAGCTCCCGATCGATGGTAGCTGTATCAGGGTCTTCTCTAGATCGTTAGGCACGGCTGTGGATGTTGATTACGGTGTTGTGTGTACTGCACACTTATGCACCACAGTACGAGGTCGACAGAGTTCTTAAGGCTAAAGAAGTAACCCGAAAACCCACATAACTGGACACGTCGAAATACCGTAACCGTAAGGTTACAGATCACACTCGAGCCATCCTCGTGTTTGAGTGGGCCTTATCGTGACAAATGGTGATATTAAATCTTGGAATCTTGGAACGGTTCCCAAAGTTGAGGAATTTGACCAGTGTTTGTTTTAATTCGATAAACTAGAAATGATTCTTAAGCTGTCAATATATGATGGAGGTTGTGTCACTGCTTTGCTGTGAATGACTATTAAGGATGATTATGCCACTGTTACAGCAGAACTTATGTACCTAATCTGTGGAATATCAGGTGGCGTACTTTAGGTGCATATTTTTACGCAGCTTCAGGTACTTATTTTTACAATGTAACCGGGAGGGTTTCATAGCTGAACATGTTGTTTTTCATCGTCTCCACCTCCCTATCGTCAGTAAAAGTGCACTTGCCGCGAACGTGGGAGTCATGCTAATATCATAACAGGAACAGAGTACCCAACTATGAACAAAGTCCACAAAAGTTGGTAGAAGTTCCAACTCCACCGACCGGGCTTGGGTCAAAAATTTAGTTTTCGCTGAAACTTCGTCTATAGGCGTTTTCTAGGGTGCTGATTTTGAGACTGGTGTCCGTTTTCCAAATTTTGGCCAAGGATCTGAATCGCTTGCAGGGCTAGCAGGGTAGTCTACGTCAGATCTTCGGTATGGTTGAAACTTCGCTTGATGGAGTTGTTTGGCTGATAACCATCCTGACGTTTGTTTTGCGAATTTCAGCCGAGGTCCACCCATATCGTCGAATTTGGGTGTTCCGGTCAAAATTACCGATTTGGCTAGAACTTCTTTGAGGTAGGTTATTTGGGACACTGATTACGAATCTGTTGTCTTCTTCTCACATTGCGATCAATTTCGGTAGATTCAGGTAGGTGCTCCTCCGCACCGCCACTTTGACCCCACCCTCGTCTTCATTGTTTAGCTAAGCGTGCCCATTACGGCCGCAGTCGGCCGAAATTCGAAAAACCAACATTAGAGTCGTGGTCAGCATGCAAAATAACATAAATGGATGAAGTTTGAGCCAGATTTGAGATTTTGACCCCACCGCCCAAATCGTTGATACGGGTGGTCCTCGGCCGAAGTCCAGAAAACGAACATCAGATTCGTATCAGCGTTCCAATTAACCCCCGTAAACGAAATTTCAGCGAAAATTAAATTTTCGACCTAAACCCTAGTCGGAACTTCTAACAAGTGCCGATTTCTCGAAAAAAAAAACTAGCCGGTCACTATTGTCCTCACAACCCAAAAACTGTGTGAAAGTTCTTCTCCTGCTCTGGATAAATCGATATTGATGCTGTTTTCGTAAACCCATCCACACTACTGCGAATGATCGCAGTTATAAACCAGGTCACCTAGCCGTTGATAGGGAGCTGGCAAGAAGCCAGCCCTCTCGAGGGTCCCGCCACGATCAGGGCGGCGCGAGCGTACCGCGACGCAGTCGAGGCCGAGGAAACTCGTCGCTACCTTTGTATGGATAGGCGCGAGTCAAAATGTCGATAGAATATAATAACACCAATGACACCCGAATAGGTGTGGTGTCCAACTTAAGATCTCAATAAGAATGAAAAGTCTTCAGTTCATGGGAAACAATGTCTAGTAGATAACTGGGCACTATTACACTTGTTGGACACCAGTACTCGATTTTCTTCAGTCATCGAAATTCGCTGAAACTTTGCACAGGGGGTAACTGAGGGCGCTGATCACGAATCTGCTGTCCGTTTTCTATGCGGGTGGTCTCGGACCACCCAAATCGCTACTTGGGTGGTCCAGTCATTATCACCAATTCCGCTGATCTTTGCCTATGGGCGTTATTTGGGGTCCAGATCACGAAACTGCTATCCGATTGTCACGTGGATGGTCTCAGACCACCCAAATCGCTACTTGGGTGGTCCAGTCAGGATCACCGATTTCGCTGAAACTTTGTCTATGGGGGTTCTCTGGTGTCCTGGACACGAATGGCCGCTGAATACGGCAGTTATATATAAGTACCTACTGACCTTATCCGGTAAGGCTCACCTATAACTGCCGTATTCGACCGCCATTTGGAAAACGGACTTCACCATCGTGTCCAGGACACAAAAGAACCCCCATAGACAAAGTTTCAGCAAAATCGGCGATCCTGACTGGACCACACAAGTAGCGATTTGGGTGTCCGAGACCACCCACGTGAAAAAACGGACAGCAGATTCGTGATCAGCGCCAACAATTACCCCCCTAGGCGAAGTTTCAGCGAATTTCTGAAGAAAAAATTTCTGGCTGAAAAAAATCGAGTGCTGGTGTCCAACCAGAGGAATAGTGCCGATAACTGAACGTAAGCAAGGTATGTTCAAGGAATCGTACAGAAGCACAGAGGGATGAAATACGGCTAAAACAGTGCACAAAATTCACACTTCAAACTATTTCTGCTCCCTAGCTTGAGATACCTGAGCCAGCCATCAAAAGCCATCACATGACATGGCATCAGTTCTCACCCTTTCGCCTTAACGGAATTCCACCGATCTGAGAAAGGTGAGAGGATTTAAGCGGATGAACGGGATCAATTCCCTGTGCGGACTTGATAGGGCGATATGAATCCCCACTGATTTGCTTCCAAACACGCAGAACCAAAAAGACCAGTAATTTCTCAGCAGCCAACAGCTCGGCGAGCAACGGCGAATAGCTCATCCAAGTTTAATTGTCTGGGAATCTCAATCTATCCCGTATATCGTGAAGTAAAATATGTAAAGTACATACAAAGCGCAAAAAGATCATCACAACTTCCGACAGAAACCAAAAAACCAATGTGGAAAAAGATTCAATAGAAAGACCAATGGATCCTTCACAACGAAACTTATACACGAAAAAACGAAACTTATCTACGACGAATGTTCCTATTTGTGAGGAAGGCCTCGCCGAAGTCGCAATGTTTCGGAGTTGCAGTTTTCTACCAAAAACCACTCCAAAAACCAAAAACGAGGTTTCAGTGGATAAATCTGAAGTCATAAATTTCCTATTCTCTCTTGTTTGGCGCCAGCTAAAAGCTACGACTCCATGAGTTCAACCTCGGTCAGAAGATTTTTTGCTGGGATTACCTATGAGGGTTGTTTGGGGTGCCCATCACGAATCTGACGTCCATGCCCAAATGGCGGGCAAAATCCGTTTAGATGGTTAAATAAGCTGATCTCAGAATATTAGACGGTTTGCAACGGATTTGTGAAAACGAGTGCGAGAATCGTGTTCAAGATCGTAAATACCCATTCTTGCCAAAATTTCAGCGACACCTACGATCCGGAAAGTACCACGAAAGTTATGCATGAAGAGATCTCGACAAGAAACAAACTCAAATTCGTTATCAGCATGCCAAGTTTCTGCCCCAGATGAAATTTCACCGGGATCGGTGACTCGGAAAGCCTGTGGAGCAGTATCAACAATTCGACCCTCGATCGAGATCAAGCAACCGGACACTGACTCATGAGAAGCGCCTGGAATAACACCCAAAGTTTCAGCGGAAACGTTTTGACCGAAATTGGCTCCGTTTCAACGTTTAGCTAGTGCAAGTTCCTCAACGCTTACCAGTGCTTGAAAAGATTATAAAATAGTAAACACATAGTAACCACTGAATAAACATAAGACACCAACAATGCGGCATAAAAGCTTGGAAGACGGTTGAACCTTCCTAAATGCAACGGTCAGCAAATATATATAATTGCCTACACCACAATTTCATGTTGCACCTGTGAACAGCACACATACCGAACAACAGAATCGAATGCAAAACCAGCTTGAGATTGCATGGTCACACTACTTCGAGCGGTTGTTCCAAAACGAACGGCAAGCCCAAAACGCACCTCGGTGGAATCCAGGTCAAACGTTCGTTGCATTTCACAAATGTCAACACCGAAATAAGGAGTTCAGCTTAATGGTTCACGAAAAGCCTAAACGATTCCAAACTGGGTACATGAGAAAAGAAAATAGCACCACGTAACACTTCCACCATGATTAGACCACACAAAACCTTGAAAGTATTTGCAAGTTGCGGAAATTCTGCTCCACGGCCACTGCGTATCGACGCGATTTACTGAGACGATGCGCATTTCCAGTGATATTCAGGAACGCTGCAGCGGGTCCTAAAACGATTTCTACACCGCGCACTTCTTGCGTTGTTGCGCCGCCTTATTTTCCGTTCGTCACAAGCAATTTCTAGGGAACGTTGCAATAGTTTGAAAATGGTTTCGATTATTGTGTGTTTGGTTTTTGGCTGTTATTTGGTGTCGTGGATGCAAGTGGTAGGCGCTCCGTACTTTTCGTTTTCACTATATCTGTTAAAAAAGGCCCATTCGCTTCAAAATGTGTATTTTCAAATTCTCCATGCTCGGACATCAACTTGAACAGGTTTCTGTAAAAAAAAGGCACTATTCCACTTGTTGGACACCAGTCATAAAAAAATTTTTCCTTATTCAGATTTCGCCCAAATTTGGTACCGAGGAGTAATCTGGGGCCCTGATCACGAATCTGGTGCCCATTTTTCACCTGGTGGTCGGAGACCACCCATATCGAAAACTTGGGTGGTCCAGTGAGGATTACCGATTTCGCTGAAACTTTGCATAGGGAGGTTATTTGGGGTCCTGAACACGATGGTGAAGTCCGTTTTCCGAATGGCGGCCGTATACGGTAGTTATAGGGGAGTCTCACCAGGTGCGGTCGGTAGGTACCCACCTATAACTACCGTATTCGGCCGTCGTTCGGAAAACGGACTTCACCATCGTGTTCAGGACACCAGAGAACCCCCATAGGCAAAGTTTCAGCGTAATCGGTGATTCCGGCTGGACCACCCATGCAGTCGGAATGGGTGGTCCGAGACCACCCACGCGAAAAGCGGACAGCAGATTCGTGTTCTAGATCCCAAAAACCCCCTATGCAAAGTTTCAGCGAAATCGGTGATCCTAATTGGATCACCCAAGTAGCGTCGTTTGTGGTCTCCGATCACCAGGTGAAAAATGGACACCAGATTCGTGATCAGCGCCCCAGATTACCCCCCGGTACCAAATTTGGGCGAAATCTGACGAAGGAAAAAAATTTTATGACTGGTGTCCAACAAGTGGAATAGTGCCAAAAAAATGTGCTTTCTGAAAAATCTGTCTCTTGCTGCTCTTTTAACCTAGTTAGTGTGAAAGTTCGCGTCTTTGGGTCCAATACCACCTTATGCTTTTTTGAGTACAATTTTTTCAGGTAAGAAATGAAGGTTCGGGTGAAGCCAAAGGTGAGTTAATATTTAACATTCTTTCGATGTATAACTAGAACGCTTCGGAATTTTAGCTGGTTAATTTTCGTGCATCATTCTACCTTTAACACTCTAGTGTTGAAAGCAATTTCTCCGTTTAATGATGTCCAAATTTTGACCATAGAGGTGAATTGGGGGTCTGATCACGTATCCGAGAACTTATGTCCGATTTCGGCTGGAACAGGGCTTCTTAATGGGTGGCGTTCTCAAGACTTCTGAATCGTATATCAGAATCGTGGTGAGAACCTCAACCTCGAATTCTCCGAGGGGATGCTACAGCCAGTGTGATCGGCCCATCTTCCATTCCTTCCTATTTATCGGAATTCAGTGGGAAGAAATTTGTAATATGAACATCGTTCTCGGATGTCAAAATCGTGGCCAGCACGCCAGGTGATATCCTTTGACGAAGCAGTGAGAAAAATGAGAGGAAAGGAATTGTCCTAAGTGATTGCGTTTTGAAATTAGAATAGTGCCATTTGTATGATCATCATGGTTGTTCGACTTGTAAAGTCCCTTATTTTCTGTTCAGTACCAAGCTGGAGCAGCGGTGAACTACATTTCGAGACGTGAAGCCCTGAAGAAACTGCAGTTGTCATTGAAGGACTTCCGACGGCTCTGTATTTTGAAGGTAGGTGTGCAACTTCGTCATGTTTTATGCATAAGAATGGATCCAAGGACCCATGCTCACGTTCTGTCTAGAGTTGCATGTGTTTACATAATTATTTCAGGGCATATACCCTCATGAACCTGCTCACAAAAAGAAGGTGAACAAGGGCTCAACTGAAAACCGCGTTTGGTACTACAGGAAGGATATAAACTTCCTCGCGCATGAGCCAATCATCAACAAATTCCGTGATTATAAGGTACAAGTGGTGTATTACTGGTGAATATTCTTTTAATTTTCTTTCCATTTGTGCAGGTATTTCTGAGAAAGCTCAATCATTATAAAGCGAAGAGGAATGAATCGAAAGTGAAGAAATTGTACGCTAACAAGCCGGAATACGAGTTGGATCGATTAGTGAAGGAAAGGTAGTTTGGCCTTCACTTGTTTGTTTTCTTAAGCTAACTCCATATCTAGGTTAATGTTGAGGAATGCTGTGGGTGTGCCCTCTCCTCTTTCTATTTTGTTTGCCTGTTTCTGTTTTTTTTTGTTTCATTGGTTCGGAACTGGTACATATCTTACGCGGGACAGAGCTTTTTAGCTATGTTAGATTTCGCACAAGAAGTTCATGGATGTCTTGGTCGATGTGCTCTGTTTTTATAGATTATCGGTTAAACGTAGATATTTGGTGAGCAGAAATGTTTCGCTCATGATATTCCTGTGCAAACTCACTGTTTTTGTGTTTTGGCGAAGTTTTTCATGGGGTTACATAAGAATGGTATTTACCGGTCAGAGGTTTCAACATTCTTGCCGCACTGAAGAATCGAAAAGTCGATTGAATGTTGACGAGCTTTGATTTCTTGAAAGCTAACCAAACTGAACACTACACCTTCAACACGTTATTAAGGAACATGTGAGCCTGAAGCAGTAGTTAGTTTCGTAACTTTTTGATCTCCATTCAGCGTAATGAGAGATCTGGCTCATCTGGGCCCACCTTCATCATTGGTAAACCCCGATAAACCCCGAGATATGGCCTGTGAACGGCGCGCACCTTTCTCTACGTATCTTAAACTTCCTATGGTAAACGCAATCTCTCATCGACTCTGCCGTCTGGCTCTGGCTGCGCCGCGGTTTCGGAGACCGCTATTCCGTTCGTGAATTTGGGCCCTGGATTACTCGTTCAAGCGTCAAAACCCCTTTACTGTTTCTGAGCACTGCGTAGACTAAACAATGTACTACTTGGAGTGATATTTTCTGACCTGTAATCTCAGGTTTTTCGTTTTGTATAGGGACTGAAGAATGCTAGAATATTGAATTCCTCTGATTACCTTTGTCATGAGTTAAACTGTAGCATTTATCTGCATTTGATATTTTTAGATATCCTACCTTCGGATCGGCAATTCGGGACCTAGACGATGCCCTCTGTCTATGTTTCACATTTGCTACGCTACCTCACACAAGAATACTGAAAGAGGGGCTCATCGACGGCTGCCGACGTGTAACTGCCGAGTTCATGCATTACATAATTGAATCACAATCCTTAAGGAATACTTTCATCTCGATCAAAGTATGTGGTCTTTTGTATTATTGCCTGTTTTCACAACTGCAGAAGTGGATTGGTTCAAGTGTCGATATTTATATCTGTTTCTAGGGAATTTACTACCAAGCGGAAATCTGTGGTGAAAAAGTCACGTGGATCGTTCCTCACGAACGTGGTCTTCCGCACGTTACCGACGTCGACTTTTCCGTGATGGTAAGTTTACATTTCGGTATCATTTTGATGATAAGTGATTGGCGGTGCTGATCTGGGGTAAGGTGGGAAAATCCAACAAAGAGTACTAACGAAGAATAGATGGTATGAACGTACCTATTTTTGCTGTGATAAGATGAAGTTCAGGAGTGTAGTTCATCCGGGTTTTTAGTTAGCAGTAGAATCCGTTGCTCAATCTGCTGTGTCGATCTCGAACTCTGAACCGCATTCATCGAATTGTTTGAATCAAACAAAAACCCATTTTTGCAGGTTACGTTCGCAGAGTTCTACGTTGCCATGCTCGGCTTCGTGAACTTCCGCCTGTATCAGATGATTGGACTTTTCTACCCTCCTCAGATTCAAACTGGGCAGAACACTATTGCGCCAGGTACGTTTTTCTTTCGTTTCGAATGGAAAGTTGATGCCTTTTGTCATTAGCACGCTCGCATCTTCTTTCAACCCTTTTTATTGCTGCATGTTGCTTGTCATGGTGTTCTTGATGTGTTCCTATAACAGACTTTTTTTCAGCCGACGGCGAGGAGGAGGAGTACATGCAGAAAGTCTACAGTTTAGCTCGACCTTTAGCGAAGAGAACCGGTGCTGATGGCACCAAGGATGATGAGGTCTGGCCTCGCTACTATGCTTTTTTTCGACAACTCCTTTTTTTACCTAGGAAAGAAGTGCTTTACTTTAGGAAAGTGTAGACATGTTCGGAGATGATAGCAACGCATTAGCAGAAAAGATTAAGGAAACCAAACTCATAAAGTAAGCACCAGCCTTCGAAATGCTACTTCAGTTCTATTGTTCATATTTTCTAGGAATCTCTTCAAAGGTCTCGTTTTCTTTTTGAACCGTGAGACACCTAAGGAAGCTTTGACACTAATCATTCGAAACTGTGGAGGAGTTGCAGGTATGTTTAATAATATGAATCAATCTCACACAGAAGTATTTTAGCGATTTAGGATGGAGCGGTGGTCCGACTAACCTTGAGGAGAAAAACCCATCTATAACGCACCAGGTTGTCGACCGGCCAATGACGAAGTTTGACATAAATAGGTAAGATTTCAAATGTTTCGCTACATTTGGGGTGCGGTATACCCGTTCTTATTTAACGTGAAATTCTATTTTTATTACCGCGTTTTTACGATTTGCTTCTATGTATAGTATGGTAGCTGTTGTTTTGATGGCGCTAGGATCCTCACAAAAGTCGAGCCTCAGCCATTATTCGAACCCGCGCCTATCAGAGCGCCGTGATGTTAGACCACTACTCCACCGAGCCGACGGCTCTCCACCTTGATTACAATATATGTACTTTGACTACTTTATCAATGTCATGTGTTTTCAGGCGGTACGTTCAGCCGCAATGGGTGTTTGACTGTTTGAACGCTCGCCGAAGACTGCCTACTGAGAAGTAATTATATATCCTTCTTCGATTTGTTTTTTTTCTTTCATTTCCACGTGCAGATGTTGCTCTTGCACACTTTTTGGTTTTTTTTTCTTCGAATGGTCGACAACCTTAACAATGTTGTAGGTACATGGCAGGCGTTCAACTCCCTCCTCACTTCTCACCTTTCACCAAGGATACTCCGGGAGATTACGTTCCAATGGAGAGGTTGGAAGAGTTGAGAAGCCTTGGACAAGGTGAGATTTGAATGCTCTCCGCAAAGCATTCACCATTTGTATCCTTCGTTATTCTTTATACTTTTTCTCAAGTATTGAGAGAAACATTATCCACGACAGTGAGTGTTTGACGAAGAAAAGCTGGAAGAAAACATCTTCCACTTTCGATTTCCTTTCGTTCTTAACAGGCATTATAGCAAACGCTGTTGGTGGGAGTGTAGAAGCTAGCTATGATGTTACGCGGTCGACTGGCGTTTCGGTCTTTCCTGCTTCGCGGGAGATTGGAAAGCTAAAAACGTGTGAAGTTATGCTACTAATGATTTTTCAAATTACAAAATAACTGTGATGATTTCTGCGAAATAACTACAATGACTCTCCAGACTACTATTGGAATGACCAGTTAGAGAAACCATTCAATGGAGGCAACTATATTCTCCTAGAAGAGAAAAAAACAAATAGCGACATGTATTCCCATTTACCGTGTCGTTATCAAATCTTATTAATGGAAACAACGGATGAGGGGCAGGTGAAGTGAAAATGCGAATTCTGCTCATTCCATGGGGAGTCAGCTTACAGAAGTACTGAGCTAGTCTGGGACTTGACAAACTCTTGCTTCAATAATAGGCATCGGAATTCGATTGTAAAAAACGAAAGAGCGAGTTTGAACCCAAACGATCCTAATGCTTTTCATTTCTTCTTTTCAGATGTCTCCGCTATCCTTGCGAATGAACCAGTTGTACCTCCTAAACCAAAGGCAAAGAAGGTAAAGAAGGTGGAGGAGCAACCAACGGGTATGCGAGCAACGCTGGGTAAGATGCACAAGAAGAACGTGCAACTTCAAGTGAACGAACAGGTGAGTGTCTCCTCTAGTTTGTCATGTATTGTGGGACAACATAAAGAATTAGTGTTCTAATGTCGTTACTTTCAGCACGCCAATTTGAAAATGCAAGAAATGATGATACCCAAGAAGCACAAACAAGTGTACCATAGCATCCGCCAGAGAATGAAGAAGCAGAAGAAGGACGCTACCGCTTTGAAGGCAAAAAGGGCGAAAATTGATGGAGACATCACAGCAACTGTTGAGTGAAGTCCTTCTGGTGTTAGAGGTCTTGTTTTTTCTTACTTTCCTTTTCCCCAAATGTGCCGTTCATGGTATATATTCACTTCGCACACTATAAACAAGTGAGAGGGGCGGTGTAACCATTCAGTGCTGTAATTCAGGATTTCTCCAGCTTAAAACGGTATTTATTCTCCAGAGATTACTGGGATTAAAGACTAATGGCGAAACCAGATGTTTAAGTTACCTTGTTAGAACTATGTTTCTGTTGTTTTCTTGTTTATTGTTGTTGTTGTTGCTTGTTTCAAGTTTGAATATTATGTCAGTGAATGAGTAGATGAAAAGTACTAGGTGTTTGTTGTTAATTTTCCCTAGTGATCTTCAAAAGAACTCCTAGTGCATCCGACGATGACATAGAAGCTGTATCATTCCGGCATTTGAGGCATGGTATCTATAGGTAAAAGGCACCTGATGTAGTGTTGGTCGCGGTAGTTGTTGAGAGGTTTATCCAACAATACAATAGAAGACAAGTGAATCCACCAGCCACAGAGGGCTTTTATATCAGATATCTTATCACACTGCCTTCGATATCTTATCGTGCTAACAAAACCAACTCTAACATGTTAATGCACTGTCAGCGATGATATCGATATCTAACAAAACCAACTCTAACATGTTAATTCACTGTCAGATATAATATCGATATCTTCGATATACTCCGGGCCTCGAGTTGGTGGAAGAGGATCCAGATGTGTTGTCTTGAAGTGTCCTTCTCGCTTGGTGAGCAGTTCTACGACGTGATGGCTGGAGGGAATTTTTGATTTCTTCGTCCGGTCTGGGTGTCGGATTAGGTAGAGCTTTATGTCCTTCGTCGTGTCTCGGCGTTGATTTAGGAGTAGTTTTACTTCTTTCATCAGGCTGCGGTGTTGGTTTGGGAGTGGGTTTAGTTCTTTCGTCAGGTCGTGGAATTGGTTTGGGAACAATTTGAGTTGTTTCGTTTGGTCGTGGGGTTGGTTTGGAAACGATTGTGGTTCTTTCGTCTGGGCGTGGGATTGGTGTGGGGGAGGCTTTCGTTCTTTCGCCAGGTCGAGGAGTTGGTTCAGGAGCACTTCTAGTACGAAGGTTGTATCGGGGCTGCGCCTGGGTATGTTCTTGTCCTTCGTGCTGTTCTGCGGTTTCGGACTGGTTGATTTGTCTCTCGTTTGTACGGATTTCGTTGTCTTCGTTGATCTCTAGAGGGATAAGCTGGTTTATGGGTCGACGGATGTAGTTGCTCTTAGAGCACATCACCTCAGCTTCACGAAATGCTCCATCACTACTATGAATTAGCTTCGTAATTCTTCCCAGCCTCCAGTTGTTGCGTTTTTGATACGTGTCTGCTATTAATACTACGTCTCCTTCGTTTGGTGGACGTTTTGTTCCTCGTTTGTTGTCGATGTTGCGTCGGTGTTGCTCTCGTAATGCTGTTAGGTACGATTCTTTCCATAGCCTCCAATATCGTTCAGTTAAGGCACAAGATGATTGCAGCGCCTTAACGGTTTGCAACCTCGTATTGAGACGGTTTAGTTCGCTTGGCGGAAGATAGGTGGGATCATCCTTTGTACTCTGCATTTCTTCAAGGGGGAGGGTTATGTCGATTTCCTTCTGAATGAAGTCTATTGGTCGCAGAGAACGGATGTTGTCGTCGATATCGGTCTCCTGATACGTTAAGGGACGGGTATTCAAGCATGCTTCGACTTCTGTTAGGAGGGTCACAAGTTGATCCATGGTAGGAACGCGTTTTCCAATTGCTTTGAACATTGAGTTTTTCACTCCTTTTATGAGTCTCTCGTAGAACCCGCCTTTCCACGGTGAGTAGGGCGTAATATGATGCCATTCTATCCCTTCATTGCTCACGATTCTTTGCAACACTTCGTTTTGGTGTAGGTCTTCAAGAGTATCGCTTAGAATTTGACTTCCTAATACGAAGACGGGTGCGTTGTCACAAGTTATAGATTGTGGTTTTCCACGTCGAGCTACAAATCTTCTGAATGCGTTGAGAAATGCTTCCGTTGTCCCATCAGGCACCAGTTCCAAATGGAGCAGTCTTGTTACTGCACACGTGAATATACATCCGTAGGCGTTAGTTTTTGTTTTGTCTTCTCTATAAACCGTCAGCGGGCCGAAGTAATCTAAGCCTGCGTGTTGAAATGGCCAACTTTTCGTAACGCGACGTGATGGAAGGTCAGTCATTTCCGGATATTTGTAAACAAGAGCATTGATCTTTTGACAGGGAATGCACTGTCGAATAAACTTCTTCACCTGTTCGCGAAGTCGCGGAATCCAGTACTTTTGCCGAACTTCTGACATGGTATGTGCTGTTGCTCGATGGTATTGTCCATGAGCTTCTGCAATGACCAGGTAAGAAAGACGCGTATTCTGTACTATCAGTATGGGATTTTTCGCGCTTGCACTAAGATCCGATGTATTGAGCCTTCCGTAAGCTCGTTGTAACCCGGTGTCGTCCTCCTTTAGGTTGAGGTTTTTGTTCAGCTCCTTCTTGAATTGGTCCCTTATATGAATCCTTTGATGATTCAGTAAAAGGACATAGTCTGCATCTCTAATGTCTGTGGCCGTAAGGTATTTTTCTTGCGACTGATGCTTTAACCACGGATGGTTATTGTAGAGTTTGAGCTGTAACTCCTCTGACGTCCGCGATATAAGATGTTTCAGGAACTTCAACGCATATGCCATAACTCTTCTTATTTTTGTAAGAGAACTGAATTTTTCGAGGTTCACGATTTCGGAAACTTCGCAGTTGTTTGTTGTTTCAGTCGTATGCATATGAGTCTCCAGTAACTGCCCATCTCCGTCGTTTTCAGGAAGAGCGGAGAGATTCTTGGCCACCTGTCCTATTTCGAGCTCCTTGAGGGTATATCCTTTCCACCATCTATGTGTTTCAAATTCTTCGCAGTGTAGTCCTCTCGTGCCGCTGTCTGCAGGATTCCTAGTGGATTCGATATATCCGAATCGCACTGTGACTCCTGATGATTCCAGGTCTTGAGCGATTTTGCGCACTTCTTTTGCGCGATTTGTAACGAAGGCTCCATTGCTGCGTCCGTTTGTCGAGAGGATCCACTTTAACGCTATTTCAGAGTCTGATAGTATGGTGAGGTGATCAATCTGCAGTACTGATTTCAGACTCTGGAACACATTAAAGCTCAGTCTTGCTCCCATTGCTATGGCGTTGAGTTCGAGTTTTGGTATCGTGAATTCCTTTTTACCATCAGTGACTTTCGATTTTGCCATCAGCAAGTTGGAATGTTCCTCGTCTACTAAATAGGTACATGCTGCCATGGCTATCATACTGGCATCAGTATAGGTTATGAGCGTATATGTTCTGTCTGGATTGCTAACCATTCGTGGGATGTTCTTTTGGAATGGATTCATGCTTTCCGTCAGTTCTTTCCACTTCTCCTTGTCTCGTTGATTGAGGGGTTCGTCCCAGTCGTAGTGCTTTTTCCATAGCTGTTGCTGGAAGTGCTTCGCTTGTACTAGCAGTGGTATGCACCATCCGAGTGGATCATAAATCGACGCTAGCTGTTGTGCTACGACACGTTTGCTGACGAAGGTTTTTTCTTTCATTGTAACGTTGAGCACGAATTCGTCGCGAAGTGAATTCCATGGAAGTCCTAGCACTTTGGGATTGCGATTCGATAATCTGTCTTGCGGTGAAATGGATTCCATGATAGCCTCACTGTTTGCGATGAACTGGCGTAGGTTCATTTGCAGATCAGCGAAGATGGTTTTCAAGCTTTTGTATTTCTGTATAACTTCATCTTCCGATTGCGCACAAACGAGTAGGTTGTCGACGTATAAGTTCAACGCAATTTCTTCGGCTAATTCCTGCTGATGTACGAAGTTCTTCAAGTGGAATAGTATAGTCGCACTCAGCAAAAAAGGTGAGGCGTTTATCCCAAAGGTAACTCGTGTGAAGCGATAAACAGCCAGATTTTCGACAGTGAGAGGCTTCTTGATATCCTTGATCCACAGGCATCTTGTGAGGTTTCTATCATCCTCATGCAGTCGGACTTGTAAGAATGCTTTCTCAACGTCGGACAAGAGCACATATTTCCCAGTGCGGAATCTCAGTAAAATTCCGTACAGCTTCGGAAGTATTGTAGGTCCCTGGTGTACTACATCATTCAGCGAAGGACAATGCTTATAGTGGGCTGAGGCGTCAAAGACAACCCTGAATTTTGTAGAGTCCTTTTGTGGGTTGATTACGGGTAAATGAGAAAGGTAGTGTTTCTTCGTTACGAAGAGATCGTTGTTTTCATTGACTTCCTCTAGTACACCCTTCTGAAGTTGATCTTTGAAGACTTGGTCGTATTGTTCCAAAAGATCTTGTCGACCACCATATGATTGTAGTGTACATCTTAGCCGTTTGAGAGCCAGTGCTCTGTTGTCGGGTAAGTCATCGTGTTGCTTTTTCAGAGGTAGGCGTACGTAGTATCCGTCGTTTCTTCTCTGAATGCTATCGTTGAATTCACGAAGAACTTCAGCATTTATTCTTGCTTTCTCTTCCTTTTCAGGTCCTGTGTACTCTTGCACGTGTTTTTGTGGTTCATTACTCCAGTGCTGCTCCCAGTGATCGTTATTGTCCTCGATTTGAATCGAGTGTACTGACGCAGGAAATTGTCCTGGTATTTTTGGGTCTAACACTGATTTCTTCCCAGATATCATGTATCCGAACTGAGTGGGTATAAGGAGTAGTCCTGAAGGTAAGGTGTAATGTGGAGCTTCGAATTTGATGAATGTCCACAGTTGATCACAACCTATTAAAATTCGTGGCTGTACTTGGTTCTCCTTGTGTGGAGTGCATACGTGCACACGTTTTTGACGGATAAACCGCAAGTCTCTTTCGTCCAGCATCCTGCGGTTTAGAGATGCTGTCAGTTTGTCATGAGTAAAGAGGTCAAGTATGTGTGGCTTCCCATCAGCGTCCCATACCTCGAGTTTTGTAGAGAAGCACTCGATATTCGTGTAGTCAGAGGATCCGAAAGTAGTTAGTTTCATACAGGTCTTTCCAAATTTCTCCAAACATAACTCTTGAGCCAACTTAGAATCAATAAATGATCGATCGGCGCCGCTGTCTAACAGTATCTCAATTTTTTGAATGTCATTGGTCAGTGGATGCTTCACGTTCAATGCTCCTGTCAACATGAACACTTCTTCCACTTTCTGTGTTGCTGTGGTTTCCGACAGTGCCACGATGACATGATCCGTCATGTTCTCCTGAGTATTGTACGACGATTCGTTGGTGGACGCGAAGTTTTGCGTCGTCTTTTTTGTTTTGTCGCCCTTCTTTTGTTCGGTGTGAGAAGTAGACGACTTTGTAAAAGTTCTGTTGTAGCATGTCGAAGTATGGTGCTTTCTTCCGCAATTGTAGCATCCCTTCGATTTGCACTCTTGGAAGCTGTGATTGTCGGATCCGCAATTTAGACATCTTTTGTTATCTTTCAGATACTGCATTCTGTCCTTCGGTAGTTGGAGTTTTGTACATGCCGTTGATCGATGTTCTGCTGACTCACAGTAAAGACAGAGCGGAAACTTCTTCTCTGTCAAGTTACGTTGTCTTTCCTGTATTTGATGTCCTTTCGGTTCCATTTTTGCCGGCAAGTGACGAGCGATTTCTTCTTCTTGCCTAAGAACGGTATCCAGTGTGTTCATTAGTTGGTTGAGATCCCATGATTGTCCAGATGGTAAGGATACTTTCTTCTCGAGTACCCTCCGTTGTATGTCTTCTCTGAACTTTGCAAGAATCTTGGAGAGTAGCCAGTGACTATCCAGATTTTCTCCTTTGCTTTGCAGTTGCGTGGTAATGGACGATAACTGGTCTAAAAGTTTACGCTGGTCCTTTAACTCGACACTGCGTGCAGTCCATGTTTCTAGCCTTGAGTGTAAGGTTGTTACGATCGTGCTTGTAGTACCATACTTCCTCTGTAGATGTTCTAGAACAAGAGGGTAGTTCGATGAAGTTACCTGGTATCCTTTTGCTGTCTCCTTTGCTTCTCCTTTCAACGCCTGTAGAAGGTAGTTGAATTTTTGAAGATTCGAAATGTTTGATGAGTGTACTGTAGCATTAAAAAGCTCCCAGAAATTATCCCACTGCCAGCTTTCGCCGCTGAATTCAGGAATAGGCAGTGGTGGGAGGTCTATTCTTGCTACTGCTGTTACTGGAGTAGATACCGCTTTTCCGAAATATCCTTGTTGTTCTGTAAACATGCCATTTCGCATTGTAGCCTTTTGTTTTTGGACTTCGATACGTGCCAGTAGTGCATCTGATTCGGAAAGGAGAGCGTTAGCATGTTCTATTTGGTTCGATACTTGTTCGTGCTCGTCATCCTTCATCGGTTTGTCAAGGTAGTCGATTGTCCGAGCAAGTGTATCTATAGCTCTGTCCAGAGAGTCTTGCATTGTTCTTATGTGTACTTGCGCGGACTCGCTCTCGAGAAGGAATTGATTCAAATCAGGCTGTGCTGTGGTGATCGCGTCGTCTCCATATTTCCTGTACTCCTCTAAAAGGCTTGACAGTGCGTTTGCTTGGCGTGTTACTCGCCCCTTGCGAGCTGCAACAGAAGTGGACACTGAGCTCATCCTCCTGTTAACGTATAGCGGTTCCCAGTTTACTCTTTCCAAACTCAGGCCACTCTTACGAAAGAAAAAAGTCTTAGCAGTGAAGGAAACAGTCAAACTTGTTCACCCGAGATTGTTTTCGTCCTGTTGTAACTCTGTTGTTGACGTTGTTTCTGACCGGTCCTCTTGGTGTCCACAAGTTCGATCCTCCGATGCACCAGTTGTAGTGTTGGTCGCGGTAGTTGTTGAGAGGTTTATCCAACAATACAATAGAAGACAAGTGAATCCACCAGCCACAGAGGGCTTTTATATCAGATATCTTATCACACTGCCTTCGATATCTTATCGTGCTAACAAAACCAACTCTAACATGTTAATGCACTGTCAGCGATGATATCGATATCTAACAAAACCAACTCTAACATGTTAATTCACTGTCAGATATAATATCGATATCTTCGATATACCTGACCTACTCATTAGCTAGTGTGGTTTGATTGTGTCTTTGATCGTATGTGCAGCTTAATTCTCTTGTATAGCTTGTGAAGGAACTATGAAGACAAAATGTGAGCAAACAATCGTTTTATCACATGACGTATTTTGGGCCTGACAAGGAGAGCCTTTCTGGATGTGCCAAGCTTTCGTGATGCAATTTTTACAGGATGTAGGGTCCTTTGTAGGTACTCGAAAACCATACTTCATTTTTCCTCTAGGCACCTCTGTGATGGGAAAACGGCTTCCGAAAAAATTGAAGGCGAGCACATCACACAGTCATTATCCACCGTAACTTACCTTAAACGGACGCGAATTTAAAAACTAATGTTAGATTCGTGATCAGCGACTCAAATAACCCCCACAGGCGAAGTTTGGTCCAAATCGGTCATTTTGACCCAGGCACCTCACTCACCCACCCTTACCATAGCTAGCGCTCACCAGTCAGAGCTCAAGAAACAAGAAAAAAATTCATGATCAGCAGTTTAGGTGAGACTTTCAGGCAGTTCCTGGGACGAAGGCAGTGGATGCTGAAGATTTTCTGACAGCTAGAGTCTGAATGGTGGCAAAATATTACCAGTGGTTCATTAGAGACTGAACCTTGGGCAACTCTACCGACACCTGACACGAAGCTCGAGACATCAAGGTCACCCATTTCGCCCAAACTACGCATGTGGGTGTTATTTGGGTCGCTGATCACGAATCTGACATTAGTTTTAGAGTATTCATGTGCATTTGTGGTATCTACGGTGATTTAATGACGTGCAGGTCCGATCCATAGGAAACTAACTTATACAAGGGCAGGAATACGTGCTATTTACTTACAAAAAAGCATTATCCCCGTAGAAATTGCATCCAGTGATTATGCAAGCACATAATAACGACAGCCGAATAAGTGCAAAAATCATCACCACATGCGGGACCGAACCCACAAACTCCGCCATAGAGGCCGCATCGCTACCGCTGCGCCAACTGAACACGTTGTCTCGGACACAGCGGTCCCCAATGAGCTCGCGCGGTCTGTGTGATGTGCTCGTCTTCCATTTTTTTGGCAGCCGTTTTTCCCAATTCAGAGGTGCCTAGAGGAAAAATGAAGTATGGTTTTCGAGTACCTACAAGGGACCCTACATCCTGTAAAAGTTGCATCATGAAAGCTTGGCACATCCAGAAAGGCTCTCCTTGTGAGGGCGCTGACCAGATTTCGGGGTAAATCCGATACATTCGAATATCATTTCTACAGACTATCAAAACAGATATTGGTAATCACTATGACATGATTTCTTTGAATGTTATTTCTCTATTGAATGAACAATAACTACACATCTTCAGAAGAAGAATGAGCTAATCAAACCAATGGTTCCATTGGCATTCTTCTGACCAAGGGGCAACGCAAAGAAAGCACCAGTCCAGTCTACAATTTATGCAGTGGATGTGGGTGCAGCCTTCGTTCCGTTCCGTATTTGCTCCACATCCAGGGCATTTTCTGAAGGAAACAATGTAGCACGGTGCGTACAAAATCAATGCAGAAATATTTTTCGGATGCCAGGCGATTGATGTTGTTGACCTACGCGGAAGGAAGTTTAAGCCTATAACACTATCTGATGACAACTGCCTGTCGCCAGAGGCCTAAACTTGGATCGACTTCTCAAATTGACTTTTTGCTCGTGATGACATTAACTGTCAAATTACGATGACATAATACGCAAAATACGCATTATAGTAGAGTGGAATACCTGATATTGCAGACTGAATCTTCTTTTTCGCAATCTCAACGGGGTCTCAGCGTCTAGTCAGAAATGTTGAGAGAATTGGTATAGCCAAGATTAATCTAATCAACGTTTTTTCGAATAGACAAATATTATTCCCAAAATTTTCGGAAATTTGGCGAACGTAGGCGAGATTCGTGATCATCGCTCCAAATACCCCCATTGACGGAGTTTCGGCAAAATTTATTCTTTGATCAGAACCGGTCGCTGCATTCGGAACATCTGAGTGCTAGAATGCTGAACTTCTGAAGGGAGAAGCTAGAATTCTTTGCGCTATTCTTGTGACCTTTTGAGAACGCTTCGAAATAACGTGTCGGTCAAGTGTTATCGCAACCAATCAGCGCGTTAATTCACATCAACCCGCTATAGAAGTCCTTTCTGAACGAAAAAGCTACCAGGACTTTTTTTAGTGTGGTGCGGATAACTCAAGCTAAGGAGCTACAGAAAATAGGTGAGGTGAAATGAGTGTCTTAGGGCCGGCGCATACTTTCGCATCGTCGTCCGACATCGCATAGCACATCCGACGTGCGATTCGTCATTGGGGCAGGTGGTTCGACGGGGGCGCTCTTTCCCCACTTAAATAGTGTACGCTTGCGCATACACTATTTAAAGGACTCCGAGACTTGAATGGTATACGGTACGTCAAGTATGCGCCAGTGATGCGTTGTCGCAATGCGATCGTCGGAGTGCGAAACCCCATGACAACACGTCCAAGATAAGAATTCCTGTTATAAAACGAGGGGTCCCGACACGATCGCATGGGTTTAGTACGAGTTGGCTGTGCCATCGCATCTGCGATGTCGTACGACAATGCGAAAGTAAGCGCCGGCCCTTAGATACTGAACGCTTTGACACTACTCTTCAATGAAACTTCAAAGGAGATGAAAACAGAAACCTGCATAAATGAAAATAGCGTAACAAATACCTTCACCTACTTTGTAGTAGCTTGTATTGTTATTGTCGTAGGATCATCTTTTCCGCAAATACAATTTCCAACTTTGCAGACCCTGCAATAACAAGTTTTGAGATGAACAAAAAAGAGCGTACGTCGTGGAAACACCAAATCCGAAATCACCAAAAACGAACCTGCAAAAAAGTCGTAGACAATCGGGACAGGAGACTTTGCCACTGTCATCGTCAGGCTCCCAGAAAAAGGAAGAGTTGCAATCGGGATACGGGCAGAACACACCTACAAGGAAAACATTATTGTAAAATGAATGAAACGAAACCATCAGCAACTTCTTACCTCTGTCATCGAGTTGAACTAACTTCTCTGCTGCTATTTTTTGGAACATTTGATATTTCTCGTCACCCAAGACTCGAAAATGATGGACATCAGTGACACACCCTGGAGAATGCAGCAGTTATCAACCAACACTAAATTGCTATGGAAGGGTTTTAACTCACTTTCGCAACCAGGATATGGACAAGTGATGGTGTAGCCGAATGGTGGGCGAAAAACGAATCGAAATTCTTTGAGAGCTAACGAAAGGCATTCGTAGAAACACTGACGACAAACCAAATGATGGCATCCGAAGTCGAACAGATACGTCGTGTGCTCGTCCAAGCATACACGACACTCTGAGCGCTCCCAGTTTCCCCTTATGTGAGAAAGTACCGCACCTACCTG
This sequence comes from Nippostrongylus brasiliensis, assembly GCA_030553155.1. Taxonomy (NCBI): domain Eukaryota; kingdom Metazoa; phylum Nematoda; class Chromadorea; order Rhabditida; family Heligmosomidae; genus Nippostrongylus; species Nippostrongylus brasiliensis. Next base: position 23,516,078 of record CP130734.1, read on the forward strand.
GAAGCAAAGTGATTAGCACGGGAAGAGTCATCAGATATCAGTTAATATCATTATCTATCAGTATCCTTGAGTAACGGTATTAAAAGTCACCAGATACACACTCTTCATAAGATGAAATTCCAGATAAATGCTTGACGTTTTAAAGATGTTAGATTACGACCAAAAATCTTGATTCAGGTTTTCTTGAATCGAGCACGCATCTCATTCCTCCGAAGCACTCACTTCCTCAGAATTCCCCTAGACGACCTTACTGTTCAGTTTACGGCCATAAGATTTCAAAGGAAGCGCTTCTCAGTCATGTGTATTTTCTAATTTGAGCTTGTTTCGAGGATGCGTTTTTTCTTGCCGCGGAATGACGACTGTCTTTCATGGAAGCACCAAGGTGGAACTGAAATTGAAAATAAACGACGCTGTATGAGTAGTTCATCATAGCTTTTCCTTCTACCTTATTTTTCCTACTTGGGGAAAGGAGGTTTATCAAGTTCTGAAACGGCTTCATCGAGCTTGAGGCTCACTACCACTAGCACCTGAATTTTCCGTCGTTTCCGTCAATCGTGAAAAAGTATCCCAGTCAACTTCGAATGCCACACCTCTTTCTCCGTCCTAGGTGGTAGATTGTCCTTCATACTGCACCCATAGCTATCAGTTCTTCATATTTGTTATAAGATGTACATTTACGACAAATTAAAAACTCTTGTTCCTGTGAGGACATGAATGATCAAGCGAAACCAAATATACCAGGACTCTACCTCATTGCAGGTGATGCACTTGAAACTGAACATCGCATATGCGGAAGAATTGCAGTCGGCACAATTCACCTCGATCTGCCGGCTAAAGCAAACAATCCTTGGAAATGCGGGCTTAAACGAGAGCAGAACTCACCTTCTAGTGACATCCCTCCAACAAGACGGCTCTTTCAGCACAAGTACAGCGGAAGAGGCACATTTACTACAGTAAACCCGCAGCTTTGCTCGTTGTATATCGCTGCATTTCTTGCACCAGACGTAGAACGATCCTATTTCTGGGGTGGATCTCACTTCAGAATCATCGCTGAGTTCCTCGGTTGAGGGCGAATGAGCAGTTGAGTTGCGATGCTCCACAAACACAATGAGCGAGCTTTAAGAACCCTGTTTGAGAAGAGTATCTAACAATGCTACATAACAACTCCGTGATTTTGAATAGATTTTAGCTTGCGAAGTCTGAGTTCTACTTCATAAAGGAATTCTTAAGAGGTACTTACGTAGCAGGTCCCAGAAGTAAGTCCTTCAAAAGTGTGGACTCCTCGAGCGCTCGACCACACAGGACGACCTAAGAATGAAACAATAGAGTAACGGAGAGGTGAGTATTCAACAAAATTGAAAAACACTGGATGAACTACTACAAGAATAATGGACTTGGGGTAAACTTTTGATGCAGTTCCTCATTTGTCTTATTACATGCCCTGTGTCGGGCGAGTACCCCTAGTGTAAAAAAACCCGTTTTTGCAAAAACAAACTAAACTTACAAAAAAACTAAGGTACATTATCCCAATAAATTATCCCGAATATACCCCATGTATGTTGATGAATCGCGGCTATCGAGGCAAATGGGGTATGCTTGAGGGTAAAAAGCGGGTATGTCAAGTCGAGCGCAGCCTCCACTCGTCCACTGCACACTGTACCACTGGGACTTGGGAATTCTTCGGATCTGAGCCCAATAGTTAGGTTATCAAAACCAAAAATGAGCACCTTACCCTGAGATGTTGTCGAGGCACTCCAGTCTTGACGCTGATCTTCTCCTCAACGGACTTCACTGTATCAGTAAGACTGATGGGCACGCAGAATGACCGTTTTGAGTGATTCGAGCGGTCATGCAGCACCACCGCCAGTTCCTCCATTATACATTGTAATGGGATACCGCAGTCCCTAAATCGAGTGGAATAAGGGTTCCGCTAGTGACGCGAGTTTACGCGAGAAAGTGAGACAACCCTACAGAAAAGTTCAGTTCGTTGGGAAGTTGAAGTTCTGCTTGAGCAGCTCTCAATGATAGTCTTCAACGGACTTCTCGAACCAGAGGCTAGAAGACTAGGTGGCAATCGCGCTCCAGCGCTGATCGCACTCACAGTGGTCACCGATGTCACCCTCGAGTTAACTTGACTAGTTAACATCTCATTTGTCGAAAATTCCACCACGTGCGAAGAGCAAGAGTTAGACGGCGAGAGTGAAATGGGAGAGAGTATCAAAAAATCATTACTGATTAGAGGCGCAGACGGCGCAACAAAAAACCGCGCGGCTCGTTGACTTCGCGCTCCACCATCGAGTACTCGCCACTTCGAGTTTGTCCCACGGACTCGCACGGTTTCCATGGTGCGGTACGGCGCAGTTCTCACTCTCCGACAACGACCGTTCGCTCTGGGTAGAGCAATTGCGATTTTACGCAATTGTGCTCCTGTAGTAGTTCTATACACCAAAAATTATATTCTTCATCCAGTTATAGTATTTTCCTGATTTCAATGTATTCTTCTGCTTCTTGATGACGATGTGCGGAAGCGAAAACGTGCAATGTGGGATGGGGAGAAAATGGTAAGGGTATAAATTTGTTATTCACGAAAAAATCACTGAGCTGACGACGGGTTACGGTAGGCACACGGACTGGCACAAATCATAGTTGAACGACGGACGACGGGATCGTACGTTCCGCCGTTGTTGGCTCCCTGCCAACGTGCGACATCTAGCACGAAACGGGCGGATACGCGGCAGTTTTGACTGGCGTCCGTGTTCGCGCGGTGACAATTGTCGCGTCTTGGCACATAACGGTGCGCCGTTTCCCCGCCACGACACATCGTTAGATTGGACATGTGCCAAGACGCGACAATTGCCACCGCGCGAACTCGGATGCCAGTCAAAACTGCCGCGTCTCCGCCCGTTTCGTGCTAGATGTCGCACGTTGGCAGGGAGCCAACAACGGCGGAACGTGCGATCCCGTCGTCCGTCGTTCAACTATGATTTGTGCCACTGTCTCGGATAAAATCGTTTCTTAATATTTTCCTTCAATTTGACTGAAACTTTTCAATGTATTCTTCTGCTCCTCGGTGCCGTTGTTCAGAAGTGAAAGGGTGAGATGTGGGATGGGGAGTGCAATTAGAGCATTTTGGCACTATTCAGCTTGTGGCACTCCCGTGGTCGGAGAAAATATTTCCTTTTCAATTAGACTGAAACTTCGCCAATGGCAGTTTTCGGGGGTACTGATCACGAATATGAATTCACATAAAAGAACAAGTTGACTTCTCTAACCTTATTTTCCGAATTTCGACCGGAAACCACCGATATCGTCAACTACTGGGTACGTTCAGAGTGTATTTGCTCAAGTTCTGTCTCCAGGAGTTATTCAGCATGCGTACTTACTATTACGACCGAAAACTTTCTCTAGGTAGCGAGATGGAGTTGGATCAGCAACACTTCAGGTTCTCGATTCTAGTGTCGGTTTAACAAATTTGCCGAAAATCACCTACATCGTATTTTCGTGGTGAACTTGTCCTAAATTCGGGTATGATTTCGGAGACTCATCACTTTCCGTATATTATTTTGCCAGCATTGAGAGTCGAATATGCAAGCTGACAAAAGCGTCGGTAGACGTTGAATTGAATGTAAAATGATGGCGAAAATGTCACTTACTCAGAAAAGCATACCTGATTCTGTACGTAATCCGTTTAGGCGTTTGCTATGTCTGTGTCTAGTTATATATTTTTTCTGTGTTGAGCTGTTTAGTTGTGAAAATCCCTTTCCTCTCTATTGGAGATCATATCTTTCATTAATTTTCCGTGTTCGTCTCATCCTCGAAAAGGTTACTTGTCTGTCTGACATTTTTAATTGTTTTTAGGAACATTATGGTGGATATAAGGGAAGAATCCTCTGAACCGTATAATCCTTCGGCATCGAGCAGCTCATCGAGACCACAACCGAGTAGAGCCTCTATGACATTATCGGTGGGCTCACTGTTATTTGTTACTCTTTTTTTATTTTTATGACAATAGATTTTTAATGGTTGCTACGAAAGTTTCATCAGTTAGCCGTAAAAAGTTGAAGAGGAATTATAACAGTGAACCTTGTCAACTTTTCAGCATTCGTTTCCACCTAATTGAAATTTTTGGACTTCGATTTGTACTTCCTTTTTGTACTTTAGTTATTTGTGGGATTGTTGTTCGTGTTCGTCTCATCCTCGAAAAGGTTACTTGTCCGTGTTGTATTGTTGTGATGCTTTGAATGTGTGTATCAATAGCGTTGATTAGGGCAAATTTGCGTACTTGCTTAATGAAATTAAAGCACTAGTTTGAATTCCGGCCCACAAGAAAGGTTTTTTGCTGAATAACAGCCTAGACGATATTTCAGAAAATGGAATTTGCCAACTAAGGAGGAGGAAATGGAGAAATGTGAAAATTTTTCAACACGTGCCTAGGTAGAATGAATCACAAAATAACTGTAGTGGTTCTTGTGAAGTGAGCATTGAAATGTGCTGTTTGGTGTACTGAAAGACCTATCGAGTGCTTTATTCTTTCGAAATTTCGAAACAACATGGCCTTAGCGTTGTATTATGTATACGTTATCAAGCCGTATTACCGTAACGACATTTGGTGAATAAGTTCTTCGTAAGCTACGAACAACGTTTGGCTAGTGAAACCAGTTCTTTTGTTGAAATTCTCAGGGTTCGAAGTTTGTATCGTGGACTCTGATTCTGCAACAAGTAGCAAAAGGCACGGAACTTATTGTGCTACCAGGTCCGGAAAACGACCAAGACTGGAGGAAGTCCGTAGATATGCTACGCGACCTTTGTGAAGAAACTATTGCCCAGAGACCGTCGTTGAAGAGCTGTATAAAATGCCTCCTCCCGATGAAGTCAGAATTCGAAGTGATTGGAGCGGCTTTCCGAATTCGAACACGGCAAAGTGTTCACTCAAAGCGCGGCCAAGCGCTTCTGGACAGCCACGACGACACAACATGCTGGTATTCTGAAGTTAGCCCCATTCAAAAGGTTGGCGGAACAGGCTACCTCAAGTGCCCCTCGCAATCCACGTCCTCAACAAGGGCAGCAGAGTGCATGGAGATGTCAACAACGCAGAGGCGGTCAAGCATACAAACACCAAAGGACACCTCGTATTGATAGGCCGTTGCAAATGATAGGCAATCGCATGTTCAGGCTAGTCCCTGTATCAGACTCCAGGAACCACACCCGCGGCGGAAGCGGTAGGGGAAGAAACCATGGAACTCATAAAAAGTTTTGAGTAGCGTAGTGGAAACGCCAATATTTCCAGGGGCCCCCCATGTTGTAGTATATAGTGTTGTAGTATTTGTAAATACATGTAACAGGTTCACGAGGGCGAATGACCTGTGATACCGCAGGCCCGTGGGCGCGCCTGATCTGCGCCGGTGTTACCGCAGGTAGGTGGCGTCTGCGGAGCCATCTCGCGGTAAGGGACTAGGTCCCTCCCCCTCGTGAACCTGCATAAATAGGAAGGTAAAAACCTATTGAGTGCGATTTTCTGTTCTCGTTATTATTTTCTTGTTCTGTTGATAAACATTGCTATTCCTCCTCCTCTCTCTTCTCTGTCTAAAGAATTCCTTTCTCGGAAGGAATTAGTTCGGTCAGGCTTCGGGTTCGAAGCCAATCACTAGACACACTTGAGTACGTCTTCGGATCACGGAGGAACGACAGTACTTGCTTAATGAAATTAAAGCACTAGTTTGAATTCCGGCCCACAAGAAAGGTTTTTTGCTGAATAACAGCCTAGACGATATTTCAGAAAATGGAATTTGCCAACTAAGGAGGAGGAAATGGAGAAATGTGAAAATTTTTCAACACGTGCCTAGGTAGAATGAATCACAAAATAACTGTAGTGGTTCTTGTGAAGTGAGCATTGAAATGTGCTGTTTGGTGTACTGAAAGACCTATCGAGTGAAGTTTGTATCCAAGTGAGGTAAAACTGATTGATATCGTTACAAATAATTGTTCCACACAATGTTCCACAACAGTCCGTTTCTGATTGTCTCGTGGTTGGTATGTCCCGTACAATCAATCTCCAATTTGATTTCCTGGTATCGAAGATTAGTTCTGCTTTTTTCTAATAATGCCAAAGTGGGTATTAATCTGGTGCAACTTTGTAGTCGTCTGTGAGGTTCCTTTTCTATAATTTTCTTTATTTTCCTCTACTTGGATATTTCCGCTTACTCTCGTAGGCAGCGGTAATGGTAAGAGCTGTAGCCTAGCAAAGGCTTTCGCTCATTTGTGTAACTGTATACGACATCTCGCTATGGCCCGTTGGGATTGGATCGCTGCTACAGTAGTTCGCGAAATGATATGTCACCTTGCATTTTTGGGTGCAGATCGCTGAAACCAAAAGGAATTTGATTCCAATTGATAGTTTTGGTAACTATTTTTGAAAATACACTAACATGTGCCCTTGCTGACAATTCTAGATTTTTTTTTAAATCAAAATAATCCCCGCTATTTTTCAGAAAATCATGTGTTGTTGTATGCATCACTATCCCGCCACCGTACGCTGCGCGGGTTTGTGCCCCATTTTCTCTTGGTCCAACTAGAAGACGATTTTCTGAATAATAGCGGGAATTATTTTGCTACCTGTTAAGTACCTAACAAGCAATAAGTCTACTATGCAGTAGAGAAATCTGGAGTCGAATGCCCTCTGGGTGTACGTAAAACGGCCGCTTGTGTAAATGCAATTTCATTAGCTATTTCATTTTTACCAGTCAAAGAGCGGCTTCGCCGCTCTTTGACTGGTAAAAATCTGACTTGTAAATTGACATTTGTAATTTGACAAATTGTAATTTGACTGGTAAGAGGAATGTTCCCATCCGTTCCGTATATATCGAGAAATCCTGTAGTTGGTTGCCCACGCGTGGACAAAGAAGCAGTGTTGGTTGAGCAGCGATGAAACTGTGTTGGTTGGACAGAAGAGCAGTGTTGTTGTTTTATCACGGCTTTCAGCGCTCTTACTATAGTTAGTTATCCAGCAGAAGAGCTGAGCAGAGGAGCATCGTTGATGTGCTATTACTGCCTTCAGTGCCTTATTACACTTGGCAACTCCATTCCAGTGATAGCGACTCGATCTCATAAACCCCATGGTTTAACAGCGCTGAATAATCACCGAATTTGTACTCAGAATGAAACACCGGTGTTATTGTTATTTGAGGCATGTTCCTATAGCTCGTTATCCACGGGAGGGCAATGAAACAGTGTTGGCTGTGCAGAGGAGCACGGATGCTGTTTTATCACTGCTTTCAGCGGTTCTACTGTAGTTAGATATCCACAGTAGGACAATGAAACAGTGATGGCTGAGTAGAAGAGCATTGGTGATATTTTATCACTGCTTTCAGTGGTTTATCACAGTTGGTAACTCCATTTCACTGATCGCGACTCGATCTCGTGAACCCCATGTTGCAGACACCATCGCTTGGTTAGGGGTGCAGCGTGCATGCGCCAGAGAGCGTTGTCTTTGGTAAGAGTGAAAAGCGCGTGAGAACAGTAGAGAGCGCGGCCTCGGCGGAGAGCTGAAGTCAGAGTAAACAGCAGTGAGCGCGGCCTTCGAGGAGGGCCAGGCTGAAAAGCATGCAATAGCGTGTCTCGGGAGGAGTGCCCGCAAGGGCTTACTCGATTATTATATACGGAACGGATATGAAAGATTGTCCCATGATTTCACCATTTTTTGCCCATGAGAAAAATCACACAAAAAATTCTATGGTTTAATAATGTCTTGGAACTAAAATTCATAGCCTATAAGAGCAAGCTAATCATGCTCTATCAGAATATCACTACAAGACGAGCAGAAGTTCAGTGGTTCCTAAGATACATTCGTTTAAAAATGCATATGAAAATAAGTTTAAAGTTTTTAAAAAAAATCTAGAATTTCCAACAAGGGCACATGTTAGTGTATTTTCAATAATAGTTATCAAAACTATCAATTGGAATCAAATTCCTTTTGGTTTCAGCGATCTGCACCCAAAAATGCAAGGTGACATATCATTTCGCGAACTACTGTATATGAAACCCATCGCTGCGCTTTGGTCGCGCCGCGGTCGCGGCGCGTCAAATGTGATGAGACGACTGTACTGGGCCTCAGGAGGGATGAAATAGGCAAAGGCGAGCTGGATGCGTAAAGCACCATTCACTAGCCTATTGTAATGAAGCGGCTAGGCTAGGGAAGGAACTCCGGGGTGGGTGAGCTTACTCATTTACGGGTGGTGCAGAGGCTTAGCGATTAGGATACGGAGGAAAACGATAACTCAAGCTGTAACCACGCATTGCAAAAGCACAGTACATTTAAAGACATTAAACACAACATCTAACAATGAAGCAATCTGTACCTTAAGCTCAAGCCTAAGCTTAAACCTGAGCATAACCTAAGGAAGGAACTCTGAGGTGAATGGACCACTAGTGCTCTGCTAGTGGAGAGTGTGAGCGATAATGACCGAACAAAAACGATGGCCAAGCTTACCCTAAGCATTGCGAAAAACCACAACATTGCGTGGATCCGAACCCTCAACCGTCCTACAATAGCAGCCATCACTGCCACTGGACCATTTCCACTGCCCTCCGAGCTCTCTCGGTTCCCTTATGGACGGGCCACTCCCAGTCAGACAATGCCCTCAACCGCGCCGCCATTACATCTGCAGGTGCGCGCGCAATTCAAACTGCAGCGATGGGTTTCAGTTAGCTCACATCTTGGGATTGTTCTTACCCAATAAAGTATACACTAATTGTACTCTGGAACAATTCAGCAGTTCTTATTAGTCCCATGTTGGAGTTATGTTGCGTATCCGGTGCAATAATGATGAAGCAGTGAAGTTCAGACAGTAACCTAATGAAATAAAAGTAATTTTTTTCTCATCATTCAAGCAATACGTCTCTGGAAATGTCATGGAATGCTGCCTTCTTGGAACGAGACTGATGACACTATTCTTCACTCTTTGCTATCTGCTTCCCTTTTTGTCTCCTGTTCCGCCCGAATCCGCTTACTACAAAGCGTTCGCAGCAGGTCGGTCAAATCAGCACTCATTAACAAGCATAGTAATAAAACGTTGGATATGGTTCTAACGCTATTTTACTTTAGCTGCTGCTACGAACGCACTGAGAATGCAGCAACGTGTCGGGACAGTGTCTTTCACGAGAGAATTCCTGGCTCGCCTGCTGTTGGAAGATAGCTGTCACTACCTATTCTACGCCATTTTGTTCCTGACGTCAGCTCCAGTAACAATGGCTCTTCTTTCTATTACCTTGTTCGCTGCTCTTCACGCTGCATCTCAAATCGTAAGTGTCTTGAAGTTGTGTTTTTATTAGCTCGTGGTCATGACCGATAACGAAACAGAGGTGATACAATCACGTATTCTAGCAAGTCGCCGAGGGCTTTCAGTCACCTCTGACCCCTAATGCCCCACGTAGCGCACATTTTTCGAGTGCTTTCTCTGCAAAGGACTTGTAATTTAGATTTACTCCGCGTGGAAGTAGGCCCTTACCACCGATCAACAAGTGGAAGACGGCTGAATTCTGATAGCGCTGCTTGTAGATATGGACCATGATTCGGGAATAGTACGTCCAAATTAACCCCAAAATGTACTCCGAATAGCGTGCAAACCCTGACGTATTAGCACAGCAGTTGCATTTAATAGAGGTTCATTCGGAGTCGGACGCACCTTACTGGTGCGGGGAGGTTTAGGGGATCTTCGCTATTAGCTGTGAGTAAACCACGAATAAATCACAAGGAAACTCCGCTGCGCGCATTTATGAATCACTGTTCACGAGAATGCCATGAATGCATCCGAGTCCCTCTTTTGATATAATTATTCGAACAATTTGGTAAAACTTCCCTTCTCATTCTTAGCGGGCATTTGTGTTCAGATAAGTGGATTGGAAAAGATCTTCTGCAGAAATTCTATATAAAGACCTCAGAAAAAAATAGCGCTACCAGCTACCGGATTCTGTTGTCGTCAGTGTGCAGCAAAATCTTGACAGCGAATGTCAAATTTTTGATCGACCACAAATCACTCCCTACTCGAAATTTGGATCTATTGCTGACCTTGCAGTTGCTGGTGACAACGATTATCAGGATTTGTGATAGGATCTTCTAACTACTGCTTTAGAAAAAGTGATCAATTTTGTTGGCTCGGACCATATCATCCTTACCGCACACGAGATCGTTGAGTAGCAATAATAGAATTCAAAATATCTCAGGGAGGGAATAATTGTTTCCTGGTTGTCCAACCTCTACAAAGGCTTATCTTTAAAGGTTGCAAAGTAAATGCAAAAAGCAATGTAAAACAATGACAGTTAGTAGCCGGCGGTATTTATATGGGTGTCAGTTCATTAACTTATGTCGCTTCGTTTGAAGGTGAAGCTGCTGAACGCGATTGGTCATGGAGGATCGAATTTTGCTCTTCGTTTGGCATCTCTCACTCAACAGCACACCACAAACTGCCTCTCAATTATAGCTTGCGGAGAGATCTTCCTCATACCTGTTCTCATCTCCATGATATTCGTGTAAGTTCAAGAACCGCTCCGCTCTCAGACATTCTCTCATAGCTAAGTGCAGCGGTTCCCATCACTTTCTTCTATTTTTTTTTATGACGGCTATTGGTTTTATATGTACGCGAAGATAACTATTAGGTTGCTAAGAGAAGGTAGAGAAGTTCTGATGCCGAGAGAGCATGAAGAGAGTTCTCTCCGGAAGTTTGAAGTAGAGCGTCAGAGACCTCGTACCATATGTTAAGAATACTGGTCTTAAATAAAACTCTGTCGAGTTTTAGAGGGTTTTAACTTTTTGGCGTGAAACGTATATACGAACCCTTTCCCGTGCGAGTTCCGACTAACGTTCGATTTCAGTGGCAAGGCTTCGCTGTTCGTGCCGTTTGTGTATTATCGATTCCTCACTTTGCGGTACGCCTCTCAGAGAAACCCTAGCACAAGGTATGCTACTCATCGATTTGTATAACAAAAAAAGCAGCACATTTTTTGTTGATCAATACTTCAAAGTCTGCATTCCAGGCTAGCATTTGCTCAGATGCGCCAATCGCTGGATCAGGTTGCTGTCTCGCCTAATTGTCCTCAAATAATTCGGTCTCTAATCTACAGCTCGGTGAATTTCATTTGCAGACTTGCTCCGGTTGTATAAATTGTAGTTGGCAGCCAAAATTTATCAGATTTTTCTGAAGCTGTTACGCATCGCATCTCGTAGTTATGAGCTTCTGCTCCCTCTGTTGTTCCTTTGATCATTTTCGCGTTGTGCTTGTGCTCTCAATCCGTTATGTTATCAGCAATACAGCTCATAATCATTTTATAATTATTCGCTTACAAATGAAGATTCCAAGATGTGCTCAAGACGACGCTTTTTGGGAAACGGGAGCTCTATCGATGATATACTGAGACAAGTTCAATCGCCTTTACCATGATTTCATTTTGCTATTACGATTCGAATAATACTACAGGTACAGAACATGTACAGAACATTCACGCACAGAATTTCTAAGCCCAATCAGGGCGTATCTACTAGTGAAATCTGCCTTAAAGGCATAGAATAGCTTTCGCGCTGAAGCCATTTCTGTATTTAACAAGGAGAGAGGCTTCTTCATGTTTCCTTAAGAGCAATTCACTGAAATAAACGATTTTGAAATGAGTTAGTAACCCAGTGGCTGAAATGGTAACAATAGCTCCATAATAAAAAAAACCGCATCATATTCACAGGTGCATATTTAAAGAGAGAAAGTGCAGATTATTACCCTAAGGAAGCGCCGCCACATTCCATTCAGAAACCAAAAGACGTGGTGGGTGGCACTGACACCTACGCAGGCGAACAACCCAGCTACGTCCGTGCTAGCAAAGCCTTCCATTCCTCCGGGACAGGTGAATTGATACCAGACTTGTATGGGTAATTGAAGACACTGACTTGATATAGCAGCTCCCCCCGCGAGTCGTTAACGTCGAATACACATTCGCCTACGTTTCTTAATGGATGGCGAAAGTTGAGGCGCGCCCTTAAGGGGTTGATCGACACCAATCACTTTACTTTCAACTTTATATTGAGGAAACCTGAAAATTTCTGTTTCAAGATACGGTGAATCTTCATACTTTCCAGGGCGAGCAGCACTGATAGTAGGTAAGACCTAACAAACAATAGTTAGGGTCATACCTGGTTCCCACTTGAGTCTTGGCCTGGGTGGTCAAACAGATCGCGCCAAATGACCTTATCAACGAGGTCCGTAGGAGAGAGCTCATCTCCCACAGTATCTTCGGCATCATTTTGCTCACAGGCGGACGGCACTGTAGGGAAAGCTCGTCCTGTCATGCACGCCGTCAGAACGGCATATGAGTCTGGAATCACGAATAGTGAAAATCATGAAGCAAAAAAAAAAAGAATCTTCTAAAAAAACATGCTCACTCCTTAACAAGTCCGATACGAGACAAGGATACACTTGGGTGCTCTTTTTGTTCCGCGGAGCCTGGAATATTGAAATTAAGTATTTTAAGAATTCTTATCAAAAGATTTGGTTACATTATCCGGTATTGATATGCTGAGACCATAGTTAAAGCTTCTCTATCCTTGACTTCTCTATCTCTATTTCTATCGAGTTGTTCAATAAACGAACGCTGGAGAAAGTTACGCTTTCAATAGATGACCAAAATTCCTTATATTTCATGTTTGTTGAGACTCCATACATGTCAGAGTAGTCTTTGAAGTGAATTCTTCGATAAATTCGCATGCAATTTTATAGCGTAAAGGTTAAAGGCAAAGGTATTAGCGTTCATCAGCCCCTGAGAACGCGCCGTCGCATTCGTATTCCATTCAGAATCGTAGAGGCATGGTGAATGCGTATTTGGCCTAAACAGTGACTCGCGGGGGACGCTGCTATACCTAGTCAGTGCTTTTACCTTCCCAGACAAGGCTGGTGCCGATTTACCCGACCACGGAGGAGTGGAAGGTTGGTCACCCAGGGTCGATCGCTCGACCGTACGGCTGTCAATAGTGGCACTACGCTGACGCAATGTGATAGAATAAGAGAGATTTAACCAGCAACGTTAAAAAGCATGCCCCAAAGGGTCTCAACAAGTCATATACACTGTGTCCAAAATCTATAGGCCATCCGATAATTCATCGTTTCAAGAAATCGTTCACTACTGCCGGATATCGAACTTTAGCTAGCTAATTCATCCCGGCAATAAGAAACATATGATTACAAGGGCTGGGGTTTTTAATTGAAAGGATAAACTTTTGAGGAATATTTTTACAAATAGGGAAACGTAACCACTGCCTGGATTGTGTGATAAAAGGCGCTATCGACACTCGCACCGTCGAACGATCGATCCTCGCCGTAACTAACCAGGCCTTTAGTACCTCCGGGTTCGAGTAAATTGGTACCAGACTTGTCTAGGAAGGTGAAGACACTGACTTGTTATAGCGGCCCCTTACGTGTCTTTGTTGAGACCAAATACGTCCTCACCATACCTATGAGTCGAACAGGAATGCGGAGGTGCGTCCTTCTGCTACTGATCGAAGCTGATTCTACCTTTATATTTATTTACATAGGCATATTTTGAGGTTGTCAGTGCTACATGTCAATGGAAACTGCCCCAGTTCAAAAATGAAGGAATTTTGCAAATGAATCGTCGCGACTGACCTCTTGCAGCTTCAAATGAGACGAAGATTTTTCACCTTCGGAGGTCTTGCTCCTTCTGCCATTGTTGACTGCTTCGTCGAGGGATTCTAATAATGCCAGAAGTCGACATTTCTCAATTACAATCAAAGGACCACGAAGGGGCACCGCCTGCTTCGTCGAACGTGCTCTTCTGAATGATTGTGAAGCTGCGTGGTCGAAATGGCTAGATCCAGGTTCAACGTACTGGCTCGCATCATCGCTTTCAGCTTCTAGGATAAACATGTCAGCAACGTCGTGATCTTGGATGTGCTCAATTCCAAATTCTGCTGTTTCCGAAGATGCTTCTGGTAGCTCTTCTTCATCCACTTCTGCGTTTACCACATACATATTTCCAGTGGCTGGCTGAAACAAACAAACATGGAATTACAAAAGTGCTGAGAGTAGCCGCAACTCAGCTTCGACAGCTAACCACGGATAGGTACGGTTCCACCAACCTCAGTAATAGGTGTTGGAGGGAAGTCCAAGAGCTCATCTTGTTGAGCAGTAGTTGAATCATGATTATTCATGGGCGGTTGGGCGATCGCTGAAAATGAGACCTCACATAGAATGGGTGAAGTGAAGATGGTGTGTAACGCATGAACAGTTGAGGAAATATTAGAGGAAATCAAATATTGATGGAATTCGATTATTCTTCTTACATAGGAAGCCGTTTCACTTACTATTAGCATTAGAAAGGGTTCGATGAACTACTGCCAGCTGCCAGCTCAACCCCGACACCTTTACCTTTTACAGCCAGCTGTTGAGAAAGCGTATGATTATATCACAACAATAAACACGAAACATTCGATTCCTCTCAATCATTTCTATCAAGTTTTTTTCATGCTATATCGTCTCAATTCTTCAACTGGAATGACCACACCCCAATTGTCAATGCAGATGTCGGTAATTATTATGGATTGAGAAGGATCAAAAGAAGTCTATAGCACACTATCTGGCAGAAATTATGTTTATATAATTGGAAATGAAAATCAGTACCTTTGCGCGAACGAGTGGGTACACTCTTGTCTTTCCTGGCACGTTTTCTTGTCACCTCGGATCGAGCAGGGTGTCTAGAGACCGAAGACAATGTGCGATCATTCTTAAAAATTGGTTCATTAATACAAAAAAGAAGCACCGGGTTCATACAATCATATTTTCACACGTTGCCAGTTTGCAAATGTATGTAGCTCACTGAGATGAGGCACGAGCACGATATACTCGCAGGACCGACTCTAATGTTATACAAAGCTTACCTTAACGTTTGCCGCAACGTTAGGAGTGTTCGAACGTTTAAGAGGCGGTGGCTTCACAAAACCCAGCGAGTATGCACTTTCCTGCGAAAAATCTTGCCGCTGAGTGCTCCTACAAACTTGAAAAATCGTTACAAAAAGCTTCACTAATGTGAAATCCACAGCACCAACTTACGAGTTTGAAGTCCAACCAGAGTTCTGGTCGTCTTTCTCCGACTCAGCTGCCGATGGCTCGAGCTTCTCTGGAGGGAACTTGATGTTGATAGGAATAGAGGAATTTTCTGTTGGAACGGGGAATTTAGGAGCCTAAAAATATAAGTCAGTGAATCTACATGAGATGGGCACGCTACGATGCGATCATGCTCGTTGTTAGCTTTAACGTCCTTTGTTCAAATTTTGCGTCGCCAGTATGCGGAACATGAGAGTTTTTCATTTTGCGGTAACTGCATGCTCGGCAGAAATTTAAAAAAGCGTTTGCGTCACTAGCAAAACAACGAATACAATTTCACGGAATAATCCTCTACCGAAACGCTGGGAACATGTCGAGTATTCTCATTACTGTGAAAAATCTGCGGAGCCATTTTGTCCGAAGCACAAAGGCGAACGTTTTGAGGATGATTGACGAGGATATACCAGCGCCAGTTCTCTCCCCAGAAGTGGTTTCAAAATTGCAAAATAAGTTAATAACTGGCTAGGCTTGAAGAAGTGGTTCAAGATATACATCAATTCGGGAGTCAGCGGAGACTGGAAGCCCATTCACATTCGACCCCGCGGTACGGTAATGAGGAAAGCCGATCGGAGAGGTTAAACGGATATGTAGTGAAGGCACTGAGGGGGCATTCATAGTTTTTTATGATTGTGGCAACTGCGGCACCACAGCACCACAGGTGATGGTTGCGATCATTTCTTGCTGCTGCTATGGACTTGAGCTGCATTCACACTTGCCGCGGAGGTATTGCACGACAAAGGGGGTGTTACGCACTACGCGGTCCTTTCATCGTTGCTGCAATACAGCTTCAGCAGAGTATGAATACGGGCTTAGGAGCAAAAGTTGGTGCTACAACTCTGCAAGTACCGGCTTTCAGTGAGTGCGGCAGCATCTTCTACTTCGAAGCTGGTAGCAGCACCAAGCAAAGTTCGGTAGCATTCCTTGTTACGACTATTACAACGGAGCCGGAACTGCCGCAGTCGAAAAACTATGACTATCTTCCCACTCCTTGCGCGTGCTGCTTTGCGGCTAGCTCTGCATCCCTGCCCTATCCATCACCGTTACTACACCGTTCTACCACTGAATGTGAATGGACCTCAACAGTTACAGCAAGGAGATTCAAATCTTTGATGGAATCACCTGTATAAAAACATATGACTTACTAGTACAGCTTCCTTGCTCGGACGAACCTGCCTCATGTATTCATAAAGCTCCGCCTGACTAATTTTCATGTCAAGAAAGGTTGCTTGCACATCGCAGAGTGCTACTTTGTCGCGATTGCCTGAACTAGGAAAACACGTCTCTATTAGTATGGAAGAACCGCAAAGAAGACGTGACCATGAGAAAACAGGATCTTGTAGTCGTGTGAGCTTCAGTGTAGCTAGAAAATTTGGGCAAACTGCTTTATTTGTGCCATTACTGTTGGGTGTCAATATAGTCGGGTGACAGAGCGGTTGAGATGCGAACTCTCGAAGAGGTCATCGCTGTCTTCGCGCAAGTACATATTAACACGAATTGACAGATACTAGGCGAACCCAGATCTAAATGACAAACACCCGAATCTGGGTTTGAAATACCCTTACTAACAAGATCCTCATTAGATTATCTAACAGCCGAGTGCTGGCGCTGCAGATCAGGAAATCGATAATCAACGGATGGCAGGTGATACTGGTGATACAGATGACATGTAGCTTCGACTCGAGGGTATGGAGCGCCTTGCCTTTAAGCGAACATTCTCACGATCATTCAAGTCATTATTAAGAACCTTATTGTTGTTATTTATACACATATACCCGCTTTTACACATATTTCGAGAGAAGAGGGGCTCAAAGGCAGCATTGGTGAGTGACTGCGATTGAGTACGATCAACAACTAGCGCGTAATCAATAGTTGATGCCGTTTGTCTAGTATCTAGGAAGTAATGTTCAGCCGTCCACAGGAAGTCTCCCAGAGCCCTTGTATCTCGGTCAGACCCCAAGTTTTCTCGGGGAACTCACAGATATCCAGGTATTCTTGCGTGGTACAAAAGAAAGAGACAAAAAGGAAATGTGTGCGTACCAATCTCTGCGAATAGGCACGACCGTCTGCATAGTTCCATCAAATAACGGATCGTAATATCCGACAACGCATCTACGCAACTGCGGTTCGTCTGAGTGAAGCCCAGTTGAAGGAGATTTCGGCCTGTCGAAGATGCAACCTAAAACGAGCTTTTTTGTTGACATATTAGGATAATTGGCATTAACAGGAAATCCCGACTACACGAACTCAGTTTCGGTCAAGAAGTTTCTTCTGTGGAATTTCATATGAGAGGATTATACTGCTGTTCGCTATTTGAATATAAGCTGAGGACCACCAACATCATCGCATCTGACTCCACCAGCTTAGGTAACGATACGGGTGGTTCTCAGTTACCAGTTTGAGAACGACTGCCAGATTCGTGGTCAGCCTTTCTAGCGGGATTCCAGAAATATGTAATTTCGACCGGAGCACCCCAGTTAACAAAGGGCGGTATCTGACCGAAATTTCTAAAACAGTTGTCACACTCAAGAACACCCAAGGCAACAATGCGAAAGTTGCGTGAGAGATTTTTCCACTCATATCGAATCAGCGCAGTTGGAACTTCCAACCAGTGCCCATATTTGTAAACTTAGAAAAGACAAAATACAAATTATATGTAGAAAACTGAGAAATTCAGATCACGATCGATTTCATCCAAGAACGGCGGGAGAACGTAGGTTGAGTAATATTACCTGCTCAAATAAGTATTCACTGACGACATCCATAAAATGCTGGATTTGTCTCCTTGGAGATCTCGTTCCCGATATCGTATCTGAGAAACTTCAGTGACGAAGTCGATACAACAAAGGATAATAAACAACAACGCTATTCGCAATCGCCGCCGTCGAGATACAGTAAGGGGAATCCATCCGGGACCTGCTTCAACGCGCCAGGCCCTTTTAAATAATCGATACTCTTGCTTGAAGACTAAATCAATAGATTGTTCGAGTATTGAAATTTCATTTATTTATCCTGACAAAGTTGAACCATTTAGCCCTCTAGTTCATTGCTCATTGTCGCTTTACCTAATTGTATTAGGTGTCCTTTTCTCAGTCCATGCGAACCGTCGGCCTGCGCGCTTTGGCTTCTGAACAAAAAGGATGTTCCAGGGATTCTGTCTTCCCTATCTGGATCCGACCACGTCTTCTGCGTCACTGCATCGTTGTTCGTCATGGCGGTTTTACTGCTCCTGCTGCCTAGTATGAACTCCGCCTGGCGCGCAGCTCATCAGTGGCGATGCTGCAGTTTTCGGATTTATTTGTATACGCTGTTTAAGACAGGCGTAGGAAAGTGTAAACAACAACATCAACACGTAAACCATAAATGTGCCTAGAACACTTAATTAGAGAGTAGAGTTTGCTGCAAGGCGTCTGAAAGAGGCTTCAGAGTGAGGGATGGGAGCAGTTTTTATTAATTGAAGATAAGCTAGACCTGCTCGTCTGTTTTAGTTTTTTTTCAGTTTCCTTTTTACCTTAACGGAAAAGGATTAGTACAGCAACACTATTCAACCAGTTGAGAATTTTTCAACCCAACTTGATCAAACTTTGTCTGTGGGAGTGATTTCGGGTGCTGATCGCGATTCTGGCATTCATTTTTCAAAGCTCAATTTTTTTGAACCGGGGATTACCCGTATTGTTGACATTTCCAACTGGGGTGGTCCTGTCAGGATGGCCGAATTAGCTGAATTATTGCGTAGAGGAGTTGTTGCATGCGGGCATTCACTTTTCGGATTTCGGTCAAGTACCACCCATATCGCTCACCAGGGTGTCCTGGTCGAAATTACTGATTTGGCTCATGCTGATCACAGTTTTGATGCACATCTGATTTCGAAATCCTCTGCATGCGATATGGGCGGTTCTCAGCCGAAATTCGGGAAATAGGCGTGAAATTCGTACTCCCCAAATAACCCCCATAGGCGATGCCTCAAAAATAAAAATTTTCTGACCTAAGCCTGGTCCGTGGGGTCGGAACTTTTGACAAGAACGAAAATTACGTATTTCTCTCAAACTTCGTCCTATGGGGTTGTTTTGCATGCTGATTTCGGTTCTGATTTTCATTCTCCGAATATCAGCCGGTTACATGTGTTGCAGGATATTAATAAGGGGGGTGGGTGCAGGGGTGAAGTGTAGCTCGTGGGTCCGTACTCTTTTGAGAATACCCATACATAAACAGGTGAGAAGCAGAAGCGGTCTCTTGGTGGTTGAAGGTTATAAAACTTTGTTAGTGTTTTGCATGACGTCTTCAACGGCAATCACACTGCAGATTCTATCCCGCAACCGTCGCGCACCTGGCGATTTCAAGTTGAAAGTGCTGTCTATGAAGCTTGGAATCGTCGACGTCGTCGACGCTCGGCATCGACGAACATCAATCCTGATTGCTTGAGATCAATGTGACGGTGCTGTTGGTGATGTGGAGGACCTGCAATGGGCCACATGAAACGACGACACCCTCGACTTCGATAAACAGCGGTTGCCTACTTAATCGCACTGCTTTCACAGAAACAACAATTTCGCCATACTTCGGGGTATAGGACGCGGAAGCTATGAATTGAAAAAGTATGAATTGAAAGTCAGCCACGCAAGTGTGGTCCAGTTTGAGCAGTATTTCTGCGATGTCTGCTGCAACTTTAGAGGAAACCACTCCATCGTTGGTGGCCGCGGACCCACAGCTGAAACTGAGGAAGCACTCGTCACGAGAAGGGACTGTGACCGCGGACGAGTAGTGGGAGACGTTGTCGGGTGCATGGAGGGAGGCCCACACGTTTCAGGGGATAATAATGAAGAGTATCCGGCCTGAAACAACCGTTTGCTTGCATACAGCTGCCTTGCCACACGGTTATTTTCACCTTACCGTGAACCATTAGTTGAACGTTGTTGATCCAAGCATAGGAGCTCGCACTCAAAATATCGAGTGTCGCTGGGAGAAGTTCAGAACTATGGCTAAACGGAAATACGGCATTAACAACCCCAAGGATCACTTAAGCGGGTTCCTATGGAGGAAGCAATTCGGAGAAGAAGTGTTCTTCAGCTTCCGGGATCAGGTGTTGATGTCGTGTCTCTACTAGCAATTTAGCCCTCCATTCGACTACTGTATATTCGCTTCACAGTGATGAATTATGTGCAAGGTGCTCCTCAACTTGTGTTTCCACTATTTTTGAAATGTAAATTTTGTGTCATTTCAAGGCTAACTTTATCAAACTACAGCGTTAAGTCCCTCTCTTCGTCGACTCCCTTTGCAAGCTCTTACAATTAGTTTCGGGTAAGACGTTGTATGGAACTGAAAATTAATATAGGATTCGAAATCGGCATGAAAAATTAACCCACTAGACGAGATTTGAACCGAATGGGTGGTCTTGATTGGATCACGCATGTTACCAATACAGGTGGTGGTCGTGTAAAAATACCTAACATTTGCTAAAATTTAGGAACTGTGGAAAGAGAGTTCATCTAACACATTATTTTCACGACAAGATAATATAGTCGCTCCTCGTCCCAAGGTTGCTGAACGAAGTTCTTCATTTCAACGCAGTCTATCAGAAGTAGTCATACAGTTAAAACTCTTGTAAAATGGCGCCGTTCGAAGTAAGCCGTTTCGACATGCCCATTCTTTTGTCAATCGGGTTTTTCCTTGTTTTCAGGAAAATGTTCTATTTCGGAAGGACTCCCAAATGATCAACTTCATGTTGTGCCATTGTTTACTTGATCTGACCACCTGCCTTGGATTAAATAGACATGCCGATATATAGGCTCAGAGTAGAAGAGATCCGTTCATTTTTTCGCCTGTCACAGTGGGCAGCTATCTACACTCCCAATTCGCCTGCAACGATCTGCGGGCGAGTTTGCTTGTTTTTTTCATAAATAGTTCCTCTGACCTAACCCTTTGCCTCTAAATCGTAACATACTCAGTAGGTCATTTTTGGCTCCGACGTCTCTCGAGGTTGTTAGGTGGACTCCTCACGCTTTATGTTAACCGCTTTAATCAATGCTGAGGTTTGAAGAGGATAGAATTTATGAATATTGAGTAGCATAGCGGGTTTGACCAAAGTGCTCAGCCGAGAACTTCACAGCTTTGAGGGCCACCAGGAAAGGTGGAACGCCTAAAGACTGGCGAGAGTTTCCAGATTCTGCCGAAGTTCTTTTTCGGTTTCAAGAAAATCAAAAAGAGGTGTAACCTTTGCGGGTCATCTCGGTCAAGCGAAATTTGCACTCTGTCCTGCTGACGAGAAACCCTTTTGCTTGAATCAGTGGAAACCCCGCCTCTAGCTAGGAACAATAATTAAATGAATTAATAATAATTCTCTAGCTGTTGCAAACTTTTCTTTCAGCGAAGACTGATTTCCTTAATATCAGAAAATCCTACATCTTGAAAGCGATTAACTGGTGACAGTTTTCGAACATTTTTCATTTTCGAACTGTGGACCCGTTTTTCATTTTCGAACTGTGGACCCGACGCCACAGTATGCCGAGCCCTTGAGACGTTTTGGATTCGGAACAGTTCAGCGTTAAGAGCTAGAAATCATGTTGCATCTGAAATAAGTTTTTTGGTGAACCGAACCTATATGCAATATGAATGCTGCCCCCATCACAAAATTCGACTACAATGACCTGCGACGGCTAGCCGATATACGAAATCAATGTCTTTGCAATCCCGTACACGCCTTATACAAATTTATCCTACCACTGAGGGCTGGAAGGCTTCGATAGCCCAGGTGGGATCGGCAGCTCGATCGTGCGAATGTCCTCTTGCCACGCGCCTTGAATGGTAAAAAAAAGTAATCGAAAAAATGTGAATTTATCGGTACAGGTCAATTTCTCGGAAGACACCGGAACATTAAGTTCCTGCGCCGGAGGGTTGAAAGTTTGGTTCTCCCTGTAATGGATCTATCTCTCGACATACAGACGGAAATACGGCCTTTTTGCAGTACATTACATGAGCTGTTGATGAAAAGTGTGCATATCTTGAGAAATATAGGCTTCCAATGGCACAAAATTGTTCTGGGCCACCATTCATCATTGCTAAACCCCGATAAACCCTGAGATATAGCCTGTGAACGGCGCGCACCTCCCTTTACGTATCCTAAACTTCCTATGTTAAACGCAATCTCTCATCGACTCTGCCGTCTGGCTCTGGCTGCGCCGCGGTTTCGGAGACCGCTGGTCCGTTCGTGAATTTGGGCCGTGGTATCCTAGCAATGTTCATGCCGTCACATGGTTTCAGATGAAGGTCGTCGCGCTTGTCACGCTCCTCTTTGCAACTGAATCTATCGCAACAACATGCAGTAGAGGAGCTCTTAACACTAATGTCGGTGCTGAAGTGAACTCGCAGCTCAAGGCAGCCATTGAAAGTAAAATTGCAAGACCTATGGTAAGACCTGAAGATCCGGGGCCAATATTGTTTATGAATCTGAATCAGGAAGCTACTCTTTCCAGGACGATACAGAGCTTGTCTCGGTCATGAAGGTGTGGAAAGACGGCAAAAGATTCGATATGATTCTTGTGGAATTGGTAGGTGAAGAAACATGCTTGGTTTGTTGGTTTGTATGTTTCTAGCCTATAAATCAAAGGATGGAAGTTGTAATAACGGACTACGACCCTGTGCGAAATGTGCTTTTTCGTGGATTCCTTGAACCTTCTTGAAACGTCCCCATTTTTATTGTTTTCCATTCCATTGTCGCGCCAAAAACTGACAACTGCAGCTTTTAGAATAACAAGGTAACGACACTGAAATTGTACCTATCCTGTGGTTAAGAGAAAACTCAAAGATTCCTCATTTTTCATGCTTTCTAGGGGTAGATAATTACTCTGTTTACATTATTCAGGAAGGAATCGACCTGTACTTTCGCATGGAGAGAGGTCGTCGACTTTTCGGATCTACAAGGGAAAAATTCGAAGACTTCCAGCGGAACTGTCGTGATAAGAGCCTTTAAATGGTGCATTTTGATAAATGGATCGAGGTCCACAGAAACATTCCATCGTACATCTTCAAGAAGCGCTGGAATTCTTCGAGCCCCATGTGGTCGAATAATTTCGCATCTTTTTATTCTCAACGGGCTTCCGAGAAACCCATATCTTGTTGACCGTGTTGACCTATTCAACGATTATCCATCACAAACACCTAAGCTGTTGAATCTGTAAGAGTTTCCATGTTTTCAGAAATACGAATGTCATTCTCTTTGCTAGCTACGACAGAAGTTTGTGATGAGTTGATGAATTTACGATATTCATTCCTTCTCCCTGGTCAGCAGTCGCTCATGCGGTCGCACCTTCCATATCTTCGGGCGTGCTTTGATCCCTCGGTAGAGTGGGTGATAGACAACTTGTGAGATTCTAAATGTCATAGCAAGGCAATCGTGTGAGAAGTATCTCGTGGAGATGGGCAGAATACTGTGCGTTAGAATCAACGAGAATTTGGGTGGACTTCGGAGTTGCGCGCCATCTACACCGTTGGGCGAGAAACGGGGCATGAGGGCCTTCCAATCGAGTTGGCGGTTTCAATTTCGAACTGCGGAATCGATGCCTCGATATTTATTTATCTTACGCCTTCTTACAGGCGTGCTAGAAATGGTTAGTGGTGAAAAAGCAGGTAAAACTCAATCGAAAGAAAAAATAAAATGAAATTAAAACAAAAACAAAGCTCAGCGGGTTAGTAACTCAAGTAGAGAGAAAGAGACATTCCTAATATTCAAAATAAAATTCATCGTTTTTCTTTTCTTTTTTTTCTTGGGAGTGAGAAGCAGCTGAGTATAACTGATATCCACCGAGGAGGATAAATGTTAAGGTCCGATGTGGGTCAAGGAAACAAAAGGAAAATATGTCTAGTACCGATTTATCCATGATGGCTGGGAGTCAGGCTACCTGAGCACGCATCTGCGGGACGGGTTCCCTATCTCAGAAACCTCTCTAACTGGTACGCACCCCGAGACGGCTGAGGAAGCAAACAATTTCAGAGCATACCGCATGTGCAAGCCTAAAATAGGTAGGGAGAATCGAATCGATATGTCGAATCCTCGAGGCATTTTGGATTGCAGCCAGAGCGAGGGTGACAGATAGTCAGTTTCGGCAACCACCATTGAGGTCTACACATTGTGTCATCGGTGTCATCTCTGCGCATTGTCTTTCTGTTCTTTTAGGCTTCAGAATATTGTAGAATTTCATGTGTAAATTTGACCTTTCGGGCTGTGGCGAACCAATCGTTGAAACCTAAAGTGATGTCAATGTCGGTCGATCGCTTACCTCATTGCAAATAAATTACAATCGATTCGAAACCTATTCAAATGGAACACGAAGGCGCGAATTCAATTTCAATCAAGAGGTATGGAGAATATTTGGCCTATACAATGACTTACGGGTGCCAGCCACTGTGCCAATTCAGAGTCTTTATCTTCCCAAACAAGTTTGGTACCAATTTACCCGATGCCGCTGGGATGGAATACTTGGTTAACCCGTGCGATGGTCGCACGATCATACGCATTGGATCACATGGGACGCTATGAAAAGCTTGTCACCGCTTTTCGTCGGGGATGGAAAATGGCGCATTGTAGCGAGCCGCAATCGTTTCGAATAGTTGTCGTTGTAACGGACATCTGGCAGAACACCTGAGTCATGCGGATCCCAGCAATGGAATGCTGATATGCATCATCGCCAAAAGCAAGACAGTCGGCGGTCCTCGCTCGTGACTGTCTTGCTGCTTTCGGCTGCTTCGGACTGCCTGCGGGGGTGGGAATCGATTGTGTAATCGGAAAGTCAGACGAGAGGTGCTGGAGCAGCACCGGCGTGGAGACGCAGATGTCGGCCATGTTTGCTCAGCAATGATTCAGCCGGCCGCCGCAGTCGTCGTCGAGTCGACCGAGCCGTTGTCGTACCAGCATGGCTTTCCCGAATCAGCTGCTCATTTGCTCCGCTATTAAAGTGCTCATCGTTGTGAGTCTGAACATTCATCATGTTTACGTTTCCGACTTGAAATATCGCTCAGCAGGAATTGTTCTACTGTATTGAACCTAGATCGTCGGGGTGGTGAAGTCTGACAAAATGTCGAAACGAAATCCTGTAAAAATGTGTGATAGTACAGCAAGGCTTCTTCTAATCAAACTGATTTTCTAATTTTCACAACTGCCTTCTCTTTGAAGAGGCTGGCAGAACAGAAGGAAACTGTCCTTAAGGCGTGTGAACGCTATTGAAAACAGGGTTACCATTCCGTATCTGTTCGACCAGCTCGGTGGTTAATTATGATAACATTTTCATTTTCTATATTTGATCAACCCTAAGAAAATTCTAAATACAATCCAAATGAGGTACAATGAGGGTGGTTTTTATGTTGTTCATGGCAAATATCGGTTGCTTTGTATAATACATGAGCTTTTCAATCGATAAATAAACCTCATCAACAGGATGAATTCATCCCGGTTTAATACCCATTCGTAGATACTAACACTTCTCTATCCTTTACAGCTGTTACAAAATCATTTTGCCTGTTTCGTTCCTATTGCATGTGTGTTTGCGCGAAAAATTAGCAACGCATAATGATTAGCAGATTATTTTCGATTATCGATCGCAAAAAATTGACTTCTGCCGGCGACTCCTGAGTGCAAGACGTGCTGGAAGGAGTGCATTAGTCTAATATTTAATCGTATGTTTTCGCTACGACTGATTTAACCTTAACGATGACAAAGGCATGACCTTATATCGTGGTGGACATTAATACCTAGTGAGCGTATTAGAGGTGTTTAGTTTTGATGGTTATTATAGTTTTTCTGCGTTCCGTAATATCGGCCTAGCGTTTAGAAATATAGCTTCTTCTGGTAGAAGTTTCCATTGGCTTTAGGTTTTGTTTGTCAATGAAGTATCCTTCTTCGACTTTCACTTACCCTTATTCCAGCATGTTGGCTTGTTTGAATCTCGAACAGAAGAGGTCTGAATCAGCATGCAACATCGCTCATTTGGAATTCGAACCACTTTGATCACCCTCTTTCGAAGAAGACAGTTCATATTTGTTACTTGTGTTAATTTGAGCAACCAAAGCCTGTCAGGTGTTGGAGATTATTCCATCAGAAAATCAAATATGGCTAAAACGAAGCTATACTTCTCACGATAACCATCGACAAAAAGCGGATAATCGAGTTCATAAGTGGAACTGCAACATCCCATTCCTCTCACCTTCAACATTAGTGGTGCTCTCTAATCCCTTTCGAGCTTGATAGGTGAAATCTTCATTTCAACGATCTAACGTTTGGTTCCTACCATTCCGCCGTCTTCAGAGGCCTTCTTTTTCCACCGTTCAGGATAGTGGTTATACCAGTGATCAGTAATAGTAATGAGGGATTGAGTACCGACGCGCAGCGGTGGAAGCCGCAAAGGACGAACTAAGGTCGAGGGGTCAGGCCGATGGAATTAAAGTGGAAAATCCACCTAACAATTTCGAAGGAAGAATTATGGTATTGAAGAACAGAATTGCCGAATGGGCTTCTCTCACTCGGTTTTCTCCAAATACGGATTCTGGGTAGTGGTGTATGTTTGGACGTTGATTGACTGAGTTGATTCCGAGATTGGCAAATGTGTACCTTAATTAGGCTATTCCATGAGGCACTCTGATAATCTCTATGGACCTGGTCCTTAGGTTAAAACCCGAAGGGGCGGTGAAAGCGGCCAGCTCCTGCTTGACCGCGATGCACTCTTCTTTGCGATTGACCTCGGTGGATTAACATTCGATCCACCTTCCAATCTCGCTCGGCACAGCTGCGTACAACGATTGCCGAGTGGGCTCCTCTACCGATGCTGACTTGTATTTCTCCGAATTCTCGGTAGCGGAATGTGTGTATGTATTACGTTCGTAGGTGGCGTCGAGCGTTCTGACTTCGTACATGTTATGCTTGGAAGCGTCCACAAACAGAGGTTGCGCGTCGTTGGCTGCGAGCCGCCAGCCGGTGTTTACACAGGCGGCTTGTATTTGTTTCTCGGTTACGCATTTTGAGTGTTAGATCGATCGTATTCACCTACTGTGGAAGGAATCATCAGCAGTGTGAGATACAGGTTGTTCAAGTGATAAAAGAAAGGTCTAATGCTCTGTGTTAATGTCTAACCAGTACTGTTTTATAATGGTTGGTGCCTTTATGGAGCACTGATGATGTTCAGTCAGGCTCTGTTTTCACTTTCTCAGTCTCATCCCAGTTATTTTTATTATGTTGTAAAGAAAGTTCTGTCCTTATATTTAAAACACCATGACCAATAGCACACTCTCAACTAACTAGGGAGGTTGCTCTGCGTGCTCCGACGATTCACAACGAGACCCATATTGTTTTGTAGAGCATCTAATGATGATTACAACGGTATGGTTTGTTTTTGCTAAATGCAAATGGATGGCCCAAAAAAGGCAGAAAAACCTTGAAAACTAACCGGTGGCAGATGGGATTCTATAATAGATCGCAACCACCAGAGATACCACCAGAATCGACCCAAATTCAAAAAACAAATGTCAGAGTCGTGATCAGCGCCCCGAATAACCCCTGTGGAAAAAGTTTGAGCTAAATTGGTGATTTTGACCTAATCAGCCTAACGAGTGTTGAGTAGTTGTACGAAGGTCCACTTATCGAGGATATCTTTGTTCCGAATGTTCCACTTTTTGGACTCTAATCAACACGGAGACTCCAATTTGAATGAGATTCTTTGATTTTTTATCAAGATAGATCATTTGGGCTGTTGACAAATCCACAATTCACAAATCTCGCAAAGGCTTTTCCCATTGTGTCTGACATGCGCTTGCTAGGGTCCGTTCTAACAAAGTAGGGTGATTGGGTCAAAATCACCAATTTAGCCCAAACTTCGTCTACGGGGGTTATTCGGGGCGCCCATCACGAATCTGACATTTGTTTCTGAATTTGGGGTCGATTTGGGTTGGTTACGGTAGATATGGGTCACATACATATGTACTAGAAGACATTGTCGTTTGTGCGTACTTTGTTGGCTATACTCCTCCCAAACGCGATTCTATCGTGCAACTGATTCCAAAAGGAGCGTATTTTGGTATCTAGCGTAGGAAGGCAAAAGAAAAGGACAGCATAGTAATCGATCCACCGACCTTCAGATTGAGAGCCCTGCATGCTATCCACTGAGCCACCATGATGTGGACTCTGCTACATACTTAAGACCTAGAAGTGCTCTCGCCACTAGTTTCTCGCCACTAGTTAGTGGTAAAGATTTCTTGCTTTTTTTTCGGGCCATCCATTTGCATTTAGCAAAAACAAACTATACCGTTGTAATCGCCATTCGATGCTCTACAAAACAGTGTGGGTCTCGTTGTGAATCTTCGGAGCACGCTGAGCAACATCCCTCGTAAGGGTCGTTCGTTGGAGGTGTCGGCGTTGATCAGAAGAGCACCCACGAAGCCGTGGTTTGGCCATCCGTCTCCCTAGATTTTCTCGATCTGCTGTTTCGTTTGACACCTTACTTCCCAATTATTTTTGCTTAGTTTTTGAGCACCGTTTTCATATTAAGCTCAAGTCGCAGACCGTTGATCCAGTTATTCATTGGTTTTTCTTGTGCTTCGGTTATCTTTTGAAAACTTTTTGATACCAAAATTCCGAAATATTAAGAGAATTGTGTAGACGAATAGGTGAACAGAACGTCCGTGATCTCAACGTCAACTTCCTGTTTTTGTAAAGTGCTTTAATAAGTGGATATTGTTTCAATCTAAATAAATAAATAGAAATTTAGTGTCAACCGAATGTGAGACGGAGGAGTTGCGAGGGTTAGAAGAGTTGGCAACAGAAAGAGGGAACATCATACCTGGTTTTCCACTTTCCCCAGGTATTCCTGGCTAAAGTGAAATGGAGAACGACTCAGTTTCCAATCCCTGTTTTTGTTTTCATAACTGGCTGAGCCGTTTTGAAGCCGTTTGAAAATCGCAGTGTGATAATTCATTCCTGAATACAAATGGAGGCGTCTGTTTACTGGGCCGTTGTCGCTGACGAAATCCCAAAAGTGGTCTTCGCGGAAAAAAGCTGACCTAAGATCCCATAGGAGAGGATATCGAAGAGTTTTTTGTCGTGTGGGATTGTTGATCCTCCGTTTCCGTCAAAAAAGTTGTTCAAGTGATGTCTCCCGAAAAAGGATAACTCATTCGAAAACGATACTATGAAAGGCTCGTTGTGGACGATGTTGGCGCCAGCGTGCTCCTTGACGTCTTCTTACATGCACTAGAACAAATTTACAATTAGGCAACAGCAGCTTATTCATGTAAGGTTATTGAAAAAACGCTTGAAATCAGCTCCACCTCAAAATAGCTGGGCGTGTTTTTTGGCTCTTGCTGTGACTGGGGTTTAATGATACCTTGCTGAAACTTGATCCATTTCTGAACGTCTACCTTCCCTGTCAAACACGATATCGATGACCTCTACTCTCTAGAGCGTAGGGAGCTCTGTTGATTCAGGATAGTTACAGACCAACAACTAGGGGGGGGGTATTTTTTGACCATGTTTTAACTTTAATCACCATAATTCATCAGCTAAACGGCTCAGGGTAAAGGTTAAAGTGAAGGTGTCAGCGTTGGTTGGTTCTCTAACGACGCGCCGCGACACTGGTGTTCCATTCAGAGGTATGGTGAGTACGAATGTGACCTAAACAATGACTTGCAGTTGCCAGCCGCTATACCAAGTCAGCGTCTTTACCTTCTCAGACAAGTCTGGTAGCAATTTACCCAACCCTTGGAAGGACGGAAGGTCTGGTTAGCTCGGGCGGGGATCGATCGTTGAACCGCACGGTTGTCAGTAGCGCCTCTTGCCGGTGCACCACGCGTTGTGGTACTGGTTGCTGCTCGAAATTATGTGCTCAAAACTATCAGTTTCCTGGAAATCTACATCATGGAGATGGGTTGTTCTAGCCGTCGGAAGTTTAAGAAGCTTGAGAAACCTTTGCAAGCTTGTAAGATGGTCTATCGCTCTCACTCTGGAACCTGGAGGGCTAAGAACAATGCCTTTTCTTACTATTGCAGGCTGGGATAGCGAGCTAGATTGTGAAATGCTGTACGCTAATTGTAAATGTGGTTTTAATGCTCTGTGTACGTCCCAATGCTGTGTGATGAATGAGATTAAAAAGAAAGTAAAGAAGTTAGTAATCAATGTTGTTGGCAAAAGGACACTATTGTGATGATCTTGAAAAGAAAGAGTTTATTTTCAGCTGTTGACGATCGTTGTATTGATTCTACTTGACCCGACATACGTGACCGCGTACATTTCCGTTAACTATGAGATCGTGCTCATCTACATCGTCTCGGCGCTCACCTTGCTCTACTGCATCGTCTCCGTCATCATGTACTTCCTTCTGGCTAAACGAGGAGAAGAGACGCCGCTCACGAATTGCTCCCTCTCGGTGGGTTTCATTTTCAGTGGACGGTCTCCCATCTTGCCTCTCTTTAGAAAAGGTTTAGTTTGACGAGAAAAAAAAAGCTACAAAACCACATAAGTAAAATGCATCAAGTGGATTCATAGTGTCAAACCCTAGTCCAAATTTCGCCGTTTTTATGTTAGTATGCCTTGCCGAGGTTGTTAGATGGAATTATTTATTAGTGGCCTGACGTTTTGACCATCTCGTTGTCTTCAGATGCCGATTCCACCGTGAATGAGCAAGTTAGTGACTTACGAGACCTACTCGTTTACGGTGGAATCGGCCTTTGAAGACGACAAGAAGGTCAAAACGTCAGGCCGCTAATAAATAATGCCATCTAACAACCTCGATAAGCCGTACTAACATACTAACATCAGAATACTAACATCAATGTGTAGGTTCGAAGAAGAGGGAACCTGGGATTCGTTGCACCAGCCCGAATGAATGGTAAATATTGTTTTGAGATACTGAGTCTATCCCTTGTGAACGTAGAATGCTTTGTTTGTTCATATTATATATAAACGGAATTCGAGAAACTGGTCCATGGTGATGACAGTCGCTGAGTCACTCTTGTGAGTCGGGGAGCATGACATCCTTCGATGTTTGATCAGCGTTGAACTTGTACCGCAAAACAACTAGCGGAAAGGGAATCGACGAACTATTTCAGGGAAGCTTTCTCTCAACTCGAAAGCTTTTCTTTCCCGATCCTGTGGAAATCAATCATTGCTGAACCTTGTGGCATCAAAAAGTGATGTATATTCAGCTATCTACGGAAGCATTAAAGGGCCAGAGTCGTTGCTCATTATTAACTGAATAAACAACTAGCGAAAAAAAGAATCCTTATTGTAGTCAGAATCGATTCAGTGTCCATTCCTTCTCACCGCCTAGTTCAATGCTTCTATTAAGAAAGTTGTTTCTTCAGGAAGTGATCTTCTCGACGGCTGGTATTATGGGGTGGTTGATCATCATTGGAATCGGTGGCACGATCTCTCAGCGGACCATCATCGAAACAGGAGAGCGATTCGGCTGGATTGGAGTGAGTAAATCATGAGCCATAACTTCCTGTACAGCCTATTTGCTAAATAGTTTTTCGTATTTCTCGAAATTGAAAAAAAAAACACTTCACAAGGAGTTGCTCCTTCTTAAGCATTTATAAAAGGAAAGTTCTGCTTCGAAATTTCCATTTAACAATGGAAATTATTGAAATGTCCAGAATGCCTCCAGCTCTTTTTCGCGCTAATGTTCGGAATTTTTCGTCTGAACTTAAACTCGAATTAACCGGAAGGGGAAGTGTCTAATTATTGAAGTACTAGCTATTGCAGGCTCTGGCTGGAATCATAGTGGCATGTTTCCTCGGCATTGCGGCGCTGTTCACCATGAACCTTATCAACGACAAGATTCTCGCCACTGGCCGAATGAGGAAGTACGAGAAGGGCTACCCTCAATAACGCGTGCATTGAAATGCTGGTGCTTCTCTTCATTGTGATCGTCATAACCCCTTTTTATGGTCTTTCTTTTGTAATCGATGAGCGTTCTCCGTTACTGAGAGTGTAGTGACAAAACTCTTCTTTTCTGACGAGGTCACCTGTACAGATCGATGCTTCGGTAATATACGATGTAAGATCATTACTCTGCTACTTAATATTCACAGCATCTTTTCACATGTGATGCAGCTTCTTCATTGTGTGAAGTCATACGCCCGTAATAGTCCTTCCTATGTGATATGTATCAGTTATATGTGATAATACAGATAAATTTCATTAAATTGCAGTTACAATTACCGAGAGATCGAATCCTAGGTTCCGAAGGTCGTGTTCATCGACATTATAAGGTGTCTGAAGCCATATTGTCCTTCCACAGCAAAAATAATCATAAATGTTCATTAATAACCGCGACATCGAATTTCTGTTTCCAAAGTAGTTTTTTGGGTTAAAAGGCCTGGCAGAAATAACTATTATCACATGACGACAAGAAGTGACACTTTGGAAGTAGCGAGCAAAAGAGAACCGAACATTCTATCCAGTTAACTGTTTTTTTTTTGCGTTGAAGTGATATCGATGCATCTTTGAGATCTCATTCCAAACGGACAGCGACACTAGACGGGTAACCGTCCGCAACATCAGCGCTGTAATCGGGGAAGATCCTGCTTTACCCTCACCCTCGTAATCTCGCTTAAAAAGGAGAGAAACTGACTTCGAAGGCAAGTATTGTTTTAGACGCCGCCAACAGTTGAAGATTGTACCTTTTTGAAGCTGTTAAAGCGGATCCAAGTAAAAGAATCTGCAGTCTTTCATCGGGATTATGATCTAACAACCCAGTCATCAGTTAGCTCCAAGTCCTACATTGAAATGCTGAGCGGACAGTTCTGGGCAATCCGTGGCTCACCGGGGTATCCACTGGTCATTCCCATCGTTCCGCTTCCTCGGAAAAAGGTTTCGAATAGCCAGGTTAGTTAATGAGAGGTGGAACCCAAGGGATTGCAAGTCATACAGTATTGTTTGCCTGCCTCTAGCGAAGGCGATCTCACTTACGCGAAATCGGAATCACATGCCAAGAAAGTTCTTTCTTCGAGAGAACATTCTGTGCACCCCCTGTATGATGCAGGCAGATACTATGTCGATAAAGAGACTAGAAAATGCTAAAATCTGACACGTGATTCCGCAATCATCTTATTGCGCTGAAATGTCTCTTGAATCTATCAGCTCCTCATATTCTTTTCAGTTTCTTCTTTGACTCCTAGCCTCCTAGCCTGCTTAGTCCTGCAGGAAGATGACTAACCTGCCCATCAGGTGTAGTACAGTAGTACTGGCTAACGATGGTGATTATGTCGTGGAATAAAATGCATTCTGCGATGAGCAGGAAGATAAAGAGAAGTAAACGCTGACCGGCTCAAGACATCCTAACCACCTCAATGAATTTTGAATTTATACCAATGCTGGAATGTGGCGCTCTGCACTTGTTAGGAGAACAGATCATTACGCCATGAAGCTCCACGAGTAGTGCCTGAAAAAGCACGTTCGCCTTCTTGCTTTCCAAGGATTGGCCATCAAACTCATATTTCAGGACCTTATATGCGTGTGGGTAAAGAAGAAAGCGTAATCTGTCTGGCGTAGTACGTCACTTTCTCTCTCATCGAAGTCTAGAGAAAACTCAACAATAAATACTTGCTGAACTATCGATGCGATCCCGCGACGTATTCGGGCTTGCTTTACAAAAAGACTCCAACATTGAGCAATTTCGTCCTGACAGCAGCTTAAAAAAACGTGAACTTTTTTCTGCAGTTTGAGCTTATTTGGTATCGTGACTGGACCTGGAAAAGTACCGGTACTGTGCCTCTACGAGTCGTTCTATCCTAACCAAGGTTTACGAACACAAATGATTATAAATGTTCATCTCAAAGAAGACAAAAGAAGAGAGAGGATTTGTAGATCCAATCTCTATTGAATATGTAGTGTGTGATTTATTTTTTAATATGACAAATTCCATACCTTGCACTTTTTTCGCGAATGATAGGAATAAAGAAAAAGTAAAAATGTAAAAACAGCAAGTTTTTTATTTCGCGAAATAAGCTCGGTGCTTCAGCACGCTACACTACCTCTTATTTATTTTTTATTTTTTCTTAGCGACGTCCGCATAGCCATTGGAACAGGCTATTCCCTTCGTTTTATCCCTCACTAAGGTCCTGCTGCGTTGCAGCCACTTCGCTGGGATTCAAACGCTGCCGTATCTCATTTTCGTTTCTTTCTGCTTGCAATATTCAAAAATATTTTCTCTGCATTCATTTCACATAAGTTTTGAATTTGAAGTTTGAATATGACGTCGATCCTTCCTTTATGCTCTTGGTTTTTTGCTGAACTACAAATTTGCACCTTGGCTCGGAATCTCAAAGACCACACTGTAGCAAATCAGCACAAATAGCTTCAGCACACGCTTAAAATGACAAGACTTCCTACCACGATGTTGTTTGGCTACACTGTGAATAAAAGGTAAAGGTAAAGTGATCAGCATTGATAAGCCCCATGAGTACACCCTATTCATTCTTGATGCTGTTATATGAGTTGCTCAGAAACGCTAGGATGATCGTGCTCTTGGCAGGGTAAACCTAAGGTAGAGGGATTTCGAACCACTTTTTAGACATCTGATGGTCGAAACGTCAGCGTATGTATCTTACATTCAGAATCTCAGAAACATAGTGAATATTTGGCCTATACAATGACTTGCGGGGGGCAGCCGTTATACCAAATCAGTGTCTTCACCTTTCCTAGTATGTAAGGTATCAATTGGAGATGGAAACCTCAATTAAGTTAGACGAGATCGATCGCTCGTCCGCGCGGGTGTCAGTAGCAGCTCTTACCACTACACCACGTAGGTCAAAGTAGAATCATCAGCTGAAGTCGCTGTCGCAGTACGCGCTGCAAAATTGCATGCATAAGTCGCCTGTATTTTCCGGAAACTAATACTTAATCGTTATCAACAACTCCTGAGAAAGCACACGTGGACGAAATTGTGGCTGATAAATTGCCGTGATCACTGCGAAATCATTTTCACTTGTGTAATAAAAGTAAAATATTACTGAGCATCTACTGGAAATGAGCTTTCTCAAATGTTTGGGGAGCGATAGCGCTCAAGAGCGAGACAGAGAAGATTAGAGCTGAGTAGAATTAATTGTTCTCGATCGTGATGTCTATAGGCAAAGAAGCAGTGAGAAATTCAGAGTAATACACTAGAAAACCCTCAAATGCGAATAGCAGCAAAGTGAATAGCATCTACAGGGTAACTTCGATTCCAAAAACCTCTGAACCTGCAGAAAAACCGTTGTAGGATGTAACCGAGTAAACTGCGTGGAACGTTTGATTCAGACTACAAATCGGTTGATGACCAGAAACGTTCGCTAATCGTTCGTCTAGGGAATGATCTCTGGCAATTCCAGTCTTAGCTTAACACATCTGAACTCAAATGAAGTACCCATAGCGCATCGAAATCCCTGGGGGTATTCTCAAAAACCCAAGTTGTGGTTGAAATTTCTAACGCAGTTCCAGCGCCTAGCCTGCCATCACATTTGCCGCTGGTAGCTTAGTGAAACCTGTGCGACCAATCCAAACTAACTAAAGTGTTAACTATTGACTGTCTTTCCAAGAATGTGTGGTTAATATACATATTATTTTTACTTCAAACACACGTGATGAACATTTTCTCAGTTTGGTGGAGAGAATCACTTCTGTGAAAAACGCGAAAGCAACAGACGCGTTTATGCCCTATGCGGTGACAAAATATAATAGTAAGTACAGTAAAGAACACTGAGTAGAGAGATACGTCCACTGTGTGTCACTTGAATCGTCTACTTGCGACCGAAGCGAAGGTACTCGTGCTTTCTCTTACCGAACCTGAAAATCAACATATCATTCATTGTAAATTGTATGATAGCAAAGAGTTCAGTTTACTTTTGTTTTTAACTGAATTTTTCCTTTTTTGGTATTTTGCGCTTTGCGAAGAATAAGATATTGACTATGTCGAAGTTGGGGCAGTAACACATTGATGCTGAGATGCTCCATTACTTTACGCCTCAGGGATGACAAAAAAGTGCTTTCTACAACAAAATTTGTGGAAGAAAATGCGAGAAGTCCAAAACCGCTTTGGAGCGGTTAAGGCCTCTGTCCCTCTTTGTCTGTCGAAATCATTGCCTCATTTTTCACTGGCTCTAATCCTTTGAGAACCATATTAAAAGCACGTAATCCTTCCAGCACTACCTCCAGGGTGGTCTCAGTGAAGGGCGTTTTTCTACAAGCGCCTCCTGACTCTTCGACAAACTAGGCCGAGTTTTGAACAGAAACAATGAATTTCCATTTAAATAAATCAATACAGACTACTATGGAGTTGCACTCTTATCAGTTCGGCGCTAGAGGAAGCAAATAAAACGAAGCGCTTAACTTTTTCGCTCCTCGTCGCGAGATTTTTGCCCTGGGCAATTTTCTGAGACCATTTTCCTATTAAGGACAGACGTCAACAGCTTCTCTGCGAGAAAGCGCCATGTGACTTCCAACGGGTTCTCGTATTAACCCAATGGTCTCACGCAACTAGCAGGGACCACTATAATTTGTTAGGCTATAACTGAAAGGCGCGCAGTGTTAAGAGGTGCTATCCTTGGCACATTCTTGTGGCTGGATGAAATGGTACCAGATTTGTCTGGGAAAGTAAGACCACCGAGTAGGTACAGCGGCTGGCTCCTCATCTATCTAGGCAGTTCTTGCTGTGTTCCATTAAGAAATCTCTAAATTGCATTCCATAAAAATGATTCTTTTCCTTAGGAACGGTCTTTTCTGAAGTTAACGATTCTAATTACTTGCGAAGAAATATCGCCAACATTTAGTGCTGCGTACATGTAGAATCAATCGGAACAAATCTTAAGTTTGCGAATAGTATTGCAGTGGAACAAAATGGAGTAAGATGAAGAAAATATTTCATATTTTAATATTTGCTGGATCTGGTTTGATGACGTCTAGTCCGATTACCTCAAGTACTCGTGCTTTCTCTTTCCAAATCGCAGGTACTCGTGCTTTCTCTTGCCGAATCTCAGATATTCGTGTTTCCTCTTCTCGATGCCGTTCTCGTCCACTTCAGCAGCGCTCTCTACTGCTGCAATGCCTGCAAACAAAATGTTTTTTTGAGCAAATGAATCCTATTGAGAATCGCTTTCATTCGAGACAAGTTGACATATTCGGCCGAAAAAATCTCTTGTCTGATGGAATCTGATAGGGTGACTCTTCTCTCCTAAAAAGCGATCCTTGAGCAATGAAGTGCTCGGTGTCAGAACTAAAAATGTGGAAGTTCCGTCTTCGGCGGGTATCCATTCAAGAAAATTGAAGACTGACACGACTAATGAAGAAGCGAGTGGTTCAGTCACATTAGGCTCTGCCCCATCTTTAGAAGAGAAGCGGTCTGTGTAGAAAATATAGGGTGGTAAGAAAGTCTTGAGCCGTTTGACGCCTACTTCTTCTTGGTTTTCTTGTTCAGTGCACAGTGCATTTCACTCCACGGTTTTATCACCATTGATAGTCAGAACCATGATGTCCCTGATAGGCAGGCCAGCCATCTTCTACATGCAGAACTGAGCAGGCTGCAAGCCAAAGAATTCTCTGACTGCGCCTATGACCTCATCGACTTTGGTGAGCCTTTTCTCAGCTAAAAAGCAACGTGGAAGGATGATAATTGGTAGCTATAGGGGACAGTATAAGTGTAATACGATGATTGCAAAAACGGAGGCCAACCTCATTCCTTTAATATCTTACTAGTCTCTTTATCGACATAAGGTACTGCAGCATCATTGCGAGTGTGCACCAAATGTACTCTCGGCCGTTTTTCTCGAACTGGTTTCGCGGGTTTCCAAAGCGCAATTGCTGTAATGACAGTAGAGACTATGTCCTCTTTCGTTACCTTCTTCTTGTACATCAATCCTGCCTTGTGCCAGAAGCACCATTGGAGAACCTTCTTAACATGTACTTCTGGTTTTGCCTCCGTAAAAGCGCTTCTGCTAAGCGCAGCAGGACAACACTGCATGATTTGAAGGAACAAGGTTTTTCGCCTCTCATATTACCTACCTATGCGTTTTCAAAGTTGTTTTCGTTGGAGCGGAGAAGGGGTGACTGACCAGTGAATGCCCGTGTAAACCACGTGCTGTCGGTCTGGACGTCCGAGCTCAGTCCACTCAGCGTTTCTCTGTAACGAAGGAATGGAGCCAGGCGGTAACTGTAGTATGGCTGTGTTATAGTCCCCTTGCAAGAGTACGAGGGCTCTCTTCCGGATCCGCTGCGACAGCTTCGAGAAAGGCAGAATTTTCTACCGCAGGAGCCTGCCTCAACCACGGCTTGCCTTCGAAGCAAAAGCCTCAAGTTATAAAGCGAGATAACCAGAGCTCCGCGATGCTGAAGGTTGTGGTATCTTCTGCGAATACAACGCCGATGTTGCGAATGGTTTCCTTCGTTCCAGTGCTGTGCCACCGTCCGTTAAAGATGAGGGCTCAATTGTGCTCTTGTGAAAATGACATCGTATCTGAAGTTAAAAAAGAGGGTTTGGTTATTTATACCCATGGTAACGCTGCTTCGTGAATGACTAACAACTATCACATGTTAGGGTATGGATACAATCCAGAAGTCGGAAGTTCTGAATCTTTCAAGCAAAGTGGCTCAAGACTTTCTTACCACCCTATAGATGCAATGTAACGCTACAAAAAGGTACGCCAACACTTGTAGATGACGAACGGCTAACAAAGATAAAGCAAGGAATAGAGAAGAGAAATAGTGACCGAAACGTGCTGTAGGAGGGTGTAGAAGGTTTCTTGGACTGCTGAGCAATCGAATGTTGAGTTGTAGGAAACTTCTTATGGGGCTGCGGAGGTATGGCAAACTATGTGGCCCACGAGAAATGGGTGGTGATGTTAACCAGTTGTTTGATAGATAAGGCCTGGCGAACTGTCACAGTAGGGTGGAAAAACCGCTTTTTCTCTTTCTTTCGCTAGTGTTTTACGTCTAACCTTTTCAATAATAAACAGTAAAATAATTAAACATAATAAATTTGGTTCCCAATTTTCGTAGCGATTTAGCAACATCACTGATGGTTTCCTAAGACTCTTCAGTGACATTCAAAATCGCGGAGCCTATTCCTACGTACATAGACAACACGCTTCTCCGAAATGCTAGTTTTCCAGTGAACGAAAATGGAAGCCATAGTCGGATCTTCTGCGGTTCAAGATGGTACAGATTTCGGGTAGATTTTGGGTTCTACCTGTCCGACATAGATATTGTAAACATGTTAGTAGAAATTCTAATTTGCAAGAGAGTGAAAACCAAATCTCGTCCACACGCGAAGTCCTTCCTCGGCCGAACCTCAAGATGAGAATTTACCTATCTCAAATTCTAACCCATAAGAATAGCCCTCAGCAACAGAGGACGAAGTGAGCAATCCAGCAAAGGCCTTCATAGTCCTATTATGCTGGCGCTTTGAAGAACGTTTGTTGGAGAATAATTGAAAACAGCAATAGTCCCCAGGGTGAAACACAACTGGTAAATAACGAGCCAGTGGACTTACTTCTATTTACGTTTTGCTAACCTTATACGGACCTGCGGCTTTTCGAAGAATTTGGGTTGGAAGGTTGTGGCGCACGGTCCAGACTGTTAATCAAATTTAGTGTTTGAATGACAGAGTGGGTGAGCTGGCGCTAATTAGTAGATTGGCTCAGAAAGAAATACATTCACTTGCACTAAGACGTTCGTCTTTTGAAATCTAAATTACATTTATGGGCAGTGCTTGGGTAAGTGAAGCAGTCTAATTCAATGTTATGCTACAGGAAAAGGAAACGCCCTCTAGATGAATTGTAGATGTGTCGCACCCAGAGGGATGGCATTCTGTCGCCAAAATATGATGAGGAAAATGCCAACCGCTAGAGATGATTCACTCTGAAGCTATCGGTGGCTCATAGCTAACAATGAGTCGCAGAACTGACTCACTATGGTTAAAATACGTACACATATGTAGGTTAGCGAAGTTGACACGAAATAGGGCCGATCGCCAAAGAAAATTACTAACATTCGTACCCTCCAAGTCTCATACAAACTCTGTGGAAGGCGCTTTTTTCTAATGCCATTAAAGTAAGCCGACTTGCGCTTTTATTCAGTTCGAATTTAGAAATATTCCCACGAAGATGACTTTTCGTACCGCAGAGACCGGGTGGTGAAAACGTAGATTGCTGAGATTTCAAAAGCAAGAACCCACCTTGGTTTTGCATTAGCCGGTCGAGACCTTCAGAGACGAGGATGCCGAGTTGAGCGAGTAAGGTGCTGCTCTCGCTGAGTTGGCAAAGCAGCAGCTCCTGCTGGTCACCGCCATTTGCAAGGATCTGAAAAATACATTTGTCAGGAAATTATTGATGCAAACAAAGAGACTGAAACTGAAAACCAATATCATACGAAAGCTCCTCTTTTCGTCAAAGTTGAACATTGTTGCAGAATAGGCCGGATAAATTCCCCCGATGAGGTTTCAAGAGATTTCACCCTTTTTTTCGTTATGAAAAGGAAACACTCATTCTGAGCTGCTACTACTGATCCATAGAATACTTTTATGCGATCGTATTCGTCGCCTATTTCCAGTGCTTTGGATACTGGATTTTAGATTTTCTCATTAGAGTGCGCGTTCCAATAGTCCACATTCCTGATCGCTCGATTTTTAACACTGGAATAATAGTAGGATTACGTTAAGGAGTATAGCAGTATTCACGGCATTTATGATACCTACGGGCACCTCACCTGGGACGGCCACTACTCTATTCGCTTTACATGGCAAAAGGGTCCAAGGAGCTCACAAATAGTGGTCCTATCATGGAGGCCCACGTGGTTCCGGGACTAAATGCGCTACTGACACCCCCACGGTCGAGCGACCGATCCTCGCCCGGGCTAACCGAGCCTTCCACTCCTCCAGGACTGGGTAAAATGGTACCATACTTGTCTGGTAAGATAAACACACTGACTTGGTATAGAGGCTGGCCCCCGCAAGTCATAGGCCAAATACGAATATTCACCATACCTCTTCGATTCTGAATAGAACACGAATGCGGTAGCGCGTCCTTAAGGTACTGATAAACGCCGATACCTTTCCCTTTGCCATTCCCTTTATCTTAGGTAAGATTAAAGGTAAGGTGGTGGAAAAGTAAAGCCTTTGGCAAACATGACACGAATTTTGCAAATGCGTGCCAAACGTATTCATGTCATTAGTTGCACTGTAACGAGTAACAAGAGCAGAAAAGGACAACAAATTCTGGTTCCTGCACTCGAAGGGAGCTTTTATTCCAAGGGCAAAGTGCTGCTCTGAAAGATTTTATCTGCTTTCTGCGTACGTGCTGCTATTACCTATAAATACGCTAATCTGGCGCTGATTTTGTCGTCGCTGAAATTCGTTTGGATTCGGTGTTTTTGAGCGTTCACCTTCAGCCGGTAGAAAACAAAGCAATTCATTAGGTGAGACGTCGGCGGGACAACAATGCCAAAACGGAGCCGTACCACCACCACCACCGCCGATGCTGCTCCTTTCATTCGTTGTGTATCCGAAGGAAGTAAACAATAACAAAATCCGATGATGCTCACCAAACAAAAACGCTTTGAGGGAACGATCTCAGTAAGCAGCGATTCTACCAGAAAAGGTAAACAGATACAACAGAGAGCCGCATTGAATTCGTAGTTGGGTTTTTTGGATTCTTTCTCTTCAAGTGGGTCTCGTAAGTCTACCAAAATCACACTAAGAATCGGACCGGTGATAAGGTGATAAAAGTCTCTGGCCCACCAACCCAACCAAAAGGCAAAAAAGTGGTGACGCAGCTTTTGCCATTCCCAACACGACCACCGCCGCGTATAGCCGCTTCTGACGTCGTTAGACGCTTTTTCAAACTATTTTCTCAAGCTCTTCGCTGAGAAGCATAGCAGCACTCAGAGAAAATTAACGACACAAAAGGCAAAAGGCAAATGCCGCTCATCAGTATTCCGATCTGAAGAAATATTCGAGTAGATTTGAGTAGTATTATTCCGAGGAAAGCCACGAATGACTAAACAAGTGAATCGCGGGTCATTGTCAGAGGAAATTAGGAATTCATCTGTTTTTGGGGTTGTTAATCTGAGAGGATCTAACATCGACAAACAAGAAAGCATATCGTAACAAGTGAGTCCGAGCTGCTGGAGTCCGGATTTAATCCTCTACCAAAAATTCGAAAATAATTCGAAGATCTCTCGGCTTTTGACCATCTGAACGTTTCGAAAAGGCAGAATATCCAGCCCAATGAAGGCAGTGTATTGTTTGTTCCCACCCATAGGTAAAATGTTGTTCATGAGCGCAAGAAAATCTAAATTTTATT
This sequence comes from Nippostrongylus brasiliensis, assembly GCA_030553155.1. Lineage (NCBI taxonomy): Eukaryota > Metazoa > Nematoda > Chromadorea > Rhabditida > Heligmosomidae > Nippostrongylus > Nippostrongylus brasiliensis. The sequence continues at coordinate 23,558,530 of CP130734.1, forward strand.
TTTGAAGAGAAGTTAGTGTACCGCACTAGTGTTTCAGCAGCACACTTTATACCCAACGTTTTTATGAGAAAACTCCAGAGAAACTGTTCGAAATTGCAAAGGAGCAGAAGTGAGACAGAAAAAAGTAAAACATAACAAAATCTTCCAACATTCCAAGTTGATGCCCCTACGATTCTGAATGGAACCTCAGAAGACTGATCATCGCTATACCAAACCGGGTCCTTACCAGACAAGTCTGCTACCAATTCGCTCGACCCCTGAGTGATGAAAGGCTTGGTTAATGTCTGCTGGAATCGATCGTTTGACTGTGCGGATGTGAGTTGCGCCTCTCACTATAGAACCATCTCCTCCTCTAAATCCCCCTGAATGACAGGTCCCGAAATTTCCTTCTGTTCATTGTACATCATATGAGCTTCCTAGTTCAGTGGGATTTGAGGGTGGTTAATCTTTGTTGCTATCATAATCGCTAAGCCCTGATGAATACCTGGGTACATCCTCAACTAAATAGCGTTCCGCCTGAGGATCAGTGCCGCGTGGGTGGATTAGTAACACGTAGACGTGATGATTAGACATCACTCGAAGAGCAGCTTCCCGGAACAACGGTATCAGGGTTAAAACAGAGCCCCTTCTCTACGATACCCATCAGAAGGCAATCAACGCGAGCGTCGTTACAGGGGCTGCCTCTCAATCGGTTATGCGGTTTTGCCCCTGAATGGGCTTTCGACTAAGCTACTCGGAGACATTCTGGAGAGGCAAATGAAGTCAGACCGCTAAGCCCAGTCCTTGAGGTACTTCTCAGCCGTTGTTGTTTCTCTCTGTCGTATAAACTCAGGCAGAGCTAAAATAAACATTTTCGACCGCGAAATTGATCATGGAGCTCAACTTCTTGTTGGCGCCAGTTGTCGCGCTTAGAGCGCTGCAGAATCAGATCTGTCGACAGAAAAGAACTCTAAGCCAGCTGCAACCAAGGAGGTTTTGGGCTGACTAGTGGTTCTCGTTGCAGTTTTGTGTTCCCCGTTTAAGGATAGGGCAGACAATGCGTATCATCCAGCGGTTTTTGAATTTCCGTTTCTTTTACAGCCGCACGTGGCACAGTGGTAAGAGGCGCTAGCGGAACACGCACGTCGAGTGATCGATCCCCGGCTGGGCCAACCAAGCCTTTCATACCTCCGGAGCCGGGTAAATTGGTACTAGACTCGTCTGGGAAACTAACTTGGTACAGCGGTTGGCCAAATACGCATTCACCATGCCTATACATTTTTGAATACAACACTAATGCAACGGCGTGCCCTTAGGGTACGGATCAGCGCCGACACCTTGACCTTTACCTTTTACCTTGTATGCCTTTTACGAGAGATTTTCAAGATTAGCTACGATCCACACTTTGTTTCTTCTAGAAAGCTGGCCAAATGCGCTTTGATAGGGGCTCCAAAGATCCTGTTGGCTTAAGGTGCCCAGAGAACGCATCTTCAATCTTCTCAATCCTGCAAAATCTTACCACTGAAAGTGGCCTGTAGTTAAGGACATCGCGAAAAAAGAGAAACTTCAGTGCTCTTCCCCGAGGGAGGATGCAATCTGATTAGTTGAACCTTCGCTCCAGAGTGTCGCCTAATGGCAATTCGGTTTAATTCATTTGTTCTTGGGGGCACGAGAGAGATGTGGGCGAAGTTTGAGGCAGGTTTTAAGTTTTCAATGGTAAGGGCAACACAGAATATCCGGCTCTAGAGATGAAACCAAAAATGGAACCGAGTTCTAATCAGCGGTAGCTTTCTCCACCCGAATGAAGAAAACGTTTTTCTCCAGCTAGAAGAAGTACAATCACTTCTGCCCCGAATCATTTCCTAGACAGTTAGTTGATGTTGATCCCTATCAGCTTCAGCTATAATAAGTTCTTTCTGTTTGGGTTGTTAGGTTGATAGTAAAACACTAGTCTGACGTGAAATTGTAGCAGAAGGGAACTGCAGAGATTTTTCTACTGAGCCTGTTGCAGACGTAGCGAAAGAATGATATGCATCAAGTTGAGAGAAACTTAATACATGTTCGGTCCAATGATCAAGGTTCGGTCCGACGATCAAGGCATAAGCTTTCGTCCAGAAGAAAAAGAATATCAAGTGAGCAAAGTAACTCTTACGCTGAATAGTTCCACCGTTCTGATGAATTAGGATTTGATGAGATGGGTTTGCTCGGAAACTGAGAGTTGACCACAGCTCTTTCATCGTAAAAAACCTACAAATTGAGCTCCCTTCGCAATTGAAGTGATCCGCTCAAGCAGCACTGTTTGAATGCTCCTCCGATCGTCCCTCCCTAACTAGTTGATCTTTCCAATCACTGGTAGGACTCGGTGCGTATATGAAGTCCCTGTGCCAGTTAGTATCCTCAATTTTTTCAGACTGGTTGGGGGCCAATTTACCCAACCCCGGAGATGGACGGCTTGGTTGTGTGAGGTGTTTAGTCAAGGCGAAGATCATTCGCTCGACCGTGCAGGTGTCAACGGTACCTCCTACCACTGCGGCTCGGGACCCCTAGGCTAAAGATAAATGGGATAAGCTCTAAGCAATTTCGAGAAGTAATGCAGCCAAATACTGACTGCATGGAACATTTCGAAGCAGATATTTGAACGGCTTAATATGCACATCTACACCTATCTCATACTTCCTTTACAGCAAACATGCGCAGAGCTCGATAATAGACATGTTTTTCTCATCTGTTGGAAAGCTAACTGAATCTGAGTATGAACCTGAACATACAGTGGCAAGTTCTTGCCAGCAGAGGACGCCTTCTCAATTAATTTCAGTACTTTCACTACAGATGCCAAGAATCCAATCGACGAACAACAGCACACTGCAGAATCAGTTCAAAAAAGTCGAAAAGGCCTCGAAAGAATCTCATACAGCTAAAGCAGAATCGGAACTTTGTGATTACCCCGGACTCGAAGTCTGCAAAAAGTTAGGAAATTGACTCTCGTTATCTGCACCGAAATCTGCCCTGTTCCCCGTTCTGGACAAGAGTTGCTCTCACAACCTGACACTGGCTGGGAGCTTGTGCAATCAGGCTAGCTCTGCCTTGCAATTCTTCCCGGAAAGAACTGTCCATAAAATAATTTGGATGCACCTAACAAGTTATATGTGTCATGTGATATCAAAAAAGCTTTATTTTTGTTTCCCAGAAGCTTGTGACTCGACTGCAGCGGAAAGCTCAGGATTCAAAGCTCATTTCTTTGCAAGATGGGCCTCGGCAAGTTGATGGCTTGAAATTCAGTGCCGTGTCCACAGAATTCCAAAGAAGCGGCGCATTATTCTGCATTTAGTTTTGGGCAATCTCTCTAAAAGCGTCGTGGGACTAAAACTGACTACGAAAAAATTCAAGTCCAAAATCCACAAAGTCGATCGAACGTACGAGTTCCATTTAAGAAAGAATTGGAATGAAGAGGTCAGGGTGGCATTTCCCTGAGGTCGCACCGTGCACTCTTGCTCCATTCAGAATCGTAAAAGCATGAGGAATATGCACCTTTTTCATCACTACATTCTTGAACGACTTCTCTCAGAAGAGCAATTGGAGCATGAAAACTTAGCTTCCAGGTAACCTAAGCGAAACAAATAGGAAAATTAAGAAGAGTTGGTCCGTGTGTGCAAACTTTTACTTTTCCTTACAAAATCTTGTTTATCGAGTCACGTTTAGACCTTTTCCTGTTTTTCCACCACTTATCATATGTAGTATATTTCATGATAAATCATTCAATATTTCGTCTAACTATAAGTCTGAACCGCAAGCATATGGAGAGTCTTGAAAATCGCTGAATGTGATTCACACAATCTGAGTGTTACAGCTCTTAAGGGCTCTAAAACCTTACATTGTTTTATCGAATCCAGTTTTTCCGCTTTCCTTTTTCTCTCGTATTTTCTTTCATTTTACTTCCTGGTAGGCGAAAGCTTTCTCACCAGGCCTGTTCAGTTCATAATATCGGTCGGTCGTAAGAAAGAGGAAGTCTTAGCTTTCGTAGGGGTCAGAAAAGTAGCTCGAACGGGAACGCTTCTTCGGCATTCAATTAAGCTACTTTGTACTCGCTGTCGTAGTGGCTTTCAGTTCATACTTTGCTCTTTTCCACAGAAGTTCCGCTGCAAAAGGAAACATCGAGCACATGTGTCCCTCGAAAGTCATACGCACAAAAAGTGAACAGCCAAAAAAGAGACAGAAATTCAAAACGGAAAATTAGGGTCCGCAAAATGCCCTCCATTTTTCAACGATTACAATTTTCTCTCAGCAGGCTCTTCAGGAATAGGCCAAAACGATTCAAAAGGAAGCTGGTACTTCTAAGGAAAAACAGTGAACCTCCATAGCCTGTTTTCTGGTATTTCGGGATGGATTGCTAGTGCAGCTCGACGATTTCCGATCTTCATTACCCACGCTGGTCTTAAAAGACCCTGGGCACCTTTCTGAGAACTAATTACCCGGAAGGAGATTAATCGCTCGCGACACCACTCGATTAGAACCTCCTTTCTCCACCGGTCGGTTTCTAACAATTAACTGGAGGACAGGTTTCGCTGTCTCTCAGCGAAATTCTCAATTGAATCCCCCCACTATTCTTCTTGTTATTTTAAATCCTATCGTGTTGCTGGGACACCATTGAGGCAATCTACAGAATTGCGAATTTCTTGTTTTATGTTTTCATATTGGTGCTTTCGCCTGCGCCTAGAAAAGCGGCCGGGAGACCACGATTCGGTCCAATTCAGAAGTCCAAATGCCTCATTAAGTAGTCGCCGGTGCCGGCGATGAAACTGATGAGTGTGGTTGCTCATTATGCGCTCGTCATCTGTTACCACTCATGGAATTCTGGCGTGACAAGTTCTTCTAGTTGGTCTGTGAACGCTCCGGTGCACTTACTGGCACATCGACAGAGGTGACACCCATTTCTAGCAGTCACTTGAAGCATCCAGTACAGAAACTAGTGAACTTCGGTCTACTTCTGTTCAAAAATGTCTATTCAGATATGTCTCCAAGAAGCGAAGGTTCGGTGAGCGGTTGTCACCAGGTCCTTTTGGGCAAGAGTGACAGACCCATGAAATTGAACATGTCCTCAAAAGATTTTTATGTTCCATCCCAAGCTGACGTATGACCCACCTCATATGAAAGGTTTTATTCAAAAAGCTGCCCTTCGTTAACTTTTCCTCCCGAAACGATTATTCATTCGGTGTAAATGAGTTCAATTAAAAATCTCATTCGCGGCAAAAATGATGAGAATGGTGCAAAAAACCTGAGAAGTCCTCTTATGTTGGGGCAATTGCAGTCTATTCTAGGGATCATCTAGATCGGATTCTGATATATTTCCTTTCGCGCCTAATGAACGGATCGTGAACTGCGAGAAAATTTCTGAAATCAATCTGACTATTTTAAGCGGAATAAATGATCCAGAAACTAAACGTGCCCCCGAGAGCATGAGGCTGGCGAGTTGAAGTAAATGATTATAGGAATTCTGGATAGCGACGAAACAAGTTGTGATGTATTGGAAGAGTAGGGTATGCGTCCTCAAAGTACTTACAGTACCGTATCGAATTATTGTGGGAACTGGACAGAATGAAGTTCAACAAGATCTGCATAGCTTTTCTGCTGTCAATAACACTTCTAGACGATTTTTTGCACCCGACAAGATTGCAGATCATTGCCATTCATCTTGCATACCCAACCTGAACTAATGTGTCATTAAGTAACGAGGAGGCTTGTCACTCTCATTCTCATTATTTCTGCAAAACTTCACTTTGAGCTCCGTGTAAGAGCGTGCTTCTGAAATTTTAGCACATAATCTTTCGAGATTCAAAGGATGCCTAACATAAGCAATTGCTGAGTTAGCCTCTTTGAAATAATGGTTGGTCAGTACCTCCGCCCCAGCTTTGTTTTCGTGAACAAATTTCTTTGTAGAGAAAAAGTTAAAGGTGTCGGCTTTGATCGGTCCACAGTGGCACACCAGGCATTCGCTTTCCATTTGTAATCGTAGAGGCTTGGTGAATGCATATTTTGCCCATACAATGACCCACTACTTCCAAATCAGAAGTTGTGGAGAAGTTTGGTTTCAATTCACTCGAACCCAGAGGGATAGAAGGTTTGGTCAGAGTGGCTAAGAATTGATCGCTCGGCCGGAACACGCATGCCACCTAAGATAAATTACTTCGAAACAAAGGTTGATAGAAAGGATAAGAGAGAGGAGAAGTTTGATAGAGGAAAACCAGTAGCTTGGCCCAGACCTAGCCTACGTTTTCAAATTGCTGCTGAGCTTTGCATCCCTGATTTCTGCAAAGCCCTAGCCAACGGCCATCTATGCCTTCATGGAAATGAGGAACGTGGTCCGCTAACCTTCAGACATTTCAGTTGAAGAAATTTCGGGAAAATGACCAACGGAAATTATTTCGGAAACATTTTGAAAGTGTACAGACCCCTTAAGCCGGCAAAATGATTGCCCTAACCAGCGATAGGATTACTCGATCACTCCCCTTTTGGCTACTCGAGGTCATTCTTCTAACTCCTTTAGATGTTTGGTTTTAGACTTTTGAAGAGTTGAAATTCAGGATTCAACGAACACACAGAGATTAGGGCTTGCATCGGTTTTTGAGTAGTCCTAATACTCTGAACAGACCTCGGCGGGGCTTAGCCCTGTTGAATTTTGAATTCTGTCCCTTCTTCAGATAAAGGCGACAGAATGAAAGAGTTAAGAGCGTGAATTGAGACTGACCTCGTTGCAGTTCTTAACGGCAGCGACCCCGTCGGCGCTGGAGGACGGCAGCAGGGTGGATAGCGTGGCGAACAACAGACCTGCTCCGAGTCCGCGCATCTTGCGAATGTGGCTGTCTAAGGCGTCTCCTCAGGCCCCTCCTCAGGCCCCTCCTCAGACCCGTCCCTCAGATCCGCCTTCTTTCCGACCGAATACGGTAACGAGGAGGCGGCGCGATGTTGAGCAGATGAGCGGGAGGGAGACGTCCGCGCATAACGTCATCCGGCCGTCCGTCAATTAAGCAGAAGTTTGCCTTGATGAGGTGTAGACACATTTTCGTTCCAAACAGAAAGCAGCAATCAGATTCCTTGGGGACAACAGCAATGCAATTTGGTTAACCGACGGCTGTCGAAAACGCCCGCAAGAGCACTTTTTCTTATGTTTTTACGGTGGGGGCACTTCGAATTCGCTTTTTCTCGGCTTAAATGGATTACTTGCTTAGTGCAACAATGTTGATGCACCTAGAACAAGGAAACATTCATCGTTGATCGTCTATATGACTTCAATACCGACGAGAATCGAGGACATGATGGTATTACAATATCTATGAGATCTACTGCACTGTGTCGTTGAATAGGAATTCTTTGGGGCTACCCACATTTCCGCTACAGTACGGCGGTAAGAGGCGTTACTGACACCGGCATTCTAATTCGATCGATCCTCACCAGGTTAAGCAGGCCTTCCATGTCTCCGGGGTCGGGTAAATTGGTATCAAACTTGTCTGAAAAGGTAGATATACTGAGTTCGTGCGGCTGCTAGTCCCCGAAAGTCGTTGCATAGGCCAAATACGCATTCACCGTGCCTCTACATTTCGAATGGACAATGAAGGGGCTGACCAACGGCGACCGCATTACGTTTGACTGTACCTTATACTGTTCCTGCTTCAACAAACGTGATCATACCAGCTCATAGAAGTCTACCGATTATTGAGCTACACATATTAATTCATTAAAAATATTTTACCGAAAGGCAGAATTAATTCAAGTCCGACTTTTTCACGAATTCTATAGTAACCGTCGAACGATTTGACAAATGTTGCCTTTTATTTACTCAAGTTTAGCTTAGTTTCTCTTCTTCAGCTTTCGTTGTGCTTGTCATACTTTTAGTTTGATAACGTTTATTACTCATCTTTTTTCAATTTCTTGTAGCACAAGAAGCGCACTTGTTTCATGCGCAAAAGAAAGTTAAAGAAAGTCTGAACATGTATAGTCGGGAACAATTAAACAACTGTGATTTCGAACTTTACAAAAATCGGAACACATGATTAGCAAAAACCCTACCAGAGACGCGGGAAGTGGATATATGCCAATTTGCAAAAAAGGCAAGACCGATGAGTGGGTGATGCAGGCATTCTCCCTACAGATTATCCTCGTTCCATGGACCCTGATCGAATCTCTCAAGACAATCTGCAGTAAAAAAGCGGTTAGTTCATCCGAGGTTTATTGAATGTCGCACGCTCCACCTTATTGGTTGAATAATTCGTTTGTGCTCCATAAGACAATCGTCAGAAAGGTACGAAAACATCAGCTACCACGAACATAGAACGACTTAATTAGGTGATTGGGACATAAAATACCTAGATGTTGAAGAACGTATCGCATTGCACTTTCTTTTTTTTCACATTTGCTTTCGCATAAGGCGTTTCTTAAACAATCTCACACATGCGAGTGCTTTTAAGTTCACCCACGTTGCTTCAGAAACATAAAAACTACTGTTTTTATTGAGAACGTTCAAATTTTCAATGCTGTGTGAACGCTTCATGATAACTTTCCGACGAAATATAGGAATGACAAGAGAACTCTGATCGGATTGTTTCTATTGCTTCGCTTTCAAAACATAGTGTGAATGACAGTTCTTCTCTTTCGAATTTATTTTCCGGTGTGAATTTCGGAGCTTACGAAAACAAGAGATTTCAATGCATCCCCTTCGCAATGTATATTCGTGATCTGATCCATTCCTTCAGGTGATTCCCACACATTCAGAATCGAAGAGCCAAGGGGAGGTGAAGGCATGCTAGGTCTACATAAGGAATTAGCCGGGAGCCAACACCTGTACAACCCAGCCTCTCTACCTTTCCAGACAAGTCTGGTATCAAATCACCCAACTACGAGGGAGAGAATTCTTGGTCGGCTTGATCGCTTGTCTGTGCACGTGAAAATAACACTTCTTGATATTCACGCACCGATAAAACTTATGCATGTCATTTGCTATTTCAGTCTCAAGTTCTACATAATAATGCTACAAAAACAACAGGCATGTAGCGCAACACAATATGATAACATTAGTAATAGTTAGCACCAGACGTGTGATGCGAAAAGAAAGAAGAACGTGTCTAACTAAAACGGTAGACAATAAATCAGGAACTTCGTGGGCACAGTGATAAGTACACCCCGGTGCAAAATTATAAGTTCACCCTGCACTTTGTCCGGAATTACCCGGATACTCTATTTCTGAGATTCGGTAATGTTACTATGATATTCCTCACTGTCGAAAACCTATATACACAAATTGTAGGCACGGTGTCTTACCACTGCAAGAAACTACAAATTTTTATTCAAAAATTAAGGATAGAGACCGGTGCAGAATTATAAGTTCACTTGAAATAATTCGGGCAAGCGGAGAATATTTCCGGTTCAGTCGTAGATAGGTCAGAAACGTGAAGACAACTAAAACGTGTATGAAATGGCAATGCAGCGAGGTACCAAGCTTTCTCCACTTGAGCAAGCTCATGTAGATGCTCTTCATGCTGCCGGCCTTTCAAACAGGAAGGTAGCAGCTCATCTAGGACGGTCTTTGTGCTGCATCAACCATTATCTGTAGGACACGGACGCCTACAGAAGAAAACAAAAAGGTGGTCGTAAAAGGAAGCTGTCTAGAAGAGATGAGAGGCTTCTAGTTCGAGAGGCCTCTAACAGAGCCATGTCCGCGATGGATCTGCCACGTCAACTGGGCCTTCAAGTATCGAAGTCGACGACACTAAGGAGGCTAAATCGCAGCCCACACATTGTTCATCCAGTCATGAAACGTAGCCCATGTCTGACGAAGGACCACAAAGCTGCCAGGTTGGTGTTCGCCCGTGAGCACATGAACACAAATTGGAATAAAGTAAAGTCTATAATGCCTTAGATTTTTTGTGAGTGCAGAACAGTATTTCTAAACTTTAAGTGATATTCTCCGACGAAAAAAAAGTGGAATCTCGAGGGGCCCGACGGATATCGACACTATTGGAGAGATTTGAGGAAAGACCCATGAGTGTCTCAAGGCGGAACTTTGGCGGTGGAAGTGTTATGGTTTGGGCTGCATTTTGTGGTTATGGAACTGTTGCGTTGGAGTTTGTTTCATGTCGCATGGCCAGCGAATACAACCAGAAAGTGTTTGAAGATAATCTTTTGCCATAATTCAGAACATTTCGTAGAGTAAATCTTGTGTTCCAACAAGATAATGCCCCGATACATGCGTCGAGGTCAACAATGAACTGGTTTAATTCCCACAAAATTCCACTTCTGGAGTGGCCAAGCTGTTCTCCAGATCTAAACCCTATAGAGAACTTGTGGGGAAATCTTGTACACAAAGTGTACAATAATGGAACCACTTACATTTCGGTTTCTGATCTGAAGGAGGCCATCCTTGATGGATGGGCTAACATAGAGCAAAATGTTCTTGATAACCTTATTCGAAGTATGTCAGATATGATGTTTGATGTAATTTATAGAAAAAGTAATGCAACGAAGTACTAAATTTAGCTTGCTCGTTGATATTTTCCACATTGGTCAGTTTTTTATTGAGGTGAACTTATAATTTTGCACCGGCCTGTATCCTTAATTCTTAGATAAAAATTTGTAGTTTCTTGCAGTGGTAAAACACCGTGCCTAGAAATTGTGTATGTAGGTTTTGGTGGTGAAGAATATCATGGTAACATTACTGTATCTCGTAAGTTAGGTATTCGGGTAGTTTTGGACAAACTGCAGGGTGAACTTATAATTTTGCACCGGGGTGTATTTCTATTATACTGGTTCGCTTTCAGCCATATAATGTATGAAAGTGTTAACAAAAAGTTCAGCAACAAACGGGAAAAACCCCTTGTTCTAAAAAGTCTAATGGCTCTCTTCCTCACCTTTCCTCTTCACTTTGATGACGAAAGAACCTCTTGATTTTATTTGTTATTTATTTATTATATGCGTACAAGGATGTGCCATGAACTTGAAACGAACACAACATTGAACGTGAGTCAGTGCCGCATAAAAAATGTGATAAGTCAGAGAACAGGAGCTAAAACTCAATGAAAAAGAAGGAAGCAAGAAAAAAAGAAAAAAGGCGAAGTGGGCCATTCTGGGAATTTCAACAGGCATACTTCTGGAAAGCTCTGGCAGGCAATTTTGAAGCAAAAAAAAAGAAACTTAAAAGCACACAATAATGGAAAAAGATCGGTGTTTTCTTTAGTAAACCAGAATTTCGAATCTGTATTTATACGCAAGAATACTTGGTGAGATCGTTTGATTGATGGTTAGAGTACCTTAACGCTCGATATGGCACTCGACAAAAAAGAAACGACCAGAGAATGGAAGAAACTGCTGAATAGTACAAATTCGCTGTTCAATTTCCAAATCCATAATGTCGTTCTGTTCTTCGAATCGACTCCTTTTCAACCTGTCTTCAGATAGACGTATTGAGCATTCAGTATCACGTGCATTGAGTTGCGCCCGTCTTAAAAAATAAATAAACAAATAAAGAAATACATAGACACCTAAAAAGACATCGCAAATGCTCCGTTCAACATTTTGTCTTAATATGCAGACATACAAATCGCTAAGCCGAACAGTTCCCACGAAAGACGGATAGGTGTTTGCTGCTTGCTTCCCTGGAATTCGATACTATGTGATGTGGAAAGTGTGCTCTTCAGACTTCTGCTCAGAATACCGGTATACAAGTAGGAAAAGTATATGTTGCTCTCAAGATTCTAGGCTCGTCGAAAAAATAGTGATCTAGGTGAGGTGAGCAGCAAGAATACTCTGCTTTTGATATTTACTGTTTTTTGCAATCGAATTTTCGCAATGTGATTTCAATCATTCATCACCAAGTAGATGGAGCTGGTCTCACCTTGGAGGTTTCTCTCTCCGAACAGAAATTTTTCAAACAGAGTTGAGTGTAGCGAGAAGAAAGGACATCGGGCTCACGCCTCTCCAACATTTTATTTATTTATTCATTTTATTTATGTAGTTATAGTACACATTTACGCGCACAGTAGTTACACAAACTTGGTTGACTCCACCTAACCATTTTGAAAACGTTTTCATGAGCTTCAACTTCTTTCCGCCCATGCTTACACTCTTTGACCTCAGAGAGTATCTTACGATTAGACATTAGACAAGAAATTTGCAGAGAATGAAGTTCTAAGCCAAATAAAATCAAAAATGGGGGAGCACAACATAAACTTCTTAAGGACACCCAACAATGTAATTACTGAATGAATAACATATGACAGATATTAAGCTTAAATTGATAGACAGAAGGGAAATTTATTTGGAGAAAGCAGAAGTACATATTTTGCTCACCCACTATTCCATTTGATTGTATTGATGACGCTTTTCCAAACCGACGTGCGTCGAACTTCAGACAAAACGCGAAAAAATTTTTTATCTCCAGGAATTGTTAAAATTCCATAATATTTCGAAACTGTGAAATACTCATAGAACTAGGTAAAATGGGTTCTTCCAAGCCTTTTTCTAACAAGAAATCGTATTCAAACGACATGAGTAATTTTCTTACGTTCGCTTTCGAGCCTTTTGGTCTACTCGTTGCCAGGTACTGAAAGCGTTGCTTCTGCGTCTTCGTTTCCCTTACAAACGAGGTGCCGAATACAGCGCGTGTTCTCATAAACACTGAGTTTCTTCACGATTTTCGCGTGAGAAGATGGGTCCAGAACAAGCCGTTTTTGAGTGACATCATTTCTCCACGCTGGTGAGGGAGGACTGTCGACAATTTTCGGCTGAACGTCTAGAGTTGAAGGCGAAGATCAAGCAATTTTTGTTTATTAGTCAGCTGACTTCTCCTTTTGTTTTGAGTTACACAACACCTTTTCGTCGAAAAGCCGAAAAAGCGAAAAATTCTTCTGTTCAGATGGTTTTTTGATGGAGTTGTGGAGTTGTGATTTGCTCATAAAAGATCTCATAACAGGATTGAATGAGTACCACTTAGAGCCGAAAAAGTCGGAAAAGCCAAAGAATTCTGTCGTTCAGATGGTTTTTTGTTGGATTTGTGGGGTTGTGATTCACTCATAAAAGAGCTCATAACAGGATTGAATGGGTACCGGTGAAACGGACGCTGTTTCCGGAGCCATTTTGTTGTTGACCATTTTGTTCATGAAGTTCGCTGAAGACGTAATGAGTTTCTCGTTTCGCGAAACTAATTTTTGAGTGAAACGCTTTGAGTGAAGTCCCTCTTACTAGGAAACAGAATTAGACAATCATTTCACTAGATGTACGGCGAAGCCTAACGTATCAACGACCAATAGCGAAGATCTAGGAGAACGAGAAATGTGAAGCGCTGCACCATCAGTCCGTGAGTAATACCTTCGGAATTCATCTGAACTCGCCGATCTTGCGAAAAGGATCAAAAATGAAACATGATGTACATTCTATGGGCAAAGAAACAAACGTTATTCAGTCGAATCTCCGTATAATTTGTATTGATCTTTCTGTAAGCGGTATCTGCTCTTGAATACTTTTCATTGCATTGTTCATCGCCCTCGATTCTTGAAGATTTTCTGTTAGACCGTTACTTCTAGCTTCATGTCTCATTTCTTGACCGTTTCAGCCGTCGGGTCGTTTGAAATATTATTATCCTTATTGTTTTTGTTGGTTCATTAACCACTTACATATTCGTAAATTGTGTGCCTTTGTGGCCTGATAAATAAATATACATATAATACATAATGAAATCTAGTATCTAACCCAAATGAAGTAGATAGTAGGGATTGTTATCGTGGGCAATGGCAAATTTGCCCTACTACCTATGATCTTGAATCTGGATCTTTTTATGCTTTCTTCGACTCATTCTGATTAGCTAATAATCGGCGAATGGTTTTCAGTATTCTACTCTGAGCCGCAAACGTGTCTCCGCCTTCTTGAATAATTATAAAATATTTTCAAATCTATTGTATGATAATTTTGACTTTGAGTAATACAGTGTGATGCTTGGAAATCTTGTCCAAGAGATGCTGACTTACTTCAAAATAATAAATCTCCCTTAGAATGGTAAACCTCCTTGTCTAGCTCTGACGCCATTATCAGCGCAAGAGCTGTGTATATGTTTTGATCAGCACTATTTATTTAGCACATTCTCAGAACTTTTTTCTATTCTTAATTCTTTTTTCTTTTGTTATTTCTCCTTCAACATCCAAACTTTTTAACAGCATTGGTTTCTAGGAAATATCACCCGCTGGCTGCAGTCGCCTTTGCGAAACAGCAAGATTATTACTCGGGTCTTAATATAGATCTATGTAAGCAGGCTGTCTGGAAGAGTGAAAAATTCTTTGCATAGCTTAGCATCAACTGTTGTACATCAACAAGAAACACAGGGGAGCATAGCAAAACAGAGATCACGTTTTGGCGAGGGGATTCCCGCGGAGGTTCGATGTGGTATTTAGCACAGAAAGAGGGTTAATTTTGTAAGGATTTCAATTTAATAATTAAAGCAGTTCAACAATGAGTGGTTAGGATTCACATGTAAGCACTATAATGTCATGACAATATAGTGCCATGATCTCACGGTGTTTTCCTTTGAATCCTAATCACTTATTATTGAGTTCCCTGCAATTTTTAGCCATCTTTATTTAAATAGATGCAAGAAATAGAAAAATAGTCACGAAACACATACAAAATGACGAGAACACAAAATTGGAATATTCCACAAACATACGCCAATTAATGGTTTGGGAGTTTCTGTTTCGCTGTAAGAGAAAGTTCTTTCTAACCACGTAGCTAGCTGGTGTCAGATCGAATTTCCTCCATTTCGAACCACTAGGGTATGTAGCGCATTTCCTAGCAATATGTATTACTTTCACAGAGACTCAAAAAAGCAGCAATGGCGCAATACGCTGGGCCCGGAGACCACGTTGAAGTATAGTTAACAGGGCTAAAATTTCCAAAGATACTGTAACTACTGTAACATTATCAAAATCACAAGAAACAGTACATCGTCTGCAAGCTCAACCACTCTCATACAACTAGAAATCGATGTAAAAGTACAGAATTAGAGCACCTTTTTCAAATAAAGAAATATGGCTATTATTCGCGGTGATGAAAAAAGTTGTTGTAATTACCTCCTGATCTGGGCTCGCGTGGTACAGTAGTAAGGAGCGCTGTTGTCACCCGCACGGTCGAATTATCGATCCCTGCCCGGGCTAACCCAAGCCTTCCATCCCTCCGGGGTCGTGTAAATTTGTAGCAGACTTGTCTGGCAAGGTAAAGACACTGACCTGGTCATTGTATAGGCCAAATATGCATTCATTATGCCTCTACATATGACTTGAATGGAACACGAATGCGGCGGCGCGTCCTTCGGGGACTGATCAACGCCGACACCTTTACCTTTACCTTTTACCTCCTGATCTGTTCGAACAAAACTGAGGGCTACAGCAAGGGTGTTTTATAGATATGAAGTCCTCTGTACAACGGAGATTCTTAAAATTTCAATTTACAGAATGCCAAGAAACTCGTCTTTGCAAGGTCGGATACTGCAGAGTTTGAAAAAATGATGTTACAATGTGAATTTCTCGAAAATCCTCTCTATAGCAGATGAGAGCATAAACGAACTATCCATGCAAGGATATTATTGGAGAATATGAGGTCAGAAACTCAATTTCTAATGTGTTCTATCGCCAGTAACAGAAATTGGTGTTACGGTCCTTAGATGCGGGGATTTTTTCATATGAAAAACCGAATATGTGAATAACCACCTTCAAAAGTGACGTCACCCAGCGCTTTGGTCTTTGGTCCACCTGTTTTCGTGACTTCTGGCTATAGTTCTCGTAAAAATAAGCTACAAGTCGTGGTTCATCATTCAGACGGCCGGACTGAAAGAACTCATTCAAATTTTCTCCTTTCTTGGTCATAATTTTAAATCACAAAGAGCGGGTGTCTCAGACAATCTCGCTTAGGGTTTCTTCTTATCTTTTCCTGGCCATTAAACGTTGTAGAGAAGAACCCTTTAATTGATCTGATTCTTAAGTCTGTCATCTACTCGCGACGCTGATTGCTACCTGAATCTCCACCTTAAAAGCTACACCAACCCGGGCAATTGGAAGCCGAAGAAGAATTTCATTCCCACCAGTTTCACCAGAGAGTCTGCATGGATTGTCATCCAACGAAAAATTCAAAAAACCGCAAGGATTTGTTTTTCCTTCAGTTCAACTGGAAATACTTCTGCTTTATAATTGGAAATAAAAAGATGGAACGCACGCAGTGAAAGAGGAGCTACTGACTCCCGTCGAATTATCGTTCCCCACTCGAGCTAACCATCTTATCCCTGGTAAATTGGTACCAGGCTTGCCCGGGAAGGTGAAGAAACTGGCTCGTTGCAGTGACTGAGTCACAACGCTAAGGAGCGGAAGTGTGCGCATTTTACTTTTGACATTGAAGCACAAGGTACAGGCCAATTATAATACAAGGAAGGTGAATGCCAGAGTCCTTATGTGACTGATCAACCCCGAACATGCCACCTTGTACTATTCCCCTTTGACTGAAATGAATAAAAAACGGCATAACCGCTTGTGCTCAACTGTGTCATTGTCAAAAACGGAAAGTGCTCAGTTCAGTTCCTCATGATAACGTAATTACTCGGCTTGCGATTCTCATCGAATTGGCTCTCTGAACACAAGCGACAATAACGTTGAAAAGGCTGGACTTCGCAGTGTCTCAACCGACATTCTTCCATGAAGTTTTCTGCAGAGCCCTCTAAGGAACATATCAATAGGGAGGAAGAACGGGTGACGGGGTGACGCAGGAGCAGGACGTTTGGGGCCTTGATCCGAAGAGCAATTGGCCAGATGCTCACTTGAGTAGCCACATTTTCTCAAGCGTCTCTAAGAACATGTGGCATCATGAACATGCTACAATCCGATTCTTTTATTTGATTTTCTGGGCGATTTTCGAAAAAAAAATCATTCGTTACAAGCGATAGAGGTGAGGACAGGTAGGACATAATCCGTAGAGGAAGGGTTCCTTGTTCAAATGCCGTATGTTGCTAGCCTCTTTGGCTTCTGTTAGAAATTTGGCTACGAACGAAGCTCAAGCCTAGGAGAAAGAAAGAGAGTATCACACTAAGGTTAATAAGACGAAGGAACTTCTTTCAAGTCCTGAGAAATGTCCGATGTTTTTTTGAGAACTTTCAAAAACCACTTTAACTTATGTCAACATCGCAGCCCGATAGCAGATGGATGTCGAGAGGATTTCCCGAACGAGCTCCACCTCTCGTCCAGCCATGGCATTCAAATGTGACAGAAGAGATGCTACAGCCTCCTTCGAAATTCTCACAAAGCTGAAAGGATTGAAATGACTTTCTCTTGTTCGTAAGATTCCTTCCTTTTCAGCTCTCACAGCCTGCTCCTGAGGTGCTTATCTCGCCTATCCGTGCCTTTTTTCGCTTCAGTGTTATTGGCTCTAAAGCACTCTAATCAGTTGGCCCTCACTGTCAATACAAGAAACAAAGTGCACTCCGAGTTTCGACCTTAACAACTCCCAGTGGGACTGATTACCACGAATGTCGTGTCGTCTTAAGTGCGGTCTCTCTGGGGTGGCGTCTTCCTCGGACCTCTGGAAGTTGAAGTCGTCGTATCTTTCAAGGAAGTGGGAGCAAGATGAAATCCTCCAACAGAGCCAGACGTCCAGGAGGGCGAATAATTGAATTGACCAATTTGCAGTGAGAAAACCTTACGTAAAGAACTCGCTCACGCGGAAACGACTAACGCAATTATGGGCCAGCCTCATTCATTCACTATGGAAATTTGCATGGAAGACAAAATGTGTCTTCGTCGCTTTCACGGGATTCATGGCGAAGCAAGAAGTGAAAATTCTGAACTTCGGTTCTAATTTTTAGCTCATCCTTGTAACCAGCCTGGGTAACTTATCGGCCTGAAAGCTGCTGACATAGAGAATTTCTATCACTTCGAGGATGTCATCGCTATCAATTGATTGAATTTCTCAATGTGCAATGGAAACTGCACCCAACCGCCAACGACAGTCACAGTATACCATGTTGGTGGATATGATCTGCATGCTTGTCTGCCTGTCTATCTGCCATAAGTAGCTAATGGGACTGAGTCCCATTTTGGTATTCTGATTTTAGCCGCGTTTGTATTACTAATTCCTTCACTGTTGTTCTTTTCGTTTACTAACCTAGTTTTGTTGTTTTATTGATAGCACGCCTATTATGGCGTAGAAAATAAATAAATAATTCATACTACAGGAACTGTCGGCCGCATTAAAACACCTAGCTGTGGCTATCACGCGGCAATCCCATTTAGATCTTTCTGAATGTTTCTCTTTGGATGAGAAGTGATGCAAATAGGACCAATGTGATCCTTCTTTTTCTTCTTAGCAGCGTCGAGTTTGATATTATAGATCAGTTTCCTCATCACCTTTATGACGAAGCTTTCCTCTTGACCAGGCTGGTTTTGCTCGTTGTAGGGCGAACAAATGGGTGGTACCCGGCCGAAATTCGGAAAACGGACATCAGATTGGTGATCGGCTCCGCAAATAACCTCTAGATCGACGCGTCAAATAGAATTTCTTTTGATCTGGGCCAGGGTCAGAGTGCAGGAACTTTTAGCTACTGCCGTTTAATTACCTGATTATGTGCATTTGGAGCTACCCGTAATCAGAAACATTTTTATTTATTTATTTTATTTATTGAGACATGCGATATAATCACATGTAAAGCGATAATTGTGACAGTATCACCATCGCGCCGAAGGACAAAGCATCCTGAGAGTTCAGACAGATATAAAAAACAAAGTGAAAACACTAATTAATGATAAAACAGGTCAAACTACGAAATGCAGTAAGCAGCAAAATAAGGTCTTACTAGCTCCGCCGCACTGGAAAGCGAGGTAAAATAAAAGTAACAAAACGCTTAAGAGACCTATAGATTCATTGGCATTTGTCTAAAATCCGTTTGAAAGCCCGTAAATTAGCGAGAATGGGAAATCGTTTGCTAAACTTCACATATTCAGCTCCAGCTCTGCAAATGAAGTAGTTGGAACGAGCCGATGTCCTGACTTGAGGGATCCGCAATTTGGTAGCGGTTCCTCTTGTAATGGAATCGCATGTCACGAATAACCTACATCCACTCAGATGGACAAGACCGTGCAGTATTTTATAAACCACGAGAAGATCAAACTTTTTCCGACGGAATGAAAGAGTTTCCAAGCCTAGCTGCTTGTTACGCGCACTAGGGCTCGGTATGGACCTGTAGCTTACCTTTTTGGATCTAAGGAATAGTTTCCTAGTGAAGCTGTTCTGAACCTTCTCTAAGACTTCGATATGCTCGATTTTTGTTGGACTGAAAACTGGGGTGCCGTATTCAAATATGGGACTGAAATTGAATGAAATTTTGTAAGCTTTGAGAAGGGTGAGCTGATCTTTGGAAGATAAGCATCGGAACAAGTTGCAAACCCTTCGAGTGGCCTTCATCGCAATCTCGTTACAGTGCTTACCGAAATCGAGGTTGTCAGTGATGACGAACCCGAGATCCCTAACTTGAGAAACATCAGCAAGTTGATGACCCTCAATGAAATACTGTGTTTTATCATTGTTTTTCCCTAGATGTAGGACTTTGGTTTTACCCTGTGCAAGAGGAAGTTCCCAAGTTTGTGCCCATTTGGCCACTGCGATAATTGCTCCCGCAATTTGGAAACACCATCAGATTCCGAGACGCAATGATAAATTTTAAGATCGTCAGCAAAAGCTTTACATGACACATCAATGGAACTAATGAGGGAGGGAATTTCCCTAATATAAATGCTAAAGACAAACATTTGCGAAAGATATAGGATCTTCAAGCAGTACATTAAATTCACTGCAACAGTCTTCAATTTAGGCGATGGTATTTACCTCCTCACCAACCACACTTTTTTCTATAAGGCTGATTCTACACATTGTCGCACTTCAGACAAACACAAGTTCATTCGCTTCAAAAACTCGCTTACAACAAACAAGTGTTGCCCTTGCAACCTGATCTCGCCCATTACTCGCGATTTGCACCTTTGCCTACAATCAAATTCTTCGAATATATGAAGTCAAATCTCCGATGAGAGCTTCTTAACTGGAGGATGTCTATCGCTCTCAACAAAGTACGTCTACGGTCAGGAGGCTAATACTAATCGGAAAGCTGCAGATGTTCCCAGAAAAGCCAAGACGACCACCTGATCAGGAAAACACGAATGTGCTTAGTGTTAGCAAAAGCAGACCGTCGACAGATCTGGACGAAGATCTCCACTTCTCTCAAAAATATTCGTTCAAATTCTTGAATTCCCACCAAGGCTTGTAACTAATGACACGTCATTCATAATTAACCAAGGAATGAAGTCATCCTTATTCCACACTCTCCAAGTTCCCTCACCTTTTAACCTTGACATCGTCGTTTATGACTACAATATTTTCTTGTGCCTTACGTGGTTGTCAGCCGTTAATAAAATCTTCCACCTAAGAGTTTCTTTATTCGCGTACTCCTGAAAAAGTGCTCGAAAAAGGCACCTGACGCTGGCTTTTAGCTGCTCTTAAATAATATACATATACTGGAGTGCGTGTGCGATCTTTAGGCTTTTCTGGGGACTGGCGTGCAAATAACTCATTACTCATGTTGCTCTCTAGTTCGACAAACGAGCTATGACGAGAACGGCACCGCTGATGGGCCAAGTCCACGGTCGAAAATGAGGCCAACGGGGAGTGCTCGTTTAGCTGCCATAACGAAGTTATTTGCGTGGGGGCACTTCTTCACCCTTAGGATCTCTGAAATTTTCGATGGTAGTTGGGTGAGTATGATGCTGTAACTGTGCCCAAAATACAGAATTTGAGTTGAAAATGTGATAGTCAGACCTTGTGAGTGGTTTCCTCGTTTCGTTGCGTTTAGATTTCTTCTTTAGTGATGTCCTTTGTCCTGGAGACAGCAAACGGTGCGGGTAACAGGGTGTAAGGACCAACAGTTTATTTATTTATTTATTTATTTATTTATTTACCATAAAGTCATCACTGGTAATCTTTTGTTAATAAAGATTATAAATTACGGTTAGTTAAATTACAGTTGTTCAATTTCAGTTATTGCCTAGCCCATTGCAGATGAGAATTAATGGTTTAATGAATATTATTTCGGAAACGATATCGTGGTAACGATGTCGTTTGACTGTTGACTACGTTTTACACACATTACGTCAGCGCTACCATCTTACATTTCGTCCATCATAGATATTCATTCATTATCGATGCCTTCGAATTTCGCTATAATCGTCATAGGATGGGGCAGAGCAGATTATTTAGAATTTATAGTAAACATCGAAAAGGGCAGCCTAGTGCTTCTCAGAGGGGTTCGCATTGGATGCATGCCAGATTATGAAGGTCCTTTCGCATTTGCCCATGCTTCCTGTTGCCAGAGCCGCTTAAACATTGATTTTAAGCTTCGAGTCATTCTGTATGCCTCCAACTTCACGACTGACTTCTAAAGCTAGAGAAAGATCTAGCTGCAGTTTCTACTCTTAACGGTGGCGGTCTTTTCGTCCGCAGCATCTCGAGTAGAGATGGTCGCTCCAGGGCAGCTGCGAAAGGCTACTTGCGAGACTCCGAAGGCTACGCCAAGAGGAAGTCTACTAGTTATGTGCAAAAGGTATCCAACACAGACGAAAGGAAAATTTACACGAGTAAGACCCAACAGCGCCGCGAATCTGACGTGATTTACGAGATCAGGAGTCCGGTACTGACAGAGTGTGTGAAAATCGGCCCACAAAGTCTTCAGCACTTTTCTCAAGAATGCGGAACTACTTGATCGCAGCGGTGTAGAAACAAGGAAGAGCAAACGATGGATTTGAAAACCGAATTGTAACTGCATCGTGAACAAATTTACGGGAAAAAGTGTCGCGAAGGGCGCAAAAACCTGCGGATACTGAAAAGATCGAAAAATCCAGCTAAAAACTAATCTAGAAAACCGCACATCAGCTCACATGTTCCAAAAAAGCGTATTGCTCTTGTGTCCTAGTAATCCTTTTTTCTGATATATTTACTGTTCATATTTAGACGCATTAGTTTAGTACGCTTAATTTCCTACCAGCTTATATTCACGTTGGAGTCCACAAGCCTTCTCCCTAATGTGCTAACTCGCCCTTTTTGATTCCATTGGCTCAAATTCGTCTTGGATTTGTATCTGAGATTGGGAGTATTTCTTACCCACGGTAATTGCAGGGTTCACAGGCTTCATGCCATTTACAATACAGTCCGCTTAGATTGCTAGTCTAGTCTTTCGATGTTCAACCTCGCTCAGTACCCTTCACGGCATGAAGCTTCATTGCTCTCCACCGTGGTAGTTGCTCCTGGAATAGGCTGTGTAACATTCTATTTCCGCAAATACTTTTTTAATCGTTTGTAGTTCTATTTTTTCTCCATTTAACTTCTCATTACCTGATTTTTATCTAGTGTTAATTTCCAATTCGAATATTTAAGCCATACTTGCTGGGATGGTATGCAACTGCTGTGTCGTCAGTGATCATAAGGACATATCGCCTTGCGCTCCTTTTCATTCACTTTTAGACCTCACTTGTGATGGCACGCCTTGGGGCGTATTCAATGAATGAGTAAATGCTACATCTCATTAGCCTAACTGGGAACCAACAGAATAGGGGTGTCGCATATTTATGAAACGCACTGTATTTCAGTTGACTTCCCGAGATCCATGGCTCTGACTTTCTCTTCTTCACGCATGTAGGTAGTTTTCCATAATTTTGTAAAAGTATTGAATTCGAGACCTTTTGAATAAGCGGCATTTTGAACTTACTCTGATTTGATTTCTATCTTACTGTCATTTTAGGTAAAATAACAACATGCAATGTTACCTCGCTTTTTCGTTGACTGGGAAATGGTAAATGAATAAATAAAAGATTAATCAAATAAGCAAAGCAGCATCAAAATGAAACGATGACATGGAGCTACATAATACCTGAAATTCCAGGAACAACGAACATGGTATGAAAAATTTGCACAGCAGATTCTCAGATCCTTCAGATCGTTGAGAGGATTTTTCCAGCATTGCCTTTTTTTGAACGACGCTTGATGTTACGGTATGCTTTAGGTCATGAAAATCTACGCGGATGCGGAGTTCGTTAGCTGTTTGATTATTTTACGCGTTAGAAGATCACCACGAACATCTCTTAGCTATTGTTTTGCTCATACCGTACTCCCGAAATCCCCTTGTTGTGCTAGTTCGCGTCAAAGACTAATGGGATTGCGCAGAAATACGGGATTAGTGAAATCCGTCATTTGTAATGAGCTGGTGCTTCTTTTTCTGCAAAACAGTAGCTCATCTGGGCCCCATATTCGTAAGCAGGTGAAAGCTGGGTTGGGTTGGCAAACGACATGGAGCACACTGGTTTCCTCCAAGAAGCAATCGATTGGTTTACAGTTGGTCTCAAGATTGGGATTTACCGCTGTCAGAAGGAAAATGTAGAGTACTGCACTTAGGTAGAAATAGTACCAAGAACGAATACACAATTGGTGGTGCTATCTTGAAGACAGTGGAAGAGGTCATGGATTTAGGATTTTTGGTTACTGCGGACCTTTCATTTAATAAACACTGCGAAATGATTGCATCGAAAGCAGCACGAATGATGTATCAAATGTTTAGGACCCTTAATACTACCAATGCTGCCGTACTACTTCAGGCATATAAGGTTTACATCAGGCCCATGCTTGAATACGGAACCTCTGTACAGTACTGGCCATAAGAATTGCACTTTGCACGGAAAAGACGAAAAAAATCGGCTTTTTCGTCTTTTCTGAATAACTTCCTTAGAATTCAACATTCTGCGAAACCGAGCACATGGCTGAGCTCAGTCCTAAGTTGTTCTATCGAACGGTATAGAATTTGACCGTTCTCACCTGAACCGGTGCCTGCATTCTATTTTTGTTTGATACAAGAATCTTTGAGATGGTGACTGAAAGCTCAAGCTCTATCGAACGGTATAGAAATCTCACCTGAAACCCTTTTAGTTAGCCGAATATGACGATTTTCGCGACGCGACGTCGCATTGCGCGGACGAGTTGCCCGTTCAACAGTGTTCACCGTTATCCTCTTGTTCTTCCAACTTCGGACTCCTGTATCTCAGTTACTAAGCGATGCTATTTGAACTGCTCTTTTGATTCTGGCAGAGTGGTCACTGGAGAATACCACACTGTTGAAATTCCTCTCCAGATTCTTCTAGACTCGTCCAGAAAATCGCCTAAAGTGGGCACCAGATCGACTTGTGAACAATTTTTTGCTTAATAACTCGTGAAGATTTCAATGTTTTAGGAAAGTGAACAAACTGTCTTGTTCAGCAGCTCGAGCTCTATCCAACAGTATGCAGCTTATCTCGATTTCTTTAGTTTTCCGAAAATCGGATTTTCATCGATTTTCCAATTTTCGAGTCCCCGTCTCCCGATTTACAAGCGATCTCCGGAGCCTATCTTCTCTTGTTTCAATAGGGTAGTCTGTTGAAAATAAAATTCCGTAGAAAACCTTCTTTACATTGTACTGGATGTTTCCAGAAACTCATTCAAAGTAGGCATCAAATCCATTTGTGAAAAATGTTTCGCTGAATAACTCGTGAAAATTACGGTATTTCAGGAAAGTAAACATACTGTGCTGTTCAGCAGCTCAAGCTCTATCCAACAGTATACAATACGCCCCAATGTATCGAACACGGTTTTTACCAATTTTTTGCCAAGTCACGACCCCCCCCCCTCGCTCAACTGTGGTCATTCGAGTCAACGATCTTCTGACTTTGAACCCTCGTCTCTCAATATTCGAGAGAGACACGACGACCAGCTTTTCTCCTTTCAACAGAATAGCCACTGTAGGAAAGGAACACGTAGCAGAACTTGCCCAAATTGTTTCGGATTCTCCTAGAAATTCTTCCAAAGTCGGCACTTCCTTCACCTGGCATTGGTAGTGTGAGTTTTTGCCCAATAACTCATCAGAATTTCAACATTTTAGCAAGGTGGACATACCGTATTGCTCAGCAGCACAAGCTCTATCTAATTGTGTACAGCTTATCTCGATTCCTGTAGTTTCCCGAAAATCGAATTTTTATCCATTTTCCAATTTTCAAGCCCCCGTCTTCCGATTTACAAGCGATCTCCGGAGCCTATCTTCTCTTGTTTCATTGACTGCTCTCGATAGTTGGCAGCCCCTACTGCCAAGAATCGATTGGTTGATTTGACTCGATAGCTGGCAGTAGGGGCTGCCAACTATCGAGTCAAATCAGCCAATCGATTCTTGGCAGTAAGGGCTGCCAACTATCGATCGGTCGATTTTGCTCCGCCTACCACGACAGCTCTTATAAAAGGGAGACTCGGTGAGCACGCCATGCCATTTTTCATTCCTCATCGGCGGTTCGCATAGCGCTGCTGCAGCAATTCCCTGCAGCAAGCGGCTAGAGCGAGACGACGGGGGTCTGCGGTAGGGAATGTAGATCAGACGGCGAGGGTCTCCGGCAGTGAATGTAGAGACAGCTACTCTACTTCGTAAGTCGTGTAGCTTGTCGTGGGTTGTCTGGGGGTACCACACGATAGGGCTGCATCCTCTACATTCACTGCCGCAGACCCACGTCGTCTCGCTCTAGCCGCTTGCTGCAGGGAATTGCTGCAGCAGCGCTATGCGAACCGCCGATGAGGAATGAAAAATGGCATGGCGTGCTCACCGAGTCTCCCTTTTATAAGAGCTGTCGTGGTAGGCGGAGCAAAATCGACCGATCGATAGTTGGCAGCCCCTACTGCCAACTATCGAGTCAAATCAACCAATCGATTCTTGGCAGTAGGGGCTGCCAACTATCGAGAGCAGTCAATGAAACAAGAAAAGATAGGCTCCGGAGATCGCTTGTAAATCGGAAGACGGGGGCTCGAAAATTGGAAAATGGATAAAAATTCGATTTTCGAGAAACTACAGGAATCGAGATAAGCTGTACACAATTAGATAGAGCTTGTGCTGCTGAGCAATACGGTATGTCCACCTTCCTAAAATGTTGAAATTCTGATGAGTTATTGGGCAAAAACTCACACTACCAATGCCAGGTGAACGAAGTGCCGACTTTGGAAGAATTTCTAGGAGAATCCGAAACAATTTGGGCAAGTTCTGCTACGTGTTCCTTTCCTACACTGGCTATTCTGTTGAAAGGAGAAAAGCTGGTCGTCGTGTCTCTCTCGAATATTGAGAGACGAGGGTTCAAAGTCAGAAGATCGTTGACTCGAATGACCACAGTTGAGCGAGGGGGGGGGGGTCGTGACTTGGCAAAAAATTGGTAAAAACCGTGTTCGATACATTGGGGCGTATTGTATACTGTTGGATAGAGCTTGAGCTGCTGAACAGCACAGTATGTTTACTTTCCTGAAATACCGTAATTTTCACGAGTTATTCAGCGAAACATTTTTCACAAATGGATTTGATGCCTACTTTGAATGAGTTTCTGGAAACATCCAGTACAATGTAAAGAAGGTTTTCTACGGAATTTTATTTTCAACAGACTACCCTATTGAAACAAGAGAAGATAGGCTCCGGAGATCGCTTGTAAATCGGGAGACGGGGACTCGAAAATTGGAAAATCGATGAAAATCCGATTTTCGGAAAACTAAAGAAATCGAGATAAGCTGCATACTGTTGGATAGAGCTCGAGCTGCTGAACAAGACAGTTTGTTCACTTTCCTAAAACATTGAAATCTTCACGAGTTATTAAGCAAAAAATTGTTCACAAGTCGATCTGGTGCCCACTTTAGGCGATTTTCTGGACGAGTCTAGAAGAATCTGGAGAGGAATTTCAACAGTGTGGTATTCTCCAGTGACCACTCTGCCAGAATCAAAAGAGCAGTTCAAATAGCATCGCTTAGTAACTGAGATACAGGAGTCCGAAGTTGGAAGAACAAGAGGATAACGGTGAACACTGTTGAACGGGCAACTCGTCCGCGGCAATGCGACGTCGCGTCGCGAAAATCGTCATATTCGGCTAACTAAAAGGGTTTCAGGTGAGATTTCTATACCGTTCGATAGAGCTTGAGCTGCTGAGCTCAGCCATGTGCTCGGTTTCGCAGAATGTTGAATTCTAAGGAAGTTATTCAGAAAAGACGAAAAAGCCGATTTTTTTCGTCTTTTCCGTGCAAAGTGCAATTCTTATGGCCAGTACTGTATTTAATCCATGTAAGAAAAAGATCGTACGTCAATTAGAAAAGGTCCAAAAGAGCTTCACAAGGAAATTGATGATAAGGCAAATGGGATACAACTATGACATGATACCGAATAGTGAAGAAAGAAACCTCAACTTTGGTCTCAGAACTTTGGAGTATAGAAGAAAAAGGAATGATGTGATTTTGTTCCATAAAATCATTCACAGAACATGCGGTATCGAGCCTTCAGACCTGCTGGTTTTGAGAACAACTAACACAAGAAGTGGCTGCACGAGTTATGACCCGGGATGGGCGAGGACTAACGGTAGACGAAATTTCTTCACGTTCTGAGCTTATACAGCATATGGAATTCTTAAGAAAAAAGGCACAGTTCCAACTCAATTATCAGCTTTCAAGAAATTTCTGCTCAAAAATCTAAGTTAGTAAAGTTCCTGGTCTTAGATGTCCTCCTGTCGATCATCTTATTTGTGTCATTGGTGTTTTCATTTAGCTATCGTTTGTTTTGCACTTGTTGTTATGTTTTTCCTCGGAGAATTTGATGTGTATCTCACACAAGCATGCTTGTGTAATAAATAAATAAAAAATAAAAATAAATAAGAAAGCTCAACTAGGGAAATGGTTTTTGTTTCTAATTTGGCTTTTGTATCCTGAGGGGTTATAGAAAAAGCCTGTTCTTTCAAGATTGTAAATCTTCCTACCATTGTAGAGCTCAAAAGTTGACCTTGCTGTATCTCAGCGAAAGACACAGTGTCACATACCTCAC
The DNA here is from genome assembly GCA_030553155.1 of Nippostrongylus brasiliensis. Classification (NCBI taxonomy): domain Eukaryota; kingdom Metazoa; phylum Nematoda; class Chromadorea; order Rhabditida; family Heligmosomidae; genus Nippostrongylus; species Nippostrongylus brasiliensis. Next base: position 23,586,464 of record CP130734.1, read on the forward strand.
CACAGACTGAAGTGTGTCTCAAATATGCGATATTGAATGCCGGCATTCGTTTATCACCAGCAAAAATGTCTCGTTTATTCGGGCAACAAACAATTGGGATCAGTCTATTGAGCTGACTTGAACCTTTGGTGCTTATAAGATTCAGTCAATTCTGATCGCGACGGTATGAATATGGGTTTCTATGTTCTACTTGATTGTAACCCGCAAAAACGTGGTAACAAACCTAGAATCTTACGAAAACAATGAGAATGATTTCAGTTCAACTGATCTATGCGGAAGGTAAGTTGTCGGATCAGCGGTATAGTGGTCTAAAAAACAGCGCCCCGAATAGGCTTGATACGCGAGTTCAACTCTTCTCGAGCCAATATTTTTGCGATGATCCTAGAACCACCACTACAGAAAATACTTCTGGGTGTTCCTCCTTTTTCCTTTTTACTTTGAGTCCTCCTCAACTTGCGAAATCTGCTACATGGCCATGCTCGGAATATGAGTTTTTGCAAACCGTTGACGTCGGTTCGAGTCCTTTCAATAGCCATTTGTCCCTTTTCTTCCTTTTCGTATCATGCGCTTCTATTTCTGTTCGGCTTTTCTACGAACTCTGTTGAGTAGCCAGCTCTCGAGCGCTAAAATTAAATAGTAGATGAAGCAGAAAAGGGCTATTGTTTAGAAAGTGTAATACTTCCGTTAAAGTACTGATGCTAAGGAATCCTGTTAGAGCTTATCTGGTACAATGCCGAATCTGTGTCACCGGCTCAAGTCGTTGTGACGGATAAGTGCTAGAAGTAAAAGCCTTCTGTCTTGAAGAAGGCGCCTAGGTGAGCGGAAATGACCCGCGCAGTTGAGGATGAGAGCCGTCGTCTCGGCAGCGTAGTGATTCGCACGACGGGGCTAGAATCCCGCCTATGCCACGGTTTTTGCGATGAACCTGGCACCACCATTACAACATATTCGTACATTATAGTATCTATAGTTGTTCGGTACAGCATTTATAAGTGTTGTTACCTCACTGTGTAAAAATGAGTTGAATATGCTGTGTAAAAATACGAGTGAGTGCAAAAAGAGCTCTTAATTAATTCTAAAACTTCGAAGAACTTCTGCACTTCAAAGTGGCAAGAAGTTCGGTAATTTCAGTCACCATCTCAAAGATTCTTGTATCAAACAAAAATAGAATGCAGGCACCGGTCTATTACGTGTAAAAGGTGAGCGCTAACGGTCAAATTCACATTACATCACTAAGTCACGATTGCGTATTGCTATATCAAACCTTCCTTTGAACAACTTAGGACGCTCTTAAACATAGTTTTGCTTTTTCATATTTTTCTTATCCCTTGTTCAACAGCAGCTGCCAAAATCTAACCTAGATTGTTTTCATACGAAAAAGTAATTTCGTATTCGTTCAGATCGCTTCTGCAATGAATTCTACGGCTGGAATTCCGATTCCATGTGCACTTCACCTTTGGACAACTGCTTCTATCCTGTTCTGAAAAATTGACATCAAAAACATATGTGCTGAGACGACCGGCTATTGCTCCAACGATATCAGCTCGTGGCAAACAAGTTTAGCATTGCAGTATACTAATAGTGGACAAAATCGTTTCTTGAAAGAATAAAATAATGGATGTTCGGTTCGGGTTGGAAGACTTCAGCTTCTTGGTCTTTTATTGATGTGGTGCCCTCCGTGTTTGACGATGGAAGCAGCCAGAAGTGACTCCATCCCACAGTTTCGTTGTCGTGATCGCTAACCACGAACAAGTAAGTGGGGATGGTGGAAAGCACCACGAGGAGTTGAATATTATACTGTGAGCGATGCTCATATTCCTTACTATATAATAAGCGAAACCCAGTTGTTTTCTTGGATGTATGGATGTCAATTCATTTTTCAAATGATTGGTAGTGGTGGCGGTTGGTGGTGGTTTTATCACTGCTTATCATTGAAATCATTTTGATAATCGTATCCTATGATAACGTACTTACACTTCGTTTAACTGAATTTACTAGTATAGATTTGGAATCAAATAGTGTCAAGCAGTTCCTTGAATCAAGAAATTGGGGGGCGTCCCTATCTTTTCTGGACGCAGTGTATTTCGGTCCATTGTACAGGGAGGAGTGAACTGATCTTCACAATACTACGAACATTTTACAACGAAGGCGTATTGATCGCTGAGTGAAAATTTCAGGTCAGAAAAGTCCATGAATGACTTCATACATCGCCTCTTGTCAATATCTGAGGAAACTCGCAACCATCCACACGTCTGAGTAGTTTTGCATGAGGTCTGCAAGGCGGGTTCAAGATGAGAAACTTCGATAAAAGGCAAGAGTTAGCATTTTATATTTTGCATTCATCACGCCGTCCTTATTATTGAAGCTTGAGGCTGATGCGATGGTGCGACCGAATTTTGAGACAGAACCGAATCCCACCACGGAATGGTAGGCACAGTAGTGATACAGAGAGTAAATCCATTCAACTGTATATTCCTACAAAACTTTACACGGTCAAATACTTTTAGTAGATCTACTTATCACGAGAACATGGTACAACTAGCAGGGCTGTCTCAGCCTCAGATCATCAGCAATAACACACAATTCACATGTTGTAATCAGATCAAAGCACTTTTAGAAATGTGATTAGTAGGCAATTCGAAAGGTTGGTGCAAGCGGATGATAACAGCAGTGTCGAACTTCTTGGAAGTGTGTCCCTTCACAAGTCGCCGTCGTCGACCTTCGAATGGCGTACGCTTCGAGCAACCACCGACGGACGATGAGGACCCATGCGCATGTGCACGTGGTGGTTGTAACCCCACTGAAATAAAACCATTGCACCTTAACCAGCACTAAATCTAATCGAACAAAAAATTCTATCAATATGTCATTCTACTTTAAATATGGTGCGGGTTACTGTTAGATTACTAGACACCAAATGCGAGCGTGGTGCAGTAGTAAGAGGCGTTACTGACACCCGCATTATAGAGCCATCAATCCACACTCGGGTTCACCAAGCCTTCCATCCCTCCGTGATCGGCTAAATTGAAATCGTACGTGTCTGGGAAGGTAAACACACTAAAATGGTACGGCAGCTGCTCCCATTAATCATTGTATAGGCCAAATACGCACCCATCGTGTCTCTACGATTCTGAATGTAACACCGCGGGTTCTTGAGGAACTGATCAACGCCGATCTCTTTACCTTTGCCGTTACCGCTAGGTTGTAAACAACGTTCTGTCCTTCTCTGTACCTTCCATTTTGAACGCCATAACCAAGTTCATGGGTGCGCGTCGTGCAGCGGTAAGAGACGTAGTTGAAACCCGCACGGTCGAGCGATCGATGTCGTACCGGGCTTAACAAGCCTTTCATTCCTCCGGCGTCGGTGAATTGGTACCAGACTTTTCTGGGAAGGTGAAGCCCCGCGAGTCATTTTATAGACCAAATGCGCATTCATTATACCTCTACGATTCTGAATTGAAGGCGAATTCGGCGGCGCGTGCTTCAGAGACTAAACAACGCCGATACCTTTACTTCTACCTTTTAACCAAGTTCATTGCCAACAGTTCTTCCCAAATTAGGCACTATTCGAAACTGTACATCTTTCTTTGGAGGACTCAGTGTTGCACGTGCCACTAGCGCAAAACCCGGAGAATCCACATTGGGTAAAACCGTCTAATGCGAGTTCGACGTCATGTTCACATAATCTAAAAAACATGACATGTCGAGTATTCTAGTCGACTTTTGAATTTGGTGTTCAATGATACCAACTAGAAGCGAAAAAAATCAGAACACACGTCACAAAATAATACTATGTAAAGTAGAATTGCATTCCTCATTCCCCAAAAAATCAGAGCACCAACCATCGCGCCGGAGACACGGGTTCGAATCCAGCCTGCGTCACGACTTCTTCGATGAACCTACACCATCAATAACACGTAGGATTCTATGAAATTATTTTAGTTCAAATAGCTAATGCAGAAGCTCCACTCATCTCTTGTTTATGAAACCCTCCAGTATATCGGAATTTTCCTTTCAAATTTTCAGATATCAATGAATACACCTAATGCTAAGGCGAACCGAGAGTGCTGTTGTTTTTTCAGTTCCACTTTGTCCAATCATAGGTTGTGCTTCTCCATCGGCATGGTGATTAACCATTCTTCGCCAAACAAACCACTAGAAGAATCAAAAACTTCGACACGATTGAACCGCTTTCAATCCTTGTCAATTGTCCCGATCTTAGGTCACCCGGATATCACTTTGTGAACGCAATGATGCATTTCCTTGATGTACACTCTCCTAACGAAGTGGACGATGTCAAGAACAAGAAAACGGTAAAATGGAAAGGTTCACGCGTTGATCAGTCCCCTACGAACGCGCCGCCGCACTTCGGACAAGCTTGATACCAATTTACCCGACGCCGGAGGGATGGAGGGCTTGGTTAGCCCGGGCCGCGATCAATCGCTCGGCCGTGCGAGTGTCAATGGCGCCTCTTACGCTGCTATTTACTATTTCCCGTTTTATTAGTAGTTGAAATGCTTACCTCTTCGAGAACGGTAATGTCGTCGTGCTTCTGAATGCAGCACCAGTTGATGCAGGTAACGGAGACGATGAAGAGAATCGAGAAGAAAATCACCCAAACGACCAACGCGCCGAAGTAGTCGATCAAGTCCAGTTGCTGCTTCAGATCGATCGCACTCATTCTGTTGCACCTAAACATCACCCGTAATATATACATCGATCACTTTATAAAAAGAACGGGCAAAAAAACACGGAATTTGGACATATCGGCGATTACCATTAACACGACAGCCTTTACCATTACCACCGAGAACTCCTCAATAGACGGATTTTCGATTAAGCATATGAAAATTGTACTGATAGCATAACAGTATGCGCAACAGAGAAAGAGGATTTTCTCATAATACAGTTACTTCAGCGAGTGCATGGCACAGTGGTAAGAGACGCTACTGATACTCGCACGGTCGGCTGTGCGAATGTTAGTAGCGTCAAATACGCATTCACTATGCCTCTACGATCCTGAATGGAATTCAAATGCGGCGACGTGTTCTTAGGAGAGTGAGCAACACGAACACCTTTACCTCTATCTTTTCAAATATATCGATCCACATGGTACAATAATATTGGAATTTCCTGAAGAGATTCATGGGGAAATACCGTTTGGCAGGCTTTTTCCTGTTAACAGCCATTCATACAACAGGGTAACTTAGAGAACGAAAGAACGAATGTTTGGAAAAGCCCGACAGTGGTATAGAGTATACGATAGAAAGTCACGAATCGCTCGTTGCTCCCAGTGTCATCAGAAACGTCCCTATAATGACATGAAAAAGTGATGAAAACAAATGATATAAATGTTCCTCGACTGTAAATTCCTCCAAAGCTACAATTTATGAGAAAATGACTCTCTGCAGACACGTCCCTTTGTGATTCTTGTGACTTCACTTTCATGGGAGGGCTCAACTTTGGTATTTGTACCGGAGATAAAGTAGCCAATTAAATTCCTTGATTCGTGAACAGAAAAATGGTCACTGCCTACTCCTTATTCAACTTAGACGTTTGTTATCAATATGAACTTCCCTTGTGATGCAGCAGTCCTAAAGATGAAGCGGGGCTTCGAAATAAAGTTAGCAAGTGTTGAAAGCTGCACGATGGCTAGAGCACAGTCAAGCGCTTAAAACGAGTATTTTGCCCCCAATTCGAACAAATTCAACAACTGAGACTCCTTTTCATATGAACAACTAAGTAAAGAATTAATAGAATCTGGTTACACTAATCATTATATTTATAACATGCTCATAAAATGCTTGAACAGAAACAGATTCATTACTTATAAATATGGTGTCTCGGATATTAGAGCGGAGTTTGCAGTTGGTTTGTCGCTTTGACTGTCTCCCTGTTTGTTCAGTGGTTCTGCACTGGTCCCTTGTTCACGTAGGCATCCCCATACACTTGCGTCGCCGCGTTTTTTGCTGCCTAGATCAGAACCTCAATCGAAACATTCGATCAGCCCTTAGATGGCTGAGCGGCGTCATTTTTATCATGTCCAACCAAACCGACGACCGAATGATTTTGCTACTATGCTTCCGTTCCGGCTTCTGCGCTAGCGAGTCGCATGAGTAGTTTATGGAGCTGATGGAGCCCGATGCCCCTTCCACTGCTACAGTGTACTGCTGGTTCGTTCGATTTGCCAAAGAACACTTCTCCCTCGACGAAGCTGTTCGAATGGGAGGCTGTGTCTCAACCGAAACAGCGCTCGTTCTCGCAGCTGCTGAGAGTGATCCAACCAAATCTGTACGGGATGTGGAGATGAAGATTGGCATTCCAAAGTCCACTGTCCATCGGGTCCTCAAATGAAATGGCCTTGTGTCTAAGCGTCCTTGCACAGTACCATACGATCTGACGCCGACTGAGCAAAACGCTCGGGTGAATGTCTGCTCTTTACTGCTCTCCCTCTACCGAACGACTGGGTGGACCGGAACGATAGTGGCCATGAATGAGAAGTGGGTTATGTACAGCAACCCTGACAGGAGGCCGCAGTGGCTGCCACACGATAAAGATTCACAGCCGGTCCCAAGGAGACCAGCTCACAGCAGGGAGCACGTGCTTTGCTTGTACTACTGTAGTAAGGGACTCGTTTATTATGAATGGCTACCGGCTCGGCAGTAGGTAGATGCTAACGTCCTCTCTTCTTAGCTGGTAGAGATGGGGTTCAGACTACCCGCCGACTTTAATTTCAAAGGCAAGATTCGTCTTCTATGGATGATGCGATCCCACACCGGACAGAGACCACCCTGGACCAGCTGGAGAAACTGAACATCGTGAGGCTGCCCCGTCCGCCATACTCGTCTGACCTCTCTTCTTGTGATTTTCATGCACTAAGGAGTCTAGAGCACTTCTGCCGCGGGCGGCATCTCCAAAACCACAACGACATCGCACGTGCGGTCGACCGATGGGCAGTGTCACCTCCTGCTTCCATTTGGAGACAGCCATTCGCTTCTTTGCCCGAAAGATGGAGGAAGGTTGTGGCCATCAAGGGGTCATATACTGTCTATTGATAAACGGTTAGTTCAGGTATAATTTAAATATAATAAAAGTTGTGATTTTTCTCAAAACTTATGGGACACCCTAGTAATATAAACTTTCCTTGTGATGCAGCAGACCTAAAGATAAAGCGGGGCTTCGAAATAAAGTTAGCAAGTGTTGAAAGCTGCACGATGGCTAGAGCACAGTCAAGCGCTCAAAGCGAGTATTTTGCCCCCAATTCGAACAAATTCAACAACTGAGACTCTTTTTCATCAGCAGAGCGCAATGCCTTGTTTTTAACACGACATAGAAGAAACAGTATAGATTTGAACCAGCTGTGCGTTCCCTTAAGAACAGAACAGACTATAGAATCGGACCTCGGCAAGGGGATAGGTTCTTCGAAGCGATGGTTCGGTTTCGAAACAAACTTTGGAGTTCATCATAAATTGTGAGTGGGAATAATCGGGAAAGGGTTTGAGCCAAAGTCATCTTTCAAAGATGCCGTATAAAGAAGAAAAGTGATGATAAAATGAAAGAAAGTTCATGAATGGCGACGATCAAATAAGCATTCTACAATCAACGAGGCTCAACAATAAGTCGACGGCGAAGATACTGTCGTCCTTCAATCCATTTCACGCGCTCTATAATTTAAATAAAAAAGGTAAAATGGTCGACAATAAGCAATCTCCTGAGGACGCGCCACGCATTCGTTTCCCAATCAGAATCCTAAAGATTTGCACTGAGCGGCTGTGGTTCATAACGTGTCTACCTGGAGCTTATTTAGGTCGGTGTCTTCAACTCCCCAATCACGATTGCTATTAATCTACGACGGCCAGTAAAGTTTAGATGGATGAGCAAACGTAGACCAGAAGGTGGGAGTTTCGACCTCCTGAGCACAAGATGTCCTACGTTAGATGGGACTGCCGTGTGCGTTGTTCCACATTACTTTGTCAAATGGATAACTGACGATCTATTGTTCTCACCCGCTGTTATTCACCGCAATAGCATTCCATAACGCGAAAGTGACGAATAAACAAATAAATAAATGATGCGGCGTGGCGAGTAACTCATTTATGACATTTTCTCGCCACAAACGTCGTTCCTGAGCAAGTAGTTTAATTTTTGCCCAGGTTTTTCTTCAGATATGGCGCGCGTGGTGCAGTGGTAAGTGGCGCCACTGTCACCCTCATGCCGCCCAGGCTAACCAACCCTCTCACCCCCGCGGTCGGTAACTTGGCACCAGACTTGTCTGACAAGGAGAGCCTTTCTGGATGTGCCAAGCTTTCGTGATGCAATTTTTACAGGATGTAGGGTCCTTTGTAGGTACTCGAAAACCATACTTCATTTTTCCTCCAGGCACCTCTGTGATGGGAAAACGGCTTCCGAAAAAATGGAAGGCGAGCACATCACACAGTCATTATCCACCGTAACTTACCTTAAACGGACGCAAATTCAAAAACTGATGTTAGATTCGTGATCAGCGACCCAAATAACCCCCACATGCGATGTTTGGTCCAAATCGGTTACTTTGACCCAGGCACCTCACTCACCCACCCTTACCATAGCTAGCGCGCACCAGTCAGAGCTCAAGAAACGAGAATAAAATTCATGATCAGCAGTTTAGGTGAGACTTTCAGGCACTTCCTGGGACGAAGGCAGTGGATGCAGAAGATTTCCTGACAACTAGAGTCTGAATGATCAGCGACCCTCCAGCGGGATAGTCTGGCTAGCTACCCGCCGTATCCAGCCCGTACGGCAGAGCCTGGCAAGCTGCCCGTACGCCCCTCATATGCCGAAGACAGTAACAACAAAGAGCCTCATTCCCCTGACCCCGAAAGAGCCCCCAATACGGCAGCGTTGAGAAGGACGAGTACGGAGAGGCTGCATAAATCTCAGGGCCTAGACAGGCTGCCAAAAAGAAGAAGGACTAGGATGACGATCTGTACTTACAACGCACGAACGCTTGCATCGGATGCGTCTGTCGAAGACCTGATGATGCAAGCCAGGAAGATCAAGTACAGCGTCATCGGACTGACCGAGACGAGAAGACACCGCCCACTACACGCCGTGTTCGACACTGGAGAAGAACTGTTCCTCGGAACATGCGATAGCAGAGGCGTTGGTGGTGTCGGTGTCCTCGTCAACACGAACTTGGCCATGAACATCGATTCGTTCGAACAACATACAACCCGAATCGGACGTTTACGGCTGATGCGACGTGGATCAATGCCGGCGTTGACGGTCTTCGTAGTCTATGCACCAACATCGGATTACGACGACGAAGAAGTCGAGGCATTCTACATGGAGTTGGAGAAGCTCTACAAGGAAGATCATACCTTCTACAAGGTCATCGTCGGAGATTTCAACGCGAAGATCGGACCTAGAAGGTCGTCGGAAGAGCTTCATATCGGCGTCCATGGTCTGGAGTGGAACGAACAGGGTGAAAGACTGTCTGAGTTCATCATGTCGACGAACACCATCCATGGTAACTCGCAGTTCCAGAAACCCGCCTCCAGACGATGGACTTGGGAGTCTCCAGGTGGACTGCACCACAACGAAATTGACCACGTTATCGTCAACCGAAGGTTTTGCCTAACCGATGTCGCTGTTGTTCCGAAATTCTTTACGGGATCCGACCACCGTCTCCTCCGTGCAAGCTTCCATCTCACACGGAGGCAAGAAAAAGCCATGAAATTCAAGAAGAGAGGCCCTAGAACACTCGTGAACTGGGACCTCTTCTCCTCGCTGGCTAGCTGCTGGAAAGATTCCGCCGAGGACAACATCGACGAGGAATACAACAGGTTCATTGCTCACATACGTGACTGTGCTCAAGAAGCCGAGAGCCCCAAGAATACCAGGAAACGCCTTTCCCACGAAACTCTCGAGCTGATTCGCCAACGCGGAGTGGCAAGAACCGAAGGCGACTACCTGCGAACGTCCGAACTCGCAAAGTTGTGCAGAGAAGCGATAAAGGAAGACCTTAAAGAGAGAAGAGTAGCTGCGCTAGTTGATGCGGCTGAAGCGGGCAAGAGCATACGCAACGCTCGTCGAGGCTTAATCAACTACAAGACCACGATGACAGCTCTCCTGCGCCCATTTGGAACACTCACGTCCTCCAGAAGGGCTATGGAGAAGGTCATCCACGACTTCTACTCCGATCTCTTCGATAGCCACGTCCATCTTCCCGAATACCCAATCCCGAACGATGGACACGTCATTCCTGCGGTCCTTCCTTCCGAGATTCGTCACGCGATTTCATCGATGAAGAATCGCACAGCTCCAGGTCCCGACAGGATCCGACCCGAACATCTGAAGAACCTACCGCCAGTCCTCATCAACACCCTGGCAAGGCTCTTCACACGATACCTGTCGGACTGCAAAGCACCAGCAATATGGAAAACTAGTAGGACTGTGTTGCTGTATAAGAAGGGAGATCCGCACGACATCGGCAACTATCCCCCTATCTGCCTGCTGTCTGTAGTCTACAAGTTATTCACACGTGTCATTCTGAACAGGATCGACCGAACGATAGACGAAGGACAGCCGTGCGAGCAAGCCGGGTTTCGAAGAGGGTTCAGCACAATCGATCATATCCACACCGTGATCAGGCTCATTGAGGTGTCCCGAGAGTACAAGACGCCGTTATGCCTCACATTCATCGATCTCAAGAAGGCCTTCGACTCTGTCGAAACGGAAGCGGTGATTGAGGCTCTGTGCAAACAAGGCGTCTCCACTCAGTACGTCAAGATCCTCAGTGAGCTCTACAAAGGATTCACGACCGTGATCACACCATTCTACAACAACGTTCGCATCAACGTGAAGAGGGGTGTGCGCCAAGGTGATACCATATCACCGAAGCTGTTCAACGCCTCTCTCGAGAACATCATGCGGACACTAGAATGGGACGACATGGGAGTGAAGATCGACGGCCGGCAGTTACACCATCTTCGTTTTGCGGATGATATCGTACTCATAACACCATCTATCACCCAGGCAGAACGCATGCTGACCGACTTCGATCACGCGTGTGGGAAGATCGGCTTGCAGCTGAACTTGACGAAGACGATGTTCATGAGGAATGGATACGTTTCTGATGCCCCATTTTCGCTCAACGGAACGAACATCTCTGAATGCTCCAGCTATGTGTACTTGGGTCGGGAAGTCAACATGACCAACGACTTGAGTCCAGAGCTGGGCAGGAGGAAACGAGCGGCTTGGGGCGCGTTCAAGAGTGTTGAAGAAGTAGTGAGGAGGACGAAGAACGCCCGACTCCGCGCCCATCTCTTCGACTCTACGGTTCTTCCTGCGTTGACGTACGCTTCAGAATCCTGGGCGTTGCGCAAGCAGGATGAACATGCGATTTGCGTCGCGCAACGAAGTATAGAGAGAAGGATGCTCGGAGTGACTCGCTTCATCCAGGCGAGAGACGGCATACGGAGCTCCGAGCTACGTCGACAGTCGAAGATCAGAGACGCAGTCGCATGGGCCAAGTTGTCGAAGATCAGGTGGGCCGGACACGTAATGCGATTTCGTGACGACCGTTGGACGAGAGCCGTTACTGACTGGATTCCACGGGACGTCAGAAGAACACCAGGTCGCCCACCTTTGCGCTGGTCGGACTTCTTCGTCAAGTCCCTGAACGACCGATTCGATGCTCTTCGTGTTCCTCGAGCGAGCAGGACCCATTGGTCTACCATGGCACGCGACAGGGACGAATGGAGACGTTACTGGCGCCCGCTCGAGCAAATCGATGATCAACGGGACGACAGGCGACAGGTGACAGAGTCTGAATGGTGGCAAATTATTACCAGTGATTCACTAGAGACTGAACCTTGGGCTATCGACACCTGACACGAGGCTCGAGACATCATGGTCACCCCTTTCGCCCAAACTTCGCATATGGGGGTTATTTGGGTTGCTGATCACGAATCTGACATTAGTTTTAGAGTATTCATGTGCATTTGCGGTATCTACGGTGATTTAATGACGTGCAGGTCCGATCCATAGGAAAGTAACTCATACAAGCCCAGGAATACGTGCTATTTACTAACAAAAAAGCATTATCCCCGTAGAAATTGCATCCAGTGATTATGCAAGCACATAATAACGACAGCCGAATAAGTGCAAAAATCATCGCCACACGCGGGACCGAACCCACAAATTCCGGCTCAGAGCCCGCATCGCTACCGCTGCGCCAAGTGAGCACGTTCTATCGGACACAGCGGTCCCTAAGGAGCTCGCGCGGTCTGAGTGATGTGCTCGCCTTCCATTTTTTTGGCAGCCGTTTTTCCCATCACAGAGGTGCCTAGAGGAAAAATGAAGTATGGTTTTCGAGTACCTACAAGGAACCCTACATCCTGTAAAAGTTGCATCACGAAATCTTGGCACATCCAGAAAGGCTCTCCTTGTGAGAGGGTAGAGACACTGACCTGGTATAGCGAGTGGTCCCCACAGGCAATTGTTCAGACAAAATACGCATTTTTCAGCCTTTTTCTTCAGATTCTCCTATTTCACACTCAACACGAGCGTTTAGGCGAACAACATTGTTGAAATGCTTTCGAGTAAAATTTAGTTTCTCCAATTGCCTTGCTAGTGAGAAACGGGTGGACTGACCCATCCTGATTTCTTAGAAAAAAAAGCAACGTCGAATCCATTCAGCGGTATTTGTAAAGCTTCATATCAGGGGGTAGAAGTTCAGAGGTTCACGCGTAATAAACAGAGAGAATCCGAGATAAAGAAAACTTAAGCAATATGTTGACTAAACAACACGTGGTATTCAGCAATCAAACAACTAAGACTGCGCGAGACATGTGCTACACAAGAAGTAGTTGGAGTTATGAAACAAAAAAACTTCTGAAACAGTATCCTTCACTGCTCCATTTTCATGCACTATACTTCTTCTGATATCGATAGTGATGCGACGCAACCGACACTTTGACGTAACATTTTTAATAAGTACAGGATCCAACGAATCCAGGGAAAACAAAACAGAAGCGGCGGCGGGGAGAGAAAGTTCAGTTCTCCAATTCAAAAAATAAAAAAGGAAACTTCATTTCAGCATTCATCACCTTCAGTTTATTATTACACTAAGGACATCTTCAACTGCCTTACAAGCGTGAGAATGTTCCTGGTGGTTCTGCAAGAACCTTTTGAAAATTCACTCGGAACGAGTTTGTTGCAACTCATCGCGGTCAGATCACTATAAACCAGTCACAACGATCAGCTAGTTTCTTCAACACCGTCTGAACAATTGCGCTCCTTTAGACATAAAATCTCAAACAGTACGTTTTCAAAAAATTCGGGACGTTGCGGCGAAAATGGTGAATTCTACCTGTGTTTGTTTGCATTACTATCCTGAATTGAAAACATGCATTTTTTGAATTTACGCAATTCATAATCGACCGATTTTGGTACAACTGCGCAGCTTTTGGGTATGGGACGGAGATGTGAAGGAAGATAATTGGAGAGTCATACAAGATGAAGGAAGGAGTGGCATCTATTATTGAGATCTCTATAACATATATGTAGTCTTACTCTGTAATGACATGCTTCACAACCGGCATATGCAAACCTTATAAGTCGCCGATTGGTAGAATCACATTTAGGTAGCAGTAAAGTCTACTCTACTAGTTTGTTACTAGTCTACTCTTCTAGTTCTATTATAGTTGCGAAACCAATCGCAATCGGATCGACCAAAGCGGCATCGATATGGACGATGTTCGGGGCATGCTTCTTGCATCTCACGAAAACATCCTCCGACAACAGGCATCACAGTAAATTATTAGCTTTGTGGCGGAATCGTCAATATTCGATCTGATGTCATTTAGAGAAAAGCTTCTATAGCTCAATTGAAATCCTCTCGAACTGCTGTTCTAGACTGTTGGGATGTTTTCAATACATAGTGCTCATCCTAAGTCGAAAGAGCAAGAGTCTTCCTTAGCACCGAAGCCGCTATAGAGGGTAATCGAAATGTTACTCGCTCTCGATCACGCCAACAGTTGATCAACGGGATGATTCGATAAAAATGAATTGCATCCAGTTTCAGCTACGAGAACAATAGTGAAAAACGTTAGAGTTGAGAGGAAATTTCGTAGAAAGTGTTTTTGGTGAGAAATAGGCGAGCCTTCGTCCGATACCGCACTTGTGAGTTGTACTTCTCACGGGTCACGTCTTCCAATTTACCAAATGGCCACAATCGTGCAGAGTTCTCATTTCAAATGTGAGAGCCACATCCCCAGAGGTTTCTCGACACTTAGCTGCAAGAGCTTAGAACCTGTCAGCATTGCAAGGAGCAGGGTAGCCCCATTGGTTTACAGTTGAAACGCTTTTGTGCGTTGCAGCTTTATAATGCAATATTCTTTGATGTCATGGACATGATAAAGCTCCTCAATAGAAGCTTCTCTCGAAGAAATTGTCAGCAAATTTCCATTGGGATTTGGAACCCGCTCCACATACTTCCTGGCTTCTGTCGAGCATTTTGGAAAGTAGGGAAAAAGAATTTAGACGAACTACATCGTCTTTCTTCTTACTAACTAATAACAAACTGAGTTCACAGAGGTCGCAGAAAAATGTGTATGAGATACACTTCAATTCCGAAAAATTGCGGAACGAGTAGTCCTGGAAAACTACGTGATTGTCCTGTAGTCGCGAAATCCTTGGAAAATTTTTCAATTCTCCTTAGCAGAGCAATCTTTGAATTTGCACTTGTAGTTCCTATCGCCTTGAGTGGTACTCTAGGAACATAGAAAAAACACACCAAAGCTCGTGGAAAATACGATCGCGTTCTGTGGAGTCGGAAAATGGCCTAGGACGGTAGCAAAAGGGTTAAGAGAACTAGAAAAAGATGACGAAAATACGAATCTCGACGAGTCCGTCACCTAATAGATCGCATGTTACGTCGCAGGAAAGCAAACACACATTAACCACATGCAATATTTGGAGAAACGACATCAACGACTGTCATTTTCACTGAAAACGACCGCACAGCAACAATGTCGTCCCTCACAATGACGGAAAGGGCATCGATTTCCTGAATGAAATGGGGAGACAAAAGAAATAGTTAGGAGAGGAACACCACAATTCCACACGCAGTGGTAAGAGGCGCTGCTGACACCGGCACGACCGAGCGATCGTTCCCGCCCTGGGCTAACCCAGCCTTCCATCACTTCATAATAGGGCGAATTGATACCAGAATTGTCTAGGAAGGTAAATAAACTGACTTAGCAGCTGGCCCCGCAAGTCATTGTATAGGCCAAATGCACATTCACCACGCCTCTACGATTCTGCATGCACCATGAACGCAGCGGCGCGTCCTCAAAGGACTAATCAACCCCGACCCCTTTAACTTTTACTGTTCCCTTTATCTTACATACCACGTTAATCTCTCCGAAGAAAGGTTGCACCAAATCTATAAATAGAGATCTAATCAATTCCAGCTCGACACAACTAAGCGAAATCTCAATATCATGGACCTCGGAGAAAACCAATAAACCTACAAGGTGGGCGAGTAAACATAACATAAACACGGCAGCTGCTGTTGCCGACTGGCATTGGATTCTATCAGGCAACAACTTTTCATTGGCTATCTGCGAGACGCCCTCAGTCAGATCAAAGACGGAACACCGATCGCGGCGATTTTGATGACAAAAAACAAAAAAACCAAATTCCCATTGAAATAAATGCTTTAGAGATTGAAACTACCTCCACGGTCGCTTAAATTTATGATTCCTACACTTCGTTAGAAAGAAATGATCTTCTGAAGACCGTTACCAGAGAGAAAAGTACCACTGACTTGATAAACACGGAACCACCGAGCATCACCGACAACTCGGTTAGCCTATGATGGCTCTTAACATAGTTATTACAAGTGGAGTAGACAATATTACAAATGTCTACAAAACTTGTACAATAAGTATTGTCTGCAACTGTAGACATGACTATATCGTATTATTGACAGGGCTGACGCTAAGCAAAACCAGATCACAGTAATAGAATGAAGGTCGAAAGATTGATTAGGTTTTCCATTGATCAGGAAAGAGATTCATCACATTTTTCGTTGTCATTATCTAGAAGATACAACGAATTTCGCAGTGGAGCACGCAGCAATACTCACCGCGGTGCTAGTAGGCTTTGGCGGGGGTGGGGCGGGGGGCTGGGGTGCTGAATAAAAATTTCGTAACTTCCGCACAACTTGTTCAAGTTGATACTCGAGAGTGTACAACTTGAAAATATACATTTTAAAGTAAGTCAATATCCTTTAAGAGTCCTAGTAAGAACGAAAAGTATAACACTTCCACTGGGTGCGACCCCCCACCCTCTACCCATCCTAGCACCATTCACCTCATCTATGAAAGCGTCATTCTCCAGTGAGCGAGCTGAATCTCAAACAGCAAGAGAGAATAAATGGAAAGTGAATTCAGGTAGACGTCAGGCCAGGTATTTGAACAATTTATCAATTCAGGACCGGTCCGTCGAGCACAAAAAAGGCCATCACCGATGCACTGGGTAATCGATTCGACCGATCATCCGACGTACAATCTAGCGCTGGAGAGCAGTCACGGAAAGAACATGACTGAAAGTGTTTTCATCTTAGCATTGATGTGCATACTTTCATTAGTTATCATGCCCTTCAAGGTTGCTCGATGGAAAGTTTATTCGATGGCCTCATCATTTGTCCAGCTCGTCGTCATTGAATACCTCAAATCTAGTACTAATTAGAAGCTCAAACGGTACAATCATAACGAACAATCACAAAAAACATGTAAGATATCACACATAGAGTAAGATTCTGTGTTCGCAGATCTTTGTAAACAACAGATGTCACTCAACCTCTTGCGCTGTCTGAACTTTAATCTCAGACGATTGACGCGCGAAACAGACATCCATTCATTGCTGGACTGATTTGATAGCGTCTCAATCGCTTCTTTTTTGGAATGAATCAAGGCAGCATTTTTGGTTCTGCCATCTTTTCCAACATTAGATCCAAAGTAAAGATTGGGGCTTCGCTCGAAAATAGTAAGAGCGAGCTTCCTCCTCACTGACTGCTGTCCCCAATCCAGGAGCAAAGAGAAGAATCGACGTTCTTTGCAATAGGAGAAAGATAAGTTTTTTTCTAATCCACTTTCACTGCTCTGTGCTGCTGATCTTTAGTGAAGCTAGGACCTGCAAAGTTCATAGGAAATGGTTATCCAAGAGCGAATGTACAAGAGAAATTTCCTCCGACTCCTCATCAAAAAATTAATGTAGAAGAAGAGGAAGAGAGTGGTTCATTCGTATTGGACATCCATGGGCACAGTGAGTTCGAGCAGAAAATTTCTCGTCTTGGAGGACGTAGGCGGAGTTTGCTCCTCTCTCTTTGCAATTTCCGACCTCTTTTCCACAGAAATTAGGATTTTCCGCTGTTGCAAATTCAACTTTGAAGATAATCTGTTTGCGCGAAACGCCGCAGGAAAAGTGGAAAACACCACCATAAAAGAGGTAAACTTTGAAAGGGTTCAACTGCAGGAACTGCTTGGGAGGCGAGAAACCGAGCAGAGATGTGGCAATTTTGCTGACGATTAAATGTGTACGCGTCAAGCAATCAGCCATATCGCAGCGTAGATAAAGTGCCGGAACTGCTATTAAGGCGCATAAGCGGAGCGCACCATTCCAGGGCTCTCATAATATTAGGTCACTATTAAAGATCCACAAATTGATACGCACTTCCCACTACTCTTCCGCACTCAGCCGTAAAAAATAAAGTAAATTAAATTGAAGGGACCTCCGAGAGTCTACGACAAGCATTCGTCTTCAATTCAGAAAATTGCTGCTGTGAATGCGAAATTGGCCAATACAGTCACATGGGGAGTCAGCTGTTTTACAAGTCAGTGTTTAACCATCACAGACAGGTTTCCACCAAAATACCTGAGCACGGGTGCTCTTATCTTGCAGTGACTTCCAAAACTGGTCGAAATTCGAGAAGGTTGAAGGCAAGTGGGTGATTCTAATCGACCATCGTGGTTAACGATAGTAGCTGGTCCTCGACCGGACCTTGAAAAACCAATTACGTATAACTAATCAGCTTGCTACATATAGCCTTTCTTGCTTATCCTTCATCTGGAAATTTTTTCGCTATCCATATCCTGACGGTTTGCTAGCAATCAAGCAAAGCTAGCAAACGAACGGAACAATTTTAAATATAAAAGCAGAAGTAATAGGAAGTACGAAGTTATATAAGGATTCCAGCTTTCACGAGTACCGTTTCATCAGGAGGTTCTTACTTTTTGATATTGCAATTAACTTTTTCAAATGCTGACGAGCACCGCCAGGTATTTAGAGCTAATAATGCACTTCGAAAATTAAATCTCAGCATGTGATAGCGTCATTTGAATAGGTCGTTTTCAGCCACTCTAATTTAGGTACGATATGTCAACGAGCTAGTTGTTCTGAAATGAGGTCCAAACTTCAATGTGATTTTTTAAAATCATTCCTCAGGATAATGAGAAACTCCTTCGAGATCCCATGTTATACAGATACAGAGATCCCATGTAGGTAAAACAGTAAAGGTGCCGGCGTTGATGGTTCCCCGATGGACGCGCCGCAGCATCCGTGTTCAATTCAGAATCGTGGAGGTCTGGTGAATGCGTGTGAATGCGTGTTTGGCCTATACAGTGACTTGCGGGGGGGGGGGGAGAGCCGCCATACCAAGTCAGTGTCTTTACCTTTTCAGACAAGTCAGGAATCAATTCACCCGACTCCGTAGGGATGGAAGGCTTGGATGGCCGGGGCGAGGATCCATCGACGGTGCGGGTGTTAGCAGCGCCTCTTACCACTGCACCGCGCACGGCCTCACACCTTGTTAGAAACGAATGAATTGAATAGCCTTCCCGACCTCTCAGAATGTCATCCGGTCGGCTCAAATCAATGCTGACTATCAAAACATCTGTCAGGAATTTCGACGTTTTCTTGCTCTCAACCGTTAAACCATTAGCCAGTTGCAAAGTGATAGAGACACGCACGATCCGCAGTAAGCACGAGAAGCGAGGGTTTTAGAGATCTGCATTTATACTCAACACGTATACTAGCAATATTTAGGGAGAAAAGAATAAAAGTGCTGAAGAAAAGGAAAAATCATGAGCAGTAGAAGTCAAGCCTCATCTGCGACACTGTTTTGGCCAGGGCGAGTAAATATTCTCAGGACTCATAACTGTGTTATGCTTCTGTGCCGGACGAGGTTAGTATGGTGAACCAGATATTTATTGGCCTAACGTTTCGACTTGAACGTCGTCTTCAGAGGCCTAAAAAGTGGTCCGAAACTGAACTGATCCTTGATCTAAACGGCCAAACGCCGCATCGTTCCTAGCATTTTTGACGAACTCATACAATCCCCCACGAAATTGAGAAATCGAGAGAAATCCAATGACTTACCCCGTGGTCCACCGTGAGAGCGTTGCCGACGTGGCAACCAGCTCTGTTAGTTGACGAATGCGACTGAGTCACATCAGTCATTCCGGAAACCACAGAACGGTGTAAATGATAAGAAGTCATTGCTTATTGAAAGACACTCATTTCGGTTGTTCATAATTGGATTCCTTGCCGAAATCCAGAACGCCTCCAATGCCTTTCTGGACGATATCTCAGTCTCGTAAGATAGAATTTTGCACATAATGTCAAAATCATTCCCGTCATGCACTTCGTGCTTGTGCCTTCCCAGCGGTGATGTTATGTTACCCCTTCTCTTGCTGGCCAGATGTTCATTTATTCGTGTCAACAAAACACGACCGGTCTCCCCAATGTACTTGCCGTTGCAAGTCTTACATTCAATCTCATACACTACTCCCGATTTTTCACAATCTCCACTCTTTCCGTAAGGACAAACAACACAATTCTCCGATACACATTCAGTGTCGTAGAGCCTATTTCGCACTAGCTGACGTTTGATGTTGTCGTTCGGGATGTTAACAAGAACGACATCATTCTGAAGCTGAGCGCGAAGAAGGCATCGCTGTACTGTAGAGGAGAATGCGTCAGAGATGAAAGGAAGACATAAAGGTATGCGGTCCCGGAAGGGTTGTACGCGCTGGACAGTGGTTGTTCTTCTGTGGTATGGTGTTTTAGTATAACCATTCTGAGAGGCTATTCTGGAAGCTAATCTCATTGATTCTCGTCGTTCGTCATCACCCGTGCACACTACTTCAGCTGTTTTAAACATGTTTCGTACTACTGCTCGTTTAACAGCAGTGGGGTGAGCAGATTTCGCATTGATCAAGATATTTTTAGAGCTTCCTTTTCGATACCACTTTACGCTTACTATGCCGTTGGATACCTTCACCTGCGTGTTAAGATACGGAAGCCAACCGTCCGAAGGTGTCTCTCGAGTAAGCTTGATGTGCTGTGATTGCTGGTTGAGAATGCGAAAGCATTCATCCATCTCGGACTGTGTAGATGTTATTATGAAACAGTCGTCGATGTATCTACAGTACATCAGAGGCAAACGAGCTAGCACCGGTTCCTCTATTCTGCTCATAAAGCAAATTGCAAGAACTGGCGCAAGCCGTTGACCCATTGCCAGACCCCTTAGCTGGGAATAATACGTGCCTGACCATTTAAAAATGTTACAGTTCAGACATTCTTTGACTAGAGCCATAATTGAGTTCCTCTCGAGTCCAAAAGTGTTGATGTTAGCCATGTGCCTTTCAAGCATTTCGGACAATGCTTGTAGGGCTTGATCGTTTTGGACGTTGGTATACAATGAGGTGACATCGAATGACTCTACAACGCAGTTTTGTTGTATTTGTGCGTTGTGTAAATAGTCAAGGAATATCCTCGTATTGGTCAGGTGTGAAGGAATCATGGCCAACAGTTGGCTTACGATTTTGTTGAGAAACCAAGATATACGATCGGTTGGTCCGCCAACACAGCTAATTATAGGCCGTATTTTGAAGGTATCCGCTGACATCGAAAGCACATCTGCAGAGGAAAGCTTGTGGGTCTTTATAAGGCTATAAAACACAGGACATCTGGGATGGTCTTGCTTGAGTCTAGCAATCAACTTTCTATCTAATCCCGCAGATTGTCCTAATGTTATCCAAGCTCGGTTCAAGCGTCTACATTGTGAACGGAATTCCTCCACGGTGGATAATCGGTAAAGAGAGGAATCTCGCAGATGGAGTTCATTGATACTTCTGTCAAGTGACTGGGGTATCACAACGAACTCTCCACCTTTGTCACTCACGGAAACGCGTAACGTACCATTAGATCTTAACTCACGCACCTCTTTAAACCCCAGTCGTTCCTCGAACGTCAAATTTGTATTGCTTTGTCGTCTGTGCCGATGGAGTGCACTTAAGATAGCGGACGACAAGATTCGTAATTTGACGTCTACTTCCGGAACAGGCTGAGGTTCTCGATAAAATGTGCGTGGGAATGGTAGAGGTGGTAGCGAACTCCGGGTGTCATTGGAGGTGGTCCGCGGGTTGACATCGCTCACATGCCTCACTCGCAACTGATCTCGCAGCCTTTGCAAGCCTCCTACAACTTTACGATACGTGAATGAGGTGACATTCTGTGCAATTGAAAAAGATGGACCGAGATTAAGTAGACTTAGAGCATTGGATGAGAGATGAGCGTCTCCAATAATCGTGACTCTTTGCGAAGGACTACCGTTCTCGTTGTGGGTAACGTCATAACGGTGGTCAACGGGAGCATTCCTTTCTCTGTTTCTACGAATCTCCTGGCGAGATTGAACAAGCTTATCATATTTTGCACAAAGGGACGATTTAACCCTAGACCGTATAGAGTCGCAGATCCATTTCGATTCACTTTCCACCCTCCTCCAAGTCCGTCCAGGAAGAAGACGCCGGCACGCAGTCTCTTTCGAGACGCACTTCAACAACGACGAATACAACACATAAGCTTTCTCCTTGATCACAACATTCAACATCTGACGATAGATCTTCCTTATCCTTGGGTGATCTTCGGATAAGCCACACGTTGTACCGATCTTCTTGTTCGTGATGAAGCGTGGTAGCACGTCGCTTGTCCGGCATCGCTGGAGGAACTTCAAGGACTGGCGGGTAACAACCACTTTTTGGCGAAGCGATAAAGCTTCGCGCGCCAGAGAGAAGAACTGGGGCGGTATGTGGTGTAGAATTCTCCAAGTTCTCTCTTCTTGAAACCTCGGCATGATGTTATAACTGTGTTATGCTTCTGTGCCGGACGAGGTTAGTATGGTGAACCAGATATTTATTGGCCTAACGTTTCGACTTGAACGTCGTCTTCAGAGGCCTAAAAAGTGGTCCGAAACTGAACTGATCCTTGATCTAAACGGCCAAACGCCGCATCGTTCCTAGCATTTTTGACGAACTCATACAATCCCCCACGAAATTGAGAAATCGAGAGAAATCCAATGACTTACCCCGTGGTCCACCGTGAGAGCGTTGCCGACGTGGCAACCAGCTCTGTTAGTTGACGAATGCGACTGAGTCACATCAGTCATTCCGGAAACCACAGAACGGTGTAAATGATAAGAAGTCATTGCTTATTGAAAGACACTCATTTCGGTTGTTCATAATTGGATTCCTTGCCGAAATCCAGAACGCCTCCAATGCCTTTCTGGACGATATCTCAGTCTCGTAAGATAGAATTTTGCACATAATGTCAAAATCATTCCCGTCATGCACTTCGTGCTTGTGCCTTCCCAGCGGTGATGTTATGTTACCCCTTCTCTTGCTGGCCAGATGTTCATTTATTCGTGTCAACAAAACACGACCGGTCTCCCCAATGTACTTGCCGTTGCAAGTCTTACATTCAATCTCATACACTACTCCCGATTTTTCACAATCTCCACTCTTTCCGTAAGGACAAACAACACAATTCTCCGATACACATTCAGTGTCGTAGAGCCTATTTCGCACTAGCTGACGTTTGATGTTGTCGTTCGGGATGTTAACAAGAACGACATCATTCTGAAGCTGAGCGCGAAGAAGGCATCGCTGTACTGTAGAGGAGAATGCGTCAGAGATGAAAGGAAGACATAAAGGTATGCGGTCCCGGAAGGGTTGTACGCGCTGGACAGTGGTTGTTCTTCTGTGGTATGGTGTTTTAGTATAACCATTCTGAGAGGCTATTCTGGAAGCTAATCTCATTGATTCTCGTCGTTCGTCATCACCCGTGCACACTACTTCAGCTGTTTTAAACATGTTTCGTACTACTGCTCGTTTAACAGCAGTGGGGTGAGCAGATTTCGCATTGATCAAGATATTTTTAGAGCTTCCTTTTCGATACCACTTTACGCTTACTATGCCGTTGGATACCTTCACCTGCGTGTTAAGATACGGAAGCCAACCGTCCGAAGGTGTCTCTCGAGTAAGCTTGATGTGCTGTGATTGCTGGTTGAGAATGCGAAAGCATTCATCCATCTCGGACTGTGTAGATGTTATTATGAAACAGTCGTCGATGTATCTACAGTACATCAGAGGCAAACGAGCTAGCACCGGTTCCTCTATTCTGCTCATAAAGCAAATTGCAAGAACTGGCGCAAGCCGTTGACCCATTGCCAGACCCCTTAGCTGGGAATAATACGTGCCTGACCATTTAAAAATGTTACAGTTCAGACATTCTTTGACTAGAGCCATAATTGAGTTCCTCTCGAGTCCAAAAGTGTTGATGTTAGCCATGTGCCTTTCAAGCATTTCGGACAATGCTTGTAGGGCTTGATCGTTTTGGACGTTGGTATACAATGAGGTGACATCGAATGACTCTACAACGCAGTTTTGTTGTATTTGTGCGTTGTGTAAATAGTCAAGGAATATCCTCGTATTGGTCAGGTGTGAAGGAATCATGGCCAACAGTTGGCTTACGATTTTGTTGAGAAACCAAGATATACGATCGGTTGGTCCGCCAACACAGCTAATTATAGGCCGTATTTTGAAGGTATCCGCTGACATCGAAAGCACATCTGCAGAGGAAAGCTTGTGGGTCTTTATAAGGCTATAAAACACAGGACATCTGGGATGGTCTTGCTTGAGTCTAGCAATCAACTTTCTATCTAATCCCGCAGATTGTCCTAATGTTATCCAAGCTCGGTTCAAGCGTCTACATTGTGAACGGAATTCCTCCACGGTGGATAATCGGTAAAGAGAGGAATCTCGCAGATGGAGTTCATTGATACTTCTGTCAAGTGACTGGGGTATCACAACGAACTCTCCACCTTTGTCACTCACGGAAACGCGTAACGTACCATTAGATCTTAACTCACGCACCTCTTTAAACCCCAGTCGTTCCTCGAACGTCAAATTTGTATTGCTTTGTCGTCTGTGCCGATGGAGTGCACTTAAGATAGCGGACGACAAGATTCGTAATTTGACGTCTACTTCCGGAACAGGCTGAGGTTCTCGATAAAATGTGCGTGGGAATGGTAGAGGTGGTAGCGAACTCCGGGTGTCATTGGAGGTGGTCCGCGGGTTGACATCGCTCACATGCCTCACTCGCAACTGATCTCGCAGCCTTTGCAAGCCTCCTACAACTTTACGATACGTGAATGAGGTGACATTCTGTGCAATTGAAAAAGATGGACCGAGATTAAGTAGACTTAGAGCATTGGATGAGAGATGAGCGTCTCCAATAATCGTGACTCTTTGCGAAGGACTACCGTTCTCGTTGTGGGTAACGTCATAACGGTGGTCAACGGGAGCATTCCTTTCTCTGTTTCTACGAATCTCCTGGCGAGATTGAACAAGCTTATCATATTTTGCACAAAGGGACGATTTAACCCTAGACCGTATAGAGTCGCAGATCCATTTCGATTCACTTTCCACCCTCCTCCAAGTCCGTCCAGGAAGAAGACGCCGGCACGCAGTCTCTTTCGAGACGCACTTCAACAACGACGAATACAACACATAAGCTTTCTCCTTGATCACAACATTCAACATCTGACGATAGATCTTCCTTATCCTTGGGTGATCTTCGGATAAGCCACACGTTGTACCGATCTTCTTGTTCGTGATGAAGCGTGGTAGCACGTCGCTTGTCCGGCATCGCTGGAGGAACTTCAAGGACTGGCGGGTAACAACCACTTTTTGGCGAAGCGATAAAGCTTCGCGCGCCAGAGAGAAGAACTGGGGCGGTATGTGGTGTAGAATTCTCCAAGTTCTCTCTTCTTGAAACCTCGGCATGATGTTATAACTGTGTTATGCTTCTGTGCCGGACGAGGTTAGTATGGTGAACCAGATATTTATTGGCCTAACGTTTCGACTTGAACGTCGTCTTCAGAGGCCTAAAAAGTGGTCCGAAACTGAACTGATCCTTGATCTAAACGGCCAAACGCCGCATCGTTCCTAGCATTTTTGACGAACTCATACAATCCCCCACGAAATTGAGAAATCGAGAGAAATCCAATGACTTACCCCGTGGTCCACCGTGAGAGCGTTGCCGACGTGGCAACCAGCTCTGTTAGTTGACGAATGCGACTGAGTCACATCAGTCATTCCGGAAACCACAGAACGGTGTAAATGATAAGAAGTCATTGCTTATTGAAAGACACTCATTTCGGTTGTTCATAATTGGATTCCTTGCCGAAATCCAGAACGCCTCCAATGCCTTTCTGGACGATATCTCAGTCTCGTAAGATAGAATTTTGCACATAATGTCAAAATCATTCCCGTCATGCACTTCGTGCTTGTGCCTTCCCAGCGGTGATGTTATGTTACCCCTTCTCTTGCTGGCCAGATGTTCATTTATTCGTGTCAACAAAACACGACCGGTCTCCCCAATGTACTTGCCGTTGCAAGTCTTACATTCAATCTCATACACTACTCCCGATTTTTCACAATCTCCACTCTTTCCGTAAGGACAAACAACACAATTCTCCGATACACATTCAGTGTCGTAGAGCCTATTTCGCACTAGCTGACGTTTGATGTTGTCGTTCGGGATGTTAACAAGAACGACATCATTCTGAAGCTGAGCGCGAAGAAGGCATCGCTGTACTGTAGAGGAGAATGCGTCAGAGATGAAAGGAAGACATAAAGGTATGCGGTCCCGGAAGGGTTGTACGCGCTGGACAGTGGTTGTTCTTCTGTGGTATGGTGTTTTAGTATAACCATTCTGAGAGGCTATTCTGGAAGCTAATCTCATTGATTCTCGTCGTTCGTCATCACCCGTGCACACTACTTCAGCTGTTTTAAACATGTTTCGTACTACTGCTCGTTTAACAGCAGTGGGGTGAGCAGATTTCGCATTGATCAAGATATTTTTAGAGCTTCCTTTTCGATACCACTTTACGCTTACTATGCCGTTGGATACCTTCACCTGCGTGTTAAGATACGGAAGCCAACCGTCCGAAGGTGTCTCTCGAGTAAGCTTGATGTGCTGTGATTGCTGGTTGAGAATGCGAAAGCATTCATCCATCTCGGACTGTGTAGATGTTATTATGAAACAGTCGTCGATGTATCTACAGTACATCAGAGGCAAACGAGCTAGCACCGGTTCCTCTATTCTGCTCATAAAGCAAATTGCAAGAACTGGCGCAAGCCGTTGACCCATTGCCAGACCCCTTAGCTGGGAATAATACGTGCCTGACCATTTAAAAATGTTACAGTTCAGACATTCTTTGACTAGAGCCATAATTGAGTTCCTCTCGAGTCCAAAAGTGTTGATGTTAGCCATGTGCCTTTCAAGCATTTCGGACAATGCTTGTAGGGCTTGATCGTTTTGGACGTTGGTATACAATGAGGTGACATCGAATGACTCTACAACGCAGTTTTGTTGTATTTGTGCGTTGTGTAAATAGTCAAGGAATATCCTCGTATTGGTCAGGTGTGAAGGAATCATGGCCAACAGTTGGCTTACGATTTTGTTGAGAAACCAAGATATACGATCGGTTGGTCCGCCAACACAGCTAATTATAGGCCGTATTTTGAAGGTATCCGCTGACATCGAAAGCACATCTGCAGAGGAAAGCTTGTGGGTCTTTATAAGGCTATAAAACACAGGACATCTGGGATGGTCTTGCTTGAGTCTAGCAATCAACTTTCTATCTAATCCCGCAGATTGTCCTAATGTTATCCAAGCTCGGTTCAAGCGTCTACATTGTGAACGGAATTCCTCCACGGTGGATAATCGGTAAAGAGAGGAATCTCGCAGATGGAGTTCATTGATACTTCTGTCAAGTGACTGGGGTATCACAACAAACTCTCCACCTTTGTCACTCACGGAAACGCGTAACGTACCATTAGATCTTAACTCACGCACCTCTTTAAACCCCAGTCGTTCCTCGAACGTCAAATTTGTATTGCTTTGTCGTCTGTGCCGATGGAGTGCACTTAAGATAGCGGACGACAAGATTCGTAATTTGACGTCTACTTCCGGAACAGGCTGAGGTTCTCGATAAAATGTGCGTGGGAATGGTAGAGGTGGTAGCGAACTCCGGGTGTCATTGGAGGTGGTCCGCGGGTTGACATCGCTCACATGCCTCACTCGCAACTGATCTCGCAGCCTTTGCAAGCCTCCTACAACTTTACGATACGTGAATGAGGTGACATTCTGTGCAATTGAAAAAGATGGACCGAGATTAAGTAGACTTAGAGCATTGGATGAGAGATGAGCGTCTCCAATAATCGTGACTCTTTGCGAAGGACTACCGTTCTCGTTGTGGGTAACGTCATAACGGTGGTCAACGGGAGCATTCCTTTCTCTGTTTCTACGAATCTCCTGGCGAGATTGAACAAGCTTATCATATTTTGCACAAAGGGACGATTTAACCCTAGACCGTATAGAGTCGCAGATCCATTTCGATTCACTTTCCACCCTCCTCCAAGTCCGTCCAGGAAGAAGACGCCGGCACGCAGTCTCTTTCGAGACGCACTTCAACAACGACGAATACAACACATAAGCTTTCTCCTTGATCACAACATTCAACATCTGACGATAGATCTTCCTTATCCTTGGGTGATCTTCGGATAAGCCACACGTTGTACCGATCTTCTTGTTCGTGATGAAGCGTGGTAGCACGTCGCTTGTCCGGCATCGCTGGAGGAACTTCAAGGACTGGCGGGTAACAACCACTTTTTGGCGAAGCGATAAAGCTTCGCGCGCCAGAGAGAAGAACTGGGGCGGTATGTGGTGTAGAATTCTCCAAGTTCTCTCTTCTTGAAACCTCGGCATGATGTTATAACTGTGTTATGCTTCTGTGCCGGACGAGGTTAGTATGGTGAACCAGATATTTATTGGCCTAACGTTTCGACTTGAACGTCGTCTTCAGAGGCCTAAAAAGTGGTCCGAAACTGAACTGATCCTTGATCTAAACGGCCAAACGCCGCATCGTTCCTAGCATTTTTGACGAACTCATACAATCCCCCACGAAATTGAGAAATCGAGAGAAATCCAATGACTTACCCCGTGGTCCACCGTGAGAGCGTTGCCGACGTGGCAACCAGCTCTGTTAGTTGACGAATGCGACTGAGTCACATCAGTCATTCCGGAAACCACAGAACGGTGTAAATGATAAGAAGTCATTGCTTATTGAAAGACACTCATTTCGGTTGTTCATAATTGGATTCCTTGCCGAAATCCAGAACGCCTCCAATGC
This sequence comes from Nippostrongylus brasiliensis, assembly GCA_030553155.1. Taxonomy (NCBI): domain Eukaryota; kingdom Metazoa; phylum Nematoda; class Chromadorea; order Rhabditida; family Heligmosomidae; genus Nippostrongylus; species Nippostrongylus brasiliensis. Next base: position 23,615,052 of record CP130734.1, read on the forward strand.
CTTTCTGGACGATATCTCAGTCTCGTAAGATAGAATTTTGCACATAATGTCAAAATCATTCCCGTCATGCACTTCGTGCTTGTGCCTTCCCAGCGGTGATGTTATGTTACCCCTTCTCTTGCTGGCCAGATGTTCATTTATTCGTGTCAACAAAACACGACCGGTCTCCCCAATGTACTTGCCGTTGCAAGTCTTACATTCAATCTCATACACTACTCCCGATTTTTCACAATCTCCACTCTTTCCGTAAGGACAAACAACACAATTCTCCGATACACATTCAGTGTCGTAGAGCCTATTTCGCACTAGCTGACGTTTGATGTTGTCGTTCGGGATGTTAACAAGAACGACATCATTCTGAAGCTGAGCGCGAAGAAGGCATCGCTGTACTGTAGAGGAGAATGCGTCAGAGATGAAAGGAAGACATAAAGGTATGCGGTCCCGGAAGGGTTGTACGCGCTGGACAGTGGTTGTTCTTCTGTGGTATGGTGTTTTAGTATAACCATTCTGAGAGGCTATTCTGGAAGCTAATCTCATTGATTCTCGTCGTTCGTCATCACCCGTGCACACTACTTCAGCTGTTTTAAACATGTTTCGTACTACTGCTCGTTTAACAGCAGTGGGGTGAGCAGATTTCGCATTGATCAAGATATTTTTAGAGCTTCCTTTTCGATACCACTTTACGCTTACTATGCCGTTGGATACCTTCACCTGCGTGTTAAGATACGGAAGCCAACCGTCCGAAGGTGTCTCTCGAGTAAGCTTGATGTGCTGTGATTGCTGGTTGAGAATGCGAAAGCATTCATCCATCTCGGACTGTGTAGATGTTATTATGAAACAGTCGTCGATGTATCTACAGTACATCAGAGGCAAACGAGCTAGCACCGGTTCCTCTATTCTGCTCATAAAGCAAATTGCAAGAACTGGCGCAAGCCGTTGACCCATTGCCAGACCCCTTAGCTGGGAATAATACGTGCCTGACCATTTAAAAATGTTACAGTTCAGACATTCTTTGACTAGAGCCATAATTGAGTTCCTCTCGAGTCCAAAAGTGTTGATGTTAGCCATGTGCCTTTCAAGCATTTCGGACAATGCTTGTAGGGCTTGATCGTTTTGGACGTTGGTATACAATGAGGTGACATCGAATGACTCTACAACGCAGTTTTGTTGTATTTGTGCGTTGTGTAAATAGTCAAGGAATATCCTCGTATTGGTCAGGTGTGAAGGAATCATGGCCAACAGTTGGCTTACGATTTTGTTGAGAAACCAAGATATACGATCGGTTGGTCCGCCAACACAGCTAATTATAGGCCGTATTTTGAAGGTATCCGCTGACATCGAAAGCACATCTGCAGAGGAAAGCTTGTGGGTCTTTATAAGGCTATAAAACACAGGACATCTGGGATGGTCTTGCTTGAGTCTAGCAATCAACTTTCTATCTAATCCCGCAGATTGTCCTAATGTTATCCAAGCTCGGTTCAAGCGTCTACATTGTGAACGGAATTCCTCCACGGTGGATAATCGGTAAAGAGAGGAATCTCGCAGATGGAGTTCATTGATACTTCTGTCAAGTGACTGGGGTATCACAACGAACTCTCCACCTTTGTCACTCACGGAAACGCGTAACGTACCATTAGATCTTAACTCACGCACCTCTTTAAACCCCAGTCGTTCCTCGAACGTCAAATTTGTATTGCTTTGTCGTCTGTGCCGATGGAGTGCACTTAAGATAGCGGACGACAAGATTCGTAATTTGACGTCTACTTCCGGAACAGGCTGAGGTTCTCGATAAAATGTGCGTGGGAATGGTAGAGGTGGTAGCGAACTCCGGGTGTCATTGGAGGTGGTCCGCGGGTTGACATCGCTCACATGCCTCACTCGCAACTGATCTCGCAGCCTTTGCAAGCCTCCTACAACTTTACGATACGTGAATGAGGTGACATTCTGTGCAATTGAAAAAGATGGACCGAGATTAAGTAGACTTAGAGCATTGGATGAGAGATGAGCGTCTCCAATAATCGTGACTCTTTGCGAAGGACTACCGTTCTCGTTGTGGGTAACGTCATAACGGTGGTCAACGGGAGCATTCCTTTCTCTGTTTCTACGAATCTCCTGGCGAGATTGAACAAGCTTATCATATTTTGCACAAAGGGACGATTTAACCCTAGACCGTATAGAGTCGCAGATCCATTTCGATTCACTTTCCACCCTCCTCCAAGTCCGTCCAGGAAGAAGACGCCGGCACGCAGTCTCTTTCGAGACGCACTTCAACAACGACGAAGGCACAAGCACGAAGTGCATGACGGGAATGATTTTGACATTATGTGCAAAATTCTATCTTACGAGACTGAGATATCGTCCAGAAAGGCATTGGAGGCGTTCTGGATTTCGGCAAGGAATCCAATTATGAACAACCGAAATGAGTGTCTTTCAATAAGCAATGACTTCTTATCATTTACACCGTTCTGTGGTTTCCGGAATGACTGATGTGACTCAGTCGCATTCGTCAACTAACAGAGCTGGTTGCCACGTCGGCAACGCTCTCACGGTGGACCACGGGGTAAGTCATTGGATTTCTCTCGATTTCTCAATTTCGTGGGGGATTGTATGAGTTCGTCAAAAATGCTAGGAACGATGCGGCGTTTGGCCGTTTAGATCAAGGATCAGTTCAGTTTCGGACCACTTTTTAGGCCTCTGAAGACGACGTTCAAGTCGAAACGTTAGGCCAATAAATATCTGGTTCACCATACTAACCTCGTCCGGCACAGAAGCATAACACAGTTATAACATCATGCCGAGGTTTCAAGAAGAGAGAACTTGGAGAATTCTACACCACATACCGCCCCAGTTCTTCTCTCTGGCGCGCGAAGCTTTATCGCTTCGCCAAAAAGTGGTTGTTACCCGCCAGTCCTTGAAGTTCCTCCAGCGATGCCGGACAAGCGACGTGCTACCACGCTTCATCACGAACAAGAAGATCGGTACAACGTGTGGCTTATCCGAAGATCACCCAAGGATAAGGAAGATCTATCGTCAGATGTTGAATGTTGTGATCAAGGAGAAAGCTTATGTGTTGTATTCGTCGTTGTTGAAGTGCGTCTCGAAAGAGACTGCGTGCCGGCGTCTTCTTCCTGGACGGACTTGGAGGAGGGTGGAAAGTGAATCGAAATGGATCTGCGACTCTATACGGTCTAGGGTTAAATCGTCCCTTTGTGCAAAATATGATAAGCTTGTTCAATCTCGCCAGGAGATTCGTAGAAACAGAGAAAGGAATGCTCCCGTTGACCACCGTTATGACGTTACCCACAACGAGAACGGTAGTCCTTCGCAAAGAGTCACGATTATTGGAGACGCTCATCTCTCATCCAATGCTCTAAGTCTACTTAATCTCGGTCCATCTTTTTCAATTGCACAGAATGTCACCTCATTCACGTATCGTAAAGTTGTAGGAGGCTTGCAAAGGCTGCGAGATCAGTTGCGAGTGAGGCATGTGAGCGATGTCAACCCGCGGACCACCTCCAATGACACCCGGAGTTCGCTACCACCTCTACCATTCCCACGCACATTTTATCGAGAACCTCAGCCTGTTCCGGAAGTAGACGTCAAATTACGAATCTTGTCGTCCGCTATCTTAAGTGCACTCCATCGGCACAGACGACAAAGCAATACAAATTTGACGTTCGAGGAACGACTGGGGTTTAAAGAGGTGCGTGAGTTAAGATCTAATGGTACGTTACGCGTTTCCGTGAGTGACAAAGGTGGAGAGTTCGTTGTGATACCCCAGTCACTTGACAGAAGTATCAATGAACTCCATCTGCGAGATTCCTCTCTTTACCGATTATCCACCGTGGAGGAATTCCGTTCACAATGTAGACGCTTGAACCGAGCTTGGATAACATTAGGACAATCTGCGGGATTAGATAGAAAGTTGATTGCTAGACTCAAGCAAGACCATCCCAGATGTCCTGTGTTTTATAGCCTTATAAAGACCCACAAGCTTTCCTCTGCAGATGTGCTTTCGATGTCAGCGGATACCTTCAAAATACGGCCTATAATTAGCTGTGTTGGCGGACCAACCGATCGTATATCTTGGTTTCTCAACAAAATCGTAAGCCAACTGTTGGCCATGATTCCTTCACACCTGACCAATACGAGGATATTCCTTGACTATTTACACAACGCACAAATACAACAAAACTGCGTTGTAGAGTCATTCGATGTCACCTCATTGTATACCAACGTCCAAAACGATCAAGCCCTACAAGCATTGTCCGAAATGCTTGAAAGGCACATGGCTAACATCAACACTTTTGGACTCGAGAGGAACTCAATTATGGCTCTAGTCAAAGAATGTCTGAACTGTAACATTTTTAAATGGTCAGGCACGTATTATTCCCAGCTAAGGGGTCTGGCAATGGGTCAACGGCTTGCGCCAGTTCTTGCAATTTGCTTTATGAGCAGAATAGAGGAACCGGTGCTAGCTCGTTTGCCTCTGATGTACTGTAGATACATCGACGACTGTTTCATAATAACATCTACACAGTCCGAGATGGATGAATGCTTTCGCATTCTCAACCAGCAATCACAGCACATCAAGCTTACTCGAGAGACACCTTCGGACGGTTGGCTTCCGTATCTTAACACGCAGGTGAAGGTATCCAACGGCATAGTAAGCGTAAAGTGGTATCGAAAAGGAAGCTCTAAAAATATCTTGATCAATGCGAAATCTGCTCACCCCACTGCTGTTAAACGAGCAGTAGTACGAAACATGTTTAAAACAGCTGAAGTAGTGTGCACGGGTGATGACGAACGACGAGAATCAATGAGATTAGCTTCCAGAATAGCCTCTCAGAATGGTTATACTAAAACACCATACCACAGAAGAACAACCACTGTCCAGCGCGTACAACCCTTCCGGGACCGCATACCTTTATGTCTTCCTTTCATCTCTGACGCATTCTCCTCTACAGTACAGCGATGCCTTCTTCGCGCTCAGCTTCAGAATGATGTCGTTCTTGTTAACATCCCGAACGACAACATCAAACGTCAGCTAGTGCGAAATAGGCTCTACGACACTGAATGTGTATCGGAGAATTGTGTTGTTTGTCCTTACGGAAAGAGTGGAGATTGTGAAAAATCGGGAGTAGTGTATGAGATTGAATGTAAGACTTGCAACGGCAAGTACATTGGGGAGACCGGTCGTGTTTTGTTGACACGAATAAATGAACATCTGGCCAGCAAGAGAAGGGGTAACATAACATCACCGCTGGGAAGGCACAAGCACGAAGTGCATGACGGGAATGATTTTGACATTATGTGCAAAATTCTATCTTACGAGACTGAGATATCGTCCAGAAAGGCATTGGAGGCGTTCTGGATTTCGGCAAGGAATCCAATTATGAACAACCGAAATGAGTGTCTTTCAATAAGCAATGACTTCTTATCATTTACACCGTTCTGTGGTTTCCGGAATGACTGATGTGACTCAGTCGCATTCGTCAACTAACAGAGCTGGTTGCCACGTCGGCAACGCTCTCACGGTGGACCACGGGGTAAGTCATTGGATTTCTCTCGATTTCTCAATTTCGTGGGGGATTGTATGAGTTCGTCAAAAATGCTAGGAACGATGCGGCGTTTGGCCGTTTAGATCAAGGATCAGTTCAGTTTCGGACCACTTTTTAGGCCTCTGAAGACGACGTTCAAGTCGAAACGTTAGGCCAATAAATATCTGGTTCACCATACTAACCTCGTCCGGCACAGAAGCATAACACAGTTATAACATCATGCCGAGGTTTCAAGAAGAGAGAACTTGGAGAATTCTACACCACATACCGCCCCAGTTCTTCTCTCTCTGGCGCGCGAAGCTTTATCGCTTCGCCAAAAAGTGGTTGTTACCCGCCAGTCCTTGAAGTTCCTCCAGCGATGCCGGACAAGCGACGTGCTACCACGCTTCATCACGAACAAGAAGATCGGTACAACGTGTGGCTTATCCGAAGATCACCCAAGGATAAGGAAGATCTATCGTCAGATGTTGAATGTTGTGATCAAGGAGAAAGCTTATGTGTTGTATTCGTCGTTGTTGAAGTGCGTCTCGAAAGAGACTGCGTGCCGGCGTCTTCTTCCTGGACGGACTTGGAGGAGGGTGGAAAGTGAATCGAAATGGATCTGCGACTCTATACGGTCTAGGGTTAAATCGTCCCTTTGTGCAAAATATGATAAGCTTGTTCAATCTCGCCAGGAGATTCGTAGAAACAGAGAAAGGAATGCTCCCGTTGACCACCGTTATGACGTTACCCACAACGAGAACGGTAGTCCTTCGCAAAGAGTCACGATTATTGGAGACGCTCATCTCTCATCCAATGCTCTAAGTCTACTTAATCTCGGTCCATCTTTTTCAATTGCACAGAATGTCACCTCATTCACGTATCGTAAAGTTGTAGGAGGCTTGCAAAGGCTGCGAGATCAGTTGCGAGTGAGGCATGTGAGCGATGTCAACCCGCGGACCACCTCCAATGACACCCGGAGTTCGCTACCACCTCTACCATTCCCACGCACATTTTATCGAGAACCTCAGCCTGTTCCGGAAGTAGACGTCAAATTACGAATCTTGTCGTCCGCTATCTTAAGTGCACTCCATCGGCACAGACGACAAAGCAATACAAATTTGACGTTCGAGGAACGACTGGGGTTTAAAGAGGTGCGTGAGTTAAGATCTAATGGTACGTTACGCGTTTCCGTGAGTGACAAAGGTGGAGAGTTCGTTGTGATACCCCAGTCACTTGACAGAAGTATCAATGAACTCCATCTGCGAGATTCCTCTCTTTACCGATTATCCACCGTGGAGGAATTCCGTTCACAATGTAGACGCTTGAACCGAGCTTGGATAACATTAGGACAATCTGCGGGATTAGATAGAAAGTTGATTGCTAGACTCAAGCAAGACCATCCCAGATGTCCTGTGTTTTATAGCCTTATAAAGACCCACAAGCTTTCCTCTGCAGATGTGCTTTCGATGTCAGCGGATACCTTCAAAATACGGCCTATAATTAGCTGTGTTGGCGGACCAACCGATCGTATATCTTGGTTTCTCAACAAAATCGTAAGCCAACTGTTGGCCATGATTCCTTCACACCTGACCAATACGAGGATATTCCTTGACTATTTACACAACGCACAAATACAACAAAACTGCGTTGTAGAGTCATTCGATGTCACCTCATTGTATACCAACGTCCAAAACGATCAAGCCCTACAAGCATTGTCCGAAATGCTTGAAAGGCACATGGCTAACATCAACACTTTTGGACTCGAGAGGAACTCAATTATGGCTCTAGTCAAAGAATGTCTGAACTGTAACATTTTTAAATGGTCAGGCACGTATTATTCCCAGCTAAGGGGTCTGGCAATGGGTCAACGGCTTGCGCCAGTTCTTGCAATTTGCTTTATGAGCAGAATAGAGGAACCGGTGCTAGCTCGTTTGCCTCTGATGTACTGTAGATACATCGACGACTGTTTCATAATAACATCTACACAGTCCGAGATGGATGAATGCTTTCGCATTCTCAACCAGCAATCACAGCACATCAAGCTTACTCGAGAGACACCTTCGGACGGTTGGCTTCCGTATCTTAACACGCAGGTGAAGGTATCCAACGGCATAGTAAGCGTAAAGTGGTATCGAAAAGGAAGCTCTAAAAATATCTTGATCAATGCGAAATCTGCTCACCCCACTGCTGTTAAACGAGCAGTAGTACGAAACATGTTTAAAACAGCTGAAGTAGTGTGCACGGGTGATGACGAACGACGAGAATCAATGAGATTAGCTTCCAGAATAGCCTCTCAGAATGGTTATACTAAAACACCATACCACAGAAGAACAACCACTGTCCAGCGCGTACAACCCTTCCGGGACCGCATACCTTTATGTCTTCCTTTCATCTCTGACGCATTCTCCTCTACAGTACAGCGATGCCTTCTTCGCGCTCAGCTTCAGAATGATGTCGTTCTTGTTAACATCCCGAACGACAACATCAAACGTCAGCTAGTGCGAAATAGGCTCTACGACACTGAATGTGTATCGGAGAATTGTGTTGTTTGTCCTTACGGAAAGAGTGGAGATTGTGAAAAATCGGGAGTAGTGTATGAGATTGAATGTAAGACTTGCAACGGCAAGTACATTGGGGAGACCGGTCGTGTTTTGTTGACACGAATAAATGAACATCTGGCCAGCAAGAGAAGGGGTAACATAACATCACCGCTGGGAAGGCACAAGCACGAAGTGCATGACGGGAATGATTTTGACATTATGTGCAAAATTCTATCTTACGAGACTGAGATATCGTCCAGAAAGGCATTGGAGGCGTTCTGGATTTCGGCAAGGAATCCAATTATGAACAACCGAAATGAGTGTCTTTCAATAAGCAATGACTTCTTATCATTTACACCGTTCTGTGGTTTCCGGAATGACTGATGTGACTCAGTCGCATTCGTCAACTAACAGAGCTGGTTGCCACGTCGGCAACGCTCTCACGGTGGACCACGGGGTAAGTCATTGGATTTCTCTCGATTTCTCAATTTCGTGGGGGATTGTATGAGTTCGTCAAAAATGCTAGGAACGATGCGGCGTTTGGCCGTTTAGATCAAGGATCAGTTCAGTTTCGGACCACTTTTTAGGCCTCTGAAGACGACGTTCAAGTCGAAACGTTAGGCCAATAAATATCTGGTTCACCATACTAACCTCGTCCGGCACAGAAGCATAACACAGTTATAACATCATGCCGAGGTTTCAAGAAGAGAGAACTTGGAGAATTCTACACCACATACCGCCCCAGTTCTTCTCTCTGGCGCGCGAAGCTTTATCGCTTCGCCAAAAAGTGGTTGTTACCCGCCAGTCCTTGAAGTTCCTCCAGCGATGCCGGACAAGCGACGTGCTACCACGCTTCATCACGAACAAGAAGATCGGTACAACGTGTGGCTTATCCGAAGATCACCCAAGGATAAGGAAGATCTATCGTCAGATGTTGAATGTTGTGATCAAGGAGAAAGCTTATGTGTTGTATTCGTCGTTGTTGAAGTGCGTCTCGAAAGAGACTGCGTGCCGGCGTCTTCTTCCTGGACGGACTTGGAGGAGGGTGGAAAGTGAATCGAAATGGATCTGCGACTCTATACGGTCTAGGGTTAAATCGTCCCTTTGTGCAAAATATGATAAGCTTGTTCAATCTCGCCAGGAGATTCGTAGAAACAGAGAAAGGAATGCTCCCGTTGACCACCGTTATGACGTTACCCACAACGAGAACGGTAGTCCTTCGCAAAGAGTCACGATTATTGGAGACGCTCATCTCTCATCCAATGCTCTAAGTCTACTTAATCTCGGTCCATCTTTTTCAATTGCACAGAATGTCACCTCATTCACGTATCGTAAAGTTGTAGGAGGCTTGCAAAGGCTGCGAGATCAGTTGCGAGTGAGGCATGTGAGCATGTCAACCCGCGGACCACCTCCAATGACACCCGGAGTTCGCTACCACCTCTACCATTCCCACGCACATTTTATCGAGAACCTCAGCCTGTTCCGGAAGTAGACGTCAAATTACGAATCTTGTCGTCCGCTATCTTAAGTGCACTCCATCGGCACAGACGACAAAGCAATACAAATTTGACGTTCGAGGAACGACTGGGGTTTAAAGAGGTGCGTGAGTTAAGATCTAATGGTACGTTACGCGTTTCCGTGAGTGACAAAGGTGGAGAGTTCGTTGTGATACCCCAGTCACTTGACAGAAGTATCAATGAACTCCATCTGCGAGATTCCTCTCTTTACCGATTATCCACCGTGGAGGAATTCCGTTCACAATGTAGACGCTTGAACCGAGCTTGGATAACATTAGGACAATCTGCGGGATTAGATAGAAAGTTGATTGCTAGACTCAAGCAAGACCATCCCAGATGTCCTGTGTTTTATAGCCTTATAAAGACCCACAAGCTTTCCTCTGCAGATGTGCTTTCGATGTCAGCGGATACCTTCAAAATACGGCCTATAATTAGCTGTGTTGGCGGACCAACCGATCGTATATCTTGGTTTCTCAACAAAATCGTAAGCCAACTGTTGGCCATGATTCCTTCACACCTGACCAATACGAGGATATTCCTTGACTATTTACACAACGCACAAATACAACAAAACTGCGTTGTAGAGTCATTCGATGTCACCTCATTGTATACCAACGTCCAAAACGATCAAGCCCTACAAGCATTGTCCGAAATGCTTGAAAGGCACATGGCTAACATCAACACTTTTGGACTCGAGAGGAACTCAATTATGGCTCTAGTCAAAGAATGTCTGAACTGTAACATTTTTAAATGGTCAGGCACGTATTATTCCCAGCTAAGGGGTCTGGCAATGGGTCAACGGCTTGCGCCAGTTCTTGCAATTTGCTTTATGAGCAGAATAGAGGAACCGGTGCTAGCTCGTTTGCCTCTGATGTACTGTAGATACATCGACGACTGTTTCATAATAACATCTACACAGTCCGAGATGGATGAATGCTTTCGCATTCTCAACCAGCAATCACAGCACATCAAGCTTACTCGAGAGACACCTTCGGACGGTTGGCTTCCGTATCTTAACACGCAGGTGAAGGTATCCAACGGCATAGTAAGCGTAAAGTGGTATCGAAAAGGAAGCTCTAAAAATATCTTGATCAATGCGAAATCTGCTCACCCCACTGCTGTTAAACGAGCAGTAGTACGAAACATGTTTAAAACAGCTGAAGTAGTGTGCACGGGTGATGACGAACGACGAGAATCAATGAGATTAGCTTCCAGAATAGCCTCTCAGAATGGTTATACTAAAACACCATACCACAGAAGAACAACCACTGTCCAGCGCGTACAACCCTTCCGGGACCGCATACCTTTATGTCTTCCTTTCATCTCTGACGCATTCTCCTCTACAGTACAGCGATGCCTTCTTCGCGCTCAGCTTCAGAATGATGTCGTTCTTGTTAACATCCCGAACGACAACATCAAACGTCAGCTAGTGCGAAATAGGCTCTACGACACTGAATGTGTATCGGAGAATTGTGTTGTTTGTCCTTACGGAAAGAGTGGAGATTGTGAAAAATCGGGAGTAGTGTATGAGATTGAATGTAAGACTTGCAACGGCAAGTACATTGGGGAGACCGGTCGTGTTTTGTTGACACGAATAAATGAACATCTGGCCAGCAAGAGAAGGGGTAACATAACATCACCGCTGGGAAGGCACAAGCACGAAGTGCATGACGGGAATGATTTTGACATTATGTGCAAAATTCTATCTTACGAGACTGAGATATCGTCCAGAAAGGCATTGGAGGCGTTCTGGATTTCGGCAAGGAATCCAATTATGAACAACCGAAATGAGTGTCTTTCAATAAGCAATGACTTCTTATCATTTACACCGTTCTGTGGTTTCCGGAATGACTGATGTGACTCAGTCGCATTCGTCAACTAACAGAGCTGGTTGCCACGTCGGCAACGCTCTCACGGTGGACCACGGGGTAAGTCATTGGATTTCTCTCGATTTCTCAATTTCGTGGGGGATTGTATGAGTTCGTCAAAAATGCTAGGAACGATGCGGCGTTTGGCCGTTTAGATCAAGGATCAGTTCAGTTTCGGACCACTTTTTAGGCCTCTGAAGACGACGTTCAAGTCGAAACGTTAGGCCAATAAATATCTGGTTCACCATACTAACCTCGTCCGGCACAGAAGCATAACACAGTTATAACATCATGCCGAGGTTTCAAGAAGAGAGAACTTGGAGAATTCTACACCACATACCGCCCCAGTTCTTCTCTCTGGCGCGCGAAGCTTTATCGCTTCGCCAAAAAGTGGTTGTTACCCGCCAGTCCTTGAAGTTCCTCCAGCGATGCCGGACAAGCGACGTGCTACCACGCTTCATCACGAACAAGAAGATCGGTACAACGTGTGGCTTATCCGAAGATCACCCAAGGATAAGGAAGATCTATCGTCAGATGTTGAATGTTGTGATCAAGGAGAAAGCTTATGTGTTGTATTCGTCGTTGTTGAAGTGCGTCTCGAAAGAGACTGCGTGCCGGCGTCTTCTTCCTGGACGGACTTGGAGGAGGGTGGAAAGTGAATCGAAATGGATCTGCGACTCTATACGGTCTAGGGTTAAATCGTCCCTTTGTGCAAAATATGATAAGCTTGTTCAATCTCGCCAGGAGATTCGTAGAAACAGAGAAAGGAATGCTCCCGTTGACCACCGTTATGACGTTACCCACAACGAGAACGGTAGTCCTTCGCAAAGAGTCACGATTATTGGAGACGCTCATCTCTCATCCAATGCTCTAAGTCTACTTAATCTCGGTCCATCTTTTTCAATTGCACAGAATGTCACCTCATTCACGTATCGTAAAGTTGTAGGAGGCTTGCAAAGGCTGCGAGATCAGTTGCGAGTGAGGCATGTGAGCGATGTCAACCCGCGGACCACCTCCAATGACACCCGGAGTTCGCTACCACCTCTACCATTCCCACGCACATTTTATCGAGAACCTCAGCCTGTTCCGGAAGTAGACGTCAAATTACGAATCTTGTCGTCCGCTATCTTAAGTGCACTCCATCGGCACAGACGACAAAGCAATACAAATTTGACGTTCGAGGAACGACTGGGGTTTAAAGAGGTGCGTGAGTTAAGATCTAATGGTACGTTACGCGTTTCCGTGAGTGACAAAGGTGGAGAGTTCGTTGTGATACCCCAGTCACTTGACAGAAGTATCAATGAACTCCATCTGCGAGATTCCTCTCTTTACCGATTATCCACCGTGGAGGAATTCCGTTCACAATGTAGACGCTTGAACCGAGCTTGGATAACATTAGGACAATCTGCGGGATTAGATAGAAAGTTGATTGCTAGACTCAAGCAAGACCATCCCAGATGTCCTGTGTTTTATAGCCTTATAAAGACCCACAAGCTTTCCTCTGCAGATGTGCTTTCGATGTCAGCGGATACCTTCAAAATACGGCCTATAATTAGCTGTGTTGGCGGACCAACCGATCGTATATCTTGGTTTCTCAACAAAATCGTAAGCCAACTGTTGGCCATGATTCCTTCACACCTGACCAATACGAGGATATTCCTTGACTATTTACACAACGCACAAATACAACAAAACTGCGTTGTAGAGTCATTCGATGTCACCTCATTGTATACCAACGTCCAAAACGATCAAGCCCTACAAGCATTGTCCGAAATGCTTGAAAGGCACATGGCTAACATCAACACTTTTGGACTCGAGAGGAACTCAATTATGGCTCTAGTCAAAGAATGTCTGAACTGTAACATTTTTAAATGGTCAGGCACGTATTATTCCCAGCTAAGGGGTCTGGCAATGGGTCAACGGCTTGCGCCAGTTCTTGCAATTTGCTTTATGAGCAGAATAGAGGAACCGGTGCTAGCTCGTTTGCCTCTGATGTACTGTAGATACATCGACGACTGTTTCATAATAACATCTACACAGTCCGAGATGGATGAATGCTTTCGCATTCTCAACCAGCAATCACAGCACATCAAGCTTACTCGAGAGACACCTTCGGACGGTTGGCTTCCGTATCTTAACACGCAGGTGAAGGTATCCAACGGCATAGTAAGCGTAAAGTGGTATCGAAAAGGAAGCTCTAAAAATATCTTGATCAATGCGAAATCTGCTCACCCCACTGCTGTTAAACGAGCAGTAGTACGAAACATGTTTAAAACAGCTGAAGTAGTGTGCACGGGTGATGACGAACGACGAGAATCAATGAGATTAGCTTCCAGAATAGCCTCTCAGAATGGTTATACTAAAACACCATACCACAGAAGAACAACCACTGTCCAGCGCGTACAACCCTTCCGGGACCGCATACCTTTATGTCTTCCTTTCATCTCTGACGCATTCTCCTCTACAGTACAGCGATGCCTTCTTCGCGCTCAGCTTCAGAATGATGTCGTTCTTGTTAACATCCCGAACGACAACATCAAACGTCAGCTAGTGCGAAATAGGCTCTACGACACTGAATGTGTATCGGAGAATTGTGTTGTTTGTCCTTACGGAAAGAGTGGAGATTGTGAAAAATCGGGAGTAGTGTATGAGATTGAATGTAAGACTTGCAACGGCAAGTACATTGGGGAGACCGGTCGTGTTTTGTTGACACGAATAAATGAACATCTGGCCAGCAAGAGAAGGGGTAACATAACATCACCGCTGGGAAGGCACAAGCACGAAGTGCATGACGGGAATGATTTTGACATTATGTGCAAAATTCTATCTTACGAGACTGAGATATCGTCCAGAAAGGCATTGGAGGCGTTCTGGATTTCGGCAAGGAATCCAATTATGAACAACCGAAATGAGTGTCTTTCAATAAGCAATGACTTCTTATCATTTACACCGTTCTGTGGTTTCCGGAATGACTGATGTGACTCAGTCGCATTCGTCAACTAACAGAGCTGGTTGCCACGTCGGCAACGCTCTCACGGTGGACCACGGGGTAAGTCATTGGATTTCTCTCGATTTCTCAATTTCGTGGGGGATTGTATGAGTTCGTCAAAAATGCTAGGAACGATGCGGCGTTTGGCCGTTTAGATCAAGGATCAGTTCAGTTTCGGACCACTTTTTAGGCCTCTGAAGACGACGTTCAAGTCGAAACGTTAGGCCAATAAATATCTGGTTCACCATACTAACCTCGTCCGGCACAGAAGCATAACACAGTTATAACATCATGCCGAGGTTTCAAGAAGAGAGAACTTGGAGAATTCTCAGGACTCAATTATCAGGGTCGGTGGCCGAAGTGTCGAATGTGGGGTTTCAGTATCCCAAACCTTCATGAATCAGGAATTTTGCAAGTTCACGGTAAGAAAGTAGAGACGAAAGAAAGAATGAAAGAAAGAAAGAAAGAAAGAAAGAAAGAAAAAAGAAAGAAAGAAAGAAAGAAAGAAGGGGAGCAAGCAAGGAGAGGAAAAAGAACGGGTGCATTCAACTCCGGGTCTATTGGAGCCTCCTCCTTCGTTCACCAAAATAACTCGTCAATATGGAATACATTGCTTTGTAGAAGTTATCATCTACTATACTTTCAAGAATACATTTGTGCCTAGCGATTACTGAATAGCATCATTGGACGCAGGTGAGGAGAAATCGTGAGCAACAGAAAACTTCTGATAAGCGCCAAAACAGTGTTTGATAATGGGTATCAAAGCGTTGAAGAAAGGTAGCTAAAATAAGGCTACGATTTTGTGACCTTTTCGTCTCGTCGAGTCGCCTTTAGACTACTTCCGGTGGGAAAACGAGTCAGTTAGTGATGTCAAGAAGAGACAAACTTCATTAATTCCTTATGTAGACAGATTTTTAGGAAATATGTATGGCGGCGAAAACAATCAGAGTAATGAAAGCAACGGCGGATTTTTGCCAGGAAGCGAATGAGTAGATAGGGTAGACGAGCAGGTTCCTGGAATCCAATTTTCTTCTCTATCCGTCCCCTCTTGCCTTGTGAATTACTTATAGAAGTGCATTACTCAGATGATTCGATTGTGCAGCCTCGCATTACATATCGTCTTCGTAAAAACCATGCAACCATCACGTTCATCTGGTTGCTACGCATACAGCGCGTTTCAATAATATAGGTTCGTCCTTGCTAGAGAGTCCTCATTTTCATTGATCTCACTGAAAGAGTTCTTTTGCTTGAAAATCCTAAAGCGTACAGTACGGACCTAATTCAAGGTAATTCAAGGTAAGCCCTTGATCAGTATGCCATGACAGCAGATTCAACTAATGTCACGGACGACCAACAAGTCAAGATTGAATCAAACATTGCGAGTACACAAGAATTACTCTCGTGTTGGCAAAATCTTATTCTTCAACTAGCACTTCCGAAGGAAGATTGTGACGTCGGCGACGTTGCCTCATCAGCACTTTAATACGCACTTTACAATTAAACTGATTAAATATGATATGAGGTAAACAGCGATAGTGATAAAATAGTGATATCGGATCACTATAATGTCAGAGGAGCAGGAGACGCACACTTACTCGAAGCTCAAGAGGAACAGTCATTCTCTCTTCATTCTCTCTCAGGCTGGCGTTGTTGGCCAATGACGGATTCCGACGGACGTGTTCGTGTACATAGTGCATCGGCCGGGATTTCTTAACATTATTTATTTTACATTACTTAACATATCAGCTTCCCCTGAGCCATGACAAATATGCGTCAAAGCTACCGTTACCATCCGAAGTCGGCAATCACTCCTAGAGCCGTGGTTATCACCAACTTCGGCGAGAACAACAATAAAATTCAAATGTGATATCAATCTTAATGGAGTTGTACGACATGATGTGTTCTTTATTAAACAGAAAATATTGAGTTGCTCTATCCGAATTATTGCGAGAATTCCTGTTTGAGCTTGTCTTTTAACGTTCATAAGCTCTATAAGAACACCGAAATTTCCTGCGAATCATGTCTTTTTACGTTATTACGTTTCAACACGACTACAGAGCAAGAACGCTAGTTGAAGTCGAAGGCGACGATGATCTTCCAAAACTTACAAAACTTCGTGGACTTCAGAGATGAGATGGTGGAGAAACGGACACAGAAAAATAGCTATATATTCGGACCCACTTAAGAAAATGAATTCCGATGCAGTCCGTAGGGCACTTAAAACATATTCAACGGCAAGTACTTGCATATGGTTTGTCAGACCCTGTAGTACTCAAATGCCAGTTGTCCGACGGTCGGTACATTTTTTAAAGAAAAGGGAACTGCGCTTGACATCTATTCGCCTTCGTCGGAGCCTATAACAAAGGAGAGCAGCTCCCTGCGAGCTGTTCTCCTTTCTTGCACGTGGAAAGCCGAAACAGCCGAATAAACCTGTATTACCTTGGTCAGTTCAACAACTCGAGTACGTGAAGGACCTGGACATTTTCTTGTGAAGACGACATGTTCAACTGTCGATATCTATTCCGCATTAGCACAGTGCGACAGCGAGCATCAATTTGCTAAACGCCAAAGTGGATGACTGCGAAAAAGTGTAAGTTTAGCCCCATCACAAAATGCCGTCCTATCGGGAAGAATGCGGTCAGAACGAATTGCAAAACAGAGAAACTGCAGCCGGTAGCGATGATGAGCCGACCCGAAATGAGCAAAAACATCTCGAAAGTAATGAGCTTTAGCTTCCGTGCGAAAGTGGTAAGCGCTTATAAGCCAATACACAACTTTTTCAACGGAGGCGTACCAAAAAGGGCCAATTTACGTAACAATTTGTGCAACGAGCACAAAAAGAAGTTTGAGGACGTAGTCCCCTGCCTATGTGCTCATAGATTGGCACAAACAAAAGGAAGAGAAGAAGTATGTGAATAGATTATACTTAACGTAACCGCGGAACCGATGATTCTTGTTTGTTTTCATTCGACCTCTACTGACCTCACGAAGCCAGACGATTTCAGTCAATAGGAAGAAACGAAGAAAGCAGTCAACAAAATGTTGTACTGAAAACAGCAACAGTGAATTAAGCAGCTTCAATTGTTAGCAATATAACAAACAAAAGGAGTGGAACACAAACTAATACTAACAGGAGTAAAAAATGACATATATTACGAAAGTAGAAAATGTTGGTGTAAGGCAAGCCGAGAGCCTTTTCACTATGTCAACTATTTGACACCTTGAAAACGATTTTTAAGTCAATCGGGATCAAATGAAGCTGAGAAAAGCGTTCCGAGAAAATCGAAAACACAAGCAGAAATTTGAAACCGAAGTGAGAGGAAAGGTGTGGGCACACAAACGTTGAAATAATATGTAGCCTAAGTGAAACCTGAACATTTGAATTGAAAGCCATCTATGAAGGCATCATAGTTGTGGACCATTTCTAGAGAATTTAGTGAGAACAAAACAGAAAACACATATCTTTGAAAGTACGAGCAGCTGAAAATCTAGCTGGAAGTTTTTTAATTGAAAAAAAAACAACGACATCAACAGAGATCGCTAAATTTTCTTCCTGGCGCGTCCATCACATTGCCAAGTCAATTCAATTAAGAAGATGGCCTTCATCTCTCTGGTAGCTGAGTCCCGAGCGTCCTAGTAACGAACACTGGCCTTTCGAACTAGGGTTTGAGGAGTTTTCCCGAGGATTGGAGCGAGACGGCATATAATCAGATTTTTACCCGCTTATTGTTTTAGATAAGAAGTAACAGACTTTTCAGAGAACGCGTGTGGATCAGCAGCACTATCAATATTGCCAGTAGCATCTACTGACATTGTAGTCATCAGATATTCTACTTATTCTGGGGTTTATATTACCCTCTTATCAGAGTGCTATACAATCAAAACAACAACACTTATGAACGTAACTTTAGAAACATTACTATGTACAGCAGTTTATAGAGAGCGGTGTAAGTCACTATCTGCGCTATCTTTTCTGTGCAATGTACTCTGCCAAGTTCTCTTTCTCTGAATTGCCTCACATTATGAACAGGAATGTTTCAAGGTCGTAAGTCAAAAATGCATCAATGAAATGCTGAAGTAGCATGCGGAGTAGGGCACATAGGACGATCAGTGAGCATTGATAAGAGGCTGATAGCAGCAGCGAAACAACGCGGCGGCGTCGACGCCTATCTAATAGTAAGCGCATGGGAACATTTATAGTGGTCCGTGCTCGTTAGTGAACAAGTATACAAACAAACGTTTGATCGCGGTTTTAGAACTAGTCCGCACCTTTCTGCAATAAAGAAGGTATCGATCAAAACGTATAAGATACCATGCGATAGTGGGAGAAAAGTGCTAAAAAAAAAATTCACTGCGTTCACTATGGTAAGGCTGCTAAGCGCTACAATGGCTCAGGAATTCATTCCGTCTGACGATGAGTCGTATATTCGCAACGTCACGATTTTTCTCTTGCTATCTGGCCACAATGCTTATCATTCCTTTGAGAGTTCAAAGAAGATTCATAAGGGAAGCGCTCCTGTTGAAGGCACAGTTCACTATTGTTTCGCGGAATTTACCAATGGCGAATACACTGTCGGGAACAAGGACATGTCAGGAGGGACGACAGAGTTGGATAAGAACGTACTGAAGAGCGATGTGGAGACAATACCACAGCAAACCACCCGTGAATTACCAGACACCCCTAAAGTTACCCAGTCATCTGCGGTTCGCGGATTGAAGTCGATAGGCAAGATGAAAAAGCTAGGTCGAAAAACACCTCCGATGCTCTAAACGTCCAATTACTCATGACTCAACCTAACACTACGCACATAGGCGTATTAACGGTGAAAGCGGTCACTAGAAGATAAAAATACTTCCATGAAAATGCTAAATAATGCCAACACCAAAAACTTAGGTGGTTGATCAGACAATCAAAATTGAGTTAGTAACAAATCTCTCGTTAGCAACATCGTGAAGAGAAACTATTATCGAAGCAGCCTAGTTCTAGTAGCAGAAGTTGGCTGCTATGTATTGCTTGGAGAAGTGGATTCTAGCTGATCAGCTATTTCTCCAATGCGAAAAGAAAGAAAGACTTAATCATGGATAGGGTTGCTGACGGATTTAAGCAAGCAACTCCTGACTTTACGACCTCTCCCTAATGGACCCGGCCTCTACGCGAGGACGGAAACAAATCCGAGGATGATTTTAAAAGCGAACAGAATGAGAACAGATAGAAACCTCTATGAATTAGCAGGGATGTAAATAAGGAAGTAATAAAGACGTAGAAGATGAAAAAGATTTCCTAAGAGCTAAATTACATAGTTCCAGCTTACGAAATGTTTGAAGAATGTCCTCCAACTCGAAAGCATGTGGGGTGCGAATTGTCCCCATAGGCGCCTTGTGTCGCCCCCGAAAAGGTGATCCGTATCATCGGCCTAGCTGCGAGCACAACGGAATTGATGAGCATATCGAATTATCCACAAGCAGGCGCAGGCTGGATTTTCAATTGCAAACGAGCCGAATGCCGTCTGGGGCCTTGTCTGAAGCCCCCGTCTGTGTGTGTGTGGTAATTGAGCAAAGGAGGTGTTCGGATGGATGGACGACCAAACGCTTTCTCGACGGATTCCGCTTCGGCGACGATCTGTAAGACGGAACGGCAAACAGCTCTTGTATGTGAAGAAAAGTAAACGAAAAAAAATAGTAGAGATCGCGGCAAGCGGAGGGGTGGGGTGGTGGTAAGGATAAAACAACGTCCAGGAAATGAGAAAATGACTCCACACCTGTGATTGGTTCCGCGCCACCGCTTCCCACAGCGATGCTTGAAGCGGTCGCTATCTGAACAGATTACTGCTCTTCGAAAATGTGTTTGCCATTGCCTCTACTTCTTCGACAAAAAATACCATTTACAATGGGTTAGGCTCCATGTGTGGTCAAAAGGATGATGTTCGTTAGAGAATTTTACTAAATTCCCATAGTATCTTCAAAGTGTTATTGCCCCGACTGTCCTGTCTTATTAGAATTGTAAATATTGTCTCCCTACCTAAGATTTCATCCGATATCAGTGGAACAGTACAGCTTAAACAAAGCAGACTAATTTTGATGAGACCATAAGGTATCAAGAAGCTGATCGGAATTTCAAGCTCCAGCTGTTTAAGCATGACCGACGCGCTTGTGCACGTTCCCTCAGAGGAAGACCTTCACTATTAGTGGATAGCTACCATAACTGTTCAATATTTCGACAATCTAGGCCTAGATTGAAGAACGAGACGGCACGTTTCAGCTACCTCTAACTATGACCTTCCTTCCATCGAATCGGTCGAAATTTTCGATTGAGCAGCCAGAATGGGATCATTGTCTGCAAAGCACAGCTACAGTAGCGGTCAAAAAGATATGTCACCTTACATTTCTTAAGCACAAATAGCACAAATTGAAGAGAGGGTGTGGTTTGGCGGATGATGATAGACGAAATCGAACTGACGATGAGTCGAGAGCATTTATTTGGCTATTCAATTGCCTTATGACGATTTTTGGCCTCTGTTTTCTCATAAACAGCTTTTGAAAATAATTCACTCATCTACAAAATCATTTTTTCTTCAATCCCAGTTTTAATCAATTTTTAATTACTACCTACTTGCTCACTTAATCAATTTTTGAAGGAAAAATCTGTGGAACTGAACAACGACTTACAGCTGACTCAGTCATTCTTTCTAGCAGCGCAAATAATAAAACAAGAATGAATGCTGGAAGTTCGCTGAAAACTGGAAAAGTGATATTGAATCTAATCATCGATTTTTCAATTTTTCGCAGAATTCGAGAAAATTCGTTGGAAAAAAGGCAACAGACGCGCACTGCAAGTGAAATACGCCAAAGAGGCGGAGCATCGCTAGGTGTAGTTCCTACATCACAGTTTACTAAATTGCCAAACGACGAAAGAAGTGGAACATCCTCTGAACAGTCTACATTTTCTCATCCTAAGCCAGCTAGAAGAAGAGGAAAGCAACGGGGACGAAATGGCCCGCTTAGCCAGCGACAGACGATGCCACGAAAATGGATTTAATCGAGTCGTTGATGGATGGGTTAATAGGGTGCATGCGATTTGAGACGAGGAATTGGAAAGACCACAATGCGGGCGAATGCAGTCGAAGGTGGATCAATGATGCCGAACATCTAGTCAACCAATATTTTGCAATTCTCTCTTTTCAGACTGTAATCAATGAATATCAATAAAAATTTTATCAACCTCGGTTCTAAACTCCAAACTGATATTTACCACCGCTCATCATTACGCCGAGATTCATCGAGAGACCCCAATCAAATACAACATGACTGTGAAATGCTTGGACCTTCGTTTCCACACTATTTTTTACCAGAATTCTTGTTTGGTCCTTTCTGCCATGTAATTGGTTAAGCACGAAAGAAAGCTTTTTAGTAATGGAGTTAAACATAATTTCTATGTCTAAGTTAGCACTCTTACTCTGAAAATGAAGAAAACGAACCACAATGGTTCACTTGCTTGCTTCCGAAAAAGTATACAGGATCATCAAAACAAATTTCATTGGGAAGCAAGAGGGCGCCAAGAATGCATTGCCATTTCTCACCTGACGACTGACCATTGCAGTTCGTTAGGTCGGTAATGCAGGCTCATCACCACTTTCAGGACGGTTATGCGACCTTGATTTGGCCCCAACCGCAAGGCACTATCCATTGTAGGAAAACTTTGTTCTCTGGACAAATAGATAAATTTTGATGGAGGTGCTCGTTGAAATGCTGGTAGGATTCTGGTACGCTTGAGATAAAGCTTTGAATGACGATACGTGGTTTATGATGTTGTGTAGGTGGATCTAATCTTTATTATGACTTGACGTTTCGATCCGTTCGTCGTTTACAGAAGAATCTACCAACCTTGTCTGGCATAGAAGCATAAGCCCTTTGTTATAGGTTCGCTCGCACCCTGCGAAACTCGTCCATTCAGCATCAGACAGCGTGGGGCCAGACACGTTTGTACGAGCTATCCCGTCGACGCGACTCGTACAAACGTGTCTGGCCCCACGCTGTCTGATGCTGAATGGACGAGTTTCGCAGGGTGCGAGCGAACCTATAACGAAGGCCTAAAGCATGACGAAGACCATGCTGAGGTCCCAAGAAGAGAAAACTTCAGCAATATGTCGATACAATTTTCGTCGTTGAGCCTAAACATCCGTCATACTACATTTGTTCACCATTCAAAGCGAATTGGAAAACGAGAAAACATTGACAACTGCATCTCGCACAAGTTGACTGAAATCCAAAAAGTCGAGGTCTCGGAGTGCTTCCGCCTCATTTGTTATAGAAGAGAAACGATACGGTTTTTGACCTACTGCGACTGTTGTGACTGGTGCTGGAATAATGGTTCCTACAAGTTAGAGCCAACATAATCAATGAGCAAAACAAAGCTTCGCTTCCCCAAAGCTGAAAACAAACCATGAGGATCTGATAGCTCCAGCGTTCCTCACGAAGAAGATTTAAATGGCTGTGCAGGAACTCGATGGAAGTCAATTCAATTCCCATAAAAATAAAAAACAGCAGAAACGCAATTGTCAATTTCCCTTCTACGCGGAACTGACTGCGTACTGGAACACAAAAGGGTGAAATGATTGCAGGCGAGATTAAGGCGATGAGAGTGCTAATGCCCTCAATCGAAAGAGGAAAGGCTAGTGAAAAGAGGAGGTACAGCTGATGTTGGCAGCCGCAATTGTCGCTGTTCAATGCACAGGGAAACGCCGAGGAGAGCTATGAACCTTTTCAACAATGGAAGTGAATGGCATCTAGCTGATCGAAATTTAACGTTTCCTCAGCTGCTTTCCTTAAACGATTGTATCGTTCAAGGAAAGTGCTTGACGAAAAAAGTTAATTACGAAGACGTCCTCGTGCAGTTTGCTTTTTCTGAGATCGGCATTGCTCTTTATGGAATGACATACGCGTAACAAATTCCCATTTTCTCGCTGTCTCAAAAATTATAACAAATACACCTGATTGATAGTGCATGGGCTATATGCTTGCTCTGTTTTGGTTGTAAACAGCTGATATCGCTGCTATGAATACTACTAAGGAAGTTAACATATCGACTTGCCACAGCTTTTGGTTAAGCATGGATTAACATCAATATCGGTCAATAATTGTAACCACTGTGTGAGAAGCTAAAACTCTTCCAACAGTGACGCAATCATAAGAAAAGATTTTAGAGGAAGGTAAAATGTATGAACCGTGAAGATTGCGTCATGCACCTGTCCGAATCTTCGGATTCTAGACCTGATTGAAAGTTCACGTTTAACATGCTTGTTCCACTTTGGTCGTCAATAGGTGATATCGCTGTTACGCGGTTCTCTTGATGCAGTAAATATAAAAACATCAAAACGTAACAAGTTCAACATGCCTTTCGAGATGCTTTTGCACAATACGACAATATTTTTTCTAAAGTGAGATTAAAATGAAAGGCGACAATTTATACAAGGTAAGTTAGAAAATAACGTGACCGGAATCAGTATGAACAGTTAAACATAATCATTATGACAATTGTTCGATTGGATGGCCATTGGATAAAAACATCAAAACATAACAACTTTAACAACATAACAGTTGCTATTACATGCTCATTACAAGAGTCCTGGGTTTTTGAACAGAGTAAGCAGTATGGTGCAAAAGCATCTCGAAAGGCATGTTGAACTTGTTACGTTTTGATGTTTTTATATTTACTGCATCAAGAGAACCGCGTAACAGCGATATCACCTATTGACGACCAAAGTGGAACAAGCATGTTAAACGTGAACTTTCAATCAGGTCTAGAATCCGAAGATTCGGACAGGTGCATGACGCAATCTTCACGGTTCATACATTTTACCTTCCTCTAAAATCTTTTCTTATGATTGCGTCACTGTTGGAAGAGTTTTAGCTTCTCACACAGTGGTTACAATTATTGACCGAT
Organism: Nippostrongylus brasiliensis; assembly: GCA_030553155.1. Classification (NCBI taxonomy): domain Eukaryota; kingdom Metazoa; phylum Nematoda; class Chromadorea; order Rhabditida; family Heligmosomidae; genus Nippostrongylus; species Nippostrongylus brasiliensis. The sequence goes on from CP130734.1 coordinate 23,639,449, forward strand.
ATTGATGTTAATCCATGCTTAACCAAAAGCTGTGGCAAGTCGATATGTTAACTTCCTTAGTAGTATTCATAGCAGCGATATCAGCTGTTTACAACCAAAACAGAGCAAGCATATAGCCCATGCACTATCAATCAGGTTCCAAAATCCGATGTCTCTGTCGAGTACATGGCGCAATCCTCACCAGAACACATACGTGAAAATTTTCTTTTTTCTTAGCTTTCATCCAAGCTATAATTCATTTCAATTGGCTCACTTTCGCCATTGTGAAACAAGAAAAAAAACGAAACGGAAAAAACGAAAAAGAAACGCCATTGTGAAACAGTGGGTACATTTTTTTGGGACACCCTGTAGTAATGCAAATGATATATGTACATATGTTTGGACCGTCCAAACCATATTATTGAAGAAAATGTTGTAATGATGACGCTAAGCTTATCGCAAAATTCGCGGCTCAGGCGGGATTCGAACCCGTATCTGGCGCATATGGGGCGCTCCATAATACTATTGATAATAACACTATAAAGCATAAACATGCGTGCTACGTTTAGGACGCAACATGCCGTGATGAAAAGCATCATTTCTAAACACAATCAGGCAGTCGATCCTTATACGGGGAAATGAAGCCCTCCATCCCTCTGGGGTAGGGTAAATTAGACTCGCCCTAAGAATGTGAAAAATTGACTTGTGCCGTGGTTATCCGATTAGACCTCATACGAGTTCTATAAGCTCAAGACACCAAATAGAAGGCGCATCACCCTCAAGAAAGTTATCAGCGTTGGTCACTTCACTTTTACCTTCATAACAGCTAAAACACAAAGGTTTGAAATTAAATATCGTCATCTAATTTTTGGTGCACAGAACCTTGCGAGAACTCGGGTCCTCGGTACTTTTCTGTTCAGCGACACGCTCTTGTGAAGGCTGCAGTTTCAATCTATCTTTTGAGCCTTGAGTTTACTCGAGGTCCAATCCATAGCAACCCTTCTTGGATTTGCTCTCATCCCCCCTTTCGACAAGATCCTGAGAATATTTTATCAATGTAGCAGACAGCAAGAAAGGAGGAGAAGTGACTAGTGAGAATCACAGGCTTCAATGGAATTTATAAAAATGAAGAAAGCTTATGTGTTCAACAATATTATCATATGATAAAAAATGCATAGGAAAACAGCATGCATTAGCTTCGATACAGTGTCTATGGCCAATTATTGACAGAACCCATTTGCTTGCAGAATTCACCGACGCGATCGTTATCAAATTCCAGCATATCAAATCTCAACATGCATCAGAGCCACATCAAATGCAACTATCGTAGAGATCATAATAAAAGCTTTCACTAAGGAAAGCAAGTAATGTGAAAACACAAATGGGAAGTTCAACTGAAATGGGAGCGAGTGCATCGCGCAGGCAACGCAGTCATCGACCATCGATTCGATCACGTCAAGAAAGGGCAAGTTGCCTGACAGGATAAAAACTTGAAAATCAATGTGTTACGCTGCTGAGTCGGGTACTTGTCAGTCGTAGGCCTCGGGTCTCTTCTAGAATACTCTTTCCTCAAATGGTTGGGCAGTGGCGTGGCTACATGACACGCGTCGAGCTGGTAACTAGGAGATCAAACGTGGACCAGAGACACTTTGTACCTGTCATAACAAACGGACGGGTTCTGTGCTGTGGAAGTTGCTTCCGTTGATCCCGAGAGCAACACTTCCTCTTGGAGCAACATCATTATCGTAAACTTCTCCATTGGAGGAAGGAGAAATACGCAGAGACCGCCCTTGGCAACTCTGGCAAGCGATGGGTGTATTCATCTTTCTTCACTAACAGGAGCATTGTAGAATTCAACTGTGTTCTGGAATCGTGAAGACTTATAGTTAAGTCTTTTCCTGCGTGGTTTCAGTAGCGTACTATCACGTTCACTAAGAAATTCGCAAAATTTTCCAAATATATGTACGTAACATATTTTTTCGTTATACACTGCGTCCAGGAATGATAGGGACACCCCGAAATTTCTTGTCTCAAGGATTTGCTTGATGCTATTTGATTCCGAATCTATACCAGTAAATTCAGCACGGCAAATAACATGGGACTAAGCGATTTGAGCTTCTGATTTGAACGGTGAAGGTTTTGAGGACGATTTTTGCAATGAGTGCGACGGAATCACTGTCCAGAAATGATAGGGACACCTGAGAAAAAACAGCTTTACGAACCAGATACTAGTTAGGCCACTGAAATTAGTAATTGGTGGACGCTTCACTATTCCGTGTAACGTAATCAAGTGGAGTTGGGATTGATGCGACGGAGTTTTGGAGAATGTTATTAATTAAATCGCCGTAGACCGATGGATCGCTGTCTTGAGCTCTTCAACGAAAGAGTACATCCTGTTAATCGCATTATTCCTCCAATAGAGGTGTTCTTAGGGGTCTACCATTAGAACAATCTTAGAACAACTTGCTGGTAATTCGAGAACATCGACAAAACAGGCCCTTAAAAAGCCTGGGGTCAATCTGATTTTATGAAGCGGGCCATGTTCCTGTTGGAAGGACAAGTTGTGCCTCACTTTTCCTCTAGTAACGGCAACAGATAAGTTGCTAGTACCTGTTGGTACTCAAATCAGTTCGAATTTGCTGAACTAAATTCAATCAAGACTTTTTATTCAGAGTCAAACTGCCACCTACATTAAGGTTGCGCAGCACTTCAAGCCCCTCCTTCGTAAAAACCAGTTCTTCTCGGCTAAACCGTGTTGTGTTACTGTAGGCCATCTGGACAGCTTCAGGAAAGTCATCGGAAAAAATCGAATTAAACTCAGAATAATTAGCCTAGGAACCAGGTGAATGTCTACCGTGCCTTGATCCAAGAACGGACTTCGTTTCTCTAGAGAAATTCAAAACTTTTCCCCTTGTGCGCGTCTGCTAAACGTGGAATGAAGTTGAAATTATGCAGATAATGTTTCCGTAACGTTTCATACAGTAGCTGATAAATTTGTTGAGTTTTTTCATGGTAGGCTCTTGCTTACTTGCTCCAGTTAGGATGTACATCGGATATTATTTAACCAGCGTTTGCTTGTTTTAGATCGGAGGAAGACGTATAACCTCCGGGAAAACTCTTCGTTTCATAATCTATCATCATACGCCGATAATCATTCTCGAGGTTTTCGCCGTAGGCGAAATTCCGCGACACTAGGCCTTATTTCTTCAAAAGCCTTGATTTGGCTTTGTCATTTTATTGCTCATAACGTTCTATGGTCTATCCTAACACAAAACATTTCTTTGAAATGAATATTGTTTAAAAAATTAGTTTCCATCAATTTACCCATTCAACCGGCTCTTCTTTGTAGGTGTCCCTATCATTTCTGGACAGTGATTTCGTCGCACTCATTGCAAAAATCGTCCTCAAAACCTTCACCGTTCAAATCAGAAGCTCAAATCGCTTGGTCCCATGTTTTTTGCCGTGCTGAGTTTACTAGTATAGATTTGGAATCAAATAGCATCAAGCAGTTCCTTGAAACAAGAAATTTCGGGGTGTCCCTATCATTTCTGGACACAGTGTATTTATCGGCAATTGTGTCGGCTAACTCGGTAACTGCCACGCGGGTCTTCTTCTTGTGTGTGTGTGGCACACCTAACTCCAGACAGCAACTTTATGAATGAACCATACTAACACAACGAAAACTGATAACAATTATGATAACATTCTGACATGATCTGACAGCATTCTGTTATCTTCAGTTTTCCATATCATCATTTGAGTTGGTTGTTGATAGCGCTCGGTCGCTATACTCCCGGGGCAACAGTTCTGAAGATCTGGAGTCCATAATGAAACGTGGCTGCGTCTTCTTGTTGGTTGAAGAATTGTTCGTGTTGTTGAAGGTGCCATTTGATTTCTTCTGTTCTGGTCGCTCGCTTGTGAGCTTCGAACACAGACATTCACTCAGTGACTTGGAGGTGAATGATGTTCGTTCCAGTTCTTGATTACCGCTGAGAAGTTTTTGTGCGGCACAATTTTGCATCTGAGTTGTTGGTGCCTTTTCGATGGATTGTCGTATGTGTAGTACGCGTGCGGGGTAATAGGAGTATAGGTCGTTCCTGATAAGTTGGCTTGGGAGAGAGATAGGTATGAGGCGGTCGGGGTATAGGTTGCTGGTGTTTGGGAGAATCGTGGAAACATGCGCTGTTTCCATGAGGTCGCGGGGGGAGTAGGAAGGTGGGTTCCGTGACGGTGGAATATTGAGATCGAGGATTTCATCGTACGATTACGTACGTGGGCATGTAGGGTTTGATACACTTGTCGCGATTCCAATGAGTGCCATCGCATAGATTACAGTAGTGAAAGTACTACTGAGGAGCAGATTATTGTTGGTATTGTTCCATCTTCGCAAGTTATAAGGATGTGTTGTTGGTTTTCTCGCGTCAATCGATTCCTCTGCCTGTTGTTGAAAGTCGATATGTTCCTCTGCGCAACCATCCAATTCAAGCGGAACAAGTAGTTTGATGGGTCGACGTGTTTTTCGTCTATTAGGTAGGATGAGTTCGACCTCTCGTATGGCATTGTCTTTGCTAGGGTTCAGCTTGGTGATTCGACCGATTTTCCATGTGTTTCTGGGAAGATTGGGGTCCACAAGAAGTACTACGGTGCCCGGTGTTGGAGCTTTGGGTGTGTCGTTTTTAAGGGCAAGACGACGAGTGTGTTGCTCGCGTAGAGCCGTGAGATATTCTTGACTCCATATCTTCCAGAATCGTTCTGTGAATTGGTACGAGCTGTGTAAAGCTTTTATGGCTTGTGTTCTAGTGCGTAGCTGGAAAGCTTCTTCAGAGGGTAATAGTCAAGGTCATCTGCAGAAGGGTCGAGTCCATCCATAGGATACGTGATGTTCATGTCACGCTGAATGAAATCAATGGGGCGCAGAGTTGGTCTGTCTTCCCAGCAGTCTTCCTGGTACGTTAGAGGGCGTGTATTCAATATGCCTTCAATTTCTGTCAGCAGTGTTGTAAGTCCTCCTAGCGATAGAACTTTCTTTCCGATGGTTTTGATCAAGGAGTGCTTGATAATTTTGATAAGCCTCTCATAGAAGGCTCCCTGCCACGGAGCGTAAGGCGTTATCATCTTCCATGCAATTCCATTGGTCGCCATCGTTGCTGCTACAGTTGTATTTGCGACGCTGGCAGAAGCGGCGTCTCTGAGGATCTGATCTCCTAGAATAAAATATGGTGCGTTGTCGGACGTAATCGTTTCCGGAACTCCTCTTCGAGCAAAGAAGCGGCGGAGAGCATCGAGAAGCTGCACTGTGGACATGTCCGTAACACATTCCAAATGGATGAGACGAGTTGTCGTGCAGGTGATAATTACGCCATATGCTTTGTCACTTTCTTCGTTCGATTTGACTGTGATTGGCCCGAAGTAGTCGATGCCGACGTGTTGAAACGGTCGGCTTCTTACGACTCTTCTCGACGGTAGATCGGGTAATTCTGGATACCGATATGGCAGGTTGTTCATCCTCTGACAAGGAATGCAACGGCGTATCACTTTCTGTACTTGTCGTCGTAATTGTGGAATCCAGTAGTGGGTACGAATTTGTGCCATTGTGTGAGCTGTTCCCAAGTGGAATTTGGAATGAGCGTCTTGGATGACGAGTGTTGCGAATGTGGTGTTTGCTGTCAACAGGATGGGCTGTTTGCATTCATCAGATAACTCAGAGTAGCGTAGACGTCCTCGGCATCTGATGAGTCCGTTGGTATCCCGGAATGGTATCAAACGGTCCTTTGTAGGTTCAATGTTTTTCTCTACATGCACCTGTTGATAATTGCGTATGAGCAGTGTAAGAGCATCTCGGCGCTCCGGTACAGTGGGGAACTCGTCGTTGTGACGTTGTTTCAATTGCGGTATGTGTTCTAACATCGAATCCCTCAGATCAGGTTGGACTATACTGATGATTCGATTGAGCCACCTCAAGGCGTAAGAAAAGACGGATACTGCGTGGTTCACGGATGAGTAGCGTTTCCAATTCAGAATTTCTTTAACTGAGTCCTGCTGATTGCTGCTGTTGTGTGCAATATATTTCGTTGCATTTCAACTTGGCCTACTTCATCGAACGATTTTCGATCCGGCAAGGATGAGGCGGCGAGCCACTGATCGTAACTGCTTGCAATGAACGAAGGACCATTCCACCATGGATGTGTTTCGAGGTCTTCTTTCCAGAGTCCTCGAGTTGCACAATCAGCAGGGTTCAAATCCGTGTTGACGTGACCGAATTTGACTTCTATCCCTTTTCTTATCATGTCGTCGTTTATTTTACGGATTTCCATACATCGGTTTCTGACTAACACTCCGGCTTTGTTGCTGATGTCTGATGAAGCTAGCCAAGCGAGTGCAACTTCTGAGTCAGAGTATATGGTGATGGACTTCACGCACAATTGACTTTCTAGAGCTCGCAAAGTGTTGTGTACGAGTCGTGCGGCCAAAGTCAAGGCGTTCATTTCAAGTTTTGGAATCGTAAAGTTGTTCTTGATAGATGGAAGTTTCGATTTAGCTACAAGTAACTCTTGACTTCCGTTGTTGATCAAATAAACACAAGCAGCCATGGCTTGTCTGCTAGCATCTGCGAAGGCTGCAAGACGTGCGGTTGAGGTTTTCGATCCGTCGCTCACTTTTCTAATGATACTTTTCGTGAATCCATGCGTCCGTGCCAGAATACGTTTCCATTCGTTTTGATGGGCTTCGGATAGTTCTTCGTCCCATTTGTAATTGAATTTCCATATATTCTGCTGGAATAGTTTGGCGTTCAGTGTCAAAGGAGTGAGCCAACCAAAGGGATCGTATATTGATGATATTTGTTCCGACACTGTTCGTTTCGTTATAGTTGTCTTGTCGGGGTAGCAGCATGTTATAGTAATCGTGTCCTCCGCTGAATTCCATTGGAGACCCAAAACTTTCGGTATAATCGATTTGCTAAGTTTGTCTGGTGGAATGCGATCGTTGACTTCTTCAGAATTGGTCCGAAATTCACGTAGGTTCATGTTGATCTCTGTGAATATTTGTCGCGCCTTTTGAAGGCGTTCAAGTGCTTCAGCTGGAGTGGTTGCCGTCATCAAAAGGTTGTCCACATACACATTGTTCTTGATCAGATCTGCCATTTCTCGATCGTCGATGTGGTCCAAATGTTCTATGATCGTAGCACCCAACAAGAATGGTGAGCAGTTCAGCCCAAATAAGACTCGCGTAAACCGATAGGTAACGATGTTGTCAGTCTTTACGGGCTTGGAGATATCACGGATCCACAGACAGCGTGTTGCGTCTCTGTCCTGAATTTGTAAGTGGACTTGAAGGAATGCCTTCTCCACGTCGCTTATGATTGCGATGTTTCCCGTACGGAAACGAAGAAGCATATCAGTTAACGAAGGTAAAATGACTGCTCCTTGATGAAGTTTATCGTTGAGACATGGCGCATTTTTGTAATGAGCAGAACCATCGAAAACTATCCTGAGCTTCGTAGTATCTTTGTGGGGTGTTAGGACCGCATGATGAGCCAAATAGTGAACGATTTTTCCATCCGGCTTTGCTGTTTCATCGACTTCCTCGATTACTCCTTTTTCTAGTTGTTCACGGAATGTGTTGTGGTACTGAAGAAGCAAATCGGGTTCACTTTTGATTTTGGCGTGAATGTTTTTAAGTCTATTGTAAGCCAATGCGCGATTGTCTGGTAGATCGTTAGCGCTGTCCTTCCATGGTAGGCGAACATAGTAACCATCGTCATGTCTCTCGACTGTGGTTCGGAATTGTTCCCAGACTTTTTTCATTAATCGCTCGGAGCTCCTGCGTCTGAGGACCTGTGAATTCCTCTATTCCGGCAGAATCTATGTCCCAGTAGTGATCCCGTTGCAGCTGTTCAGCTTTATCGTCTACTGAACGTGATCGGATCGTATTGAGTTGCACCTCAGAGCGTTTTCGAGCAGAATTATTTCTTCCCGCGACTAGATATCCTATCCTCGAATGTAGGAGTTGTAGCCCTGAAGGAAGATGATGCTGCGCTCCGAGTCCGTGATCGAATAATGTGAATAGATCACCACAACCTAGCAGAATAGGTGTCTGTATTTCTCGGATTTGCGGCGATATGGACAGCTGAAGGTCATGTTCTCGAAGATATTGACGATCGAGTGGAGGGAGTGCAGTCCGTTTTACATCTCCTGTAATGAAGTCGATCCTTGCTAACTCGAAGCTGTGTCGAGTACCATGCCGATCTTCGATTTCCACTTTTGTAGTATTGCAGGTTTTCTCTGTCGGAGAGGCAGTGCCAAATGTGTGAATCATGAGATTCACTTGTCCTGATATGCCGAGCCCTAAGTGGTCAGCGTAGTCATTTGTTATAAATGACTGCTCGGCTCCTGTGTCCAGAATCATATTAACGTCTTCAAATTTTTGTAGCCTGACGTTCCACACTCTGGCTTGTCCTACGAGGAGATCCACTGGTCGTTGAGCCATACGTGGAAACTCTGGCTGCCGTAGGATGGTGTGATTGTCGATTTTGCACGAAGTTGAGTTGTGCATGTTGACGACTGTAGCCAAGTTTTGGCTGACAGTTGCTTTTCTCACTGCTTGTGTGTGAGGTTGGGCTCTCTGTGAAGACTCCTGAGCCGATCTCGGCATGAGTGACTGCGATTCGAACGGTTTCCGGCAAATGGAGGTGTGATGACCTTTTGTATTGCATTGTCGGCACGCACCACGCGTACAACTTTTGGAGCAGTGCTCTCCTGATCCACAATTGCGACAAAGTTCCTTTTGTCGAATAACTTCAAGCCTCTGTTCGACTGTCGAATACTTCGGACATGATACCGGCTTATGATCATCTTTACCGCAGTAGAAGCATGAAGAGGTCCTAGCCCCATCGCTGCGTATTGGCTTCACTTTCTTTGCGGCAGGCGTAGCGCTCAATTTGGGGTCCTCCTCGTGGTCATGTACTGCTCCTCGAAATTGTTGAATCTGAGTTTCTGTGCTGAAATAGTCTTGAAGATCTTTCAGCAGTTGTTGCGTTGACCAGTTATCTGCGGACGATTCTGCTTTTTTCTTCAACATGGATCTTTGTACCTTGTCGCTGAATTTTGCTAGGACAGTTCGTCGCATTTGCAGAGTGTTGGTATTTTCCCCTTTGTGCTCTAGTTGAGCAATGATGGGAAGTATCTTTTCCAACGTGTGCAATTGATCAGCAATCTTGTTGCTTTTCATTTGCATGGTTTCAAGTTGTTGGAGCAGTTGACTGACGACGGCCTCTCGATTATCATACTTCTTTCTGAGAAGTTGGAGAGCTACGTCGTAGTTATCGGCGGTGATTTGCAGTTCTCGTATGGTATCTTTAGCTGGACCTTGGAGGGCTTCCAACAAGTAATTGAGTTTTTCGATGTTGGTGATGTTCCTCCTATGAATCGTGGGCTCGAATATCCCCCAAAAGTGGTCCCACTCCCACAGTTGTCCGCGAAATTTCGGAATTGGAAGGGGAGCCAGATTTGGTAATGACGGTCCGTCTTGATTTCGCTCTGACTGTCCACTATTCGATCTTCTTTCTATCTCCCACGATAGCTCGGCTAGTCGTTCCTGGGCTCTGATGCTGAGTTCTTGCGCCGCATTGATGTTCTGTTCGCTTCTGGTCCTCCAATCGTCGTTTATTTCTTCCATTTCATCTGCGGCGTTGAGGAAGTTATCCAGTGCCTTGTCTAGCTGGTCCGCTTTGAATTTGATGTCGTGATGTGCTTCTCGTATCCTTTGTAGTTCGGCTGCCTGGTGTTCAGAAGGCTCCTTGCCGATCGATGAGTGTTTTTCGATCGCCTCTTCTAATACTCTGCCTGAACGGGTTAGCCACGACTGTTTTCCGCTGAGCTTCATCGCCATCTTGTACTGCTTCTATGCTGTGCTATTCCGTTGGCGTTCGAATCCTTGGTTGCCGTGTTTGATCGATCTCGCTGGTTTAGACCTGCACGAGGAATGAGTTAAAGTTGTTGAACTCACAGCCGGCCGATGCACCAATATCGGCAATTGTGTCGGCAACTCGGTATCTGCCACGCGGGTCTTCTTCTTGTGTGTGCGGCACACCTCACTCCAGACAGCAACTTTATGAATGAACCATACTAACACAACGAAAACTGATAACAATTATGATAACATTCTGACATGATCTGACAGCATTCTGTTATCTTCAGTTTTCCATATCATCATTTGAGTTGGTTGTTGATAGCGCTCGGTCGCTATAGTATTACTATTGCGAGTTGCTTGTTATACATATCACACGCGTGGCCTCGGCCGAGGTCTCGAATCAATGAATAAATACAGGGTGGCGAATAAATACGTGCGCCGCGAAAAGTGTTATAACTTTCTTTTTTGCCAACGAATAACAAAACAAATATGATTATATGTATGTAGGAGTTGGACATAACATTCGATAATTAAGGAAAGTTTTCAAAGTAGCTGCCATGAGCTTTGATATCTGCTCTCATTCCTTCATTTATCGCATAGGTGGTGCGCCGCAAGTACCCCTTGTCTATGTTGCTCTATATTTCGGAAAAGGCTCGACGAAATTTGACAAATTTCTTGTTGTGGACTCCTAAGATATTCCACCCAAACATATTCGACGGCGAGCTAAAACAAATTTAAGATCGGGCTATTCGAATCCCATAAACCTTACGTCGGAGAAGAGCTGATTTCAGTCAAAAGAAGCGCATTTTTGTTTTTGCTTCATGAAGCAAAGCGTAACTTCGTTGAGGGAACTATTCGGCACGTTTCTGTTTCCCGAGCACTATGGCTTTCCTGTGAATGCAACACTGACAGAACTCAGCATGATTTAACATCTTTTTTATCGATAAAATCAAAACAGTGCTGCCTAGAGCACTGAAACTGTTCTAGAACATCGAGAATTTGGAAAACACACTTTTTGCAGCAGTTCTTTGATTTTAATTGCATGTGAGGGTTGGGCTAGTGAGATGGTGAAGATTGTGAAAATTTTAAGGCACCCCATCGGTAAAAATTTCAACCTAAAGCAAGAGGACATCCTTGCTGCGGACACCCAGACTAAATGCCGCAATTTCATACATTTTTTATTCCGCTTTTTCTCCTCTTGATAGCTGAGGAGTTGTACCTTCCAGATATGATAACTACAAAGCCTAACCTCTTCTTCAGTTATGAATTTAACCAATTTGCAAAAAAGGTGGAGCTGCTTGGACATCTTATTCCAGCTAACATCATCATGTCGACCCGTCCTGCTTTTTATAATCCCATGCCCCACTATTGTATTCACCGTCCGCTTCGGTTACCTTCGTGGATTGGGTGGAGTATGTCCTCCCAACATTCACAGCTTGTCAGTCTTTCACGCGTTTCTTCGAGGAACTATGAGCCTCGAAACAATCAGCGAGCCCGCCACGCCTGCTCTGAGCTTCCTGCACAATTGCGTTGTAGTTTAAATAGTTCCTCGCTACAGTTTGAAGAACAAATCTCACCCATACAGAACGATTAGCAAGGGTCACGTGAATATTTTGAGAAAAAAAAGTACGCTCAAATGTTCTATACAACTGCCAAAATCGAACCGAATATCGGTTCAATGCACATCTGTAAGTCTGCACAAGTTAAAGCGATGTAAAAGTAATTTGAGAAGAGGGTAGAAATGGAACTTCTGTTTCGAGGAGACAACTATGTTGGTCCCACTTCTGCAGCACTCTGTAAGAATGAATTTCGCGAATTGAGTGACGCTCTCCTCTCTACCGTAGCAAGAGAAATCAAGGCGAAGACGCAAGCAACGATTTTGGGTTACTTCCTTGTTAATCGACTTCTTGTATGATAGCAAAGGAAGAAGAAGACGAAATGTCAGCGACTAAGGTCACCTCCAGCCGAATAAGTTGTCCACTCGCCTATTGAATAGAGCAAGCATTTAGCGGAACAACGGAACCGCGAAGGCGTTTGTTGCGGTCTATTCAAAAAGCGAGCAATGGCCCAATTCTTCTGCGCACACTAAAATGATTGTTGGATGACCATTTTGTGTGCTGATGTTAGGTTTTAGTCTTTCAGGAAAAGCTATCAAGGATTTGTGGAGGTAGCTCATCTTGCTCTGTTTTTTCGCAATGAACACACTTCAGCAAAATCAGAAGAAAAAAAGAAGTTCACTTGTCGTGTGGTTTTTTAATAGAACGTAGACCAATTACACTTTGACGCCCCTAGTCGACTGATCAGTACACTGATTCGTCAAGTTTTCGCTCGAGTCAAAAAGCGCCTCCGATGGGGTGCCTCGCCGGGGAGCAGCGGGTTTCCTATCTCGGATTGCCCATGGCCTCTCTGAATTACTTTCACAAAACTTTTTAAATTATACACGACCATTTAGTCAACACGGATATGTATGTTACTCGGGAAGCTGAAACCAAGTTTAAATGCAACCACGTCATGGGACTGTTGGACGTCACGTTCTTTTTTGTTTTGTGCTGGTTTCGTTTTCTAACAGTTGATGATTTCTTTAGCTTTAATGTCTGCACTATCGACCTCCAACTCTTTATTAATCTTTCGAGCATGCCGAAAGTCAGTCTAATAAACTGCACCTCTTGACTAGCTCGCAGAATTCATAACTAAAAATATGCACACCTTTCCAGACCAATGGTTTGTCCAACTGCATACATTTTGCCACCAATTTCCGTATCAAACCTGCTTTACTTCGCACACCAAATCGCATATTCAATCGCTTTCCTGTTCTGCGCTTGCTGTCCCGCTAGCAGAGATGAATTCTCCTTGAAGCGACTCTCTTGCTCACGTAGCTTCTCATATAATTCATAATCTTGGTCCTTATATTGATTGGATCTAAATTACGCATGAAGTTTATTTCGCTTCTAAAAGTACAGAAATTGCCGTCTAGACCTTCTCTAACAAAATGGCTGAGCTATTTGTTCTTTATTGCTGGTTATTCCTTATTTAATCAGCGGGTAATTGTAATGACCATCACAAATGCAAACCTTGTATTTGCATTCACCGCTGAAAAACATTAGTAAGCAAAAAGCAGGAGCTTCCCCATATGGCTTCTATAATGGCTTCTATAAGTGCATGCTATCGCACACTGAGAGGTACAAGGAAACTGAAGCATGCTGAAGATTAAAGCTGATTCGGAAAGATAGTACAAGTTTATTACGAATAACATATCGGCGAATCGTCAGAGGCCTGAGATAAAAAATGGAGTTTGAGAGATCACTCGTCAGAAGGCACTTGGAGAGGGAAAGAAGAACCAGGTCGAGGTGACACAGCAGCTGTCATCATTCATTGACCTTTCCGGTCGTGACTCGAAGAACTGTCGGCCGGAGACTCGTCGAAGTGGTCACATTACTATACATTTCTCCTGAAGCATGTGGCTCCCATTGGTTGTCTACCTGCCCAAATCTGGCCGTGTAAGCTCCATCCGCGATTCATGTTACTCTCCTGATACCTACTGATTCACCGCTGCGGCTCGAAATTGTTCAGGAACGAGTGATTTCCGTTTTTCTTTTCCCTTCCAGGCTCTGACGAAGCCGGATTCGTCGAAGTGTTACCCGTAATTGATTTTTACCATCTTGGCTAATCGGCTTCAGTCTACAGTATCCTTACTATATAATGAGCGTGACCCAGTTGTTTATTTGCATGAATGTTTGGATGGATGGATGTCAATTCATTTTTCAGATGATTGGTGGTGGTGCCGGTTGGTGGTGATTCTATCAGTGCTTATCACTGAAATCATTTTGAAAATCCCATCCTATGATGACGCACTTACACTTCCTGTACCCTGTATTGTTTGCCGAGGTCAGTCGTACTTCATTTGAGACGGATTGAGCCAAAGGGGGGGGGGGTGCATGAGTGAGTGAAAGTGGGAATAGTTAGGAACGTGAAAACTCGATGAAGTTGTTGAAACTGCGTCAAAATTCGGAACACTGTCGGAATTTCAACTGATCGAAGTGCGGCTTCACTTGGTAAGCAGTATAGATTTATTTAACGAAGCTAGCGAACAGACGTATGCCAGCCGATAGGCCGATGAACGGCTGGTGCTATCATATCCAACAAGTCACGATTCAAGACAGACGGCTATGGAATATGTGGAAATTGGTGGACATTCAGCTAACGCTAGACAGTTGACTGCAACGGAGTCACCATTTCCAATCTTAAACTTAATCATTCATGTGGTCGAAATGGCTGAAAAGAATTAGAAAGTATTTCCGAAACCCTTTATTTGATAGCTATGATCACCATGACATAGGAATTTCAATACTCTTAACGGCTGAGACTGTTTTAAATTAGAAAACGACCAGAGTGTATAAAAACAACAACAAACGTTAAACGCCGGACGGAGAACAAGCAACAATAACGAAAACATGCAAATGTGCTTATGGAGTGATTCTTTTCGGATCGCGAGGGAACATCGACGCCAGACGAATGTTGTGAAGACCAAGGAATAGCATTGTCACTCGCTCAAGGCCTGCAATAGGATGATTTCAAGATCAGGCAATAAAACGCCGCTGTTTTCTTGGCTAGGAGAAGGAATATTGCTGTCGTTGTTGTACTTCACGCATGCGTTAGTGTGCGTCCACTAAATAAATAAATAAATAAATAAACAATCGTTACATAAGCCGCCCACTGCATGAGTTACGATAACTTCAGTATAAATGAATCCAATACCAGAAAGGTTATTCGGAAAGATCAATTTTTGGGATAAGAAGGACAAAAAAATAAATTGTAAAAGATATCGAAATGTTCAAACAATATTAATGGGGTATAAGATGCCAAACACTACATGGTAAAATCATCAAAGCAGCAACTCACCAATGCCACCGCCTGCGTGTGGAGGACAGCCGTACTTGAATGAATCTATGTACGCCTGTATTTTTTCCAACTCGATATTGTGGTGCTTCGCTCGCTCAACGAGAAATTCTGCGTCGTGAATTCGCTGCGCTCCAGACAGGATTTCCTCTCCTGAAACGAGTGTACTAATATCGTCTGGAAATTGGATGTTTTAACTAAGAAAAAGAAGCAACTGTGTGACACAGGTCTCAGCATTACCAACCACTACCGTCTTTCTGAAGCGAAAAAGCAGTTTACCTCGCATGAACATGTCATAACTGTTGGAATATCGAGAGTCGTGTGGGTCTGGCATAGTATAGAATGGACGGACCGCAAGAGGGAACTTGTCCAGGATGAAGAAGTCAGTCTTGTACTTGTCCTGAAATGGCATTATTTACACTTATCTAGCATTATAATACATAAGTTGAGATCAGCTCCGCGTTGGAATGAAAAATATGCAAAACGCAAATAGATAGAACCAAAAAGTAACCTTTACAAGACGACCAAGCTGCTTCTCCACAGGAGTGCTCAAATCTTCCTCATCGCCAATTTCTACTCCGTCCTCACGTAGCATCTTCACAGCTTCCGGATACCTTTAAAATCACAACCAATTAGGAATTCACTAACGAGATTCCATCCTATGTTGAAGAACGATATACATACCTAGAGTAGAAAAACACGAGAGCAATGTACAAATGCTTGCTACTTACATCAAACTATTCCATGGGGACCGTACTAAGCTGAGCGCCCTTCTCCAAGTGGATGGATGAAGCGCTACCTAGTTACAGTCAATATGCAATTACAGCAGTAGACATGCACCCGCTACAAACTCGAAATATACCTCGAATGGTGCACTAACACTGGCTCATAAACGCGTCGATGACGCAGATTACTAGGCGTTTACACGCTATAACTTCACCGAGGTCTCCAACGTTCGTCACGGTAGGGAGGTGTGTTGGAACACACTTGAACATGGAGTGGACCTCGCCGCGTGCGTAGATGGATAACGGTTTGTGCGTCATTCGGGATATATTTCAAAGCTAATGGCAGGTATGCCACTCACGAATTTGGGCCGAGGAGGTAAACATAGCATTCATCCCTCGGCCCACAATCGTGAATGGCGCACCTGCCATTAGCTAAATATACCCCGAATGACGCACAAACCGTTATCCATTTACGCGCTCGGCGAGGTAATTCATCTACGCCCAGCAACACGATTTTATCAATTTGAGTATCAAATGACGAGACAAAGCACATGTCCTATTTTTATAATTCCTAGAGTTAAAAGGTGAAATACCACTGCACCCGACCGTGCACTAACTCGTTGAAAGCAACGATTGTAAAGTACGTTATGACCAGCGAGTGAAAAAAAAACTCACGTCAAGACAAGTGCTGGCTCGCAGAACTCGAATGGCTCAGCTGGATACTGTCGACCTACAGCCTCGATTTCGGCGGCATAGTCACGCTTGAGGCCTTTGAATATGTTGATGAGGACAGATCCAATAGTTTCCAACACCTAAAATCGAACGCAGTTCAAAAAACGGACCGTTACGACTCGGAACAAATGTGGAACACATTTATTTCACCAAAGAAAGGTCTATAATGTGGTAACACTGAAATGACAAATCGTGCCATCGTACCAGCATTTAGCAGAATAGAGCAACAAAGAAAGTTACCTCATGGTAGTGGAAGTTGAAAGCCATCTCCAAATCGAGTCCGACGAACTCCGTCATATGTCGATGTGTATTAGAATCCTCGGCTCGGAAAACTCCACCGATGGTGAACACCTGAATCATTGAATATGTCACAAGTACTAAATGTGTAAATTGGAGGAACCACTCACTTTTTCGAAATCGCCAGCGATAGCCATCTGTTTATATAGCTGAGGAGATTGTGCCAAGTACGCAGATCCTTTGAAATATGATACCTAGAAATAACTACTACCAGTCTTTTGATTTTCTGATTCTGCTGGTCAAAAGTGCGTTTATTGGGCAAAAGTTTAGAAACATAAAACGAACAGTGAACCCATGATGTACTTATTTGAAATACACAAAGACGAACATTCATACGAAATTTGGAGTGAAACATTCCCTACCGTGAAAACATTGGCGCCTCCCTCACTGGCGGCTGAGATAATCTTTGGGGTATGAATTTCGACGAATCCTCTTTCAGCAAGAGCTTCACGGAATAATTTGCAAACACCAGCTTGTAGAGAAAAGATGCCCTGCGTCGTGGTTGTGCGCAGATCTAGCACACTGAAAAGGCAAATGTTTGGATGATTTAGACATTGGGAAGTTGAAAATCGGAAAAATAGAGTATACAATCTAGCCGAGACGCTGAACGAAAACCATGGAACTGATGAGCACAGTACAGCTGCAATCAGAAACAACAATGTTCGCAAAGAAAAACTGAAAATGTGGAGGAGTCCTGTTCAAAACCAAACAGTCCAAAGGCGGAGTAGCAACGGACTAATAAGCCCGTGCACCACCGAGACAATACAACTGCGCAGGTGTACTAGAAACGAAGTTTTCTTTCTTCGTGCCGCGAGGCATTTAAAATAAGTAAATAAATTGGTTGGAGGGATTGGCACCCCTATCACGCTCTACGGCCTCAAGCGAAATACTAAAGCAACTTGGAAATCTCCCTAAAATCGTTAGATGTCGAGTGTGTTAGATCATGTTCTTGAAAATGAAGAACAAAACGATCGTAACGC
Source organism: Nippostrongylus brasiliensis (assembly GCA_030553155.1). Taxonomy (NCBI): domain Eukaryota; kingdom Metazoa; phylum Nematoda; class Chromadorea; order Rhabditida; family Heligmosomidae; genus Nippostrongylus; species Nippostrongylus brasiliensis. Next base: position 23,656,967 of record CP130734.1, read on the forward strand.
TAAAAGGTTAGGTAACTGAAACTGGATAGATTGAAACATACCGATTGTCGAGCCTTGTGTCAAGGTTCACAGCTGCTAAACCTTCGGCGTTGTCTGCACGACGTGTAGCGTCGTCGATCTGAAGCGGAAGGCGAGGCTCTGCTGCAGATACAACAAATACCTGAAAACAAGAATTTCACGAGTGGTCATCAATTTAAAGCTGTACATATTATAGGAACCAGCGCGCATTACTTCCACATGTCATTGTGGCAAATTACGGCAGTAGAGTCATATCGTTTTAAAACAACCCGGTACAAGAACTCACACTAAATTTCTAAACTATACCAGACTTGAGTCTACAATTATGAACAAATTCCAACCACATCACAGTATTTCATAAAGAAAAGAATATCTGGAAAATTCACGAGAATTTGTTAAACAAATTGCTGTAAATGCTACAACTGATATATGTTACTAGTCATGGCATTGAGTTATAAGCAGCGCTTCTAGAAATAGGAAACCTTGGACACCGTCGCGACTCCAACTAGAAGTTCTTCAAGCAATTGTCCACCCTAAGTAACTCAGTCATGAATGGGGCTCGTGCAGCGCAAACATGCCGAGAAAACAATAGACATAGTGTTTAAACGTCAACTAGCAATCCTGGTTGCTACTTGCAACTCTTAAGGCATGTGGGAAATACCCGAATTCAAACGTTGAAACAACACAAACAAAAGGAATAGTTAGTGTGCAAACATCGAAACCTTTTACAACTATTCCCCTACCAGCACTGTGACAGGTTTTCCTTCAACTCGATACCACAACGCGTCCTCTTTCCGAATAAGAACTAACCTGGATGGCATGAAGTTCGGCAGTTTTCTGCGTACACGATTCTATTTGTGCATCCACTTTTTCCACTCTCCCTTGGATGTCAACGATAGACTCCTAAGAACAGCAAATTAGAATAGAAGACGGGAATTTGATTGTATTCATTCTTAACCACGATAAAACAGTGCATTTACTTTTCAACTAATTTAGGTCAGATTGGGTGTGTTCAGCGACCCAAGATTGATATGAACATTTTTCTGGCCAAAGCTTCGGTCTTGTCGCCTTAGCCAGAACCGCGAAAGTCGGTAACTTGCCCGTTCAAAACATATTTATTTTAAAAATGTCTACTGAAAACGAGATTCCGTCCCCTCTACTTTTATAGTCCTACACCCACTGAACAGCAATGATTAGTCTAAACGGAGTAACATAGAAACAACTTGGTGAATGCATGGCATAGCAATTTACTGAAGTTGGTAACTCGAAGGTTTTCCATTTTGTTGACGACGGCTCAAGTGCCAAAACCTGTTATTCACAAATGTATGAGCAAACCTCGGATTCACTCACCTTAGGTATGTTGGAAACGAACTTCAACATTTGCTTGCTGAGGTGGTCCCCAACGAACAACGAAACCTTAAAGTAGAGAAATCGAACGGAACACGAGTGAAAGAAAGTTAGAATATACCTGAGCAGTGTAAAATCTCTGCCTAAGAACGAGGAAGCAGGTCTTTCCCTTGCTACGAATAGCATGAACACGACCACGCACCCATATCTGAAGAGAAGCTAATGATAAGGCTGAAAACTATTTCCACAATAGCAAAAAACGTAAACAGAAGAACAGTTTGTATTAATCTTACCTCTTTTCCATGGAGGTCTGCTTCGATCTGATTCAGTCGAGAGAAAACTATATCCTTCTTGTCAGCCGACTTGATAATGCCGTAAGTGCCGTACATGCCTACGGAGACATCTTCAGCATTCTCGTCTCCTCCACCTGATTGAGCCTGAGCTGCTTTCTGGAATAAGATTTCTTCCTCACGACAAAAAAGAATTCGAGTTTACAGAAGATACCTTAGTTGTACGAAAACGGTAAAACGATAAGGGCTCAGTTGTGACATTTAGGATTCCAATGACAATTGAAAGAGGAATGAAGTAGAGGCGTGAGTTGGACGGGCACTAACAATCCCCACTTGACAGCTAGTATAAAGCCCATCAACGGATCAAATATCAAAGAGCTATGCATGTATGATTTTTAACGAACCTGAGCTTTCAATTCCGCAATCTTGGCGGCCTTGGCGAGTTTGTTGAGCTCTTTTTTCGAGAGCTTCTTTTCACCGCCTTCTCCTGCCCCAACCATGTCCTTCTCTTCGACTTCAGCTGACATTTCACCCTGAAAAGTCACAATAGAAAGAGGTCTGCTCAAGTTTTGTTTTGTCATTTCGTAAAAATAAATACATAAGAATACTGGTAAACAGGCGAAGTTCTTTGTACGGAAAGCAATCACCATAGAAAGAACTGCACAGAGACTATCCTTTCGTTACACTGGTTTTGGTGCCTGGAGGTAAAGGCCCCTTCAGACTCTACTGCGTTGCTGCCGCAATAATGATGAAGGATAGGGACCAGCGACGCGCGCGGCAGCGGCAGCGCTGCACCCGCTTTCAGAATTTTACTGCGGCGGCAGCACTGCCGCAGCGCTACCGCAGCAAGGAATGTCACGGGACATTCCTTGCTGCGGCAGCGGATCTGCTGCCGAAAACGGATGTGGGGTGCGCTCATCCCCCCTTTTTTGCTGCTAATTTTACTTTACTGCGGCAGTAAAACTCTGAATGGGCCCTAACTGACCAATCAAAAGTAAGGAAACGGCCACGTTCACCTCATGTTCAGGTAACGGCTGAGTAAGAGTGAATGAAGGAAAGAAAGAGCGCAAAAATGTTTTCTAAAATTCAGCGAGTATACCTGAGAAAACAGCGCCCTCGCCTCGCTAACAAAGTCACGAGAAGTGGAGCGGTGGAATGCCTTACTGACAATGAGTCTGTCGAAATCTATTCAAATTCGGGAAACGAACTCATCATGATTGGGATCAAAATTCCAAACAATATATCTAAACGAAATATGAGCGAAATCGATGACCCTCACCTTGTCAATGTGATAACGATATAGGTGCTTCCCGTACTGAATTCTCTAAGCGAATGACAGAATCGATCAGCGTAATGAACATGCATAGCAACTACCTTAGATGAGGTATGAGCCAAGCTGGTAGTCTTGACCCGACCACCCTGCTTACGATCCGGGTGGTCGTCGGGAAAATTCGATGAACTAATGTCGGATTCGTGCATCTCAACCCCCATAGGCTAAATTTGAGAGAGGCAGTCAAAAAGGTACTAGTAACATGTTTCGACTCCTATGTCTGACCTTTACCATTTTTTTGTTGAAACTTTACTTACAAAGCTTATTTAAGGGGCCGGAAACGTCCAAGATGATAGCCAAAAACTACCCAAATTGTTATATCGATTGACGGGGTAAGAGCGATGTGGGTGACTTTTCTACGTAACTCGAAGAACAAAAATCAGAATTGTGGTATGCATTGAAAATAACCTCTAGACCGAGCTTTAGATAAATCAGCGATCAGCACACCAATTAGCTCCTCACAAAGTTTTGACGAAAACAAAAGTTTTTATCTGAGCCGCGCCCGTGTAGCCGGGACTTCTATCTAAATCCATAGCTACACTGTAGCTACGTTTTCTCCTGTGGAAAAGCGCCTTTTTTCATTTTCGGATTTCGGCGTGGAAGCGAATATGGGAGAGGGCACTATTCCACTTGTTGGACAGCTGTCATAAAAATATTTTCCTTCGTCAGATTTCGCCCAAATTTGGTACCGGGGGTAATCTGGGGCGCTAATCACGAATCTGGTGTCCATTCTTCATCATTGTGGTCGGGGACCACCCGCGACGCTACTTGGGTTGTCCAGTTAGGATCATCGATTTCGCTGAAACTTTGCATAGGGGTCATTTGAGGGCCTGAACACGATGGTGCAGTCCTATTTTTACCTGGTGGTCGGAGACCACCCAAATCGTAGACTTGGGTGGTTCAGTTAGGATCACCGATTTCGCTGGAACTTTCCATAGGGGGGGGTTATTTGGGGACCTGAACACGATGAAGAAGCCCACTTAGCAGCCGAATACGGTAGTTATAGGTGAGCCTCACCAGGTAGGGTTGGTAGGTACTCACCTATAGCTACCGTATTCGGCTGCAACTTGGAAAACGGGCTTCACCATCGTGTTCAGGACCCCAAATAACCCCCCTATGCAAAGTTTCAGCAAAATCGGTGATCGTAACTGGACCACCCAAGTTTTCGATATTGGTGGTCCTCGACTACCATGGTGAAAAATGGACACCAGGGGCCGTATGCTCGTCTCTCCCGGCCGGGCGATGGGCGCCCCTCGCCCGGCCGGGTTAGTGCGAATAGACACAACTCAGTGTGTCTATTCGCCCACACCCTGCCGGGCGAAGGGCGCCCATCGCCCGGCCGGGAGAGACGAGCATACGGCCCCAGATTCGTGATCAGCGCCCCAGATTATTACCCCCGGTACCAAATTTGGGCGAAATCTGACGAAGGAAAAAATTGTTATGACTGGTGTCCCACAAGTGGAACAGTGCCTGGGCAAGAAACAAAGAAAAACAGCGAACAATACGTAAAAGTGAATAGCGAACCAAATTAAATATTGACAACAGGTGGAACTACATTCTCGTTTCATCACAACCTTTAGACAAGCACATAATAAAGCAAAACTTCACCAAACCCTGGCTCCTTAGCAATGAGGATTGGTTATAGAATGAACTGACCAATTTGAACCATGAGTAACACAATGTAATGCAAATAGTTTAGCTAATAGTGTCCTTTATTGTCCAGCGAAGCTGACTTTCCACAAAATTCTCGAGCGATTACTCAGACTTGCCGTTTTTTTTTGTTACCCACCGTTTTCGACAGAATTTCGAAACCACGACTGACTATCCTACTGTTAGCCTAATCAAATAGGAGCGGAAAGACGTAGTTCCATGATGTCAGGAGAGCAGTCAAAGCGAACAGCAACGCATAGTTAGATTAATGTGAAGCAGTGAATGGCTGCAGATCCCCGCTGAACTGCACCCCCCGGCAAACCTAGGGCGCGCCAGCACCCGTCGCGGGCCAGTTCGCAGCAGTTGGCGCTGGGTCGGCGACCGCTGGTCGATATTTCTGCTGCTGATTGTGCCCTCGCCTATTGTTGAGTGAGCGACCGTGGTGCTCGAGTTATATCGATCTAGTTTCCTTCAGAATCGCCGCCCACGAGCCTCCTCATAAGGTACACCCACCTCCGGCGCCCTTCTTTTGGTGAATCAAAGCGTAGTTTTTGTAGTTTTCCGGCCATATGGTCGTCTCTGTTTCGAATACTTCCTTGCTTCTGTCCATTTCTATCTCATCAGGAATCATCCCTGACTGTTTGCGTCGTCGAAGCGTTTCCTGTGTCACCTTATCTTGGCGTCGAAATTTGTGATCGCTCACTCGTGTTCTTCCGACTGGACTGTTTTCATTTCGGTAAACACGTGGCCGCGTTTATTAGTGGCGTTTATTGCTGCCAGATAACTGAAAACCTATGGCCGGTCGTCGAGAGAATTACAGTTTCCTCCTTTCGACGACGCCCTGCTCGAGGAATCTTCCTCCACTCGAAGCACAACCTGCATCCAAGCTTCAGCTATCTTACTTATTCCTATCTAGAAATTGCGCTTTTTATTCCTGAAAGCTCTAATCTACCTGAGCTCCTCTGACTTCGAGAAGTTGAGCTCTGATACGGCCTGTTTTCCGAAATGTTGTGGAAGAAGAGGGAAAATGGAGGTTATCGGATCTCTAATCAAAGAACGATTATTAAGGACTCTGTGTGTGTTGGAGGGTGCAGCGAAGGAAAACATTCCCTAGGGCATTTTCGTTCTACATACTGAATTTATCGAAGAGATCAAATTGCTTTTGGACTTGTATTTTCGGATTTGCTTTGCTCGAACAACAAATCAGATTTCGTGGAAAAATAACCCCTGAGAAAGTACTTTTCTTCGGTTCCACCCCCAATCCACACTGCACCTTATTAAGAACTATCGACACTTATATTTGATGCACTCCAGTGCTCGGTAAACGTTTTCAAATAATCTCACCCAAACCTTGATTTGGAGGTTATTTGTGGTACTGATCACGATTCTTATGTTTGTTTTTCGAATTTCGGTCAAGGGTCACCCAACCCCTACTGCCGATTAAGGTGACCCGGGTAGAATTTCACTTTTATCGGAAACTTCGTCTAGGTTGGTTACTTTGCATCTGATCACGATTCTGGCGTTTTTTTTATTTTTGGCCATCACGGGAAGGTACAGGTAAACAGTGAAGTCGTTGGGAAGGCGTGGTGGTGGCGCGGAAGAGTAACTATCTAAGTTTGCGGAAATCAATCTAAATTTGAGAAGAAGACATCAGACTGGTATACAACATCTCAACTGACCTAGACGAAGTTTGAGGCAAATGGGTGATCTTAACGTGATCACCCAATTCATTGCAATGGGTGGTCCTCGGTCGATATTCGAAAAATCCACATCAGAATCGTTATAATCTCATGAAACAGGCATCCCAGAAAATCAGCACCCTAGAATCCCCGCCCCCCTCCCCCTGAGCGAATGTTGAGCAAATTTGCATCGAAAGAATTCCCTGCAACCACTTGGATGCAACAAGTGGAGAAGCGCTCATCTTTTTATTATTGTTTTTATTGTCTTTCCTCTTACTTCGTTTCTCAGAAAGGTTAATCGGTTTCAAATGTCTATTTTCGAATTCATCAAGCTCGAACATCGAGCAGGTTGTCAAACTATAGGGGAATTTGGTTATTCGATAGCATTCCACACCACGTTTTTGAATTTCGTGAATATCCGAATGTTTGTAAACTCCGCCAATGGTATAATAGTATGTTGATGCTTTTGAAGTGGATGACTTCAGGTAGGCCTTCCCTCAGTATCTTATTCGACGCGAAACGTACGTCCTAGAATTTAGTAGGAATTGCTGTATTCGCTATTCATACGCCGAAATCAAGCTAACATTGAAGTCTGGAGTACTTGCTTCTATTTAGAATAGGATTCCCATGATTTTCATCATAGTTTTGCGACAAAATGGAGCATATAGAATAAATAAACATAGATAGTAATAGACTGCAGAAGTATCCGGTCATGTGTACAGCGCACCATTCTACATGCCAGAATCGAGGTTTCGTTTCGAAAGAGGCAGTTGAGCGCTTGTGCCTGTTTGAAGTGATCGCTATCTCAGAAAAGCCCTAAGATCCTGGTACTCCCGTTTGTTGCGCTGGTATACGAATTATGGGTACCATTCACATTACCGCTTCACAAACGAATTGCTGAAGCTTGCTGAGACCAAGAGGTTTTGCGAAATACCCTCATGGTCGTAGCATGCATGAGCACTATGTTTCCGGGACCAAGTATAAATTTCCATATCTAGTCAATCAGATAAGTGATAACATTCCTGTAGGAATGGTTCAGAATCTTGGATTTCTTTCTTTGCTCAAACCCAGCTGATCACCTGTTGTATATTATTCGTGAACGGGGTTGGAAATATTTTATTCAGTTTTTTCATAGGTTTCCAAAGCTCAAACGTAGGAGCTTCTCTTCCTATTTTTTCAAGCTAATGCTTATTCAACTAAATTATTTGCTTCATTCAATGATCCCTTTTTGTCGATGAGTTTTACCGCCCCGAGCTCTTCTCTTTGCTCAGTTTTTTTTTCAGTTTTATGCTGTTTACATCGTAGCTGATCAAGTGGTAGATAGTCACGGAGCGAATTCATACGGTAACATTCTTCCTTCTCCACAACTAAACAACTCCAACAAATGCTTCCCATTTCAGTACACATTTGGAACAGAACCGTGTAGGTCAAAAACACCAACATCAATCTTTAAAATTTCACCGAATCAAAATTGTTAACAGTGAGGTTGATCACATTCTTTTACTCTTCCTCACTATTGCTGCGAATTTCGTATATGCGATTCGGAAGTGAGGTTTGGCCATGGAAGTGTCTGTAAAGTTTGATGTCTAGTTTAGCTGTCGCCTATGGGCTCTCCTCTCGCTTTGGGTGATTTTACAGTCATTTGCATTCATAGTATCTCATCTAGAGGTCGTTTGGTGTCAGAGGCAACACAAGTAAAAGTGGGTTTTTGTGTTTGTATTTTTCCACACCATTTTCACTACCGAGGGCATCATAAAGGGTGCTTTGTTTTCTTGTTTCATCGCGTGACTCTCCTTCTGCAAGAATCTAACCTATCCTTTACTTATGTATATTTTTGTCCTTAGATTTTGTTCCAACCTAGAAGAAGATTCTATGTGCCGTGGTTGGGTTGTTGCATTTCTTTCGGAGAGCGTCGTTTTTGAATTCTCTGAGCTTCTTCAAATATCAAAGCACCTCAAACCGGGCTTTTAATTTTTTGGGTAACACGAGGATATCGCGAAAAGTTCTATTCTTTTCGTCTTCGTTTGAGCTCGGCCGATTTACGCTTACCTTCTGCACGAAGTGTATTTATCCTTTGCATAACTTTCTCTACGTTTTCAGTAGTTAACAACCACCAATGTCTTCAAAGAAGAAAACTCCTCGAACTCTAGGAAAAATCAAGGGCAAAGGCAAAGTCCTGGTTCCAAAATGGAAACTTTTTCGAGCAAAGGTAGGTATTTCCGAATAGTTTCCGATTTTATCCTCGAGAAATGTATATCCTGAACAAATTCTCCCCCTCAGGAACCGCTGCTCTCCGTTTTCATGTGGGGAGTGAACCACACCATAGGCCAGTTGGATCACGTTCCACCTCCTGGTCTGTTGATGCCGGATGACTTCAAGGCGTATTCAAAAGTCAAGATTGATAATCATTATTTCAATAAGGATATCATGCCCAGTCACTACAAGGTACGAGTTTTGCGTTATTATACACTTTATAGCCTGCGAATGTGAGCCATTTTTGTTTTTTGTCGCTATTTGGTAATTGTTCCCAGTGTTCGCTGTTGTTGTAGGTGAAGGAATACTGTCCAAATGTGTTCCGAAACCTTCGCGAGCAGTTTGGCGTCGATTCGACGGAATATCTTCGATCTCTCACCACATACGAGCCGGAGCCAGATCAGCTGGACGGTTCGAAAACGGGTGCTCCACCACGCCTATTTGTTTCCTTCGATAAGAAATTTGTTATAAAGGTACGAGAGGCTTTTGTGTCGAACTCACCAAGATGTGAAGGCATCATACGTGTTGATTTTAGTCAATGGATTCCGAAGCCGTCGCGGAATTGCACTCAGTTCTACGGGACTACCATGAGTACGTAGTTGAGAAACAGGGCAAAACCTTACTTCCTCAGTATTTAGCGCTCTACAGGTGAGTTTCTTCAGATCTTCGTCTCAGCCTTCGAAACGGTTTCTCGTACTTTCTTCGATTGTTTGAAACAGACTACAATCTTTGTTTCAATTGCAGGCTTACTATTGACGGATCTGAAACGTACCTCATCGTCATGCGGAATGTGTTTGGCAGAAAATACAATGTACATACAAAATTTGATCTCAAGGTGCGCCCTTCGAAATCGATTTTTCCTTTTCATGCTGATATTTCAAGCACTGGTTATTAATTAATAGATTATATGTTATTATTTGTTATTGCTTGGATTCGCTTCACATTTCCACTTGTTGTTCCTCCCAGCGGTCGAAGAGTTTTTTTTTACTCAATTTTGCTCAATAATCTCCAAGGGGGTTTTCTGGGTGCTGATCACGAATCTGGCCATTTGCCGGAAACCACTCATATCGCGGTAGACCGGTCTAGCGGGGTTTACCGATCTGATTGTGAGAAAAATTCCGTCTGGAGTTGTTATTCTTCGTGATGATCACGATTCTGTCGTGTTTCCGAATATCGGCCTCGCCTACTCAAATAAACGACTGCGGCGGTCAGGTTAAAGTGACCGATTTTGGTTGGTACTTCGTATAAGTCGGGTATTTGGAACATCGATCATGAATCTAATGTTTCTCTCACATTTTGTCTGATTTCGGCAGATTCATGCAGGTTCTACCTCGCGTCATTCCGCATCATTCGTTACGTGTATCTACCCCGTTATGACCTAAATCGGCGGAAATCCGGAAAATGACCATCATAATCGTAACCATCATGCAAACTAACCCACCTGGATGAAGTTTGAGCCAAATCTAAAAAAATTTACCCGATCATTCTGGTGGACGATATGGGGGTCTCCGATAGAAATTCAAAAAACGGGTGCCATAATCGTGATCAGCACTCATACTAATCCCGCAGGCGAGGTTTTGAAGGGATTGAAAAACATCACTCTGACTACTGAGGTGCAGCAAGTAGAATAGTGCCAATCAAGCTGGCTCTTTTGTTCAATTGATTTTCTACGAGCAGAACTATGTGCCCTATTTTAGTACTGACCTGAAGTTAAAAAATCAGATGCGAACAACGTCACACTGTTTTTGTCATTTAGTGTGGCAATTGTTTCTCGAAGAGGAAAACATAAGGCATCAAGATCTACCAAACTTGATTCGTGAGTGACGCTGAAGACTTTCTACTTATTAAGGGTTCCACTGTCTCCCGTGCTGCATCAGAAAAAGAAAAAGCTAAAGAAGTGCCTACGTTGAAAGATAACGACTTCCTCGAAATGAACGAAAAACTTAGTCTCCCCGACGTGAGTTTATCGATATAGCTTTATGCATTCGTTCCGCAATTTTTTATTTCTTGCACTTAATTAAACTTTATCTAGGAAACTCGTCACCAGCTTCTGGAGATGCTAGCCTCTGATACGACTTGGCTGTCTAAAATGCACTTGATGGACTATTCGTTGCTCTTAGGCTAGTTGAAAGATGCACGTACTTCATTATTTGATTTCTTTTTATATATTCCTTTTCTAGGAATTCATGACTGTGAGCGTGCAGCAGATGAGGCTGCAAAACGGCCGGTTGAACATGTGAGTGAGGAGTCTGGAGATGAATTGTGCCCAACTCCACCGGATTCTCCAATTCCGTCCACGGGGGCTTTCCCACCTCTATCCGGCGGACCTGATCTCGATGACGAGTATTACGCCATTGCGAGTCACCCAGGTACGTGATTCTGCTTTTTCATGTTTGCAGAATTTGAGACTTGCAATCCTTAACATTCAGACTCGCAGAAAAAGGTGATTTATTTCATCGGTCTTGTGGATATCCTTACCTATTATGGCGTTAAAAAACGCACCGCTACAGCCGCAAAGACTGTCAAGTACGGCTCGGATGTGGAAAATATCAGCACCGTCAAGCCTGATCAGGTTGGTTATCGTTACGATTGTATTGTTGCTTATTGCCCGATTTTTTGAGCTATATGACTGTCACTGGGGTGCCTGTTGTCGTCATACAAGAAACACTGTTAACGCTGTGAAGAGATTCGCAATACATGATAAAGGGATAGAAGGATGCAAACGCAAGATCATAAGAACCATATTTCACCTCGAGAAATGTAGAAGAAGGCTAAGTAAGGTTTTATCCCAGTTCCGAGCTCTCCAGCTTCTCTGACACAACATAGTTTTGGGATTTTTGGTTTTTTAGATATTTCTCATGTATCTCCTTTCGCTCGATGCCGTTCCTGTCGCTCATAGTTCTTAGGTTTTTGTACTAATTCTATTTGAAATTCAATGGTGGAAATGAAACAGGAGATAGACCCAATCCTATAACCTTGATCAATGTAAAACATAGTGGAACTGAGTTGTTGGCAGAAAAAAGGGTCCTTTGGGTGCCGTCAATGCAAATTACTAACAACATCTTCAACTTACTAGAATTAGAAGTATGCAACAGGAGCGCCTTCCTAGCGCGTCAATATGGCGATTCCGTTGCGTACTTCAAGTTCTAGTTTGTTGAAAAAGTTGTTAGTAATTCGCTAATATTTTTGAATGAGCAGATGTTGTTTGCTTTCAAAGCTGTACGTCCTATTCGAAGTTTCGAGAAGGGTTGTGTAAGCTTATGATACACCGAGGGTGTGCACCAAATATAATTACACGATGCGTTTACGTTTCTGAAGTGTAAGATGAAGTGACGGCGTGTCCTCAGGGACTTGAACAACGCCAAGCATCTTTACCTTTTACCTTTTATGATAAACCGCTATCGTTTGTGTGGCGGCCAATGCGCTAGTAAGTAAGACCTAAGATGATGCCGACTGGGGGCGCATTATGTCTTGTCACGAGTTCGTTGCTACGGCAACTGTTATCGTTCCATCGCTAGTGGGTATGAACCACCAGTAACTCAATTTTGGACTGATAAAGCGATTTGAAGTGGAAGATGAATGGAACGGATTGATCGATTGGGGTAGTTATATCATGCCATGTAGCATCAGTTCCGCGAGCAGCCGTCTGTCGTTGGTTATCGATAGGAGAGCTGGGAAAAATGCGTAGGCCGAACAGTGTACAGAGGTAATGCGAAGAAAGTGCTCAACAGAAACCACTATGTCCTAGGTAGGTTTGAGTGCGTTCTCCAATTCGAAGTTTACATCGGTGTTAGTCAAACGTGAGCTGTCAGCTGCTCGTCATAGGGTAATATTGCCGATAAGATATCGACGGTTTATGGGAAACGGTGATTCGGCATGACGTATTCTGCTTTCTAGTGAACGTCTGGGGGACATTCACTGTTCAGTACCAGTTTTCAGAGAATGGTAAAACGGTAGAACTCGAACTCATGTAAAGGTTCGCCTCCATGCTTTCATTTTGAGGCTTTTTTATAACACTCTAATTAGAGTTATAGTAGCCCTACAACGACTGTATGTAGCTTATTCCAGTGGGTGTAGTCCTTTATCTATAGGGTGGTAAGAAAGTCTTGAGCCGTTTGACGTCTACTTTTTCTTTCATTTCTTATTCAGTGCACAATGCATTATACTCCACTATTCAATAACCATTGTTAGTCGGAAACATAACGTCGCTGATAGGTAGGTCAGCCATCTTCTACTTGCAGAGCGGAGCAGGCTGGAAGCCAAAGAATTCGCTGACAGCCCTTACCACATCATCGACTTTGGTGGCTCTTTTCTCAGCTAAAAAGCAACATGGAGGGAAGATAATTGATAGCTATAGGGGACAATATAAGTGCAATAAGATGATTGCAAAATCGTATGCCAACCGTATTTCTACAAATTTTTATTAGCCTCTTTATCGCCGTAGGGTGCTGCTGCATCATTGCGAGTGTGCACCGAATGCTGTCGGCCGGGACGTTCGAGCCCAGTCCACTCAGCATTTCTCTTTAGCGAGGAAATGGAGCGAACTGGTAACTGTAGTATGAGTGTATTATAGTCTCCTTGCAAGAGTACGAGTGCTTTTTTCTGGATCCGCTGCGATAGATTCGAGAGAGGCAGAATTTTCTACCACAGGAGCCCGTCCCAACCAAGGCATGTCTTTGAAGCCAGAGTCTCGAGCTGTAAAACGAGATAACCAGAGGTCGACTGTGCTGAAGGTTGTGGTGTCCTTTGAGAATACAACGCTGATGCTGCGAATGGTTTCCATCGTTCCGGTGCTGTACCACCGTCCATTTAAAATAAGGACTCAAATATGCTTTTGTGGAAATGACAACGTATCTGAAGTTAAAGAATAGGGTTTGGCTATTTATACCCATCGTGACACTGCTTCGTGAATGGCCAACAACTATCACATGTTAGGTTATGGTTCCAATCCAGAAGTCAGAAGTTCTGAAACTTTCAAGCAAAGTGGCTCAGGACTTTCTTACCACCCTATAATTATCAAATGCACGTTACGTTAAGTGGACGTTTATGTGCGCAGCAAAAACAAGACGAACGACAAATATCCCAACTTGAGATGAACTCATTGCAATAGTGAAATATAAATGAAACGTAAAGGGAAATTTCGCCGCTGTATATTCGGGCCCACGTGGTACAGTGGTAAGAGGCGGCACTGACAACCGACCGAGCGATCGATCCCGGCCTGGGCGAACCAAGTCTTCCATCCCTCCGGGGTCGGGTAAATTGGTACCAGACTTGTCTGTGAAGGTGAAGACCCTGTCTTGGTACAACGTCCGGCTCTCGCAAGTTATTGTATAGGCTAAATACGCATTCACATGCTTCTACGTTCTGAAAAGAACATGAATGCGGCGGCACGTCTTGGGAAAGATCAGCGCCGACCACATTACATTACTGTATGTTCATCAGGAGAGTGGTCCATTCCGGGTAAATGTAGTTCCCATGTGAATGGGTCGATCAAACCCTATAGTATTCAATGGTTCATATTACTGCAAGCTTTTGGTGAAGTAAAGTTTTTGGTGTCAGCAACGATGACCGATATTCGTCACTTCTCTGGTCCGAATACCAAGAGCTTGCGGCACCGGTAGCCATTTTCTGTTGAGATGGAGAACCGATATTGATACAAGACCACCATAATAGAAATTGACTCAATCAAAAACACTTTGTTTTACCAATGTAATTCTTTGTTGGGTTTTCTCATTGTAACCATATACTCGTAATTAAAGAACTGACTTTGTGTGCTCATTATTCATCAAATAGCGGTATGCGATGCCATGCACTTACGAGACTTAATCGTGTATGGCTTTCCCGGTCCAGATTAATAATGGACAAACCCACTGTTAACCTTCAAATATACCCCGGTGCAAAATTATAGGTTCACCCCGCGATTTGTCCATAAGTGTTTAAAGAACCTATTAAGGGGATCTAGTAACGTTACTGTCATATTCCTCGACATCGAAAACCTAGGTAAAAAAATTCTGGGGGGATGTCTTGTCATTGTACGATACTACAATTTTTTATTGAAAAATCTGAGATAATGACCGGTGCAAAATTATAGGTTCACTTCATTTAAAACTGTTTGTTTTTGAAAATATGAACATTCAAGTTAAGTTTAGTACTTTGTTACATTACCTTTGTTAAACATCAAACATTCTATGTGGCATACTTCGAATAAGATTATCAAGAACAGTTTGCTCTACATGAACCCAAGCATCATGAATTGAGTTCTTCAGCTCAGAAACCAAGGTGTAAGTGGTGCCGTTCTTGTAAACATTGTGAACAAGAATGCCCACAAATTTTTCATCGGGTTCAGATCTGGAGAACAACTGGGCCACGCTAAAAGTTTGATTCTGTTGGAATCGAACCAACTCTTAGTTGACCTCGACACTTGTATGGGAGCATTGTCTTGTTGGAAGATAAGATTGTGCCTATGAAATCTTCTCAAATGAAGGAGAAGGTGTTCTTTTTGCACATTCTGATAATCTCCGCTGTCCATATTACATGAAGCAAACTCCAAAGCAACAAGTCCATATCCGGAAAATGCAGCCCAGACCATAACACTTCCACCGTAAAAGTTGCGTCTAGAGAATACTCGTTTCTCCTTTCTTAATTCTCTCTTGTAGTGCTTGTAGCCATCGGGCCCATCGAGGTTCCGCTTTTCCTCATCGGAAAATATCACCTAAAAACTAGTGATGCTTTTCTACTCCCACCACTTATGGACAGATCGCGGGGTGAACCTATAATTTTGCACCGGGGTGTATACCTCAGTTGGACCGCTGGCGATCATTCGTCAGCTATCGGCAGTTTACAGTGTATATTGGTGTTCATTCTGAGATGCAGCACACCCTACTAGTGTCCGAATATGGTAGGTATCTGTACGTAATGTGGGTATTGGTAACCCATGCCCGTGACCCGTGAATCACAAATTGCCACAATTTTCCGAGAAGAAGTGTATTTATAAACCTTAGGATATTCGAAACTCCCGTTATGCTCACGAATCGTGTACTGTATTTTCACTGAACACTGTTTTACAGTATGCTCGTCGGTTGCTGGACTTCATCACACGGGCGGTGACTCCGTGAACGTTTCATTGAGCAATTTCGACGGAAGTACATAATCTTAATGGTTCTTGAGGACGTTCCGTTCTGCCTCATTCTGCTACTGTCCACTTCTGCATGTGCTTTTTTGCTTTAGTATATCTTGTCTTTTCATCTATTCCATGAATTTCTGTGTTTTAATGTGATAGTATGTCATGCTGCACGTCGTATTGTACTGAATTCCTAGACTTAGTTTATGCTTAAGTTGTGTATTGTACAATAATGTAATTGCTCTCCATTTCGACTACTTGTAGAAATTAATCGACACAGCTAGTCATCAAAAGATCGTATATTGACATTTGATCGAATTATAAGCTAGGGCATATTGTTTTGGAAGCATTTCAATGCGCCAATTGCGAATCTTCTAGGTTCTTGTCTATCGTAAGCAAAATTAGACACTGCTTATAGAAATAGGTTCACATTTATCATCTTATTGCGTGTCGTGATGTCTACACTTGGACGAAATATGCCAGCTCCCCATTTCCTTCGCCTGTTTCCATGCAGTGGCAGTCAGTGCAGACATTCTCCGTAGCAATCTTTCCAATAATTGCAGCTCTCTTCCCAATTACTCATGTATATCTGGTCAGTTCCATCCATTCGGTGTCTTTAACAGTGTTTTCCCTGCACTAATTCCCAATGTAGAATCGTTAACACTTCCTATTTCAAGTTTACCCATGACTTGTCTCGGACTATTGCTGCTATTTGTTTGTGACCTTTAGGTTAACTCAATTTTCACTGATGTGGTTTATCCTTAAACGTTAGCAGGTGGTTCGATGATACGAGAATGTTTAGTGGTTGTTTGTTTGGCGAAAACTCCAGCGGCGTTGGGTTTCTTTTTGTCGTTTCATTGCATGGAATGGCACAGGAGGGGCTTCTAAGCCCAGCTAATCTGCCTACTGAAGAATCATTGTATTGTCTCGGTGCTGAATAGGAGACAAAGTTTTAGCTGTTGTAACAGTTTTCATCTAACCTATTTTGTTTATTTTGATATTTGTCTGCGGATAATCATCTATAGTGAGCTTTTCACATTGAAATTCGAAGGATTGAAGTTGTGTCTCTCAAGTATTACGCTATCTATTGAATGTAATAATCTGTTTGCTTATGTCGTGTTTGGATCGTGTGCGTTTGCATAAATTTATCTTTGCCTCTGATGACAGTTCGGAAAAGGATTTCATGCCTTTTGAATGCTTTTACCGTTGCGATTTACAAACAAACTGTGAGTTTGATTTGGCGCTAAATTTTATCCACATATCTTCAGATGGAGGGTGCGGAGAAGGTGAAGGTGGTGGTGAGATGTCGTCCAATGTCTCAACGGGAGATCAGTCAGGGCCACAAAGTTTCGGTACGGGTCGACTCCGAGGACAACTCCGTGATGCTTGAGCAGCCCAATGGAAAAGAAGTCAGTTAAATGAGCTTCCTACAAAATTGAGTAACTTGTGTAGTGAGAGTGTTGTTGAGAAGAACAGTGCATGCATTTATTTTTCTCGGCAGCCGCTACCACTTTTCTAAAAAGAAGCTAACCAGTTGGTTCATCTCCATCTCAACCACCCTCGAACTTTTCGTTGTGCAAATTCACTTCTTTAAAATGAATAAAGGTCTTATCTATCCATTTTACCCACTTCTTTTGCTATATTATGGTGACCCTAAAGTCGTTCTTCTGCCTTTCTTTACACTTAATTGAAGATAAACAAATACATGACGAATAAGTTCATCATGGCTAAGCACAGTTTTTCATTGGATCGCCGGCAAAAATTTGTGCTTGACCATGATAGCCTTATTATTCATTTATCTGTTTTTGTTGAGTTAAAAATAAAGGAAGTCAGAATCTGAAGTACACGCGAACACCTTAGGTCACCCTAAAGATAGAGTCAAAGTGAAGATATCATGTTCTTATGAAAATGAAGTGTCTGCAGGAAGATCTTTTTCTGTAGGTGGCACAATTCCTCCATGATGGATATAATGGTCGTTAAGATGGGAGACATATTAGATTATTATGGTTATCTTTGAAAAAAGGCGGTATTGATCATGGTGTTCAAGTTTGGGTTATTACCAAAGAGCGTAGCCCACCGTACTGTTCTTGTATCATGACTGACGGTTTTTTTTGAAAAAAATAACAGGAAGAAGTCAAGAGAAGAAAAGAAGTGTAAGAGGTTTACGAAATCTTGCGATTCTCTGTCTAGCTTAAAATTTTCTACAATATGGAACTTCTGACACGCTTCTAATATGGATCATTAGATGGATGTCGAAGTTCTGAGATTGAGTCATTTTGCGTTTGTGCTGGTTCCTACATATCGTTTTTTTGAATGTTCTAAAGTAAGTAATCGATGAGCAAAGCATCGAGCCTGGTCTAACTGCGTGGCTCACTCAATCAACTCCGGTCGTCCATCGCGGAGTGCGGCGTGATCCATCACATCGTGACGGAGCCGTGGATAGGGAGCTAGCGCGAGCCCAGACAGTACGCAGACGGAGAAGCACCGCAAGTATTATCACCTGCGTGGCGCCGATAACTATTCTGCCCAAGCGTCCTCCCCCGAGTAAGGTACTGGAAGAGCAACGATTTAGCAAGCACCTATGGGAGTAGTCGGTGATGCTATAGCGAAGTGTTATCATATTGATTTCCCTTTCTATCCTTGGCTTTTTCAGGAGCCACGGAGAACGTTCTATTTCGATGCGGCTTTTCCTCCCGACTGCGACCAAATGCGTGTATATAATGTTGCTGCAAGACCGATTGTTGAGAATGTCTTGAAAGGATACAACGGTTCGTTAAAGTGTTTCATAAAAGAGATTTAATGTCAGTGGATAGAGTCTGATTTCTGCAGTTCATTCAAGATTGCTGTAAACAACTTTATTCGGGCTGACGTTTCGGCGCCCTCGCCTTCTCTAGAGTTTATAACCAGCAAATTAGATCTGAGAAACCATCCTATAAACATTGCATCAAATTCTCCGAATGAAATTGTTTTTATCAATCTTTGTTGAGATGCAGAAGTCAGGCTCTATTCACCGACAACGAATGTGCGAAAATTTATCGAGAGCTCGATGTGAAATTGAATGTCTTTCGTAAGAAATCGTTAACGATATTGGTTATCACTAACCTCCCTGACAGTACGAAAAGTTCATGCAGTCTCTACACCTGTTTGAAGATTATGTTTCGCAACAGAAGTCGTAAGAAACGTACTTTGCCTTGCGCGGTATCTAAATTAAACTTTTAAGGTATCCTTCGTAAAGTTTTCTAGCAAAAACGCCTTGCTAGTAGACTTGCTGAATTGAAGACATCCTTTTATCGATTCTCTTGATGAACGGTTCCCTATCTTCAGTATCGTCGCGTTTCGAAGAGGATTTTCGTTGCAGGAACCATTTTTGCATACGGTCAGACGGGAACTGGTAAGACATTCACTATGACCGGT
The DNA here is from genome assembly GCA_030553155.1 of Nippostrongylus brasiliensis. Taxonomy (NCBI): domain Eukaryota; kingdom Metazoa; phylum Nematoda; class Chromadorea; order Rhabditida; family Heligmosomidae; genus Nippostrongylus; species Nippostrongylus brasiliensis. Next base: position 23,676,068 of record CP130734.1, read on the forward strand.
GATTTGGAACGGCCTGAGTTGCAAGGTATCATACCGAACTCTTTCGCACACATTTTCGACCACATTGCGAAGTGTCAGCAAGACATCACGTGGGTACCGGCTAATATTCTTAATGTTTGAAAGTGTGTCCTTTGTTATGAGTACATATCTGCAGAAGAAATCATCTCTTAGGTTTCTCGTACGTGTATCATACCTTGAAATTTATAACGAAGAATTGCGAGACTTACTGGCGAAAGACGGGCACGGATCAAATCTGGAAATAAAGGTTGGTCGCGTATTTGAATTCAAATCATTGGGTTCTTCATACCAACAGATATACTTGTGGAAGGTACACAAAGAAATGAAATTTTGATGTCTGTGTCCAAATAAAGCACCGATGTGGTGTGCGACGCAGTCAAATCCCCTAAACGGTCATTCATGGTCAGCAGCCATGCAATGCTCCGTGGGTGAGTCTTCGGTCACGGCAGGGCATCTTTAGAACGCTGTCAGGTGTTTGTGTACCGTAAAAAAGCCTCAAGTAACTTATTCGATCCCGCAGAGGTGGAAGCCTTGTGTGAGCCTGGGATACGACGTTTCACCAGACCGTGGAGAGGAAGTAGCGTCTCTTACCTTTGCGTCACGCTGTTCGGGTTTACATGCAACCCAATCAACTGCAAAGACCAGTAGTGAACACGTGTCGGCATTCTCTGTAACTGTGTGCGAAGAGATATAAAACGTTATAGAGAAATTTCTTATTTTCAGAATATTCATTCCTTGCTAATATGTTGCGATTTTCCACTTTACTTCGTTTTTAGGAGAAAGCAGATATAGGAGTGTACGTGAAGAATCTGATTTCAATCATCGTTGGTAGTGCAAGTCAGATGCAGAAACTAATGGAATTCGGAAACAAGAACCGTGTGTTATACAACGATCCACTTTACAAAATGTCAAAAAGCTTGTCACAGCACGGTATTTAGGAAGGGTGGGAGCGACGCAAATGAACGAGGAGAGCAGTCGGTCACATGCCATGTTTTCTGTGACTGTTGAGTCTAGCGAGAGAGGACTGGTCACTCAAGGGAAGCTTCACCTTGTCGACCTGGCCGGCAGCGAGAGGCAAAGTAAGACAGGAGCAGCTGGAGAAAGGTTGAAGGTATGCATTTCGGCTTGCCGTCAATTCGCTGCCTTTTTTCTGAGATTAGTAACTATGTAATTCAGGAAGCGGCAAAGATAAATCTGTCACTTTCCACTTTGGGCAACGTAATAAGCGCTCTGGTAGATGTGAAGTCTACGCATATCCCATACAGGTTTGCTTCACTCCAGTTTCTCTGTTTATTTTCTTGCGTACTTCATTTCTTATTTAGAAATTCCAAGTTGACTCGTCTCTTGCAAGATTCACTCGGTGGGAACTCGAAAACTGTCATGGTTGGTTACTGCTGTGCTGATGAATTCCTCCTTTTACCTGTTTCTGAACAAAGACCACACAGTATTTTCATAACTGGACATGATGTTGATTTTTTCAGATTGCAAATATTGGTCCGGCGTCGTACAACTACGATGAGACACTATCAACATTGCGCTACGCTAATCGGGCGAAGAATATCCAAAATGTCGCTAGAATAAACGAGGATCCAAAGGACGCGCAGCTCAGGAAATATCAGCATGAAATCGAGATGTTGCGACAGCAGTTGGCCGGTAATTTTCTCCATTTCTTTATTCTTTATTTCGTATAACACAGACAATGAATTATTACGGTAGGCAACGTAATCTCGACGATTATTAGAATGATTGGGCTGCGAAAATTTTCAAGAAAAGTAGGAAGGACCTCGGTACCCTCCAGGGCGCGTCGGTAGTGCAGGAAGTGGATAATTATAGAGCAATCGTCATTCAATGTCATCATGAGAACGCGACAAATTTTTTGATATGGCTGAAATCGCATTTTGGCTTCCTTTTCCCTCCTAGCTGCATTTCTTTCGTGCCCTATGGTTGTTATTTTGTTGAATTGTAGTGCATAGAAATTTTGGCGGATTTAGTCAGCTTTCTCTGGTAGAGATCGTCTAGAGAAAAACAAATTCAAAATTGTTTCTCGAGAACTTATGAGAAACCCGTGTTTGCAATTGTGGTTTTGTTTTTGAGATTTCCTGTTGTTGTTGAGACTTGAAATTTTCAGAGGAAGATGCAGAAATGGATACAGACGAATCAGCATGGGAGCAACGTATGCAAGAGATGGAACAGAATCTAGAAAAAACTCGTGAAGAGCTGGCCGGTAGGGATGCAGAAGACGAGGAAACTAGGGCTCTGGTTCAGCAGATGCTTGAAAGGTACCGACTTTTGTCACGTCAGCAGTTGGAAATTTGAATTCTTCGAATTTAATTCACGTTCAACTCAAAAGGGCTGCTTTAGTTGTAGATCTCAGTCAGTAGTCTCAATAGATGATGTTGACAAAGAAAACATATCAAATCAAAATGAGACATGAAAATGAAGTCTGAGCGAAGCAACGTGAAACGTTCTCCTATTCCGAGTTGAACATCTTGTTTTCTAAACTTTGTGGTCCAAATTTTTTGAGATTCAACTAGGCAATTTATCGATTGTACTTCTCCAAAGGATTTCCAATTAATCTCACATCGGAAGTGCTGAGGACTTGGTGCTGTCGGGAAGTTGTGAAATTCAAATTGAACTTACGAGTGCGTTTCCTGCGAAAAATATTCTAGCTGCTTTTGTTAAATCAATTACGCAAAATGCTGGCTGCTGTTTATGTCATCAAGCCACAAAAATACCAAGAAATTGGTCGCTGGAGATAGAATTCTGCCATTGCTCTTAACATTTTCCAAATTCCCGAGCAAATGAGGTTACGCTCTTGTTGTGGCTGGAGGACAATTTGAAGATGCGTTAAGCAGTGGGAGCGGGAGCGGAGAGCAATACTGAGACTGGGTCGGTTGACTGGAAGAGCTTCTGGTTCTCGTCTGCAAAAAAAGTTGATTTCCCCACGTTAGACTACGTTATACTAAACATTACCATTTCAATGTTACCACTAGTGCTTCATCGCGAAACAATGGAATGTCCCTAAGCCAGTACATTGTGTTAATTTTTATTAAGATTGTAATCTGAGTGCTCATTTTTGTATCGGAACTCCGTAGATGCATGAGATCTTCAGAAAACATTTCAAGCTTAACCCCTATTTACCTTTATCAGACTTTTTTGTTCAGGGAAGCGGAGTTAAAAAGAACGAGAGCGGAGCATGCCGATTTGAGGGCCAAACTCAGTCAGATGGAAAGTAGGCTGATTGTCGGCGGAGAGAATATGTTGGAAAAAGCTGAAGAACAGGCCAGACTGTTAGAAGAAAGTAATCGGTAAGTGTGAGAACGATTCCTTGAACAAAGTATTTGTATTTCGGTACGTCTATCTAGGGAATTGGAAATGTCTCGAACGCAAGAATCTCGTCTTCGCGATCAGCTAAAGGAGAAAGCTGCAGCAAGAGAAGACATAGAGGAGAAGTAAGTTTTTCTTTTGTATTCTTTGCAAGTGTTATCACTCAATTCATTATGAATCGTACGATTGTATTGGTACAGGTACTCGTCCCTACAAGACGAAGCGGCCGCTAAGACTCGCCGCCTACGTCGCACCTGGAATGAACTGAATGAAGTTCGAACGGAGCTCGCCGACTCGGAAGCTGAACACCACCGTGAGGTCGAAGGACTCCTTGAAAGCATTAGACAGCTCAGAAAGGTACGGCGCTGTAGTTTTTTGCACCTGTGCTGTTAAGCTTTGCTTCTTCACCAGATGTTGAGACAGAAATTTCTTCGAATTCAGGAGCTGCTCTTGAACATGACGATCATCGACGAGTATATTCCACCTGAATATGTTGAGCTGATAGAGAAATATGTGAGCTGGAGTGAAGAAATGGGTGATTGGCAGCTGAATGCCATCGCATACACTGGAAACAATATGAGAGCAGCAGCGCCACTTCCGATGCAGCCATATCATGTTCGTGAACTTTTGTTTTTTAAATAACTCTTCATTTTGAATTTCGCGGTTCTATGATCCGGCATTTTTAAACATTATCGTTTCAACATTATTTGGCCAATAGTTAGGCGAATTTCCACCGACTCAGTAAATTCAACTCATTGTTCACGTCCTTTTGGTGTTGGCGGTTATAGAAGCAGTACCATCTACAGTCTAGCTACATGTACATGGAATGTTGTGAAGAACGATTCATGCTCGACAGCAAAGCAATACTGCAGTGGTAGATGAGCCACAGGATATTCCTAAGCACCTAAAATCCCACCTGGTACGCCTACTGCTTTACAGCCGAGCATGGATGGCTTTTAACACAGCGAATATCCATATAACACCATGCTCTTGCACCTTTTTAGTAAAACCTTTTGAAGTTCCTAATTTGAACCACTCACTTTTGAAATGTTTATTCTATTGGTAATGATATCTCTGACGCTGATGTTATAGCTGGATGCGAATCAAGCAATTCCTCTATTCTACTCCTACAAAAGTGACTTGGGTGCTTCATCAACGACCTCCCGCCCACGAACCAGAAGTGGAAAAAGGTAAGATAAGTGTCTGTTTCGTTTTATTGTCTTCCCTGGAATAGAAGATGATTTAGATCTTTGAATCCCATCTATTTTACAGAAGGAAAGATTTGATCATAGAGAGAATTGCAATCTATTTCCAGGGAACGAAATGCCGCAAAGTTGAAGACTCTGCTGAGCTGATTTCATTTGTTGCCCCCTACCTTCATCGTTAATGTCACATTATCATTTATGTCACATTTTGTATCTCAGCTTTAATTGATTGTATCTCAAAGATTTAATTGATCGTATCTCAAAGATAGGACTCGCGTGGTACGGTGGTATAATAATAGGCGCTATTGGCACCCCCGCGGTCGAGTGATTCATTCCCTCTAAGCTAACCATGCCTTCCATCCCTCCTGGGCGGGGGGTATTGGTACCAGATATGTCATGGAAGGTAAAAACACCGTCTTGGTATAGCGGCTGGCCGCCGCAACTTATCGTATGCGCCAAATACGCGTTCACCATGGCTCTACGATTCCGAATGGAACACGATTGCGGCAGCGAGTCCTTAGGGGACTGATCAATACCCTTACCTTTAACCTTTATCTCAAAGATTGATCTGATCACCATTCTAGTCAGAGTGTTTGTCTTTCTTGCACGTACACGAGTAATTGCGTTCGCGATCGAATGCGATCGATATTTTGTGTCAATTAATATTTTGTATAAATCTTAAGATTTTGTAGTGGATGCACATCGCAGTGTCGCCTTGACTCGAATTTCAAACGGAGCTCTCGTTCGCTGCCTTCTTAGAAGATATTCGTTGTATGTTGCATTTTTTAGACCACCTAGCTAAACACAATTTTATTATCCGTAATAGCAAACCGTAATTTATCAATCATTAGGTAACAATTGTTCGTTGATTGGAGGTCTCTAACACAGCGTACACTCTGTGCTTTATTGGAAGTCTTGTTGGGGTTTATACGCCTCCTTTACTAGTTCGAGGTCTCCAATCCCTCGCTGCGCTAATGGGTGAGTTAGACTTTGGAGAATCCGAAAATATACCTTCCAATGGCACCTTATAATTAGGCATCACATTAAACCCGAATAAACCATAAAAAATTCCCCCCTACGCTGGTGAATCATTGATTGTATGCCATATGGGTTACACTTCGGCATCCCTTCCTGGTATACTCTTCATGGATTCGGGCTAAGTTTGTTTGTGAGATTCGAGTCACTGAAGCTCCTAATCATGCTTTTATTTAACACCGCATTTCAGATCAAGCATGACTACTGTTAGGTAAACTGAAAATCAATTAGTTATACTGTATGTCAAACATGAGGTGACAATTTTCACACTGCAGAGATAGTCTAGAGATGACAGTGAGGAGGACTCAAATTGAGATCAGAGGTAGGTGTAGTTGTAAACAAATACAAAACGAAAGAAGACCAGAATGAAATCGAGAGTTGCTCTTTGTGGTTCAGGTTTCAAAGTGAAACAAGAGGGAATTCCGAGTCGAAGCTACCATACATGCAAACTGGTATAAAAAAGAGAGGAGTAAAAGCCGAACTGGTTGGTGATGAAACAACGGAACAGCTGGCTAATAGATGATAATTGTGCGAGAATACGCTGAAAATCTCTGTTAATTTCAATAAGTACAGATCAACTCTTAGGATCACGCTGTTACAAATTAGCTTTCAGCGAGACGACTTGGGGGATCTCCTGGTCGTCATGCGGGATCGCAACACTCACTCCAGGCAACACTAGATGCACCTGAAGCGTCTGAAGTTCAGAACAACTGATCCTTCACAGGCGAACAGTTGGGGCAGTGGGCGATGCCGTTCCGGTCGCATCGGGCACATCGCAGACGAACGCGGAATGTCTCCTGTGCCTTCTTCCCTCCTCTGCAGTACGAGCACACCGTGTAGCCCGATCCGTTACATGTTGCACACTCCTGTCGGCCCTAAATGCTTTCCATTGGAAGGTGAAGCGGAGCACAGCTATATGTTGGGTTGGTTGAAATTTCCCGCTACTCAGTTTCAACTTTCACCAAAATCTCGAAACGTATTCCGGGACCTTCCCTCCATAACCCTCAAGTAGGATAACCTATGATCAACAGAAGCCGCCCTTATCGTGGTTCCAGTTCACAGGCATGACAGAAAAAATGGTCTCGACCACTCGCACTTTCGACTGCCTTTTTTGCGAGCATACCAAACATGGTAATGCAGTTGTAAAGATACGGGATTGTTAAAAAGATTTCCGTCGAGAAAAAGTGAAATTTCAAACCTGGAAATCGCGCAGGATGTCAACAAGATTCTTCTTTTCGTTCTCCTCCATTAGAGTGCTGTCATTCTGAAAAAAAAACGTTGGGAGTGGTGATCCATTATAGGACTATACGTGTGTCAGAGCTACGACAAAAAATTTCAAGTTTTTCGATTACTTTTTTGGAAAAGAAAAGATATAGTTGGGTCTTTGAACATGAATCTCGGGTAGTCTGCGATTTAGACTGTGCATACTTCAAATTCGGGAGACAGAGATTACCGGACCCTGAAAGTTTGAAAGTCTAAACAAAGACTTCCCATTAACTGGAGAGCAAAGTTGAGGAACATTTTCACTGGAAAGTCAACTTTTAAAGAAGGAATTGACATCATGTACTGGTGCAATACACAATCTTAGAATATTTATCGCTGAATAGCTTTGCAGGTATTGTTCCAATTTTTTTCGAGTGAGGGAGCCCGCCAAATTATTAGTGAAGGTTCAGTCAACTTCAGTCTTTACCAAGCAGACTTCTACACGGTCTTCGTGCTTTCTTAATTGGAAGCCTACCCAGTTAATTTTTTAGGATAGACGATGTCGGCCTTAAGCGATCAGTAGGAATTTTTTCAAATCTGCGAGTAGACGGCCGAGACTATGCGTTCTTCCGAGGATTCGAGACGACAATTCAATAACGACGGGACTTTATCCGACACTTTGTGCTCACCTAATGATCCAGCGTGACTACCCTCGCTTCCGCCGTCTAGAATCTTCTAGGGATTTCGGAAAGTGAAGACGAAACAAATGTCAGGGGTTTTCATCGAAAAGCAAAACGCATACCTTGTAGAAGGACAGATGGTACACTGTTACTAGTATGAGACGTGAGAGTGTAATAGGAGATGGGTGTAGGAAGGTCAAGCAATAAAAGCATGTTAAAGAAAAATATCATTCAAAGAGGTTGTTGGTCCAGTCTAAAGCTGCCTACTATTCCTCGATCCTAAGGTTCCCACTATAGATTTGATTATGACAAAAAGGCTGTCTAACAATATTTATTTTGATATTTTACCTTGTTCTGTTACTTAGTTACTAAAGCCTTCCCTTTGGGACCTCTTAGTGCTCAGAACCTCGAGCGGAAAACTGTCTACGATCCTTACCTTAGACGCGGACAATCGCTTGTAAATTCAAAGAAGAGCAAGAGATCAGCGAAACAACGAAAAATGCGAGGAGATGAAGAACCATTGAGACGAACCGCTGATTCATTTTGCAGCTGTGCCACTTCTTATCATATGACCTCAGTTCAAACTAATAAGGGCTTTGCTCAGCTTGGAGTATAGTACATTGAGCAGATCTTTGTACAATTTTTTCAAGAGCAAGAACGCAAACCTCTTCTTCGAGCATATAAGATGCATGTGGGGCTTGTTTCAGCATGTTAAACAACGATTTTCAACCCAATGAAGCTGAAGGATATCAAACTTCTCGAAGGTATTCAAAATACATCACTCGCAACTAGTAAAGAGGGCGCTTGGGCGATATGTGCACTCAAATCGGCTGCAATGTGTTATTTTGGAGATCAGAGATTTTTTGAGTAGGTGTTGTCAGATCCAAGTGAAAATCCCAGGATCACCTGTTTAAATGTACTTTAAGGAACGAGTGAAGATGTCGCTCATTGAGCTAAAACAAATTTCAAGTGGTGCTGAAGGAGCTGCAATGCTGAATATGACAAGCCTATGTAACAAGGGGAAAACATTCGACCTCCTCATTATGTTCAAAGTACTCTCTGGGACGTGTTGCTACAAAGAAAAACTCCAAGTGAATGAACTTAGTGAAAAAACTTTTTTCAATTATAGAAATCTTTGATAGCTCAATTTTGAGTTGGAGGTAAAATGTCCTATGTTTCCTCTGCTCGGTTGCAGAAATTCACGAGCATGTTTCAAATAAGGGTATTCTAACTGCTGATCATTATTTTTAAAGTCGTTTCAATGTAAACAACTGCTTCTGTACTACATATTACATGTGCCCACACGCGGCTGTGGCCTACGTCAGGATTAAACAGAAAATCATTCTAGAAGTTGAAAATATTAAACGAATGAAACTATTTCGCATCCCTTCGAATGGAATCGATCGAGTAGGAGCTCTATGATGTCGTGCAGGCGACATGATGTTCTCTGTTCAGCTCAGTATGCGATATCATTGTTCGTTCCTTGAAGTGCATTCGATATCACCCGAACAGGTGATCTTGAAATTGTCACGTGGATCCGACAGCACCTACTCAAAACCCTCTTATCTAATCTCTAAATAACACATCGCACCCGGTCTGAGTGCATATGTCGCCCAAGTTCGGCGCCCAGTGGCTCCTTTGTGTCGTCGGCATTCGGAAGAGACCGTTTTTATGCAATCGTAACCGAATCATAAACTCTTTTTCGTCCAAGCGAATCTGTCGATATGACTTCTTGTTCTGCTCCGGAAGGTGGTGGTATGGGTGCTCCCAAAAGAAGATTTGTCAACAGGTCGTGCCCGAATTTGTGAGTGAAATAGGGAGGCCGGCAGGTATAGGCGCTATGTTACGGGTGCGCCGTAACGTCCGAAGCAATGGAACTCGGAAATGTATAACAAAAAAGAAAAGAAATGAAGAAAGGAAAATAAAGAAAAAGAAATTGGCCGATAATGTCCTATTTACACATCTGCAGACAGATTTTGACCTTGTGCCACTCATATTCGCTCCATTGACCGTTGCTGCATCCAACTACATTTCTACTGAGGGCATGGTCTACTCATTCTATTGAGATGTAGGGAATGTTTCCTCACCTTGACTATTTGTCAAAATCTTGGACGGATAGTGGGATCTTCTCTCCTAAACCTACATTCAGGATGATCTATGATATACATACATACGCCACTCTTTTTCCACTACACTTTTTCCACTTCCCACTTTTTCCAATGTAAATTACCTACAACTAATTTTTTGGGAAAATGGTGGATCTTCAAAATCTTAGGAACCACAGAGCTTCTGCTTGTCTTGTAGTGATATTCTGATAGAGCATGATTAGCTTGTTCTTATAGGCTATGAATTTTAGTATCAAGACATCGAGAAACCATAGAATTGTTTGTGTGAATTTTTTTATGGCCAAAAAATGGTGAAATCATGGGACAATCTTTCATATAAAATTCCATCTATCAGTAACCAGCGAATAAAATACCACCAAATTAGGATACACGATAGCATAAGATTTTCTCTTCCCCACGCATATCTAACTTCGGAGAATAGCCGTCTGATCACATAGAAAATAGCTAATGAAATTGCATTTACACAAGCAACCGTTTTACGAATACCCGGAGGTCATTCGACTCCAGATTTCTCTAGTGCATAGTAGACCTATTGCTTGTTAGGTACTTAACAGGCAGCAAAATAATTCTCGCTGTTATTCAGAAAATCGTCTTCTAGTTGGACCGAGAGAAAATGGGGCACAAACCCGCGCAGCGTACGGTGGCGGGTTAGTGATGCATACAACAACAGATGATTTTCTGAGCAATAGCGGGAATTATTTTGCTACCTGTTGAGCACCTAACAAGCAATAAGTCTACTATGCGCTAGAGAAATCTGGAGTCGAATGTCCTCCGGGTATTTGTAAAACGGCCCCTTGTGTAAATGCAATTTCATTAGCTATTTTCTATGTGATCAGACGGCTATTCTCCAAAGTTAGACATGCTTGGGGAAGAGAAAATCTTATGCTATCGTATATCCTAATTTGATGATATTTCAATCGCTGGTTACTGGTATATGAAATTTTATATGGAAGATTGTCCCATGATTTCACCATTTTTTGACCATGAAAAAATTCACTCAAAAAATTCTATGGTTTATTAATGTCTTGAAACTAAAATTTATAGCTCATGAAAACAAGCTAATCATGCTCTATTAGAATATCACTACAGGACAAGCAGAAGCTCAGTGGTTCCTAAGATACATTCGTTTGAAAATGCATATGAAAATAAGTCTAAAATTTTTTTTAAAAAATCTAGAATTTCCAAAAAGGGCACGTATTAGTGTATTTTCAATAAGAGTGATTAAAAATGTCAACTGGAATGAAACTCCTTTTGGTTTCACCGATCTGCACCCAAAAATGCAAGGTGACATATCTTTTCGCGAACTACTGTATGTCGGATCTATGGAGAACAGTTGAAACTTCGAATGAAAGAGCGATCAGCAAAAAATCACGAAAGCTCATGTGTGCTAAACGAAACTGAGTGGATGATAGGAGAACGCACGCAGAATTCCTTCGCGTGATCGTGTTCTTTTTAACCCATTGACGACCGCGTGTCCCGCCGGCGGGACACACCTTGTGGTCCGCGGTGGACCGCGTGTCCCGCCGGTGGGACACACCTTTTGGGCTACGTTTCCTCCCTCTTGGGAGACATTGTGAATAGGAATGTCAATTTAGACAAAGTTACTACCCATTCTATATTTTCCGTTTTATCAATGCTTCAAGATATTCATCAAGTGAACAACCCTTCAACAAACTCAAAAAAGGGTCTGAAAATCGTCTACTTCTAATGATTATTTGAGGAGGTTTTAAAATCGACAATATACACAGAAAAATTATACTTATGATCATTTTGAAAACAATTAATGCCGTTGAGGCACTCTCATCACTGAACGTGCGCGGTCCCCGCGCCAGACACGCAGAGAGCGCGCGGTCGTCAATGGGTTAAAACTGACATGTGTTGTTAGTTTCTTTTAGTTGAAAAAACCTAGCTGTTCTATTCTCTTGCTGACATCAGAAACTATATGATAAAAAGAGGCGGCGAAACCTACTCCGAAATATTTGCCGTTGACGTAGACCATTGGCAGACCATCGTACACAAGCTCTCTGTCGCTCTGGAACACTCGTCATTGCGATGTTGAATAGGACAAAGAATTACGTTCAAAGTAAATGCCATCACATGCTGGAACGTAGAAGACTGTCCCTAACTAATACTGGTCGATTTTCGCCTTGCTTACCGACAGCGCTTCAAAAATGATGTTCGCATCACATATAGTCAAATGAATTGGAAAGTGATTTCATTCGTTATCTGGAACCCAACAGCGAGAACTGCCATTCCGATCCGGCAAAAGTTTCTGCAAAATGTGAACAACGATGATGTTGTTCGTGAAATTTTCAAATTTGTTTTCGCGTTTCTTGACATATTCATGGTCGTTTATGTCGTTCTGCCGCTTTCACTTTTGTCACACGTATGTGTAGTGAATGAAGAAATCTATAAAACGTAGTGATCGGAATTTGCCGTTGAAGCCTCATAGCGGCGAGAAAGATGGAGGCGAAATAACCTAGTGCATGCTTCTTTTGTTCTTTCACGTAAGCACAGCAACAAGTGGAAATAGTTCTAAGGTTTAAGATCGTGCTATGTCCTTCATGAAACTGAATTTCTCTCGACACTCCATATTGTAGGTATTTTGAGGAGATGCGACCACGCTGAAAACAAAAATGAGTGAAGGAAGAGGAAGGAAAGGCAAGGTGCCTGATCTACATAATCTGTTGACAGCTTGGACAGGTTGAACGAAAACGCCATACGGGGCTTCTTTTGGCTGCAGGGCCCTATTTTAACTGGGCCAATGGCAGGAACTTCGATTTTCGAGGGGGCGACCTAGGGGACCAGCCGAAAAAGCAGAATTTCTTGCCGTGGTTTCCTTCGATCAGCTATTTTATTCCAAAAAGAAATTTTTCAGTGCAGCCGACCATTAAACAAGGAAACCGAGCGATCGTTTAATCAACTTCGAGATATTCTGCTCTCTCAGTGCTGCGGTTTTCCTAGAAATCTGAAGTTCACCAACCTTGTCTAACCTCATCCGATCTGCGAGTTCGTCTGCATAGGAAGGATCGATGTTCAGATCACGAAACTCCGCTTTGATTTTCAGAGCCCTCAGTAGTTCAACCTGGAAGGTCAGTGAAAATAATAAAGAAGTATATTTCTAGTTTTGATTTTGCAGGTTGTAGCTGGGGCCCACCGTGTCGCGACAGCGCTCCCACACTCTTCGCAGTATCCCACACGTGGTGATGTAGACAACCACTTTATTGGCTTCTTCTTGGGTGTAGTCCCTCTGGAAGCACGTCTTCATTTGTGTACAACATACAGAATATAAAAATCAGTGGTAACGGTGCCGGCATTGATCAATCCCCCACCCCGCATTCGAATTGCATTCAGAATCGTGGTGGTACGCTGAATGCGTATTTGACGTAGACGATTAGTTGCGCGTGTCGGGCGCTTTAACAAATCAATGTCTTTAACTTCCCACACAAGTTTGGTGCCATTTTTCCAGACCCCGGAAGAGTGGAAAGGTTAGTTTGACCGGGTTTAGACCGATCACTCGATGCACTGCGCGCGCCCAGAAAGTGGCTTTTACAAATATGATTGAAATCTGGTAAAGATACAATTCAGCAACAGTATTGGAATCCTTCAGTGAGCAAAACTGATCACTGGTCTTGAACACTCAACCTAATAGAAATATGGTAAAACGCCGGAGGTGATGAAAGTGCTCATGATATTACATCAGTGCTAATAGACAGGCAACATGCCCCTCGAGGTTTTTGATAAAGTTGTTTTATTTTGAACAATGCTTCTCTGTTTTTGTTTGTTATCAACGGAAGACAAAACAGGGAAAGATCATTAGAGGTGAAGCACCCTAAGAAGTTACCAATCGGAAAAAATAAATTCGAAATTCAAAATTTCAAAAAGTCGCAACTGACCTGCCACTGGCTTTTGATACGCATCATACGTATTGTGTTGAAAACGTGAAGTTTTCGACCGCGTATACTTCCCTGTTTGGTGAGTAACATTCCGTCAGATGACTCTAAGGACCTAAAATATGAAGAAAAGATATCGTGTCGTTCCCACTGAAATGACCAGATTTTTATGTAATTGTTACATAACGGTGAGCAAAAGAACACACGATTCCGCGCTCATGTTTTCGACTCTACGGTTCTTCCTGCGTTGACATACGCTTCAGAATCCTAGGCGTTACGCAAGCAGCATGAACATGCGGTGAATAGAGAGAAGAATGCTCGGAGTGAATCGCTTCATCCAGGCGAGGGACGGCATACGGAGCTCCGAGTTACGTCGACAGTCGAAGATCAGAGACGCAGTCGCATGGGCCAAGTTGTCGAAGATCAGGACGACCGCTGGACGAGAGCCGTAACTGACTGGACTCCACGAGACGTCAAAAGTACACCAGGTCGCCCATCTTTGCGCTGGTCGGACTTCTTCGTCAAATCCCTGAACGATCGATTCGATGCTCCTCGTGTTCCTCGAGCGAGCAGGAACCACTGGTCTACCAAGGCACGCAATAGGGACGAATGGAGACGTTACTGGCGCCCGCTCGAGCAAATCGATGATCAACGGGACGATGAGTGCCAGGTGAGAGGTGATGAGCAGAATTGTCTGTTGCGCTTTCTCACGAAGGTCCTATATTGCGTGCAAATTTGCAATATAAACAAATAAATAGAATATAGACAGAACAATTTGACTGTTGTTGTGCGATTGAAGCTAGGATGAATTCGGATGGCCCTGCACATGGAAAAACACTTTCCTTACATCATCATCAATTAAGGGCAAAAGGTGAACGCGCCAGCCTGCATCTCCTGCATCTGTGTTCTGTTCATTATCGCTGCGAATTAGTTCATTTAGCCTATACAATATAGCCTTGCGGCTGATATACTAAGTCAGTGTCCCTACCTTTCCAGACAAGTCCACGTCGTACCTACGTCAATAGCACATAGCATAACACATACACATAACATACACCTAATGAATTACGCTAGATAATAAGGACCCGCGTAGTACATACAGTGGTAGGAGGCGCTGCTCACACCCGCACGGTCATGCGATCGGCCGGGATAAAAAATTCTTTCATCCCTCCGGGGTCGGTAAATCGGTACCAAACTTGTCTGGGCAGGTAGAGACACTGACCTGGTATGGTATAGTGGCAGCCCCTCGCACTTCTCTGAATTGGCCAAATTCACCACGCCGGATTCACCATGCGTCTACGATTCTAAATGGAACACGAATGTGGTGGCGCGTTCCTACTGACTGATCAACGCCGATATCTTTACCTCTCCGCTAGACTACATTTTCTACCACTCAAAGCTTCCTACTTTTTTCTGACTTTTCCGGCAAATTTCCACGCAAGACGTTTCTCACACAACAACAACAATGAGCAGGCTATCAACTGGCTTTCGAGGACTACGAAGCATGTTTAGGAAAAGATGTTGAAGGAAGCTGCGTCAGCATTGATCTGGTCTGTGAAGAGACCAGCTCACGGCAGCGGAATAACGAAAGAGTTGTACAAAAACGTTTCCTTTAGGAGTTCACAACGAAATGAACATTCAGCGGGTTTACATTTACGTTTACAATAGTGCATTTCTTGCATATTTTTGGTTGTTGCTTTCACCATATTTTTTGCCTACCTAGTGAACAAATGAGGGCGCGTGGTAAACTAGTGAGAAACAAAACGTGTGCTCACATGTCATGTCTGACGATCTTCGCCGGCTCAGGAACAACTTAGCCGGTAATTCCCCCGAGGTTGGGTGAGTTTGTACAACGCTCGTTTGGGAAGGTGAACACAGCGACTTGTACAACGGCTATCCCGATTCATTGCATGAGAAGGACAAATACTCATTCGCAATTCTTCTACTATTCTAAATGGAAGAAGAATGCGTGCCTGATCAACGCCCACCCTTTACCTTTTGCGTTTTATCTTTGACGGAGGATATTGGCCAATCGTTACAGCTCCTCCTCTTTCTGTCTCGATAATCCGCTCAACTTGTTAACTTTAGCACCTTTCAAGGGTAATATGACGCCTTGATCATTCCTTGTGAGAACTTGTGCTCAGTAGAAATTGAATCGGGATCGGAAAAGTGACGTACTTCCGGCGGAGCTTCAACCACCTTCATATTGCAACCTTTGGAATAAAGGTAAAGGTAAAGGTGTCGGCGCTGATCATTCCGTGAAGATCGCGCCGCCGCATTCGTCGTCAACTCAGAATCGTATAATAGAAGCATGGTGAGTGTGTATTTGGCCTATACAATGACTTGCTGAGCCAGTAGCAATGCCAAGCCAGTGTCTCTACCTTCCCAGACAAGTCTGATGCCAATTTATCCGAGCTCGGAGGGATGGAATGCTTGATTAGCCAGGGTCAGGACCGATCGCTCGACGGTGTGGGTGTCGGTAGCGGCTCTTACCAGTGCACCACGCGGGCCCAAACCTTCGAAATGCTGTGATAAAAAGCAGAAGTTCTCTGTCTCAACCGGGGAATCCGACGCCCCCATTGATATCTATGCGGCTTTATTTGCGCGAGCAACAGGCGTCAGCGCCGAATCGGGAAGGAATTCCAGCCGCTGCTGTCTTATCGAATCAGCGCCGGGAATCGTCACTATCAGATCATAAAACTTCTCACCACCAAATTCACTCCAAAATTATTACTCATAAAGACGAAATTTCGAATTGCACTGAAAAGTTGTAGGCGTACATATTATGCCTGTATTTTCGATGCGACCAGAACGTCGCATGAATGTCGCGGGCTCCAATAAGATTATGAATCTATGTGTCTTTGAGTGAAAATCTCAAAACTTATACTTGTACTGAAATTCTTTTCGATTTTAGTTACTTCCACTCGAATATGTAAGGTGGCATGTCTTTTTGATCACTGCTGTAAGTTGGCCTCGAAAAGAAATTTCCATTGAAAAACGAATGAAGACAGAATAGGCACAATAATAGCGAATATGGAGCACACTTGCGAAGATATGAGGAAAAACTTGCTCACCTTTCAAGTTCAAGTCTCATGCGGTGAAGATCAAGCAGTATAGCTTGAATGTTCAGAGTCTGTTTCATCACCTGTAAAGTTCAGTAAGTTAATCGCCATCCAAATAGAAGAATTGAAGAGTACGTTGATTGGCTTCACATAATGAAAGAAATTTCGAAAACAAATCAGAGAGAGCCAGTTATCGCTGGTCAGCTGGGTTCTGTGGGTCCAGTTGGGAGTTGTTGTTAGCGCCGTGGGAGTCAGACAGGTGCGACAAGGTGAAGCATCACGTCAGCGCTGGCAAACAGTGGGCGCGGCGTCAGAGAGACGGCGCAGCCACTCCTTTTCTGCCCTTCGTTCACTTTTGCGCAATCAGGAAAGTCCCTTCATTCTTTCCTTGTATCAACCTCTGCTCACTCTTCCACTGCTTTGACCGTGGAAATATTCCTTGGAAGGATGGCTACTGAAAGATGTCAATCGACTTCCAAAACAAAGCGAAACAAAAGTGAAGCATATGCATCCAATATATGAGAGAGAATAATAATGGTAGCACAGGTTTTATGTATTTATGAATTAATGAAAAATATATATCACGACCAAGTACTGGCAAAGAGCACGGGTTAGCCTTGGCAATGAGCTTTCCAAGGTGACGCCGACGTATAGCGAACAGGTCCTCGTTTCTGTTGGTAGTCGAACTCGACAGATTTAGACTCTTTCTTCTATAGCATCTCGAGGACTCAAAGAATATAAAACATGGTAATTAGATCAACGGCAGTGTTGAACTGCAGTGTCCTTCTACCGAACACGTAAGCCGCATTGACTTTGACCGCGAAGATTTTGCATTGATATAAGAAATTCTCCAGTTGAGTGCCTTTTCCCACAATGCTGCGGCCCCTTAGTTGAATAAATTTATTTAGTTATTTAATTATTTATTTATTTATCTATACATCATTCAAAAATTGCACATCCGCGTGGTGCAGTGGTAAGGGTGCTACTGATACCCGTACGGTCGACCGATCGATCTCGGTCCTGGCTGACTAAGTTTTCCATCTCTCCGGGGTCGAGTAAATTGGTACTAGAGACTTGCTTGGAAAGGTGGAGACGCCAACTTGGTATATCGACTGGCCACCGCAAGTCATTTTATAGGTCAAATACGCATTTGTCATGCCTCAACGATTCTGAATTGAACTCGAATGCGGGGGAGCGTCTTCAGGGGACTGGTAAACGTCGACGCGATTACCTTTATTTATAATATGATCAGAGGATGTGCTGAAACTCAGTCCAGACAGTAACGTGGCTAGTTTTGTACAAGTAGAAGAAGGGCCGAAAAACAATAACAATGCAGTAGTTGAGACAAACAATCAGAAAGTACGAGTTAAGAACGAGAGGAAAAGCTGGAAAGAGCATCGATGAGAGCATTCCTACTTCTTCCGTTAACACTGTGATTTGGAACGGTTCTGGAAGTTTCATCTGTGCAGATACCCATCATAATTACTTACAGTCTTGTTCTGAGTAACATATGCACATGCCTAATCCGCGGCAAGTTGTTCGTTATTTGGTACGCACATCTGATCGCAAAATTAATTTTAATAACCGGACAGATTTTGATGAGGCTATCGAACACACAGGCAATGAATATCTTCGAAAAGAACTCTGCTCGAATGAAGTTGAAAAGATCAGGCGGTCAAACAACAGTCTCTTCAAGATCATCGGAATTTTTTTCAGCCAGATCAAAGTGAGTCGAGAAAAAATGATAGTAGTCCTAAGGTATTATGTCCGGGCGTAGCAGCTGACGTCGTAAGATTTTTCGGCTGAGCTCACTTTATCTTAGGTCTCCACCATATTCGTGAACATATGAGCTACTTATTTATTGGGCCGATTTCTCTTGCCAATCGTGTTCGGATTGGTTTCAGTGGTGCTGCACAGTATACGAGCTCAGTTACCAAATCCAACGTCCTATGAACTTCGATCGGTCTGCGTCTTCAGCAAGTAGAATTTTTCGGAGCTAAATTTGAGTCTTATAACTGGAAGTCAACTATAGTAAACAAGTGGCAGAGAAAGCATGAGCTTTAATTAATAGCACTTTCAGAAACAGCGTTGATACCAAAGTCTCAATCACAATTTTCCAACCTTTTCCAATTGCTGGAAAACACTCCGATGGGAACAAAACGGGACTGGTCTATCGCTGTCCGCCACACCTGTTATTACCTAGTATTCTGCCCACCCAGCAATTCTGCTCTTATCAACAGCTTAAAGTCCAGTCATACGAACAGAACCCGCTGTCCTTGGTGGCTGAATCATGTTGTGCAGGCCACGTTTACAGTTATCCTAAGAAAACGTATTGGTGGCAAGTATGGACCTGACAATAAAGGAATTGGTAAGAACCGGAGATGCTGCTCAAAAACCTTCAAGCGCTTACTTAGACCGATCAGAAGATCAGTTCCAAGAATAAATGGAATTCAAGGAATTCTTGAGGTAGGTCCATCTTCGTGACGAAGGGATGGAGGATGGTTCTATTCATGGATTCGTATTTGACGAGAGACAGACGTCCTTTCTTGAAACCATGAATGGTTGTCTAAACATGTAATACAGGGCAGTTTCGCAATTTTAGACTTTTTCCATAGATCCACCTCAGTCACATAGAGAACTTTTTGGCTACTTTTCCTATTGCACAATATGACTTGCCCATAGCGCCCAATTAGGTTTACTGTAATTATGGACTCCATAGCATTCAGTTTCAGTCAAACTGCCGTTTCGGATGTATCTAGCGATGCCGTCATCTCGAGCACAGTGAAAGACTCGTCTGGGAAGGTATGGGCACTGGTTTGCACAGAAGTTGGTCCCCTGTCTTTGTATAGGCCAAATACGCACTCATCATGTCCCTGCGATTAATAATGGAAGTCATGTGCGTGGCCCCCACAGGGGACTGATCAGCGCCAATTGCTTCACATTTACCCACGCCTGATCAGCTATGCGAACCCTTTCGAGTTGAAAGACGCTGTGCCACTCGCTGCGCTTCCTAAAGCACCCCTGAATCAATCATCTATTTTATGCTTCATTTTTTGAATGCATTCAAAATGCATCTATGATTCCAAGGGCCCTTACAGACCCGACGACGTGCGATTTGAGCGAGAATTAGCCGTTATAAATGAAATTGAGCGAAGCACACGACGGCGAGCATTCTCGTCCAACGCGACGTTTGCGGCGGCCGCATTGCTATAATCAATAGTACCGGTTGCAAGTCACCGCCGCGGTGAAGACTGCAAATTCGCCGCTCATTTTTCTTGTCGTCTGGTCTGTAAGGGTCCTAAGTGAAAGTGTGCAGGTGCACCTTTACACGACGGATCAACTTCGACTTCTTTAACCACTGCACATTATGAATGGTATTCATAAAAGACTCATTTCACAATTGAAAAACCAACAGGTTGACCAAATTTATTCTACATCCCAGTGTAAAGGAACAAATCCCTTCCAACAATGTCACTTTTAATTTAATTTAGGTGGAGCACCCGAAGCCTACTTCGAGCTTTCAAATGTCACTGAAGAGACGACGATTTCTTAACGGCTGCAACAGTTCAGGCCAAAAAACTGCTCAAGAAGGAGTCGCTAATTCTGAGACCAGTCTAATGTTTTGCTGTGTTCAACGGACCACTTTTTTGAAAGTATTGAACCCATCAATCCATAAAGTTTCATTAAATGTGCTCATTGTGATTATATTAGGCGCACTATCAAAGTGTAACATTGAAACGGGTAACCTATTTTGAAAAGTGCTTCACGAGTTCATAGGGATCGAAACGAGGTCAAACGCCAATGAGGTAGTTCGTAGTATCCACTTGGTTGGATGTCGTGTTACTTTTTAAATGAAACAAGGCCAACAAATGTGATTGACAAAGAGCAAACTTTCGATTGATAGGCGAGTTTCAATATACGAGAACAGTGATTTCTCGTTAATGGTTGCATTTGAGTAGCTGCTGCCCCGTGTCGGACGTAGGGGTTGGAAGTACGACATTTCAAAAACTTATAAGTAGGGGCTGCGGATTGACCAGAACGGAACAGATCAAGAGTTGACGTTGGAGATGGATATGCCTGTTCCCATATTGAAGAGAAGGGGTCGTTCCTATACTACGTTAGACCACTCCGTGAAGATGGGCAGCATGATGAAGAAAGTTTCAGATGAAAATGGCAACTGCTCGATCCGTTAATAAGCCTCAAGAATGGACCCAAGGTAAGAGCGTATGCATTCGTTTGTAAACAATATCTGCCTTTAAGCTCGGAAAAGCGGACGCCTTCTATGACGGCTGGGTGGTGGAATGTAGCCCTCCCTGCTATAATCATCGTTTGTCGTCATGCATATGTAATATCTTCCTTTGAAAATGAATGATATCAGCAACGAAAATGAATCATTCCTCTTTAGGGAACACAAAGTCGCCCTCCTTTGCGATGGTCGGACTTCTTCGTCAAATACCTGGACGATACTTCTTGTGATCCTCGAGCGAGCAGAAGCCACTGGTCTACCATGGCACGCGACAGGACAATTTTGGGTGTTGCTGGATCAGACAGGTAATACATCTGATAACCATGTTACGGAGGGCCCGATGGCTCGATCGAGATCGGCATGGCTCCTGCTGGTTTATTGACTTTTCAAAACATCTGATAACATACACACGACACTGAACTGACGTGACGATTTGAAGAGATCATGAGATCATACTCTCCTTGGCTTGGTGGAACACACTGATATGGTTTGCTGAAGCGAAATTTTGGCTCAAGCTGGTTTTTCATGCTGCTCTCCAACAACTTACTTTGCATCTTTGACTTGAGGCTTCCGCTTGTGGAACTAATCAGGAGTTTCTGTGATGCTTTCCAACTGGCATTGGGTAATCATTGTCGACGGAGTTCACGATGAAAGCGCCTAATTTGTGGGTGGTTGTTGTCGGCTCTGCAAAAGAGCTTCAGCCGACTGCGACCACCCATAAATCGCCTGCACTCGTTACAGTACGACAGCACGCCGCAACTGCTGCGGCGCACATGCCACGCTTATACTGTAGGCCTAGCGGGCCGGCTTACTCCTCCAGCCGCTGGGCACATTTCACATAGGCGTTTTCATTTCACGTACAATTTGTTTCATAATTATACGCTACCCTCTATTTTGGAAGTTGCCATGTGTTGCGGTGTGTCTTATTCATATCACATTTTCAAAAGTATGAAAATTACCTATAGGGTACAATTTTGTGCATGAACATATCCTTATTTTTGAAGAACTTTTCTTTTAGATTTTTATAGAAACGTTTCAATAACGGAGTAAAACTTCGTGCTTAATACGTTTTCCTGGTTTACACCTTCCATAATAAACTGCTTCTCTTTCGTTAAATGGGTCTCGTCAAAATAGAGAGTTGCGCACAATTACGAAACATCTTTGGTTTTTTACGGTCTTTTCGTTCTGATTATAGAGGTCCGTCAAAAATGCTAGGGACCGTGCGGCGCTTCGCCGAACAGTTCAATGATACTTAAGTTTTGAGCCATTTTTAGGCCTTTGAGGACGACGTTCAAGTCGAAACGTTAGGCTATAAAAAATTTGATCCACCACACTAACCTCGTTCGGCAAAGCAGCATACGAATTTTGAAACGCCTTGTATCAGATTTTATCTGTTTATTCCGCAGTAGTTCTGAAAGAGACAAAACTTCACTGGACTAATAGGTACTATTAGTTTCACCTAAAATTAAAGTCCTTGAGCGCGATTTTAATAGATCCTTAAAAGTTTTATTTCTGCCAAGTGTCAAATGTCCCTTACCTAGCATGTTGCTATCGTCTCCCCGGTGCACTCTATGTATGCTCTTTTATATATCCAGTTTTTTTGTCCAACCTAGGTTTTTTACGTGCGGTTTTAATATTTATCAATATATCAAGCTAAAGATATTTTGAGCACTTCTTTGCTGCAGTCACACGTACAGGAAAATTCTGTGCAAATTGGTACAGATCGAAACATTTCGTGAAAACGAAATCGATTGATCGAAACGAGTACAGTAGTGTCAATGGAAGCAACGTACTGTGTTAGACAAAGTGTGAAGAAGAGTAGATACTTTTGTTGACTCAAACAACTTTACAAATCTGCTGCACTCCATATTTAACATTCTCAGCTTAATCAAATGAGATTAGACGGGTTAAGGCAGGGCCGACTATCGAAGTCAAGAATGCGTTTTTCCTTCGTGCCTATCACCTGTTTGTCGTTTTCTGAACGATTGTAGAGTTCTGCTGTCGGTGCCTATGACAAGTATTAGCTGTAGTTTCCCACGAACTGATCGCGCCGACAGTCATCGATCGCATATGATCGCTGTGAAACACTGAATCACCTAATAGCAGCTTCACGGTGCTTCCTGTTCACCAGACAGCTGACCGGGAAAGAAGCAGAAGCTGTAGCTCGGAATGCCAGGGAGGGAGACGCTGCCCCATTAGCATCTGAGCTGTTCGATGATAATCGTGTTTGTTGATTGTACAGTAGCTTCTCATTCGCCATTATTTTTCTGTCATTTGCATCACTTCTTCCCTTTTCTATTTTCTAAATTGCTATTTTTTACATTTTCTTTCTGCACTTTCAACCGCTCCTAATCTTCAACATCCACAGCAAACATTCCGTGTTCATCAGCCCCGTGCAGTTGATAGTTTTATTTTATCTATTTGAAACTTTGAGTTTCATTTCAGTTCTACAATCGTTGACTCTGCGTCATGGTTCCGTCTTCAACCAATGCTATTTTTCGGCTGCTAAAGCTCTTGGTATATCTTCAGCTTACACCACCCTGTAAATTGGTACCACGACCTGTATGGGAAGGCAAAGAAACTGAATTGGTATAGCGGCGGGCCTTCGTAATTTGTATAGGTCCGATTAGCATTCGCCATGACTCTTCGACTCCGAATCGAAAGCTGATCTTTTCCACCTAGCGCTTTTAGTGAGTGATTAACGAAGAGCAATTCACCATTACCTTCTAGCCACGTTAATTTTTCAACGTCCCGCGTTTTACTGGAAACTTGGTGAACATAAGTTCTCAGGGAATCGGTAATCCAGCAACTGTCACGAAAGTTCGGAAAAGAAAGCTCGGACAGTGGAACAGCCGCGTGCTGCTCGGCGACTGTCGGGTTACAGTGCATTTCAAGTCATTCACGAGCCTTTCCTTTTTTTCGTTTATTTGTTAACGGAGGGCTTGGGTTTCTCTCATCTCCCAAGATCCGAGATGTTTAGCATGGTGAAGATGGATGTGAGATGGAAAGCATTTTGAACTTACCCAACCACATACTTAACCGGTATTACCGCGTCCCTTCCCTGAACAGCTCTGCAACAACCAGAACTCATTTTCCACAGTAATTTGGTGATCATTTATTCATTTATTTCAACACCAAGTAAAGGCGTGTTAGCAGTACAACAATATGGCGTGCTTAGTAAACGAAAGGAAAAATGGTAGATGAGTTAGTTTTACAAACTAGATGACACTTAAGTAGAAACCAGAACCATTAATTATGAGAAGAATTTGATCTCTGTCATAGGAATATCAGTCTTTGTGGACCGATAATCTATTACTATCACATCGGATCTCCTTCCTATTGATCGATGTACTTTCGAATTGGATAGGGAAGTCGGAGAAATCATCAAGAAGAACTTTTCCCAGTCATTCTGCGCTACCTTTCCCGGCATATTGTGGTAATACCGTTGATGAGCTCTCTGCTGCTAGCTGGTGACAGTGGGAACACTGTGTATGGCCTTATTGGTTTCTGCGAAACGTTTTTTCTGCAACTTACAAAAACCCTTTTTATATGCCAAACTCCCGTTCGTGAGACACTCATTAGCAATCTTCGGCGTGCGAAAGCACTCTTGCGGAGAGATTCTGAACTGTGGCCAGAGAGAAATTAAGGAGCAGAGAGGCGTTGAATGTTTGGGGTGGGCTCATCCGTGGCTTTCGTTTTTCAATTACTTCAATTGCTATTGTCCTGTTCTCTTTTGATCGACTATTATTCTCAATTTTTGATTTTAATTGAATGCTTTTCAGTGGTAGTTTTTTTCGCGAGTCTTTGTGATTATTCTAACAGGGATCCCAAGCAACTTCTTCATGGATAAAAAATTAAGAAACTCATAAGTTGAGGAAGATGTACGGCATAGCGGTTTCTGAGTGGCTGTCAATAAGTTTTCCGGCTAAGAGCACGTGCATTGTTACAGAGAATACGGAGAAGTTAGTTTTTGTGTCGATAGAGGGACAGAGAGATACGATGCTTCGAAAGTGTCACTGACGTCTTTCGAACACCACATGCGAATCAGAGAGCTACCGTAGCTGTTTGGGTAAGCTTTTGAGTCAGGAAACGTCCCATTGTACGCGTTCAGCACAAAAAAAACACGCTCAATACTTTCTCATTCTTTGCACAATCACCACCCCTTGCTGATGTACACCCTTGAACTTGGCTTCTTAATATCTAGGTGTTTATGCTTCAACCTATCACCGCCCTAGACCAATATTTTTGCGCGTTCGTTTGCGGCTCGAGCTGCAAGCTGCCAAGAAACTGCTCAGATGTAACACTTTCGTGTTAACATTTTCACTCTTTGCATTAAGTCTATTCATTTTACTGCTGACTTAAGTCCGTATGTATCTGTCGGATGGTACTCATAACTCTTCGATGCTCTATTTGATAGATCTCATTCTTCTTTCAGAAGGACCATCTGCAACAGCCATAATATTTTAATATTTCAAAGCTGCGAAAATTGAGGAATTTCAAGTTCTCCGAGCATGCAAAATATCGTTGATACCATTTGTATATTGCAGTAAAATATTCTGTATATAGCTGGATTATGCTTCTGTGCCGGACGATGTTAGCAGCTGGATCAATATTCAGAGGGACCTGACGTGCCGATCTTTTCATCGTCTTCAGGGTGTAGAGCGGTCTTCATAGAGGTTAGGGAGGTTATGGCTTGATAATGATGAGATGCTACGACACCAGCGGCTAGCAGATGTCGAACCAGGTTGGGAGATCTAAGTGTTGAACTTGTCAGGCCCATCTTTCATGTTAAGTAAAATGAATTGAACATTTTATGGGGTTTGAATTGTTCAACTACATGATCTCTATTAACACACGCACAGCCTTCTTGGCTCACCACCTGCAAGTGATAAACAGGAACAGATCAGACGTAATGCCTCTACATATTTCGAAACGTTAGGCCAAATGGAAACTGATTGTATCAAAATTAATACTGAAATTCTTCTGCCAGGCAGCACGAAACACTTACAAACGAACCCTTTTTATTTTATTCCTTTTATTTACTTATTGTAGATGAACAAGTCATGCATAGGGGAATGTGTTAAACAAAACAGCCATTGAACGATGAGCAGTGAACAGTAAACGTTAATTCAACTTTCACAATCAGGAACAGAAGTATCTAAGAATCATAATTTAGTGGATAAATGTAGGTTCATATGAGAGCGTAACAGCTCAGAGAAACGTTTCAAACTCGTTCTGGATAGTTTGCACATCGTGCAGCAGCTAAATCCGTGCAAATTCCAACTCAAGTGCCCAGCCATGCCACCAGAGGCCAAAATTGCACAGTAAAAGCGAAAATTCTCTTGCGAAAGTTTTCTTCTGCTTACATCTTGTTTATATGCTTATAGCATATTCTAGTATACACAATAATAGCCCGCAAAAAACGGTAACAATACTTGAATTTATATCTTGTTTATTTGCACTTTATTTTATTTTTTTGCATCTCTTTCACTTCAATTCGCATTGCCGTCCATTCCCCATCGAGCGGTGATTGACTTGCAGCGATGGGGGGGGGGGGCGGTCCGCGAGCTTCTGCCTGTCGGGCGGCGTCTCATCGTTGTTGGTTCGGCCGACTGAATGATGATCATCACAGTTGTCAGAGGCGCAGCGCCGACCGAAAGGGTTATAAATGGCGCAAAACTTACGGTAACCGGCTTTGATCGAATAGCAATTATTAGCCATAAAAAACCGCAAACGACCGGGGCAAAAAACCTGTAATGACTACAGAAAAAGAGGGATCGGAGAAAGTCTTGTTCAAACTCTATGAATTTAACAAGGAACGCTACCCCACAGTGCAGTCAACTATGAGGACGTGAAAACTTACAGATACAGGAAAGATTGGGGTAGTCGGCTCATTAATACCGACAGAGCATCGTTGTAATACAAAACGAATCGTTAGCTCGATAATGCGCAGATAGTACAAGCATCGGAACTACTCAATCCACGTCTTTCATTTCCACATCTGGAATATTACTAATTCGAAGAAAGCGGAAAGCTGTCGGAGATGGGATGGTGACTTCTCGATCCTTTGCTGAGATGTGTATGGTTATGAGAGGTATACTACTCTGCTATTAGACGGGGCGCAATTTGCTCTTTAGATCAGTAGTAGTCCAAATGCGGGAATGAAAGATGAGGAAGGAAGTATTATACTTCCGATGTTTCCACTATCTGCGCACCATCGAAATGATGATCCGTTTTATAAAATACATCCAATAGTCCATAGGGTATGCTGACAAATACCATTGAGAAAAATGGTGGGAACCTGTAGCTTCTCGGCGTCGGAGAAACAATTCCATGTATAAAAGTAGAGGTGGATTTCTAGGCGACGATCAGTCCTTGAACGACAACACAGCGCATTCGTGTCTCAATCAGAATGAAAGAGGCGTGGTGAATGCATATTTAGCTTATACAATGAATTGTGGGACCATCCGGGGGACGACTCAGTGTCTTCACCTTCCAAGGCAAGCTTATCACCATCGTCTTGGGAGAGACGGGCTTAGACTTATACTAAGTTAGGATCGATCTCTAGATCCAATGAGTGAACGAGGCGTCTCCTACCATTGCACCAGTCTCCTTTCTTTGTTCGTTCCGTTCTTTTCGATTCGGATCGTCCATCGGGAACATTGGGCTCAGAAGAACGACTGTCGATGGCTCTCGCACTTCCCTTCACACGCAGCAAGGGTCTTTTCGTAGAGAGCCCCGATCAAGGCGATATAGATCCTTCATCGGAGTTGTACGAGAACAAGAAGGTGTCTCTGGAAGAGCCGTTGGATCTAAATGGATCATGGATCTATGTACCATGTATGCCACTTAATTTGTGAATGGCGCTGAACATGCCTTTTTCTGTTAGTTTAGTGAATCAGATAATCAATTTCATTCGTACATCGATACCAAGCTGAATTTTGCTTTTCAAAACATTCTCCAAGTTTTCTCTTCCCGGAACCTCGACTTCTTATATTGTATTGCTAGTTAGTGGGTGGACCAACATTATATTCGATTGTTAGATCATGAAGTAAATAATTTAGTATCTCTCGCCTTCACGATTTTATGAGTAGATTGTACAAGTTCGTCAAAATTGCTAGGGAGGAGTGGCACTCGGCCAGACTGAACAAGGATAAGGTGTGTCGAGTCGTTTTTATACCCATGAAATCTTCATCCATCCACAAACCCCGCGGAGGAGCATTACAATTCGAACGTTTCAGAGCTTTCGAATGAGCTCAAATAACTATGCCATTTCGCGAGCACTGAATTTTATCGGTGTTCATAACAAATAGGTGATGGTGTGCGTCGTAAGGCCGGCCGCCCATCGACTGTGTGTGGGTTTTCGACGACGGACGCTTTTTCGATGCACAGACTCCGCTATAACCTTCCCGTGAAACGCCGTTCGCGACGATGATAAGAAATACGAAAAAAAGCGTCAATCAAGGCTGCTAGTGCTGTTGGCCTCGACGCGCTCTCGCTGCGGCACTGCGCAATCCCAAATACTACACCATCAATTCCAATCCTTAAGCTATCTCGTTCAACTACTGGACGACTCCTACGGCCCTACGATTTTCGAGCGGACGCTTATTTGCTGACTCGCAGATATTACACCTAGGAACTTTAAGAGTCCGCACATCACCTGCCACTCTTCATAGGGTGAATATGTATCTCCTCGAAAATTTTACCTAATGTAGTTTTGAAAGTTGTCATCAACGGCCATACAGATACTCCTTGAACGATTCCTCTTTGCCGTCGAATAACAGAGCAACACCTAGTCACAAAGTGTTTGAAAAACCCTGAATCGACGACCTTAAAAGGTAGTTCACCGACACAATCGAGCTTCTATTTTATCGTTCGTTCTCCACATTCCTTTTCCTTCATCTTTCTTCACTATCCTTGCCTGCCTTGAAGCAGACACTGGTAATGCATATGTGTTGATAACAACTTATAACGAGTTTCTAGATTTACTTCGAAGCAAGGTGTTTCAATAGAAAGAAAAAATTCTTTGATTTCGCGCAATTTCTTTGTTGACACTTCTTTTGCAGTTTTCTTCTTCTATAACCCTCGCGCTAATGCGCTATTTTTCATACCATTCCTTTGTAATATGATTGTTGGTTGCGGCGGGATTTGTAGTATAGAGCTCAGATACAGAGAAGAGACACTTTCAAAGAAGGAAGCTTTCATGCTTCTCTTTGCACCCATTGACTGAACTTTCGTTAGCTCACATAAGGAATCAACAATGTTCAAACATCTCGTCTGGACATTGTCGTGTTCCATCCATCATTTTAACTCATTTTGATAACGGATGCGCTTTCACTGTACATGGATTTCATCAGAGCGCAAGGCGAAGTTGAGGTTGTCGATGCTGCCATAAGAGGTTGCAGCGTTTTGGGACGGCAGCGTCTAGGCATCTGCCGGGTGACGTAGTAGTTCGATTGAAGTTCTTCCTAATGGCCAGTGATCTGAATGGAGAAAGTTGATCCATTGCTCGAGTTCCTGATCCAATGATAATCGTGTACAAGCACGCACAACAGAGATATCTATAAAACCAGATGTGAAATCCAGGTTCTTCACTTCAATGGTTTGTTCTGTTCAGCGAAAACTCAAGTATCGCCCTGAGCATGGTGCTGTATATCGCTCATCAAAGTACAGTATCCGAACATACTAATCCATCAAGGGTAATTGAACTCTCGAAGAAGAAATGTATCTCAGAACTGCTCTATTTTCCATATTTGGCATCTTAACGGTTGCAAAGATCCGTGCAAAAACATGGCGAAGGAAAGCTCGCCTTGGGTCAACTATTGCTTGCAAAAATGTAGCAGGTACAACGCTTTTATTCACTCATCAATGAGTCCCAATCTAATGAGGGCACGCGTGGTACATTGGTAACACTACTGACACTCGCACCGTCGAATGATCGACCCCCGTCCGGCCTAGATAAGCCTGCCATCCCTCCAGGGTCCGGTATACGGCTAGGAGACCTTGTCTGGGAAGGTAAGACGCTGACTTTGTATAGCGGCTGGCACCAATCACCATTCCTCTGCGATTATGAATGGAGCACGAATACGGCGGCGCGACCTTAACATAGGAGGCTGATCAACGTCGACACGTTCACATTTACCTTTATGTGTCCCAGCAGGTGCGCTTTCATAAGATGGTCAGCAGAACCAAATAAGGACACTGAAGCGTGAAAACGATATGTCATCTTCCATTTTGGAGCACAATTTGTTCAAACCGGAAGGAATCTTAATCCTTACGATAGTTTTAAAAATACATCAATTCATAACCTTGACGATTTTGTGACTTTTTAAAGATATTTAATAGTGACACACCATGTGCAATTTCAACCGGAAATATATCAAGAACAGCTGTCCCTCCGCATAATCCAAGGTCGTATTCTGATACAGCAAAATAAATTTGTTATAATAGGTAATAATATACAAAGTACGATTCAGGCTCATAAAGAATTATAGTTTTTCTGGAGCAAAACTATTTGTGGTCAAAGATGGTAAAATTTGAAGGCCATGTTTTAAATAAAAGTTTCTATATTCATTGTAGTTTTACGAAAAACTCCAAACTTTAGCCACGAAATTCGTATGTTTTTGTGCCGAACAAGGTTAGTAGGGTGCACTAAATTTATTATGGCCGAACGTTTCGACTTGAATGTCAAGCTCAGAGGCCTAAAAATGGCTCGAAACTTTAAAACCATTGTACGTTAGCGCCGTACCGTCCCTTGCATTTTTGGCGGCCTTCTTCAATCACAACAAAAGACCATAAAAACACGAAATAAATCGATAAGTCATAATCAGTTATCGTGATCCACGACAAGAGTGTTGTGACGTTGCAAGCGACTGTTGGTGTTAGTAAGATGCGTCTGAGTCACATCAGTCATTCCGAAACCCACAGAAAAGACACTGACTGTCCATAATTGGATGCCTTGCGGAAATCCGAATGCCTTCAATGCTTTTCTGCACAATCTCTATGCCTCATGCGATAGAATTTTGCACATAATGTCAAAGTCGTTGCCGTTACGAACTTCATGGCGGTGCCTTCCCAGCAGTGTTGTTATGCTACCTCTCCGCTTATCGTTATATGTGCCAATTTCGTGTTTTTACGGTCTTTCCGTTGTGATTGTAGAAGTAAAAAACGCTAGGGACGGTATGGCGCTTGCTCGGATAGTTCAAAGATACTCAGGTTTTGAGCAATTTTTAGGTCTCTGAGGCCGACGTTCGTGTCGAAACGTTAGGCTATAATAAATTGGATCCACCCTAACCTCGTTCGGCACAGCAGCATACGAATTTTTGTAAGGTCATGCCGGGGTTTCAAGAAAAGAGAACATGGAGAATTCCAAACTTTGATGTTTTGTAGAGAAAGGACTTTCCTTTGCAGTATGTGTTTTACTACTGATACAGGTCCATTGGTTATAGAGAAAGTGGCCCTTAAGGTGATGTTCATAAAGTGAGTTTATCAATTCGCGAAAGCGAATAGTTGCAATGCGCAATTTGTATCTCTACGCAGCGTTATTCTCTATTGACGAACAATGTCTGCAAGGACAAGTTGTTGTTTCGTGCAACAACGGTTACGCAAGGTATCTTCCTAAAGACACATTGCTGTAATGTTGCCTACACAGTGCAGCATTCGAGTTGCTTCCATTCTTTGATCTTCTTTTTGAAACGCATACAGTGAACTTCAGCTCCGAAATCCCATTTCTCTCTTCTCACTGATTAGCCGATTCCAGCTATTGAAACTCTGCTGTTGTAAAATTGGAATTTTTCACATATTACTTATAAACTTTTTTTTACATATTATTTATTGTTTGCATATTACTTATTGTGTTTTACATTTTACCTACTACTTATCCTATTTCTACAGAGAAGATAGAGAAGATCGCTGAGTGTTTTCTTCGGTAGGCGTCCCTGCAGGTTTCTTTTAGGATTTAGTCACAAGAGACTCCTTTGGAATAGGTTGATAAACAAAGCGTGAAGGAAGGACCCAATACCAAGAAAATCCAGACATTTTGGTACCAGGACCAAAATACACCATCTAGTCGACCTTGTCTTGGCAACTTTCAACTACAGATAAGAACTAAATACAGCCTGGTTAAAGTGAAGATAAATGCAGTTTGGGTAAAGTAGAGGAGAACCCCCGAACCTTTCTCTGACAGGAGGTGCTCGAGGGTGCTTAAAGGAAAATTATACTGGGCAGTTGTAAGTCCTGCGCTGCTCTACGGAAGTGAGCGCTGGTCCGTAACGAAGACTCAAAGGAGACAAGTGCATTCTGCCGAAATGAGGTGGGTATGCGTACGGACAACGTTGGATAAGGTACCGAACGAGCAGTCTATTCAAGCAGCCAAGCTTCTCACCTATTTTGTGGGTGATGAGTGATACCCACACAGAATGGAATAAAGTTCTATTCATCTTAACCTGAAGGAGACCGCAGTATCTCCTCTCATCCGCATGGTTGATTCTGGCGCTTGTCACTCTGAGGTCAATCTCATTGCCGGGCTCATAGCAGGGCCGTCTTAGGTCGTTCCGTTCGCTTCTCGTTATTCGGTCGGTCGCCATTCGCGGAGATCGATTCGTCCTTAACAAAGTTGGTTTTATAAGAATGATGAATCTCGCCTGCTGTCCGTCTTTCCATCTCAGTCTGTCTGTCTGTGCGTGTGTGTGAGTGTGTGTATGTGTGGATAGGTGCGTGTGTGTGTGGCCCGACGTGATGAGCGTTTTGCATCTCAATGTCGCCCATAAAACAAATCGCTGCGATACTTTTATTGGGGAATTTATTTCATCTGAAGCGTGGATTACGATGCTGTTGTCATTCTTTTCCATCCGCTGAATCTATCGTATCGGGTTCTGATCTCGCCAACTATGGTATCCAATACTGAGCCCTGGAGCAAGGCATTCGTTCTCGGTAAGCGCAGGTCTTTGTACCTGGCGCTAAAAATAATACAAGCCGTTCTGGTGGTGCTCTAGGAGCTTCCAAGTCCATTGTCGCTAGGGAGAGCCCTTTGTAGTTGTAGTGTTATTCTAGTTTTATTCTATTCTAGTTATTATTCTATAGTTTTTCTATTCTAGAGAATTTATTCTCAGTGCTGTTGTATGACGACTGTTTTCTGTGGTCGTAAGAACTTGAATTGAATTGAGCTCAACTACGTAGGTTAGTTCTGACATAAAGCCCTGCTCTATGACCAGTTGCTTCGTTACCGAAGATATTACCGCGCTGTGATAGGCGTCGAGTCGATCATTCCCTTGAGTACATACAGGATGCGCAAAAATTACCCGGAAAAATACATCACTGGCCACAACTACTGTCAGAACTAGATTCTGAGCTTTATATTGGAATATGTTATACACCTATACCACATGCAAACGCTGTACAAGTTTGAGCTCTTCAATGCTTGCACAGCGGTAATAGCAACGCGAAATCTGAAGCTATAGGCTATCATCAGTTTACACCACTCTGGTCGTACTGCTATTTTTACCTCGATTTTGTTTGATGTTTCTGGGAAACTGATTTTCTAGTCTAGTAGGTTTTCGAGAAAAAAAAGCGTGCTCTATCTGATGTGCGACTTTGCTGCCTCTGATAGCACCGTTAACAAACACATGGAATGATTTCGATGAGGACTACCTGCGTGCCCCAAGTTATTCGTTTGGCGCAATTGATAACAACTTTTAGAACTAAGCTTTCAACCTAATATTGGAGCAGTGGGTAGATATACACTGAACTCAAATGTACTCCAAGCCTGAGTTCATTTGAGTTCACAATGTGCTAATGGCAAAGCCAAATCGAGAATGATCAGCAATCATCGACTCATAATTTTGCTGTCCCACGCCGCACAGCACACGGTGGCTGACCTCTGAACTCACGGGATTTAAACCGCCTTAGTTTCTTTTCTGGTCACATACTGGGAGCGAGAATTCCTCTACACAACACAAAAATTTGGCTCCAGTGGAAGCTCCCCTGGCTGAGGCAGAGAACGATATAGTAGAAGACTACCTCCTTGCCATGAGTTATGGGTTCGCTACTCGTTTGAGGGCATGTGTCCGTAAGATAGGAGGCCACTTTGAACGAACTTGATACTTTTCTATTAGTAAGGGAATAGGGAAACTGTATATTAAGTCGAAACTAGTCTGTTAATTGCCGCTTTTGTTTAGCGGTCTATAGACGAGAACTAGTTGATTGACTTATATACATATTTGGAGATGCTAGGTTATTCGCAAAACACTGACATCAGACGGGAATTGAACCCGCGGGTTCAATTTCCGTCCGATGTCAGTGTTTTGCGAATAACCTAGCATCTCCAAATATATAAGTCATTCAACTGTATATTAAGTTTCATTGTTAGTTCTACGTTTTTGTTGAAGTTACAATGTGATATTTTATTCCGGGTAATTTTTGCGCACCCTGTACAGCACCCAAAATCCATTCAAAATCGGAGAGGCGTGGCGAACGCATATTTTCTTTATATCCAATTACCTGTTGGTGGGAGACGCTGTATCCTGTAAGTGTCTTCGGCTTATCAGACAAGTCTGGTGAAGATTCAACCTACCCCGTAGGGATGGAAGGCTTGGCTAGCTCGGGCGAGGATCGATCGCTCTACCGTGCGGGTCTCAGTAACGCCTCTTACCACTGCACCACCGTTAACCTAATCTAATACCCTTAGACAGCGATGCATCACTATCTGATATTAGCTCTAAAAGTATGATATCGGTGGAGTACAGGAGCAGCCATTTCCCTTTAGCTCCTTTCTATCCCTATTCAAAACCTTCCGTTTTTGTTCAGTCTGAATGTGGCAACCGCTTAGCCACTTTATTTCCACGCTGTATTGCACGAATGTTGTAACACTGACCAGGTTGTACACTGTATTTTCAGGTATTTTCTTATCAATCAACCGGTATTTCATATTTCCTGTTTGACACTGCGCCCACTGTGTGTTCTCCGCTCAAGATCACCCCTGCTGTTCAAGATGAAATTTGTGTAAAGAGAGTTTGAAAAAAAAGAAAGAGAAGATAATTCGAGTGGAGTCATGTGTAGTGCTCTCTCAATCCTGCTTCTAAGTGTTGGTAACATGTTGTATAAGAAGAATATAATTGTTTTGTTAAAGGAAGGTTGAAAAAGAAGTTAGAGAATCGATTAGAGTACTTATAAAGACGACGTTATGCTACATATGTAGCCACATTGCCGGTGAGATTATTTTACATCTCTTCTACGTGAAAATGTCCTTTTCTAAATGCGACTCTCCATCGAACAAAAGAATGTCTCGTTTGAAGTTCTCAGTCTCCTTCAAACCTCTTATGCAATACTTAAAACAAGTTCAGCATGACTCCACGTAATGTTGAGTTTTGATAGAAACTTTTCGAATATTTTTTGACAACCTGTACTGCGCTCGTCTACACTAAACTCTGTAGTCTTTGCTTTTCTCTGTCGTGTACACTAATAGTAAAAGATAAAAGGTAAAAGCGTCGATCAGTCCCTAAGGTCGCGTCACCGCAGTCGCGCCACCGCATTCGAGTTCCATTAAGAATCGCAGAGGCTTGGTGAATGCGAATCTGTGACTTGCAGGGGCCAGTCACTATACCAAGTCAGTGAATTTACCATTCCAGGCAGGTCTGGTACCAGTTTGACCGACCCCGGAGGAATAGCGCACTCGGTTGTCCCGAGCCGGGATCGAGCGCTCAACCGTGCGGGTGTCAGTAGCGCCTGTTACCACTGCACCACGCGAACCCTTTACAATAGTAGCAAATACATTCCGGTTACTGATTCAGGGCGGCAACTCGAAGTATCACATAAAGTGTTGTCTTTGAAGTTGGGAGTTGATCTGCATCACTTCTTCTGTTTTTTTGTGACTTTTATTTTTTTCACCTGAAGTGTTCTGCCAAGCGATGTGCCTGCAAGCCAATCCACCTGAGCGTTATCCTCTAATACTCCTCCGAATTTTTTCGCGTTAGTTTTGTCCTACATGACTGACGACAAGGGTTGCTATCAACTGCATTTCGTTGATTCGGTTTTACTATGGAAACTGGAAAACCTGCAATATTGCCTGTATGTGGCAAGCGGGTGTAAAGAATGTGAGTTCATTGAGTCAATTTGAGTTCTTTGACTAACCGTTCTGTTCTTGTCTTCCTTTTCTTCGTTTTCGTAGTATGTGTTTCTGCTTTGTTTCTGCTCAGCTTGATATGTTAACTATGTTTACTAGCACACTTATGAGCGTAAGTGATAATATAAATTTTCCATCCTAGTGTTTCTTCTTTCATTGTTCACTTTTGTCTCCAAATGAAGCATTTCGAGAATAGGTGAGAGTGGACTGTTCGATGAGTGGACGTGCTGACCCGTATCGGTCCACTCATTCATCTGGGGAGGCTTCCGCACATTTTTGGTCGTGCAGCTGGCTCTTTGACGTCCATCACTGCCGACATCGGGCCCACTCCATTCAGACGACTCGTTCCGTTGCTTTCTCTCGACGTTCCCTCACGCTCGACGGAGTTCCAACGTCCCACCACTCTTCAACGAATTTCTTCCTCACACCTACCAGCACCCTTATCCCCCTTATATATCATCACCCTTATGGCTGTGCTTCTTAGATGTTTCTCAAATATAAGATTTCATGTGCTCAGTAGCTATTTACGGTTTACAACGCTCGAGGCCCCTAAATATCAAATTAATTTTCGTTTTTGTTGGTGCATTGATAAGAGGCGTCAGTGACACCTGCGAGATTGAACGAACAATTCTGTCCCGGACTAACTGAACGATCTATCCCTCCGGAGTCGCGTAAACTATTAACAGACTTGTGCGGGAAGGTGAAGGCACTGACGTGGTATAGCAGCTGGAACACGAATGCGGCGACGCCTCCTGAGGGGGCTGATCAACGCCGGCATCTTCACTTTTATTTGATACCTTTATCTTCTCAACTTTTCACCTTAGTTTGAAGAAAAACTGCCCGATGGGTCATAATTTTTTATTGGAATTTTAGCATATTAAGTGAACGCTCGTGGTAGGGCACCACTTCCTTTACACCATCTTCCTTCCTTTACCTATATATTTTCTCCTCTGCATTGTCTTAGAGAATGACTTCGTCTTCTTTGTCAGGGACCTACAGTTTTCATCGTTATCATACCCATGAGCCATGCAGAGCTCTTTGGTGGGCCATCGCGTCGTCGTAAATTAAAAAAGACGAAGTCCAAACGCTCTCGTTTTTGTCCTAATTTTAATTAGACCCTAGCTTGTTCCATCTTTCTGAAATTGAGAGTGTATCTTGGACGTTGAAACCACCTCTTGCTTTGTTGAAAGTTTTAAAGGTATAGAAAATGCGAATTGCTTACCTACAAGAGACTCTTTTTATGCCAGTGGTTATCGTCTCCCTTCCCTCTTTCTTCGTTTGCTTTTTCCCTGATATGAGTCCCAAATTCTGGTAGAAAACAAAAATTATATGAAACATTGCTTCCTTTCAAGAAAACTGTGAGATTTTTCTCATCGCATGCTTGGTAGCGCACGAGGAGAATTTAAATGTGCCAGTGCATCAACATCCGTGACGCCGACTTGGAACTGTTAGCAGATGAAATCGAACAAAACGAAACTTAATGAACACATCCGCCAACTTTTTTCTTACAAGTTGAAAGGAGTTCCTTATGAGTGTGACCAGAACAGTGATGCGGTCTTAGGATCAAACGTTCTCGTGTTCCACTTTCACCTTCCGAGTCTGCTTCTCTCTTACACGCCTGCTGATTATCATGAATTATAGTCTCCAGCTCTCCCGTTTTTTGTCTCGACTTTACACTATCCCTCTCGTACAACTTTGTTTTACGTTATTTCGACGGCAATTACCAGTGATCGCACACAATAGGAGTGTATGAAATCGGAATAGATAGTATTAGGGAAAAAATTGAAGCCTCTTCAACATGAAGCAGCGAATATGAGCTGCACCAACGGGAAAGGGTAAGAGTACGAACGCCAGTGACCATCCGCCAAAACGCGAGATGAACGAATTATACCGTTTTTACCGTCGCCCTGCCGTAAATCACTTTAAAACTACTTCCATTGAATAAAAAACACAGGGCCGGAATCAAAGGATAGTCAGGTATCCAGTGGTGTAGATAGTGTATCAAAATTATGTATTTTTCTAAGTTTCATGTACGTATTCTTCGAACTCTTTGACCTGTGTTTGTACCATGTTTGGATAGTTGTCGGATGTAGGAGAATATTCCGGAAAGGCTTCACGAGTTCCATTTTGCATTTGGTTACTGTCATCCTTCAGTCCTTCACCGCGCCCGTAAATAGATGTACCACCCATTTACCTCGTCGAATCTTCTTGTCGATCACCTTCCAAGTCTTCCTGATATGACGTTAAAACGGCTTCGTATTTAGCTTTCAATTCTCCATCTGCTAAGCCCTCTTTTGTTAGCGCCTCAAGTGATCAACAACTTCAAACATAGGTTTCAAGAGTAATATCCTCGACAACGCTCAACGCAGAGTTTTGAGGGGTTGTGTGCACCCTTGCCCCGTTTTAATTAAAAAGTGCATTGCAGTTTCCTGTAGACTGAAGCCGATCAACCAAAAAGGGGCAGGTTTATTTTGGCTAACGTTTTTGCGATTCCGTCTTCGTCTGAGTCTCAAACTTGGATGAATAA
The DNA here is from genome assembly GCA_030553155.1 of Nippostrongylus brasiliensis. Taxonomy (NCBI): domain Eukaryota; kingdom Metazoa; phylum Nematoda; class Chromadorea; order Rhabditida; family Heligmosomidae; genus Nippostrongylus; species Nippostrongylus brasiliensis. The sequence goes on from CP130734.1 coordinate 23,714,508, forward strand.
AAAATCTATACCCATATGCATAACTCGTTTCTGGTGCAATGAACACGGAATTTCAGAAGCAAGAAATCAGAGTTTTCATCCATAAAATTGAAGCCTGCGAAATAGCGAGCAATTGTCTAGAACATTATCTCACAATCGAACACGGGTCCGCCACAGGAGTCTCTTTCTCTTTCTTTTTTTTTCAACCTAATAGTTTTCAGTGAGCATGATCTCTTTAGCAGCAACATTATACAGTAGCGTCCTTTTTGACGCCTTGACTCTCTTCACTTGCACATTTTCATGGTTTTGTTTTATCATCGGAAATAGCCGAGTTCTTCTAGGATCTTTAGGACGAAACAATTTTATTCGAAAGATATGAAAAGAAGAGTTGTCGTCTACGTCCAGTAACCGATTTTTATGAATACATTGAAAAAAGGTCTCGGCTATGATTTCACTCAAACTCAATCGTTCAATGAGTGTGACCTTCTCATGGCATAACGGGCTTGAGCTGCTGCTTCCAAGGCCGCATGACTTGGTTTCTCGGTAGTCGCTCTTTCCGACCAGCATGTAGCTCATCGTCCGCCTGATATTTCTCAAAATATCCACACACATGCGCTGAAAGGTGTTCGGATGAAGCTCGATATGCTGTACATCAGTGCGGACATAGCTTTTAGTAAGAATAGTTGGACCCTTTTTACCTTCGTTTCAACCGAAACTCAGTAGCCGCGCTATTTCTCGCTTTCTCAAAAGGCGGCGGAGTACTGGCATTTGAGTACTACGGAGTTTGGCCGTGCACCTGCGAGCACCTGCTGCTGGATTTCATTCGAACGATTCCTCTAGAATCGACTGAGGGTCGTCATAGACCTACCTCTTGTGTTCGTCTCTCGGTTATCACATTTTTATTCTCAATGCTACATGCCTTGAAATAACTTCTTTACCTTCAACTCTATATGCCTTCCATCGCTATTAAATTTTGTCTACCTTGTTTTATAAAAGAAGAGAAGTTTCAGAGTTTTTTGCAACTTCTCAAGCCGAAACAAGTTGAGAACAAAATTCAGTGAGATAATTGCTAGACTTTGAAAAACAGCAGTTTAGTAGCTTTGAAAGAAATGCAGTACCTGTTTCCTGAACACTCCCGTCTGGTGAAATGCTATTTGAAAGAAATCTTATTGAAAAAACTATGTATATACTGAAGTTGTAGTTTTTGTGAGTTGTTTTCGGTGATTTTTCTAACCACTATCTTCCGTGGTGGTAATGAATTGAATTGAGCAAACCTTTGTCCTAAACATTACTGATTGATCCATTAAATATGCAGCCAAATGATGAAAAGAGTTCTAAATGAGCATCACACAGAGCTCTGTTAGCTTTAAGAATGAGGACAATCTGTGAGAGTAGCCACTTCTCAGTTCTTCCTGCCAAGTGCCACTTCTATCGCTTCCATAGCACATCCTGGAAACAGCGAGCCGAGCTTTTTGCAGCAATGGTCGGCAAAAACGGAGTAATGGCGCTGTTATATGAGGGTCCACGTACCAGGTTCAGTTCCTCGAACTGCATCGAATCATCGCTGCGCTCCCTGGCCATTAGCTGGCGATTTGGCGGCTTTTTGTGGTCGTCGAGCGCACAGCTCGTAAGGTCACGCTTCTTGTGGAAATTCAACGCAACTTTACGAGCGCCCGTGCGTGGTCGTGCAACGGGGACGTCCCCACCACCCGGCGGCCTAATGTCGCCGCCAGCGCCCAGCTACCGTAGTCGTGCCAGAAACCCCGCCGTCGATTGGTTAATTAGTGCAGTACGGTAGGTGGAGGCTACGGCCTAGCCACATCCACTCCGCTGCCGCATTGGCCTCAAGTGCCGTTGCTGCCCGTCTTCCACCCATGCTACCCTTCCTGAGTCTGTCACTGGTAAAGGTGATATTGTCAGCGCTAATGAACTCCCTACGGAGCGCCCATTTTTCTTCCGTTCACTATCGTAGAATCATGGTGGAGCATGGTATCCTATAGGATGAATTGTGGCGCGCCAGTTGATATACCGGTCCGTGTTTGCACTTCACCGAACAAAGTATGTAGTTCCAATTCGCAGTAGGAACCGAAGGCGGGTGTAAGGATTGATCGGTCGTCCATGAGTAAGTAGCACCTCCTACCACGGCTCCATCCGCAAATTTTTATTCAGTAAAAGGTGGAGGTAAAGGTAAAGGTGTCGCTTTTGATTAGTCCGCTAAGGATGCGCCGCCGCATTCGAATTCCATTCAGAATCGTAGGAGCATGGCGTATGCGTATTTGGCATACACAATGAGTTGCTGTAAAATTCCATTCGAAGCTTCCTGTGGGAAGGTTTTGCTTGATAGAAGAGATTCGCTTGATGCCTAATATGTTCGCCTTTTACGTCACTTAGAAGAAATATTATTCATTAACTTGGCCTAGTGAGGGTGGACTCCAGCCACATTTCCATTTCTGGCCTGGTCTCGCGGTCGTCATCCAGCTAGCTCGTGGTTGAGGTTTGTTGTGTTGAATGCAGAAATCAACCGTTCTGAAGACGTGTTCCTAGCAATCATTCTTATTAAACCATCTGCCTTTCGAGATTGTCAGGTGGGCTATTTCTTTGGCAGCCCGAGGTTTTGATCAACAGGAGTCACTGTTTTACCCGGAAAGTACACCCTACGCCCCTGTAGTAATGTCCTTTCTTGGCAATTTCAACGCGTGGGTGGTCCTCCCTGACAGAGTGAACAATCCCCCTCCAATACATGTACAGGGTGCGGCAAAAGTTCTTCAAAAAAGATTCTTGACTCTTGACCGTCTAAACGGGAGATCTCAGGCAAATGAGATGAACTTGATAACATTTATTGCCTTTGACCACACACATATAACATAGCATCTAAGTTTCGAAATGACCTCCTTTCGCACGAATACAGGCCCTAGGTCTCTTGGGGAATGCGTCTACGGCGGCACGCAGGACATCTTCATCAATTTCGTTTCAGGCTTCCTTCAAGGCTTCTTTAAGAAAACCAATGTTCGCGTGGGATGTTGCGCAGGCTTTGCTCTTCAATATGGACCAGATTGAATAATACATCGGATTAAGGTCCAGGCTATTCGGTGGCCACTCTTTTGCTGAGATGAAATCAGGAAAATTGTTGGCACACCACTTCTATACGACTTCGGCACTGTGGGCAGGTGCACGTGTTTTCGAAGTGCTGAGAAGCCCACAGAAGAATTTCTTTCTTCAAAACGTCTTCCAGGACTTGTGACTGTTGATTTTCCCGGACGCGTCGGGGTGAACCTGCGTGCCACCGCAGACGCATTCCCCAAGAGACTTAGTGCCTGCATTCGTGCGAAAGGAGGTCATTTCGAAACGTAGATGGTTTTCTACATGTGCGTAAACAAAGGCATGAAATTTCATAAATTTCATCTCATTTTCCTGAGATCTGCCGTTTAGACGGTGACGAATCTGTGTTGAAGGACTTTTGCCGCACCCCGTACTTGTTTTCTGCAGTCATATGAATTTCCCCGGCAGAAACAGTTGCTCACTGAAGAAGTTTTTTTCTCGAGATAAAATAAGAGCTGGGTGTGTCGATAGTAGTGCAGCATCTCGAACTTCATGGAGGAGTCGATTCGGATGTAAGTGCTGTGCTCAGCGACGCGTGAACTTTCCACTTCGTGCCCTTCTGTTGGTGAATGGGAAGCCACTCCACTGAAAAACGGTCTAACGAGGTGTTCCCGCGTAGCTCCCAAGCTGGGCCTTGAACAGCTTGGGAAAGGGTAGCGCACCATGCAGCAGGACTGTCTGATCTAATAAATGTGATTTTCAGTCTTGTCTATCAATTTACGAAGAAATGCAGCCAATTCGACTGCATTCCCTTGAAAGCGTGTAAGTTAGGAAGAGGTCTCTCATTTGTTTACCTCGAATTCTATGAGCGTTACGACTTGTACTAGGACTCTAGTTCACCTGAGCATGTTGACCGACAAGGACTATTTACCGTCTTTTTATCTGGGCGGATTCTTTTTGAGAGAAATATGTGTGAGGACTGCACGCCATGGCTCAATATAACACTTTGAGCAATGTAGAACCTTACTGGGCGTTTGAAATATGATTCTGTTCGAAGATATTCTCCAATAACCTATTGCAAAGTCTCTCCAATTATCTTGCCGTTACGGAAAACTGCACCGGAGTGTCATTGCCGCGACTTAGCCATCAGATCTCTTCGGAAACCGGCGTTGGGAATTTTGGAGACCTTGCTTTGTGCAGAGGAGTGGGAACTTTCCTTGTTCGACCCCTCGGAAATGAGAGTGATCCTTATCTTAATGGAGTTGGTAACGTCAATAGTGAAAATGGCGCACGCGATTGTTCTCATGACTGATGTGTTTGTGATTATTGCTGATTTCTCGAAAATATTTGGTGTTCGGACTGGGTTCCGAACATCAAACTTTGTCAAGATGTGAACCTCTAAATTATGAAATTGAGTCAGCGGATTCTTATTCTCTGGGCCACTGCGGAGCATACCCTTCGCAGGCATACCCTTCGCAGGAATATCCACGCCGGGGCAACCAAGCCTTCCATCCCTTCCAGGTCGGGTAAATTGGTACCACACTTGTCCGGGAAGGTAAGAACACTGACTCGGTATAGCGACTGGTCCCATTGTACAGGCCAAATACGCATTCAGCATGCTTCTACGATTCTGAATGGAGCACGAATGCTGCGGCGGGTCCCTCAGCGACTGATCAACGGCGACAGCTTAACCTTTTACCATTACATTAGTAGCACTATAGCATCGTATAAAGCAAGGCAATCCTTCTTCTCGTCTGTCAATCTGCTTTTTTGGTTTTCCTAGCGATTTTCATTTTTATTATCTGACAACGCCTAATGTTCTGCCTCCGAAGGCAGTGGAAAACGTTTTTAACCAACGAGCACGAAAGGTGAGAAGAAAATCCTCGGCAACAGCACCCTTATATCAAGGTTAAAGGTGATATCCGGTGTTATATAATCATAAAATGCTAAAGCAATGGTCGTAGGAAGCGCAATGGAAAAACCTAATGGCTTGCTTATCTGTGTCTTACATACGTACATATGTAGCTATTTTCATTGCCATTTCAAATTGTTGTAGTTTGGTAAGCCTTCCACTTCGTTAATGTTTACCCATCTGTTGGAGCTACTACTGACTGAAATGCACCACTTGTTAGCAGTAGGTATACGACGAACTCACCCGCAACGTCCAATATTCCGTCCACGACTAGAAACCCCTTTTGTGAATTTGCGGTGCTAAGATCATAGCACAAATAAACTCAATGGATCTGTTAACGTTCACAAAATAGTTGCTTCATCAAACGTTACTGTTCTGGTCGTGGACTGCGACTTTCTAGTTGATGCCCATCACGAGTGGTTTCTCTCTCTTCTCCCCATCACGAGGCTCTCCATTCCTTATTTATTTTAGGACTTATTTCTGCACTGTAGAATGGAGTCTGGTGAAGTGGTTTAAGTATGACTTCCCAACACTTACAGACTCTGTGACAAATAGCAACGGAACATTTGCTCATGAAACCCTTCAACCGTTCTTAACTTATTAACCGAACAGAGAAGCTTCTACCGTGAATATAATTTACCTGTACACAAAAACGACAGTTTCTACCTGTGTTGCTTTAGATATTACTGAAAGAATTTCTTTGTATCTCACAGCCAAAGTCGCAACCGGCAGATTCAATTCGTATCACTCATTACTAAACCAAAAGGTGCCAAGATGGCAATTTCTCGCATAGGAAGCTGACGGTTAACCTACAGATTGACAATCTACAAATTAATAGAAAAAGTCCCGTATATCGTGAGTATTTGAAGTATTCCTGTTCCTTATATTGCACTCGCGCTCTCTAGTGTTCGCTCCTGCACCAGAAATCCTTCCGCCCTTCTGGAGCTGGATAACATGCACTTCGCCTTATCTTTGATGTGCTGGTTTGGTATTAAACAGGGTGGAGCGTTCAGGTATGTGATCCGAGGGCGCATTAGCCATCTTAAGCGCTTAAACTCAGCCTCTGTTCTTAGTAAGTCATTAATTAAGTCACTTGTTAATTAAGTCATTAAGTCTTCGAACCCTCCTAGACGCTGATATCGACGAGTGTTCCTGTATTCATTATGCCTTTCGAGGTTATTAGCTGAATCACCTAATTTAAACCGTATAGCACGAAGTTTTAGCTTTGGAGCATAACCGTCACCCTAACACTTCGAAATTGAAACCACAGTTAGTGGTATAGGTTCACCGGAAGAAATGACAAGCGAAGTAGTTAACAATCTGTATAAATGAAAAACAATGGCAGCAATACACATAAAACAATGACAAGAAATAGAGAACTATATTACGTTAACGACCCCGGGGTTCCTCGGGCGATTTGAACAATGAGCAATTTATGACTCACATACAGTTTGAAGTTTGAATGAATTTCAGGATAAAGATACCTTAAAATCGAATATCATTTATAACGACCACTCTATGGATATCTAAGGAAAGGATATGCAATGGCATGAATAATGGCGTCAAACTACAGTCAGAATTTCAACCATAGTTACAAGAACTTCCCGTTGGTATATTAAACAAAGTTTCACTTGACGAATAATGTCGAACATCATATTAATGTATTATAACGTGATTTCACCTTCACATATACGTAAAGGTAGAAGGTAAAGGTGCCGGCGTTGATCAGCCGCCGCATTCGTATTCAATTCAGAATCATAGAGGCATGGTGAATGCGTATTTGGCCTATGCGATCACATGCGGGTGCCAGCCGTTATACCAGGTCAGTGTATTTTCCTTCACAGACAAGTCTGGTACCAATTTACCCGACCCCGGAGGGATCTAAGGATTGGTTAGCCCGGGCCGGGATCGATCGCTCGACCGTGCGGGTGTCAGCAGCGCCTCTTACCACTGTACCACGCGGGCCCTTCACGTAAAGTACATAGCTGATTAAAAACGAGAAAAAGAACTGCTACCACTTCGGCGAGTTATTATGCAAGGTTGAGATTGCAAAGGGAAAGTAGTGAAGGAATAAGCCAATAAGACGTTGACTAGTATGGAATCGCTGTACTTTCCGGTGATGCTCGGAAACTCGAATTCGGCTGCGTAATACCGCATCGACGGTGCTCGCTATGCACTAGGGGCGGGGCCGTGCTCTGTCAGCATTTAGAGTACTTCCACACGAGGTATTTGCACCTATCAAAATTCTATTCCAAAGCTCGCTGATGTTCGCTTGTTATTTACGCACTCTGCCTCGAATCCAACTTTACTATTCAATGTTGTCTTCCCTAGAATTTCGTTATTACTGTTATCATGATTTCTTACTATTGTCAATTTTGCGCTTTGTTTCCTTTCCATCTCCGGAACATAGTGAAGAAATGCAGTCGTTCCGTTGAAAATCTCGCTGTCAAAACACGGTTAGACAGAAAATGGTTCTAACCGACTATTTTTTAATGGGACAAGGAAGGTTTTTTTCGCATTTATTTGTACAGTGTGGCGTTGGTCTCTGTCCTATTGAAAAATGTGATGCAACTTCTCCTAACTTTTTTGACTTTACACAAAACTATTCCGCTACTTGCCGCTTTTTGTTAAGCGGTTTATAGACGAGAACTAGTTGATTGACTTATGTATATATTTAAAGATGCTAGATTATTCGCAAAACACTGACATCGGACGGGACCCAGTTGTCGAAACAGAAAGACGCGGGTTCAATTCCCGTCCGATGTCAGTGTTTTGCGAATAACCAAGCATCTTCAAATATATAAGTCAATCAACTAGTTTTTTGACTTTGTTTTTTTGACTTCTTACTTTTTTCCTAGATGTTACTTGTAATCAAGAGCCTCGAAACGATCTTGACCGCGTGCTATGCCTCCTTGAAGAAAGAAGGAGGATCGATTAATTAGTCGGGAGTTTCGAATGTTTTCACTTCTCACCGAAGTTGATAATTGGGTGCAGCCAAAGAAGACCAAATTCACGATGCCCACACAGTTTACAAAACCTATTACGAGTACTGTTCTGGTATGGAGTATTTGCAAATATTAAAGAATAGAATTGGAAATTGAAAAAATAAATTAAGCAATTTCCTTAGCACCAAGTTCCAGAGCTCTTCTTATTCATAGTACGTTCGTTTGCTCAATCTTCTGCTAGCTGCACCCGCCAACCCACGTAACACAGTAGTTGCTTCCTTGGGCTTTGAGAGTGTACCTCAGGAAGAGTCGGTCCGGTATTGGTTGAGACGATGGTGTCTCAGTTGTCGAAAGAGGGTAGGGCCCTGTTTGCGCTTTGCTCGCCTGAATTACCCACGCCTGCGCGAAAAAGCGAGCCGCGCGGACGTTTAGGTTTCATTGTGTGTCTGACCAGTGTTTATTTTTCGTTTTTCGGCCTCTCGACGGGTTTCATCGCAGGTTGTAAGGAGCGGTGGGACAGCTTAGGCGGCTCGAGCTCACGACTCAGACAGGGAACGACCGAGCAAGCCTTTCGCCGTGGAGCGTGGCGGCTCTTCACGGACTTGAGAGAGCTGCTGATTTTGCAGATGTTGACCAGCAGCTTACACCCATATCCACCTATAGAGGTGCAGTCGCTATGTGGGTTGGGGTGCAACCGGTAGGACAATTGTACTTCTCGTATTTAAAAGAATGCTAAAAAAGGACAAATTGTTTTTAAATATGTATTTTCAAAATCTCCATCCTCTAACACCAGTTTTAGCAGGTTTCCGTAAAGAAATGCGAGCTCGCGCCAGTTTGTGATCTCTAGCATAGTCGACAAGAGAAGTTGCTTTTTTGTTTCTGTTCTTTTTCGTTACATTCGAAGACGGAGACGACTGAAAGAGGTGTAAATAAGTTCGAGAGAGACCACTAAGGCTAATCTCTGAAATTTGTAAAAAAAGAAGAATGGAGGTTTCATGCTGAACCCTCGCCAGGATCGACTTTCTATGAACCTCGTCATGTCTCTATCTTCAATATTCAAATTTTATAAACAGTACCTGAGGTTGTTATACAGATTCCTTATCCGGCTAACGTTTCGGCGTTGTCGCCTTCGTCAGAGCCTGAAAACTCGAGGAAATTCCAAACCTATCCGCTCAAACACCATTTCAACTAACCACCGTCGTTCTGAAAATCAAGATCACAAGTCCGTTTACTGGTGATTCCCTAAAGAGCAGACTGTCTTGTTCTTATTCGAAAATCCTCAAAAGCCTCTTAGACTTTGCAAAGCCAGCTGCTCTCGATGACTGAGCGTTTCATCTTCGTTCCTCAGCGAGGGGAAGACAACGTGAGCGCAGCGTTCTCGTTTGTTTGAGTTTGTGTTCCGTATGTCTATCTGTCTGTGGGTATGTCCAGTATTACATGCAATATAGCTCACAATTTTTGTCCCCAAAAACGTTCAGAACGCTCCAGAACGCCTATTGCCGTTTTTCGTTCCTAGTGTATTACAGGATGGCAAAAAATTACGTGCGCGCTATATTTGACAGATTTTTAACTATTGTACAGTTTAACTCGAAACACGACTGCACAATAGCCGCTGGATGAGTTGAAGAACTCGACGTTTTTTTCAAGACTTGGTGCTCCTCTATGAGCCGCTCAGGAGATCGTGAAGCAATGAAATGACGAACTACATGTTCAAGCAAAACCTAGAAGTGGGTGTAAATGGACTGTCAATGTATAAGAGTGGCATCTTATTCTTAAGAAAATTACTGCTTGCGGCGCAAAATCGATTTGATGAAATAATACAATACCATTTATGAAGAAACTGAAGTCTGCCTCTTTGAAAACATTCGGTGACTAAGAAATGTCATGTTCTGTTCATCAACATGAGTAATTGTTTTTGAGCAATCGTCCTAAGAAAGAAGAATTATGAACACTTTTTATGGCGCACGTAATTTGTTGCTACCCTGTACGTGTAGGATTTGGAAAATCGTGCTCTCCACATCCGCGTTATCATGTGGGGATTCAATAATTCCGTCAGAAGTACTAGGGAGGGTACGGCACTTTGCTGAATAGATCTGAGGTTTGAAGTACGCTGAGTCCTCCGAAATCGACGCCAAGGTCCGAACATCGTACCGAAGCAAAGTAATTTAGTAACTAAACTTGAACGGTAAAGCAGCATAAGTCAGAATTCTTTTATGGTAATTTTGACGCAACAAAATAATTTCAGGACAACGATTACAGTAAGGGTACAATTATCGATTTCTATATCCATTTCCACATTGACTAGCGCTGTGAAGAAAAGAGAACTTGGGAAAGAAGAACGAAATTCCAAATTGTTACTACGATCATCCGAATCGCTTCATGCTTTAATGCGATCAGGCAGAACACCCTGCAGTTCAGAGATTCTGCTCGATTTCTTTGTTTCTACGTTATTGGCCATGGGTTCACAGATTTTTTCGTGCGAGAAGCAAAAACACACGCACATTGATCTTGTGCATTTGGCTGTTGCGCAGAGGTGTGAAAAGCTCGGATTTGAGTCCGATCGCGTTGCGTCGTGTTTGCTTTGAGAGTAAAGGTATCACGGAGCATTGGGAGCGCTGGACTGTTGGTCAGACTTCACAGACATCTAACATTATTTGATTCTGATTGATTTCAATGCTGAGCAACCACAATTACAGTAGAAGCACAATTTAAGGAAACCTGCCCACCTTAGTTTAAACACATCAGCTCCTTTGGACGACCACGGCTCCACCAAATAGGTTCGCGTATCCTATGGCTTGTGGTGTTAGGTTGGTGCAAAAGTTCTCGGACACTTGGGATACAAAACAGTTCATTTTAAAATATCTGAAAAATAGCAAGGACTCATTTGAAGTAGGTGCCGTTAATATCAATGGTCTTCTCTTCTCTATACTATTTTTTGACTAGAGCCAAAAATACCGGGGGATCCTTTTAAAATTCAAGAAGTCGCAAATGTCCGCGAACTTTTGCAGAAACCTAATATCTGCTCTTTACTCTTTTTCTCTAGAATTCTCTTCTGTGGACCGAAATGACCTCTGAGCGACTGGTTTCCGTGTTTTTTGACTTTCCGAGCATTGACGGAGACGAAACCCTCTGTGATAATGACGAAGACGAAACTCACTCGCCTAATGAATGCATTTGGCATTACATATCTAATCAAAATTGAACCTCTTTTCTTATTGTTAGCAAGTTTAATGAGACAATTCCAGCGGTTTTCTCGACGTTTTCTCGCGCGTTCACGTCTTATTTGCCCTCTCGACTGCATCGTCGCTGACCAGCTGCGCCTTGTCGACCACCACCCAGCGGCTTCACTAGCCCTCCTAGCAGTTCGCCGACATTCTGCTACTCTTTTCGCAACACTTCGCCGATGTTTTGTTGTTGCCTTCGTGTCGCTCTCAACATGCTGCATCCAATTGCAGAACCTGTTCTTCTGCGATTGCCTGTCGGACACGCTAGGCCAGATCTCGCTTTGGCCCCTTAGCATGCCCCCCAATCTCAGCACATAAGTAACGGCTCAACGAAAGAACATAGTTCTCCAGTGGCCATTCACCAAAGGCGGTAGCAGATCTGTAGTAATCGGTGTGGATGATTTGCTTGATTAGATGGGAAGCGAGAATTTCCGAGGGACCATTTTATCTCTTCTCTTTCCTTCGCTCACGTTCAAAATCAGGACAGCAGAAAGACAATTCGGTTTGTTGCAACATAAATCTGCGAAAGGTCTCCGAGCTCTCGCTTCTTGACGAGGTTGCTTTTTGACCAGTGAAAACTACAAGAACTGCATTCTACAAGGAAAATATTGGTGGAATGAACTCCTCCTGCCCCCAAAGCGTATAATTATCGAGATAAGAGTGCCATGGAGAAACAGTGGACGAAGGCGTAGCAGAAGTAGGCATGGTATGTGCGCCTGGCGCTGCACTGGTTACAGAGCCATTGGCTGTTCCACATTGTCGAATTTCTGTAGGTTATATTCTTCCAGTCCAATTGGCCACCTAGGCTTTTCGAGCCTCCTTTTAAGGGAGCGGAGAAGGAGTGATTCACCAGCGGATACCTGGGTGAACCGCGTGCTGTCAGTCACTACGTTCGAGCCTATTCCAGCCTCTCAATATTTCTACGGAGGCATGAAGCCGACTGGTAACCATAGGGTGGGTTTGTAATGGTCTTGTCACAAGACTGCAAGGGCATATTTCTGTATTCGCCTTGAGACCTTCATGAACAATGGAATATCCTACCGACGAAAGGCGTCCCAACCAAGGCTGTTTCAACGACAGTTTCTCGTTTTCTGAAACGAGATAACGGGGAGCACTACAACGCTCAAGGATGTGGTATATTCTCCGAATTCAACGCTGCTGTTGCAAATTGTTGTCATCGCTCCAGTGCCGCGTCTCCATGGCCCAGATTCACCATTGTTTAACACCTGATAAACCCGGAGATATAGCCCGAACGGCTCCCACCTTTGTCTACTTATCCTAAACTTCCTGTGTTAAACGGAATCTCTCATCGACTCTGCCATCTGGTTCTGCCTGCGCCACGGTTTCGGAGACCGCTCGTCCTTTCATGAATCTGGGCCCAGCCGTCAATGGTGAAGGTTCAAATGTGCTTTTGAGAAACTGACATCATAATTAGAGCTAAGGAAGACGGTTTAGCTATTTATACATCTAGTACCGATGCTTCGTGAATGACTGACAACAACCACATGTTAGGTCATGAATACAATTCAGAGTCGAAAGTTCTAGAACTTTTAAGTAAAGTGGCTGAAGACTTTTTAACCATTTGTCGATTCGATTTGTACAATATTTGTCGAGATTCTGTTTCCATCTACCAATTTCAACTTTTTCTCCTATTTATTTTATTTGTTTTTTACTTTTCATTTTTGTTTGTAGTTTTGTAATCGTCCCTGCGTTTCAGTTGATAGAAAGGAGTGATCGATGTTACAGTTTCATTATCGAGAATTTCTTAGTTTATATTTGATACTTCATACATATAGAAGACTGAAAAACACGAGCATAAGGAGCTCCGGACGTCTTAAAGGTTCTGCTTCAGTGTTCGATTTGCTTCCTGTTTCATGTATTCTCTAAAAACAAAACCACTTGCTCATTAAGAGGTCAGTTCGATTAAGAAAGTGAATTCATGTCGGTTCCACTCACAAACAGCTCCGGCCCAGCGCTTTATTTTCTAAACCTTCGCAAGGTAAGGAAAGTATTTGTTGCGAAAAAAGTTAGGAAGTGTATGTACTCCGGGCGCACGCGCATTGTTGTGACTATAGATTGCCGTGAGCTCTGATCTTTGGAGAGGATGGTCCAGAGCTAAATTTATAAGCGTAAAGTTGCTCACCGTTGCCCACTTGGATTTGTCTGCAAATGAAGAAATGAAGAGAGCGAAGGTCTATTACGCAATCACTCCCCAGTTCTCGAACGTTTCTCGTCTCAACTCCTCTGGACGTCTTCGCGACTGTAGCTATTCTTCGTGTTTTTTCGTATTGTTCCTCATTTTCTTTATTTCTCCCGCTTCTTGACCTGGAGACAGTGATTCTACCAGCTCTTTCTTCCTTTGTAGGGATAGAATGCCCCGTTGTCAGAGAAGGACTGCATGGGTATGTTGCACACCGTAGGTGGTGCTCCTTTTCGGATGGTGTTGACTCTCTTCTTGTCTTTTCCTGTTTTTAATTTTCTTATTTATATTTACTCATTACTCTCAATACTCCCGGATTATCCTCGTTATCAATTATTATTAATCAATATTTGTTTCTTCTGTTATTGGTCGTTCGTGAGGCCGTGAGCTTGGAGTTTTTACTGGGGAGAGAACGGTGCAAGTAGCATTGCTCCTGCTCGGAATTTTCATTTTCATATCGCAATTGAGAATCAGTGCACCAGTTTTCTCGTGTTTATGATCTATTGCTCTCGCATTTTCTCGACTGTGTCGGTCAGCTATCGGGTGCTTACCCTTTGTGTTGCTCTCTTAAATAAATTCTTTTTTTTTCTCCTGAAAAGTGCTCTTTTTCCTCAAGTTCACTCGTCTTTCAATCTCGGCATCGTTGGTAAACTTATCAGTATTAATTTCTTGTGCCTTACGAGGTTGTCAGGTTAATGTTACAATATTTCTTTATCAATATTGTTAGGATACTTAATGTTGTGCGGTGGGTCAACCCTGAGCTGCATTCAGACCCAAAAACACGAAGTTCTGTGCCCGAAGGCCCTGGCTTCTTCTCACTCACGTGTTCTACTCCTACCTAGGAAGCTGGCCACTCAGCGTGAAATTAGCGTATCTGGTTCTAGTTCTGTCGATGGGTGGTCACTTCAGTTTGTTGGCGGAAGCTTCTGTGAGGGGCAGCGGCGGATGCGCCGTGAAAGCCGTTCCTCACAAAGCAACATGTTGCGGCTGTTTACTGGTAACCACGGCCAGCTCGTGAACACCAGCAAACTGGTCCCCCATCCCCTGGCTGACCATGCAACACAAGCCGAAACCTGCACACAGGAAATCGCGCCATTCCCTTCGCCATCCACCAGTCATCCTCCTTCCAGCTATTCTTCGGCCTACCTTAAAACTCACTTCATCTTAATATGAAGCTTTTCCTTTTCTATTAGGATGACCAGTGGGAATTGATTGCTGCGGGCCCGAATTCACACATATTGCGAAACATGTACTTTCTCCGATATTTCCTTTTTTCTTAATTTTTGTAAGCAGTCCTTGAATTGATATGACATGACTCCTAGTGAATGTACCAAAAGCCTTTTTTATAAGTACGTATTGTGATGATATCACGTACTGGTTAGGGACCTGTCTATCAAAAAGGCCAATATTACAAAGTCACGGCACTATTCCACTTGTTGGACACCAGTCCTCGATTTTTTTCAGTCGTCAAAATTCGCTGAAACTTTGCACAGGGGGGTAATTGAGGGCGCTGATCACGAATCTGGTGTCCATTTTTCACCGTGATGGTCGGGGACCACCCACGACGCTACTTGGGTGGTCCACTTAGGATCGCCGATTTCGCTGAAACTTTCCATAGGGGGGTTATTTTGGGTCCCGAACATGACGGTGCAGTCCGTTTTCCAGATGGCGGCCGAATACGGTAGTTATAGGTGAGCCTCATCAGGTAGGGTTGGTAGGTACTCACCTATAACTAGCTTATTCGGCGGCCATTTGGAAAACGGACTTCACCATCGTGTTCAGGACACCAGAGAACCCCCATAGTCAAAGTTTCAGCAGAATCGGTGATCGTAGCTGGACCACCCAAGTTTTCGATATGGGTGGTCTCCGACCACCATGGTGAAAAATGGACACCAGATTCGTGATCAGGGCCCCAGATTACCCCGCGGTACCAAATTTGGGCGAAATCTGACGAAGGAAAAATTTTTTATGACTTGTGTCCAACAAGTGGAATAGTGCCAAAGTCACTCTTAAAAAGTCGACAGCAAATTTAGAAATTGGTCTGAAATCTCTCTCTTCTACCTGTTCTTCTCCTCAATCTCGTGCCTTCACATGTTCTTGTCACCAGTCGCCATCTATTTCTATCGTGGCCGTTTTCTGATATTCGGTCCATCTCTTTGGGGTCGTTTCTGATGACGTCCCTCCACCTCTTTCTGGGCGCCCCTCGTTGACGCTGAAATGCGAGGTTACATATAATTATGACCGCTACTGTATGTATGCCGAGGTGGAACAGGAAGGAATAGATGTAGAAGTTTATCGAACTTCTATTATACACATATGTCGTATGCCAATTTCGGGCCTTGTCTAGGGTGTTGGAAGAATTTTTACGTCCCTCCACCTCTTTCTCTGCGTTGACGCTGAAATGCGAGGTTACATATAATTATGACCGCTACTGTATGTATGCCAGATGTAGAAGTTTATCGAACTTCTATTATACACATATGTCGTATGCCAATTTCGGGCCTTGTCTAGGGTGTTGGAAGAATTTTTACGTCTGCAGAGCTATAACTACGTTCACACATAAAACGCCGCCATGTTGGAATAAATTCTGCGTTATGCTTCGTCCAATCGTTTTCAAGCACCGACAAGCATTCCTGCCCAAATATGTCTGAAATGTTCATCTTCGCTCTTGTCTTTTAATAACATTATGGATAGAAATCAGCGGAAATAGATCTTTTTCTTCATATAAACTTTTTACATTTATGGAAAAGGAGCTCGGAATGTCACGAAAACGTTATGTTACGAGCTCATCCGTGCTTTGAGCTCGTGACATAACGTTTTCGGTTTACCCTGCGTGGTTTCAGAAATTCGCTAGTCTGGTTTAAATAAGTGTAGCCTAACAGATTTTAATTGTTAATCATTGTTTTTGAGGTTGTTTGGTTTTACTTTTGTATATTCCCACCAGCGATTCCACCCCTCGGCCCGAATAAGTAAAACAAAAAGTAAAATATCTTCTGTTTTTTGTGCTTCTCAAAGTGCTCCTCGTGTACAGTTCTTGAAGAAAAGATTCAGAATTGCTTGTCACTATATGGGTCTTTTTCAACGTTTGTGACTCAATGACGTTATGCATTTTGCGATAAGTTTTGCCACTTTGCAAAAATCAATTTTGGTTTATCAAGAGCAGTTTTTGGTTTAGCCGCGTAAAAGGCATTGGGTTTTGTACTTGTCCTATAAATGTATCTTCTTCTCTTTTTTTGCAGATCAATTCGTGTTAGTCCTTATTTTTCTAATCATTTAATACGTAACCATGCTCGTATTTATATTTTGCAACAGGAAAAACTTTCTACACTAGAAAAGTGACAAAAGGCCACACAGAACAGCCGAACCATAACATATTTTTGTTAATTTTTTGATAGCTGAGAAAAAATGCCAGCAAAGTGGTTTCGAACTAATTTGATGTGATCCATAGCATCCAAGACCATGTATAATACTTTTTGAATTAGAAAGGAAAATTTTATACGGAGAAATAACAATGTATACATTTCCTAATTGTCATTATTTCGGCCTATTCCACTTTCTGTCCGGTGAGTAATACCATGACCTATTTTTTCTGTGTTCCACTTCACCCCGGGAACGCTTCGGGTGGGAGTGCTGATAGTCTCATCCTGAACAAATGAGTGCCGTAGAATATCAGCTGTCAGCCTGTCTTCCGAAGGCGTGGTCGTACAGTTCAGCAGCTTCTCGCCTCCATTGAATCAGCGATTTTATCGAGCGTTTGCCCCGAATTCTTTGCCTGTTTTGTTCTTCCTCTGCCTCGAAAACACTCACTTGCCTGAATACTCCCCCCCCCCCGTTCGTATTTACCAACTCTTCAGTTCGATTGGATCACGCTAAAGAAGTCTAAAGAAACAGTCATCACGTTTTTCACGTGGTATACGAAGCCTAGAGAAATATTCTGGAGGGATCAAATTCTGGCCAGAATTAAAAGTGAAGGTGAGTTCTCAATTTTCGACCGTATTAGCGCTTAAACTTTCGAGAGAAAAGATTTATCCAATCTTTATCAATCGATGAGTCGGAAATTTTTTTGGGGAACGTTATTCGTTGAAAACGTAGCGTTTATACCCACGAGCTATCAGCTATGCTGAAATTTCGTCCAATTTCGTTTTTTGTTACTTCAGGCCACAGCGGAAGTCAAAAACACGTGACCAAAAATGTGGGCTACTCTCCAAAAATTTCCGACTGGTCGATTGGAAATTGTTGGGGAGTTTTTCTGAAATCGCAACCTGGCCAAAAAAACCAAGAGCGTTCCGAGGAATTGAAGGATTTTGAATCAGCTTAAGAAAGTACTATTTACTCATTTTTATTTTTCCTAGGCACTTTTTTCATCTTCCCATGTTCTCCCCTCTTGAAAATGCTGTTGTGCCGAATAATTTTAGTACATATGGGTTGGTCAAACGTCGTTTTGGCCTGAAGTTTCGAGTCTTTCGTTGTCTTCTGAGGCCTAAAAGGTGGTGGCAAATTCGTTGACTACTAGATCTACCCGGCCAAGCGCGAGAAATCAATGACTTACCCATGATCCACCGTCAGAGCTAGAATCGAGGATTATAAAGTCGATGAAACTTCATTTTAGCCTGCCTCTTTGACCCTTGAGACAACTGCAGCATTCAACAAGTGTCTGTTATGAATTCCGTTAAATCGTAAGATTTGCATTGTACTTTCCATCGTCTTTTCGTGCATCTTTCACTCAATCATCAATGATGTTTCCCCCGTCTAGTCATTCGTTGGTCCAAGCGTCCATTCCTTCTTTGCCTCGTGATTTGTTCTTTTTCTAATTCTTCTCCCTTCTGTTCACTATTTCGGTTGCTTTGTTGAGACGTTCGTGGCGCATTAAATCCGTGGCCGATCTCGTGCCGGGCAGCTTATTTTCCACCATCACCACCATCTCCACATCTGTGTGGATCTTTGTTTTGCGCTTCAAACCACTAAAAAGTTCCAAATGTTTAGAGCAGGAATTTCTTCAACAAAACACAAACACTCCGGCCGGCTGCGTCTTCGTTTCTCGTACTTTACTGTCTTCAGCTTTTTCTCAAGAGGGGTAGCGCTGATAAAGAGAATTTTAGGGTTGGTAGAGGAGCAGCTGCACTTCCATAGGCTGCCTCATTATCTTACCTATCAGTACCAGTTGGTATTTCGATGAAAAATTCGACGGTCCGAGTTTTTATTTCTTTCAATAGCCTGCCCTTGACATCTTCTGAGTTCTTGCTTTGGTCGCGGCTCGTTGACTTGCACAGAAACATTTTCGAAAGGAGCAGAAACTTTTTCTTCCATATAAAATCTCTTAAATTTCGCAATTCTCAGTGCCTGTAACTTCTGGTCCTGGGTAGATCGCGGGTTAGTAGAATGGCTGATCTCCATTTTTGCATAGAGGAGCTCTCCTTAGCATGAAAGATTAATCCGCTGCTTGTGAATCTCTGAGAGTTCTAATCTTTAGTTGTGGAGAGATGCACCATTACCAAACTATGGTCCTCTTTAATTTCTCATGCCCTACTCTGATTTGGAGAAGCGTAGCCTACCATCAGGGAGTGACCAATTTCTCCATTTCTATCGAATATTATAAATATTTCTAGTTTTGTACCGCTTTTTGCGGGTTACTATTATGTACAGGGTGGCGAATAAATACGTGCGCGTGCAACTCGGTTCGATTTTGGCAATTGTATAAAACACTTGAGCGGACTTTTTCTTCTCAAAACATTCACGTGACCCTTCTTAATCGTTCTGTATGGGTGAGATTTGTTCTTCAAACAGTAGCGAGAAACTATTCAAACTATGACGCAATTGTGCAGGAAGCTCAGAGCGGCGTGGCGGGCTCGCTGATTATTTCAAGATTCGGAGTTCCTCAAAGAAGCATGCAGAAGACTAGCAAGTAGTGAGTATAGTCTGGACATACTCCACCCAATCCATGAAGGTAACAGAAGCGGACGGTGAACACACTACTGGGGCATGGGATTATTGAAAGGAGGACGGACCGACATGGTGATGTTAGCTGGAATAAGATGTTCAAGCAGCTCTACCTTTTTTGCAAATTGGTTCAGTTCATGACTGAAGAAGAGGATGGGCTTTGTAGTTACCATATCTAGAAGGTACAAGTCCTCACCTATCAAGAGGAAAAAAATCGGAATAAAAAAATGTAAGAAATTGCGGCAATTTGTCTGGGTGCGCCGCAGCAAGGGCGTCTTTTTGCTTTAGGTTAAAATTTTCACCGATGAAGTGCCTAGAAATTTTTACAATCGCCACCATCTCACTAGCCCAGCCCTCACGTGCAATTACAATCAAAGAACTGCTGCAAAAAGTGTTTTTCCTGAATTCTTGATGTTTTAGAACAGTTTCGGTGCTCTAGGCAAGACTGTTTTGGTTTTATCGATAAAAAAGATATTAAATCATGCTAAGCTCTGTCAGCATTGCATTCGCAGGAAAGCCACAGTGCTCGGGAAACAGAAACGTGCCGAATAGTTCTCTCAACGAAGTTGACCCTTGCTTCATGGAGCAACAGTAAAATTGCGCTTCTTTTGACCGAAATCAGCTCTTCTCCGACGAAAGGTTTATGGCCTTCGAGTAGCCCGATCTTTGTTTCAACTCGCTGTCGAATATGTTTTGGAGGAATATCTTAGGAGTCTACGACAAGAAATTTGTCAAATTTCGACTAGCCTTTTCCGAAATATGGAGCAACATAGACAAGGGGTACTTGCGGCGCACCACCTATGCGATAAATGAAGGAATGAGAGCCGATATCAAAGCTCATGGCAGCTACTTTGAAAACTTTCCTTAATTATTGAATGTTATGTCCTACTCCTATATAAAATCATATTTGTTTTTATATTCGTTGGCAAAAAAAGAAAGTTATAACACTTCGCGGCGCACGTATCTATTCGCCACCCTGTATACTAGAATATCATGTTCTAATGGTGGTGCTAAGTTCATCACAAAATCGAATCACAATCAAGACAGTAGAACTGGCCAGAGACGGCAATGCGTAGGCGATGAATCTAGCACCACCATTAAAACATTATAGATATTTCGTTTGTCACTCTACCCTTGAACTTCAGCCTGTTTCAAGTCAGAAGACCCCGTTTTTCCCTCTTTTTTCTTTACTCCGTGGTTCTCGATCGACACTGACACTGCGAGCGCTCTCTCGTTTCAGTCACAGAGTTATCTGCTGTGGTTCGTGTAGCAGAAAAAATGGGAATTAAAACAGTATCCTCTTCCGGTAGTTCAAAGTACTTGAGTTATCTGACTCTGAGATATTTGTGGTAAGGTGATATTCATAACGTGGTTGAGTCATCTCTTGAGAAGAGAATCTTATCAGAGGAGTTCTCTCCAAAAGAGGAGGAATCTTTCCAGAAATGTTCATTCACCGCTAGTTTTCGCCACTCTTCTGGTCACGTACCGTCCCCAAGACGTCGAAATTCCGCCTTTTTCAGAAGATGCCTTGCACTGCTGATAACTGTATCTCGACCTGTCGAATACGGTAGGTCGAGGTGCTCAGGCGGCAAAAGAAGTGCTATCAGGACGTTGTCAGCGCTAACGACTTGCTGAGCTATTTCGATTCGCTTATGCACTTCATCTGATAGTGAAGTCACCTAGGAGAAATATCAATAATCAACTGCTGTCAAGTAGTTGACTTCTAGGACCTAGGAAATTCACTGATCCTGAGAGGATCTTTTATTCCGAGAGGGAGGGCACCTGCTTCAGAATCGGTGTAGGTGTTTCCTGAGGACTTTTAGCTTTCACTTTTCCGTCTTTCGATAGTACTTGGGAACAGTTGACCTCAAGTGTTTCTCCCAGAATTGTGGTAAAAACAGTTGAGTCGGGAGGAACTTGACGATCTTGGAACCAAAGGAGTCCTCAACACCAATGATGAGGTATCACTTGCGTACAGTATTCTTCCTAGACAGCCATTTACTTCCACTCACTTGTTTAGCAACATACGCTTTATTGGGTGGAATCAGATGTGTCCTCAAGGAACTGATGAATGCCAACACCTTTACCTTTTTCACGTGTTTTATTTAAAAAATGATCTTGATATCGAATCGTCCTGATATTGAATGGCCAAAACTGTAGAAGAGCGTCTTGAATTCAAACTTTGCTCAGCGGTGTCATCACGCCACGAAGCGAGACACACGTTGCTGATATTGCTGATAATCAGCTCCCACCTGTATTCTTCGCTTTTCGGCGTAGGCTCAGCAAAGGGCGCTTGAAAAACAACAGCAGGATCACCCGAGACGAAGAGAAATTGTCCTCCAGAACGACACGCTCCTATGCTCCATTTATATAAAAGCGCCAGTCGAGTGACGATGAGGGACATTTGTACATAAGTGAATCGTCAACCTTGCCATACAAACTATATGCAAACGCAGCTGCAACCATGTGTATGCAGAGTATTCTATGATCGAATATCATTGAATCTTGGCATGTTGAATATTATAGTAGAGTGGAGCGGATATGCCAAATTCTTGTAATTTTATTACGGCTAGCGTTTGTCCACATTCGTCATAGCTTGGAAGAGAAAACAAGAGCTTGAAGAATCACTCGTTCAAAGAAAATTTGAACTCACATCGGTCATAAGGACCTAATCGGGAGATCCTTTCAGTGAAAGGCGAATTGCCGATTGGGTAAACACCATCAGACCTGGGCAAGTCGAATAGATGAAAGCTACATGCTCTGGGAGATACACGGGGAAATGTGACCACCTTATATGCAAGTTTCTTCAAACGGCTGAGGTAAGTTTCGGATCATCTTGGTATCTATGCAGCCATCTCTTATGAAGCAGCTGTTTCTATGTTCCACGAGAGTACGTTTCTTAGGAATATTCGGTTTGAGAAGGGGATTGGTGATACTCGTTGGAGCTACACTTAGCCAATTACAGTGCTGGACAGTGCTGTTCGATGGAAGTTACCGCAGGACTCATTGGTTCTGAGATGGATATCAGACGGGGTCACCGTCACCGGCTTCACTTCGTTCTAGCTCGATGTCTGCATCCAGGAGCTGATAGGGTACTGTAGTTGAGTTGAAATTGGTAGCTCTCACTACATGGCATCCGAGAGCCAACGTTCCCGAGTTCACACACACACACTCTCTCTCTTTGAACTTTGGCATTGTTGTATGCGACCATTCGTTTAATTTCGAAGTTGATAGATGGGAAATTCATTTGGCGGTCTGACGTTTGGATCTACTCCTCGTCTGCAAAGCGTTGTATTCCATCGCCAGAAAGGCAGAGGAATTACAAAGAACGATCAGCAAAAGGTAACACACCTCCTTCCTTGATCAGCCTCGAAAACAATTTCATAGGTTGTTCGGAAGTTCGGAGCAAATTGATCCCCATGGTCACACCGACGTCTATGGTAATAAGTTATACCAAAACTTAGACCAAATCTTTTGCCAAAAAAGGCCAATGCAGTGCTGTACAGTATTGAAGTATCATCTTGTTGGAATAGCATTTTTTAAAATTTTATTCTTCTCGACTGGAAACGAGAACGGATGAAGAAGACGAGCCATGCATCAAATTGTGCTGAGAAATGTCACAATATACCCTTTTCGCCACGCTTTTATCTTCCACGAAAACCCCTTTCCCAGTGATTCACCACCAAAGTCTTGTGGCCAGCCTATTCGTTAATGAACTCCGGAGGAACGGGGAACATAAGGACGGGCTTTGTGAGGCCACCCACATCGTCGCTTACAGATCGCAGCGTGAACGGACCGTTTTGAAAAGCGGCATTGTTCCGGCCGTCTTCCGCGATGTTTTATGAGCGTTGGCAGAATGGACAGTGTGGGAGCTTCGGAAGTATGTAAGAAATGTGGTGAGTTTTCGGACGAGGCTGAACGCACAACAGCTCGAAGCTCGGCGACACAAGAAGGGTTTGTGAGGGGGGGGGGAGTGAGAGTGTCCCTGGAACCTAAAACCACCTCAAACGGACTCTTCTACAGAAGCCCGTGGGTTGATAGATATCACGTGAACGATGCGGTCGGCTATTCGACCAGAAATTTCACCGGTTTAAAGCTAAGATAAGGGTAAAATGGTTTACGTTGACCAGTCCCCTAAGGACACGCCGCCACATTCATGTTCTATTCAGCATCGTAGAGGTATGGTGAATGCGTATTTGGCCTATACAATGGCTTGGGAGGCAACAGCTTTGCCAGCCAGTGTCCTCACGTCCCACACAAACGTGGTGCCGATTTACTCGACCAGAAGATCGAAGGTTCGGTTTGCTTGGGCGAGGGCGATCTCCCATTCGTGGGGGTGTTGATCGAGCCTCTTACCACAGAGGCGGTGAGGCCCAAATAATCTAATAGCGCTAAAAAATCTGAATCTATCTAAAAATTCTCTTTTAAAAGTTGTTTTCTCTTGTAAAAGAACGTGACGCTCTTGAGCTCTATTTTGCAGACCAAATCTGCACGATACTCCAGGATAAAACAATAGCAATGCCATGAAGCTGTAGGCTGCTTATTGCCTGTTCAACAACTTCCGTCTGTGTCTATCCCACTCTCAAATAAGACTTGAATAATCTTGATATTTTTTTTTGCGAAAAATTTCTTTTTGGTTCAGTTTTCTTTTCTTGATTCAAAGCAAGTCATAGTGACAGCTGCTCTATACCTTTATGTACGTCTGCTGTCCAGAGCAGCTGGAGGCCTCTTCATGTACCGTAAGATACCGTAGTGATCCGAATTTGTCACTTTGTAGCCTTCGATGCTGAGCGAAACTGACTCTGAAAATACTTCGAGCACCAGACGAGTCGACGAATTCCTTACAAAGGAATAATTTCTTCGCAGAAACGGCGGCAGTTCTCACGGCCATTCGTACCTTACAATGTCGCTCCCATACACTGCTATTGTTTCAATAGTAGCCGAGTTAATTCGGCGCATAATTAACTCTGGATTTCTCACATGATGGAGTCCGTGTCGGATGCGGATGATTAGTGGCGTTTTTCCGAGAGGAATTCGAGAGGGTTACGGTAGCCCCCATGAGCTGTCATCAGCGGCCAGATTATGCGCCGCGTCAGCCTGCCGCCCCGCTGTGGCTCAGTCGGGCGGCGTTCCCTTGGGGCACACAGGTCGGCTCTTCATCACTTCTCATCATTTTTTGTAGGAATTGTCGCGATATCCTGAGTTATTCGACCGCAACCAATTTCCTAATGATCTGCTCCAATATTATTTATTTATTTATTTGTTAGCTTATTTACTTCATTTTATTTATTAACCCCCTTTAACAGACCTAAAATTATGCTCATTGGTCCAATCGAAAGAGAAAAAAATGAAACTCAGCGGGTGCGAAACACACGCAGTAGTGAAAAAACAAACACACCTATTACAGCAGAACAAAGTCGTCGGATTTCCTCTTTTCCTTTTGAGTCAGTAGCCATTATTCATCACTAATGTCTACCGAGACAAAATAAAATCATAAGGTCGTTGTTAATACCCCTCATAACCAGTGTCTTAACTCGACGGGTAGACGAGATTTGGTGTCTAAATTTTTCTGTGCAAGTTGCTTATAAACATTTTTGAATTCGCATACTCAGGTGGGACTCAGAAATTCTCTCAGCTTCATTCTTGCTGTTATGGCATACTGATTAAACATCATAATTACTTTGCCCTGTCCCGTTACTATACTCTCAACCTCACCATTACTCTTCTTCACTCCTTTCACGAAAGCAGTGTTACAGTTCACTCTGCTTCAAAATTCAATCATAACACCCATACCTTCCTTACTAAGCGGCTCAAGGGGCTCCTCTTCAATATATTTTGAGCCGTTGGTTAGTGATGAAAAGGCAAGGTAAAGGATTGGTCAGGTTACTCACACAGGCTATTCCGTTGTTGAAAATTGTAAGTTTGATTTGTGGTACCATCTCAGCAAGTGGTGAAGTCCAAGAAAGTCCGAGAAAGAAGTTCAAGAAAGCAAGTGCTGAGGTCCAAGAAATACTGAGAATTTCGAGGATCAATTTCTTACGGTGCAAGAATTTTGGAATAAGGAAAAACTCCACTAGTAAGCAACATAAGACAGCGAAGCTAGGTACCCATTTTGTCTCTTTTCTCTGCCGTAGAGGTGTGTTTATCTACGCACATAGGGCAGCAGTAGATCGCTAGAGATTGGGTAAATGGGTCGAAGCGAACAGCAGTAAAGTTTTGAACTCTGTAAAGTTGGTTAAAGAAAAGTCGAAGTGTTTTAACCTCGGTTTCTTTTTTCCACCAAGTACGTTTATATGAACATTGCCGTTCATTTTATGATCTTTTCACCAACGTATATAAGGGAATGCTTACGTTATAAATAAATATATAGATTTATTTATATCCAAAGTATCACATCATCTCCTATTTCATACACGTCATTTCAATTCTTCGTTGATGCAGCTCAAAGAGGTGATCATTGATGATCTTAGCATTAGCTCTCATCGCAGCTTACGTTCTTCTCAGTTCACCACTAAGACGGCGGATTTTTCTGTTGTTATTTCCTTGTTCATGAAAGATCTCAGTCATAATAAAACTCACCAGAAGCCACTAATGCTCCTTTTCTTACTGCTCCGGTTGAAGAAATGACATCATTGATTACCTCTCTGCACTTCTTCCTATTGAAATGTACCTTTTTATTAATCTCGTAATGACCAATTTCATGTAAATGCATCCATTTATCTATACATCCTTTTCCCCAATGGCAGATTGGAAATTAAAACAAACCGGAGTTCTTTAGAGTATTGGTTTGGATTTGAAAACGCTAAACGGAGAAAACAACATACTCTTAAGCTCCATGACCAACACAACCTCAGTTCATTGAAATTTTCGAGATTGAACCACACCTATTCATTTGGATGGACTTTCGGCATGCACGCCTTCACAAGGACCTGGAACTTCATTAGTTCAACGCAGAATACAATATGCCTCAAGTTGTTGAGCACTTTCCGGTATGCTGTTCAAATCGCGGATGGCAATAAAGCGGCGAATGAAGCTGAAGATCTTTATCTACTTGTTTTCATCACTAAACGGTTCAATGTTAGTCTAGTGGGGTGGCGTATTCTATTTTTTGCTGCGATTCGGTGTCGACTAGACAGTAAAGCGTCGGCTCAGTGGTCTGTCGCAGGAATACAAAGGATCAAGAAAGCCATCAGATACAGCTAATATAGAATCTTCCTTGTTAAAAGTCCAGAATCTCATTCGAAAGGCCGTAGATGAGATTCCAGTCGTTCGCCTTTCTGTCAGTTTTCCCTTTTCCATGGCCTACACCTTCGAATGATCAGGTTCGGCTGGATGGCATTCAGCTGGATGACGCTCTGCGCCACTTGTGTTCGGTGCTTTACCAGTTTCATGTTCTCCGTGTGGAGATGCTTCGGCTTTGGCGATGTTTGTTGTTGTTGATGCGTACCGCCGTGTGAGTAGAATGCTTCACCTCGTGAATTCTGGTTCTTCTCCAACAGACGTAAGCGCCACCGTAACCCGTCGCTGCCGCGGGGCATATCCAGCTCCCTGCCTTCTCTCCTCCTGATTGACGTCGTTTTCCAGCGTTCGTTGTCGACATCGTGGCCAGTGAAAGTTGTCCTGTGACAGTCAAGCCGTTTCGTTCAGCCACATTGCTCAACTACTCTCAGCGCATCACTGGTAAGTCAAACGAGTTTTTTTTCATATGTTTGTGTAAAGATAGAGATCAAATTAGAACCAAATTGAAAGATGACTAAATCTACTTGTCATGTTAAAATTGTATAAACTACCTGTGCGAGGGGGAAGAGTTGTGACCCTATGGACCCTAAGCTTTTCCGTAACCTCCGTTTTCCGAAGCTATGTTAGCGCAGTTGTTGAAAATCAAGAAATTGACTCGATAAAGAATTGTATTCATTTGTAGTAATCTGCTCAGCACTGGAATGAGCAAAGAGGTTTGGTCGACGAACAAAAAAGGAACCTAAAAGACCAGATCATGAGAAAGAATTAACCGTTAGTGACAAGGACCGTTTCTCTGACTTATGAACGATATTGCAGGATAGATTACTGTTGATAATAGTTTTATCAGGTATTTCATGATTCTTATCAAATGGGCTAAAGTTGTACTGACCGAGGCCAGTACCTGCAAGGGGTTTGAGCAGGATTGAGAATAATAAGAGGACATATGGTGAACCGTGAGACTTCGATAAGCTAGTCTGATATAGCCAATTTTAGTAATCGTTTCATCGGCGCCCACAGCTTAGGAGGAGTATAAACCTACAGAGCGACTGATTACCCCACTGAGCTCAACGTAGGAGGATAATTCCAAAAATAAAAGCGACTTAAATGACGAGTGCAGAGGCGGATTCGAGTTTCGGCCTGTGTCGAGGTTTTGCTGGTGCTACTCTCCTGGTTATCAATATCAAACTGAGCTTTTTAGCTCAATGTTCAAAACTATTTTTGTTATTTTCCATCGCTCTGAATAGATTATTTCTAAAAAAGACCAATATGGCCCAAGAATGAGGACAAAAGGTACCGTAATTTTCGGTGTATTTTATTTATCCGCGCTGTAGCTTGTACACTGCAATAGCGTTGGGATCGATCTGTTAAAAAACTGTCAGATTAATCCGTCGTTCTGTGGTTTCGCCACAACTCGAATCTATCTATTGTAACTACAGAATACATGTTGTGGAATGAGAATCGCACGATCTAGGTTCTGGTTTTCAAGTCACTCGAAATTTATGGAAATTTTGTAATCAAGTTGAGCATTCTTTCTCCTCATCCAAACAACACATCTACCTCTTTACATCGCATTTGTTGATTTTGAGCGATGTATTACTTCCCAGTGCGTATGTTTGTTCAGAAATTCATTTCAACTACCTAGTATGGGGAGAGAATGACTCGAGCATGCCTAATATGATCTGAATTTCATTTTTACGTGAGAGTGTGTTTTGTTCCCTCGCGGCACAGCTACAATTTGGTTGTAGCTCTTTCTGCTGTGGACGCTGCTTTTGAGAGGAACTGCTCCAGTAACTCACAATCAGATCTTCTCAACCCTCTAAAGTCGATAGTTGTCGTCGTTAAGAGGGGGATTGAGCCTGCTCGGCTATTTTTGCACTTTAGTGGAGGACCGTCCTCAAGACTGTTACAAGAACCTATACAATGTAGCTCTGCGAAAGCGAAGTTAGTCCACGAATTAATGTGCATCAGTAGTTTCTCAGGCCCTTGTTATAGGTTCGCTCGCGATGAGCGTCTGCGACTTGCGAGCGGTGATCGCGTGCGCCGCTAACTCAGACGCTGAGCACGCGACGCACGCACGCACGCGCCCGAAGCATTCAGAGCAATGCGCGTGGTGATCGACTCACCCCCAGCGAAACGGTCCATCGCAGTGGAAGACGCAGCGACGAGAGCGTGGAAGGTTCGCGAGCGTGTGCATAATAGCCCGTGCGCGTCACCACGCCAGCGTCACCATGATAACTCGTACAAACGTGTCTGGCCCCACGCTGTCTGATACTGAATGGACGAGTTACGCTGGGGTGCGAGCGAACCTATAACAAGGGCCTCAGAGAAGTTATTCGCGGGTGTCCCAGAGTGATCACGTGTTTAGATCTCAAGGATTGGGGCGAATCTCCTGATCAGAAGTTCGGCTTCCGTTGACCGTTTGTTAACAAGTACAAGGGAACACTTCCACCTGTAGTTGTAGCATTTTGTAGACAACCAAAAGTAGGAATAATTTCGTGCATGTACAAAAGGATTGCACGAGACCAACGTCTAACATCTGATGCTCGGTACAATGGTAAAGGCCGCTACTACACCTGCACGGTCAAGCGATCAATCCTTGTTCGTGCTAACAAAGCCGTTCCTTCGGTAACTTGGTATCAGACTTGACTGGGAAGGTGAAGACATGGACTTGGCACAACGGCTGGCCCTTCAGAATTTGTATAGGCCAAATACGCACTAGTGGACCGATTAGGGCCGTCCCTTCTAAATTGGACTGACACTTGATGCATACTACAAGGTTAGTATTACAATAGATTTGTGCTATTTTGTCTCATTTGGGAAGCGTTCGGGTAAACGCAGGACGCCGAGGTGCGTCACAATAAGTTTCTCCCACTACGAATGACCCTTTCTGTTTAAGGCGAACATTTTCAAGTAAAAAACCTTCAGTTCTGAATGCCCGGCATCTGTCAGAGGCGTTCAGTTTGGAAAATGATCAGATGCCGGTGGCAAGCCCGTATCCGAGGAGACCAGAACGGTCACAGTGGTAGAGTTTCCAGTTTGCGCAAGTCGGAAACAATCCTCCACGTCTCTAGAGACTCACCTCTAAGGCATCAAAGTCTACAAGACGATCATTGTTGCCTGATCTCTAAAGGGCATAGTGATATAACGAAGAAGCCTCGTGCAACATCTAAGTGAGAGTCCTTCGACCGAGCCTTCATCTAATCCTTACTATTCGCGTAATTGAAGCTACAGCAGAAAATTACTTTGGTGATTGTTGCTTATGTACGGAAATTCAATAAATCGGATTAGTGGTGTCCTTTTTCCTCGCTAGCAATTTTCAAATTGAAAGATCAATTTCTAAGCACGGATTTGCTTCCGCATTACATAGCTCCGTTCTTTTGCTACGTTAAGTGTTTTCTTGAAATTATATAATAGTGCCTCGGGGGTTTTTCAGCGGCCACCCCATTGATCGCTGCTTTATCCCGAAGAAATTTAATTTTATTTCTCGAAGGACCAGTCAATGGAGAGAAATGTTCTTCACTCATTTCAATCCGAAGTTCAAATAGTAGCCGATATTCCAAAATTTCGTGCGCAGATGTTCGACCTGTGCTTTACCTTGCGCTACACATCCGCTTCATCGTGCACTAAGCACGGCAATGTGGACCTCCTGTTGGTAACCTGGACCTGAGCCTTAGCGCATAACATTATGGAGGTTGCGCTTGCTCGCATCAAGTGTCTCTGATTTACTCTAATTTTAATTTTTTGCTTCTGCAAACGAGGAATGTTTCCGGTGCCGGCGCCGGCACAACCGGATTGCTATTAAATGTACTCGAACCAGTGAAAAAACCGACTTTGCCTAAGGGTGGTGTTGGAGTAGGAAAAGCGACAGGACGTTTGGTTCAGCGTAATATTAATAGACATCTAACAATAAGTAATATCTCAGAAGGAAAAGCTAGGTGCAAAGGTATCGTACAATGGAACTCAGTTGAATGTCGCGCGTATGTCATTTTTTCACGATATTTTCTACTAAATTCTCAAATGAGCTATGAAATTTGTGACTTTCCACATAACCTGTGTCTGCTAGAAGAGCTGACCGCAAAAGAGTCTACAAAGTTATTTGTCTAACTAACATGTAGGTATTCTCTCCTTCCGTCTTCCTAGTCATTGGACTCTCGTCCCTCGTGTTACAGAAATTCATGAGTTGATTTTCTGACGAAAGCGGTTACGGGAAGACGTGAACTGCAGCAACGTATGTACCAAGCATGGTTACCAGATGAACAATACTTCCTCATTTTCAATTTGTTTTTCTCAAAGGATTTGATGAAGTCGAAAATCAATCAGTAAAGTTTTTACGGAGTGCGGATTGGAAAGAAATGCATCCACAGTCTGACTAGTCCTAATTGGATACCGAAGCAGCTCATACGCTAGATGTGTGAGTGGCTCATTTGTCAAAGTGTCTTTTCCGACAAATCCGCCATCAGCCGCGATTTGAGCCGAAGTTTAATCTGAGAGGGAGGAAATTAACTTGGTTGTTGTTGTTTACAACGATGTTGTTGGCGTACAGTAATGGCGGTGGTTGAACAGTAGTCATCAGCGTATCTTCAGATTCTGCTGTGACTAAATCAAAGTAAAGCAGTAAAAACGGGGTGCGCCTATTTACGCAATAGATGTGCTTCTCCGCTGCAGCCCGCTGAACTGATGCTCGTCGAAAAATTATTTATTACTTAGTTAACGGTATCGAGGGTTTCCTGCCACAAATCTGAAAAAGGATGACAGATTCGTGTTCAGCGCCCCTGGTAACCTTTTCAAGCAAAATTTCATGGAAAATTATTTGATCAAGGTGAGTTTCGTTAAGACGGACATCGCTGTCGCAGTAAAGTCTTGAGAGGCCTCTACTGAGCCGTGTTCTCTTCCGGCATTCTTTCGGCGGGAACATGTCTTAAAGGCCGACAGATGCACCGAATAATCGTTTCAAGGGGGAAAAATTGTACAAATCCATCAGATACCGAAAATTAATGACGAGATCATCGTCATCTTAGGATGTGAGGATCTCCTTCGAGAAACCCACCGTTCATTCTAACAATAAGCAGTTGAATGAACGCTGGCTGAGCCCCCCCCCCCTGCGTATCTCGCTCCGCTAGAAGTTCTTGTCTGACATCGACAATAAACCAGGTCTTCTCTCGGAAACACCCAGAGTTTTTTTCGAGAGACGTGTTTTCCGGAGGGTACTTGCGAGGTGGTCGGGCTCTTTGCCAGCCACAGCTGGGAACTGTTTACGAAGCAGACCCTATGGGTGTTTTGGTTGCTGAAGCACAGGCATCGATCACACACGATCTCTCTGTTACTCGTCGACTCGACTGGACCATCGCAACTGGTGTCACCTACGTCACGGTCCCATTTACCTATTTAAACCTTTTTTTTGCGCCAAATATAATAGTATTGCTCAACAGGTTTTGTACTTGCGGGAGTGTTCGAAAGTGTACGGAGTTTAGCTTTTTTTCTCACACTCAGATTTCGGGCGTCGTCTAAGCTGATATCTATGGCCGATAAGTTTCCACGAGAAGATCTTGGCTTTTGGTTTTGTGTAAATTTTCCATCCGTGGTACGGGTGGTATGTATACTAATGGCGATGTGGGCAGAAGATAGGGTATGAATCCTACTACTTCATCGCATGCTCCTTAACTTCTCCTTGGGTAAAGCTTACGTTAACCTTGCGACAATGTTCTACGCTCTTGTTTGTGCCGATTTCTTTGCTCGATGGGGCGAGTGTGGTGCAGTGGTAAGAGGCCCCACCGAAGCTCGCACGTTCGAACGATCCTCGCCCGGTAAAACCAAGATTTCCATCACTTCGTGGTCGGGAAAATTGGCGGCAGACGTCTAGGAAGCTGAATGGGCAGATACTGACCTGACATAGCGGTTGGATCCCATAAGTCATGGTCTTGGCCAATTACGCATTCTCCATGCCTCTACGATTCTGAATTGAACACGAATGCGGCAGCCCTGGGGGACTCAATGCCGACCCCTCTACCCTTTACGGTGACCCGTCCCCGAAGAAGACGTTGTGTATCCGTCAGGCGCTGTGATGATGATGGCGCTGCTCCTATCGTTGACGAGGATCGTTCATAAGGAGCTGCTGAATAATGCGTGTGCTGACAAAACGTCGCCCATTATGAGCCAGCGAATCGTTGAGTATTTAGGACAGAAGCTGGCCGGCTCTTCAACCCTTTTGTGTGTGATTGTTTGCGCAAACGATGCTCCTCAATACTTAAAAATGCGCGCCGCTTTCGCATTGCAATTACGAAGCTGGCGCGAAGCCTTTGGTTTCTGTAGGCGATATTTCTTCGTAATATTATCTGGATGAAAGATCGAGCAGTGGCGTTGATTTGGACCATTAACCTTGGGCTGAAGAGAAGCAAACTCCTCCATGAAGAACGAGGAAAAAGAAGACTTTTTATGAGATTTCACTGAGTTTATGAAGTATATCGACGGTGTTACACTAATCGAAATTCCCACTGCTATGTCCGTCAGAAATGGGAGAAAACAGCAAATCGCTGAGGGTTTTTTCTCATTTCTGACTTTCATACCAATGGGAATCGCG
Source organism: Nippostrongylus brasiliensis (assembly GCA_030553155.1). Lineage (NCBI taxonomy): Eukaryota > Metazoa > Nematoda > Chromadorea > Rhabditida > Heligmosomidae > Nippostrongylus > Nippostrongylus brasiliensis. The sequence continues at coordinate 23,747,560 of CP130734.1, forward strand.
ACTAGTGTAATACTGTCAGTATATTTCAATGAAAAACGATTAAAATCAGAAAAATAAAAAACAGAACGATTTACCAGGATATATGTAAGCTAATCCTTTTATAAATTTCATCGGAATCTTGTCCGGTGAAAATTATAAAACGATTATATTGTTTGGAGGATTTTCAGTTCCTTAAAAAAGGAGTACTATTTATCCGTGGACTTTGAGGCTCCAGCTTTTGATTGTTCCAAGCAGACAATCGCTTCTTTATGCTTCTCAGTGATTTCCGCATGCAATTAGTTTTTAGACTAGCTACATCTCTTCATTTTCAGAAACAAAAACAAATGGGCCAAATTTTTTTCAGTATCGCTCCATAATCATAGTGAGAAAACGAGATATTTGTACCAATATCCACAGACTTTTAATTGTTCTCCAGTGCAGGCATGTCTAAGGTGTGGTGTCGGCGTTGATCAGTTCCCCAATAACGCGCCACGCATTCGTGTTCCATTCGGAATCGTAGAAACATAGTGAATGCACATTTGGCCTATGCCATGACACCCGGGCCTGTCGCTGTACTAAATCACTATCCTTACCTTCCCAGACGGTATGGTACCAGCTCACCGAAACCCGAAGAGACGGTAGGCCTAGTTGTCCCTGGCGGGGATCAATCGCTCGACCGAGCGAGCATCTTACCAATGCCCCACGCTCGCCCAAGCATGGAAAGCATGTCAAAGTGTCTTAATTAGCCTGAGCCTTCGACGGTGTGTCCATCAGAAGCCGTACGCTGAGCTGCTGGCGACTTATTTTTGTTTTTTATCAGTAATCACGAGTCACTTCCGGATTAGTCGCACATTAGTGCTTAATCCGGGTAATCGCCGCCTCAAGTGGCTCGGCAGGTCCAATTCAAGCTGTACGAAGCTTAAGCCGTTCCATTTTTTGCTTCAACATTTTCCTTCATTACAGAGAACCATTGCAGTAGAATAAAGAGGAAATACTGTTCTTGCTCTTTTTGAAATACCATACTCCATTGCTTGGCATGTGAGGCTGTGTTGATGAATGTGATTCTTGTCCATCTTGCTCTTCTTTTGTTTTTTCAGGATCTGTTCAAATGCTGGTAATTCCGAATTTCATTCATTGATAAACCTAACCAATATAATAATAGGATAATAAGATAATACCTATGCCTCGTCTCAGCCTTGTGCCGTCGCAGATCTGTGAAAGATTTTTTCACGGGATATTGGTGAATTTTGATCACGGATGGATTAAATGCCATCCTTGTCTTTGGGTGCAGATCTCGAAAGGCTCTACCTATACGTCTCCCAGCCTTCCACCTCCCAAGAGGAGTGGAGACTTGTTCCCATACCACAAGCCTAATATCTAAAACCTCAAAACAACTTAGAATCATCGAGTGCTCGGAAAGGATTAGCATCAAGGTCTATCCTCATCCGGATGCGCGTAAGCCGTACTGCTCACCTTCTTAGGGCTTGTGATTCAGTGAAGTTTCTTATCTGTTTTCATTCTGCTCCCAGTCTACCATACCCTGTATTTACCTGGATGCTAGGTTTGTCTGCGTTCGAAAATAAAATACGAAAGCTTAACGTTGGGGCGTGATTAGGGCTTAGACTCACCCGTCATTCCGCCCGTACGTGGGTATTCGCTCGGTAGGTGCGGTTTGCGAGACATTTTAGAAGTAGCGGAGCTTGTATTCATCCAAAAAATTGTAAAAATAACTCAGCCACTGTTGAATTGTGGACTCATTCCAAAGACTTCTGAGACCCGTTAATTGGATCCATGCATCAATTAAACTTTTTTAAATTCAAGTTAAAGCTTCAATTTGAAGACTCGAAACGAGGAATGGAAGACTATACACAACCCCATACAATTTAAATAGCATTCATTTCACAGGTTTTCGCTTAGATTCTAGTTTGGGAAATGCTCTGCTCACCTTGTTTATTCCATGGTTTAGAGGTTGTCAGAGGAAATCTATATTCTTGTTTTACCAGCGCTTCGCTAACAGTTACTCTCTTCTTACCAAACGAAAACAACTATTCACATCCGATTCGAGGTTGAAGGAGAGACAACTCAGGGATTGCTGTGTCGGTCGTTAGCTTATCGAATTTCAAGCAATCGGTTTCTAAATTTGTTGTCCGATTTTAGATCGCTGTACTTTTCTGGCGAATATTTCGAGCACTCCTGCCCTGCCAGCAATTTCTGACGCTTTGCATAGTACTAGTAGTACGGTCCGTTGCCATTGTTAGTAACAGTCGCAGCAACGGCACAACAAACGAAAAGTAAACGTTGGCGAAGTGTGTGATTGTTGCAGTTCAAACAAAAATATTTACGAAGCGCCTAACGACAGTGAACGGCCTAAACATCAGGCGTTTGTTGATTCTGCGTCGTCGTTGACGAGCGCCGGATTGAAACACGACGGGTGGGTAAAGAGTGCTGTTGCCTCAGGTCCTGGATTCGGCCGGGTGGCCACCGAGGTCTGTGTTTACAGCGATCGGATGGTTATCGTGTTTGTCCGATGAGGACGCCCTTCTGTCGAACACTGAAGGAAACCTTATCAACCCATACACAGAACATAACAACTTGTCCGACTTGCAACCAGCTCGTCTCCAGCATTCAGAAGTCGTCCTCTCCACTGCCCTCGATCTTCAACAACCTTACCTGTTGCTCTCCAGCGCCCATGTTGATGAAAGGTATGCTCGCAATAAGTTCTGAAAAACATCCTGTATGGCATGCGAGTCGTGATTCACCAGCTCGAGTTGTGGATCTCATTCACAGTTCGGCGTTGATCAGGCCTCTGACAGATATTCATGTTCCGTTCGAAATCATATGTATTTGATTTACTCGACCCGACCCTGGAATGATGGAGCGCTTACTCAGCTCGAGCGAGGATCGATCGCTGGACCATGGGCGTGTCAGTAGAGCATCTTACCACTGCACCACGAGCGCCATTAATTGATGTATACATAAGACATAATGGGAATCATTGGCGCAGCAAGTAATCGTAGGTCCGTACGGTGCATACCCTAATTCATCAACGCGCTTTGGGCTAATTCAGAGTTTATGCGTGGTTCACCCGACATTACTATTTCGCAGTCTCCAAATAGTCGCTGTACCAGTGAGACGTGTGAAGCCCGTAGCTCTCCCTAGTGAACGTTGAATAAATCCTCTCTGCTTGTTGATGAATCACGTTTCGCATTTCATTCGAGGTGTATTTCGGGGCTATTTCGGGTTTATCATCGTTCATGAGTCCGCGAAGATTCTTAAATTCTGGTGGTCTTCTCTCGCTAGCCTCTTGCGATAATGAGTCCTTCCAGGAATTATTATAGTTCTAGTCTCCTGTTTGAGCGAGATGCGTGCTCTCATGAAGGAGTGCTGCTGAAATGAAAGCCGATTAAAGCCGAGATGTTGGAATTATCTCGGTCTTTCGCCGACCAATCTATAATACTAAGGAGCCTCTATGCTGATATTTCTCGAAAGTGAGCTTTCCAGGAATTTGTGCATTGCTAGTCATACAAAGATGATTAGCCTGCAAGTACAGCATTCGTGCCTATCAACCGGGATGGGCAGCCGAAGCAAACTCGCTTCAGGGAGTTCACCCTATGCTCAAAAAAGCCCCATTTAGTTGTCTGTGTCTGCTCGTGGGTCCAAATTCATGAATGGTATAACGAAATAAACCCAGAAATATACCTTGAGTGGTACACATGCCTTGATTCGTCAGCACGCTGCAGAGTTTATTAATTGTCTGCCCCACTGTTCATTGATTTGTAATGGTCTGGAAAAACGTTAACATAACGTGTGTTGAGACGTGAGATCTCAAATGGTGCGCAAATCCTAATTCATCAATGCGCACTGGAGTTTTTAGGGGTTTATTAGGCTTCTATTTAGGGTTTATATTTCGCTACGATTCCGAGGTCTCCAAATCGTCGCCCCAGCGGTGAGGTGTCTAAGATCCCGTATTTACCCCAATTAAACTTCGAATGAACTTGTCTGCGCTTTTTGATGAATCACGGACTTCAGGGTTTATTTTGGAGTTTATTTCGAGTACACCATCATAAATTTTAGCCTCTACGAATCTCGATTTCAGTCCATAACAGCCCCCAATCGAGTTTCAGACGAAAATCAGTTTGTTCTCACCTGGCAGCCACCAGGCGAGTTTAGGTGCCATCTATGTATTTTATACACCATACATAAATATAATAAATAGATAAATAAATAGATTTTACGATGTTGATAATTGGCGGGACTGATGGCCGAAGGACTAGAGTATTATGGTAGAAAAATTGAGCGATCAGTATGCATGACAGGTTCTTAAAACTCCTTAATAAGTCTCTCCGAGAAAGGATAGTAAGTCATTTTAATACGCTCCATTTATTAATTGCAATTAATCTACTCCCTCGCTCAATCGTCTTATCGTCTATTCTTGCTCGCTAGACCGGGGATTCGAGGATTCAGAAGATTTCTACAGCTTAGGCAAGATGCGCGCCTTTGGAGTGTTCCACCCTCATCTTCCAGTCAGTCTGAAGTATCGCTCTGATAATCTTCCTCAGATATGCTCTCGTTTAGCACCCATCTTCCTCTTGGTCCGTCCCTAGTTTGGATTTCAGTTGAAAAATTCGCTTTGCTCATTTTCGCTTAGCTTAAAATATACCTCGAGGTGGTTCGTGGACTGTGACGGAGTATTGTTGCTATAATTCTTTACAAAGTACATAGGTGGAAAGTTTGATAACGACTAATCCGCTCGTCGTTTTAAGAGGTCTGAACATAGTCGGTGGTATGTGACCCGACGGAATGCCCTGCCAGGAGCCGTGTCCCCTCTAGGCTCTCTGACAGATGGGTACTGGTACATAGTTTTTTGAAAGGACCATAGAAATTGTCCATGAAACCCGGTGTGTTCAAAAGTTTTCACCGCCGAACGCTTCTCCTGTTTCCATGGTCCTATTTTCGTCACCCGAAGCTATACGAGGATCCGATGCCGTCGGAGAAGTTGCTATTTGATCGTGTTGTTGCTACGTTATTTAACATTTTCCCCTAGTTACCTCGCAGAGTAGGTGGCCAAACAAAACTGGGCAAACATCCAGGTCGCAAATGTGCTGAAAAACACCGCCACCATCGGCCCATCCAACCAGCCAGGCACTCAACCACTCAGGGGGCACTGACGCCCTCCCTGCTCTTCCCAATAGTTTCATTTCATGGCATATCGTTAAGCTCTTATCGTATCACTGTACTATTTTTGAAAATTTGACCTCAATCTACGGAGTTTTGATGGTGAAGCAACCGCCGCGCTGTGCAATAATGCTCAAACTGAGAGAGCGCACCGTTGCACACTTTATTAGAAATATTTCGTAAGTAATTCTAATCGAATAGGTAAAAAAACTCTTACCTGTCACATTTTTGTGGATTAGATTAGAACTTTTTCATTTGATACGCGACAGGAGAGCCAGGCAGCTGTTTTTCTTATCTTTCGCCACCAAATCGGGATTGCTAGCGTTCAAATTTCATTTATATGAAATAATATGAAACGTTCTGCATAGAACGGCTTTATGGAATACATAATTGTCAATTTTAATTGCAGAATGGTTAGGGTTACTAGCAACTATCATCAGAAAACTGTTGCAGCGGACCAGCTTCATAACCAAATTGAGCAGACTTGAAAATGGAAGAAATTAGAATTAATGTCACCATTCCTTCATAACGGCCAAGGAAAGAGACCAAAGTTTGAGACCGCTCAGTTGAGGGTTAGATAAAGCAGCTATTTTCCACCGAGAAAGGAAAAGCTCTCTTCTAAGTGGATGGATGCGGACCAACTTGCTGTCATACGGTAGTGGAACCCGGTACTTTCATTGATGATTATCAATATATTCTTCACATAGTAATGCCGATGTTTTAATCTTGCTTAGAGCTGCTGCCATTAGTGTTAAGAGGGTTTCATTCGACCAGCCTTTGGGCTTTATCGGCTTTACCAGAGCCTCAATGGAGGCAAAGTCGTGGTGAGACCAAGATGATCCACCAGACAATGGATTAGCGTGACTATGTCGAGGCGTTGATAATGCCGAAACGCTTAGCGAACAAGAACAGTTTCAGTTGGAGCTGAACACTGAAACACATTTATGATCACAGAATGTGGACATCACTTCTATTCGGTACCGTATGGCAACTGCATCCATTCACCCATAAATATTTAGCTCCGATTTGTTGAGCCTCATGATTGCAACAGTTCCACTTGTGGACACCGTAGAATCACAGAACGAGTGGTCTATGTTGCACCAAATGTACAGGCCACTTCACGTTTTATCAGGGCAAGTTGTAGCTCGTAACTGCTACGAATTTTCGAACTGAGTGGGACAGAAATGCTTGTCGCGTACCTAAAAGACCGATCAAAGCTGACACTCTACCTCCTTCCTCGTAACTAATCGACGACTTTGATGAGCAGCAGCTGCTCATCTCCTCCAGCTCATTTCCTGGAAACATCGAACAACTTTATGCTGCTGTCCCAAGGATTTTCAATTTTGCAGAAATGGTGTTTATCGGTGGATATTTCCCATCACAACTGGATGCTTTGGGATGGATATTGCGACAAATAGCCGACCGTCAAGTGTTTTCGCCGACACCTTGCAGCATCTCCGGGTTCCATAGCTCTTCCATGCCTCATATTTCGCCTTCGCATGGATATAACTCTTAAGTTGTCATTCTAACGAGAACTTACCCGAAGAGTTACCCAATGACTGGATGTCGCTAGGATATGTTCACTGGAAGGCAAAGATAGCGCCCCTGTTCACGCTTGCTTTAGCGATCCCTGTGTATCTGGCCAGATTACTCGTCGGCTACATTACCTCGATAAAAGAAGCTGACTGAGTTCTGTCTTAGGCAGCAGAGCTCAGCTACTCTTTTTACTTCTACGTACGTGAAAATCTGGATCATTTCGTGATCAGAGTCCATCGATCACGACTTGATCCAGATTTGCCATGCGTCGCGTAATCGCTAAGTAACAGCTTACACAAATATTGATGGTTATATGTGAGAGATCATCAGATTTACTACAGTATCATGTCTTGAACTCGCTTGCGTATCGTGTTGAGTGAGCCTGTAAGGAACGACGAGCAAATTTGAGAAACCTATAGAAACAGTGTTCAAGCGCTGGCAATTCAGGGTGGAATAACAATTTCTTTGGTTGTATGTGATTGGAATTCAAAAGTCTAACAGAAATGCTAGACTGGATAGATCGACAGTTACCAATTTCGGTGTAATTCGAGGCCTCTGGAGGGTTATTTCTGCAGAGTTTGCGAGGTGGAATATGTTTCACGATTCGAACTCGACATTATTGTTCCGTTATGTTCGATTAGGTAACCACTTAACCAAAAACATTGTTTTACCCTGTACCATTGACATTTTATAAAGTGGTAGCATTTTCCCGGGGTCATTTCAACTGGTAATAGGCACGGCCGAGCTATCGATCCCAGTCCGGGATAATAAGGTCTTCCATGCCTGCGGAGTCAGGAAAGCTGGTATCAGACTTGTCTGGGAAGGTAAATGCACTGACTTGGTACAGCGACTGACCTTCGCAGGTCATCACATGGGCCAATCACGCATTCGCCTCTTCGATTTTGAGTGGAACACTAAAGCAGTCCTCAGAAGACTGATCAACGCCGGCACTCTCCTCTTTCTCCTCAGTTTAAGCCTGTTTTTGTTATCACAGTTCATTACTGGAAGCCTTTTTAGGTGCATTTCCTGGAAGACAGGTCCGTATGCCGCTTGGCCGGGTCGATATTTCCCTTGATCCTGTCGGCAGTGCCGGTCTGTCTGTCGCTCATCACATGCGTACAGCTTTCAAAACAGTGGGGAAGCGATTCAGCTGAGCGAAAACTTTCCAGCCATATCAGTGTGACTAATCGCAGAAATGCTCTGCTGAATATTCGCACAAAAACCCTCTGCTGTCATCATCGGACAACAGCCCGCAGCCTCGCTCTTTGTTCGCGCTCCTATTCTACCGTCATCTGAGCCTCATTGGCTGCACATCGCTGTCCAGCATCGTCAGCCTTACCCAGCCTTACAATTGATCTTGCTTCCCAGTTCTGAAAGTTTTCTCCCTTTTGAATCTCGGCATTGATGAAGGCAATTGTTCTCTTTACTTCATCTGCGTTCGAAAGCTGTCAGGAGGGTTGTTCTCTTCGGGAGCTGAGAGGGATGAAGCAGGATTCCTTAGGTCTCATAATTTTATATCAGGAATTCTCTGCTCCATGGTGCTTTCAGGTGCTTCTTTCAGACGCCGGGTTTGGTTATTTGTGTTTTCTCTACAAAACTAGTTGTATTCCTTGTCAGAAATGAAGTCAGAAATGCCAGAGTGAACGCGCATTTTTCTGGCGGGATAACCCGTCGGGTTTCTACCCCAATAGGGCATTCAGGCTTAGAAGACGAAGGGCAGGTCGAGGAGTGAGGTCGCCACATTAATTGTTCCACTACACATCACTTACCCACTGTTCATTATTATAAACCATTATAAGGTAACTGACATCTCTTTTACCTCACGCATCCTCATTGCTGAACATCCAAGAAAGAAAAAGAAAGTTTCAGACCACCTTAAAAAGGAAGTGAGATGTTCCAGTCTTATTTCCACTTTTTCGCGGGTTACTATTATGTATACTAGAATATGGCGTTGTAATGGCGGTGCTAGGTTCGTCGCATCTCGGGCGGGATTCGAACCCGCGACTCGCGCCTAATCGGGGGTCGTGCGCTAACCACTACGCCACTGAGACGATGGCTTTTATCCCCAACTGAGGCGGTCATTTGTGCACCCCTAGCATTTTCTTAAGCCCGTAGGCTTTGAGGTTTTTTTCGCGAATGAAGGGTCAGATTTTCCACACGTTTAGTCTGAAATTGTAACCAGCATGATAGCAGTAAAAAGTGATACAACAGTGCCCGAAACATATCTCAACTGCATTTTGTAATAAATAAATTCGAAAGATCGATATATGAAAATTTTTCAGTCAGAAGGTTTGAAACCTAATATGTTGTCGTTTTCGTTTAGGGGGTCACTTATGTATGTGTAAAAAGACAGCGTATTTCTACTAGACCACATGGGATGCTTAGTGGTCAGTAGCGTGTTCCTATTCCCTTTGAAAAACGGAGGGGGACGCTATTGTGGCGTAATTTGTCGAATACCAGGGAAACCTGAAGAAAGTTTTGAAAGGTGTATGAAACGAGAGCGTGAGAATGGAATGAGCTGCTTATGAACTAATAAGGAAATGAAAGTTCTAATGCGATCTGCTCGTAGTTCATTAATTACTGAAAGTGGGAGGGAGATTTTCGATCAAACGTTCACGACAGCAAACAGCAAATGTGCAATCCTTCAAAGAGGATCAACTCGGGTCGGAGGGCGGCTATCTCATCCGCTAATCAGCTATCAGGCTTCAAGATTCCATTTGTGAGCATTCACTGGAGCCCGCAGTATAACCTAAAATGGTAAAAGACGAATTTCGCGACTTCAAGACCGGCTGAGAAGCGGGGGGCGAAGCGTTCCTCAAAGGTAGCTCAAAGCTGTAGCTGCTCTCGATGTATGTAATCAATAAGAAAACTAAAAATGGGTAGATAGTAGAATATACGTAATGAATAGCATGGAAGTAATTTAAGATCTTTTACTACTTACGATTAGTCATATACAGGGTGGCTGGAAAGTATGGTCCGCTAAATTTTTCTCCACAACAGCTGAAAGACAAGAACAATCTTGACGATATTTTCATTATAAAATTACAGGACAATAATGGATCATTCACTTAAGGTATTGTTAAAAATGATCCCCTTTTGCTCGGATGCAGGCCTCTAGTCGCTTGGTGACTGCACCTACTGTGGGCCGCATGTAGTCGACATCTATCTTCTGCCACTCTCTCACCAGGGCTGCTTTCAAACTGTTCAAACTTCGATGAGAATTCAACGAGACCTTCTGCTGCACATAGCCCCAAATCGAGAAGTCCATTGGATTCAGGTCTGGGGAGTTTGATGGCCACATATCTTTGCCCAAAAATTCCGGACAGTGCTGGCAGAAGGCAATCTTGGACTTCGACCCATGTGCTGGCGCCTAGTCCTGCTGAAGTATAAATTATCGTCCTGTAAACTGCTCTTTAGCCCATGGAATCAGATTTTCCTTCAAAATGACATTCTGGTAAACATCAGAGTTGATTTTTATGTTCTTGTCCACAAAAGCAAGCGGAGTTTTGCCCTCAGATGTTATGCCACCCCAAACCATCACAGATTTTGGGAGCAAGATTCTTGAATGGACACAACGGATTCGAGACTTTTTTCTGTCGGCGGCAAGAGTTGACGATGGTTTTGACTGTTATGAGCGCCCCTGACTGTAAAAAGTTTTTCATCTGTCCAAGCGACGTCAGAAAGGCGGCCCGTCCGAATGAACTTAAAAAGTTTCCGGCACGTATCGAGCCCATCCCTTTTCGCAGATTCCTTGAGGGCTTGCCCGCGATAGATTCGATAACTGCGAAGACCCACATCGCTTTTCGCAATGTTTTGAACACTCCATCGCGAGATATTGAAGTTGGAAGCAATTCTGTTGAGGCTCACCTCGTCGTTCCTTTCAATCCTTTTCTTGATGACCTTACAAATTCCAAAAGTATTCACGGTTCTCGGTCGGTCTGCTTTAGGAAGTGCACGACAACGTCCTTGCTGCTTGTACTGTGCCACGATTCGTCGCACAGTCCTACCACTGATTTTGAGCCTTCTCGATATCTCCGCGGGTCGTAGTCCTTCGTCCACAGGGCGCGCGATTATGGCTCGATGGGAAAAAGGCTGTATATTTTGAGACTTGATGATCCGATCGATGTACCACTTGAGCAGGAACATATATCGAGTCACTACTACCAACCCTATACGCAACGTCTTTGAAATGGGAATCTGCTCGAAAGAACCGTTGCTGAGAATTTGCGGACCATACTTTCCAGCCACCCTGTATAAAAGCAGGAAGCTAGGAGACTGACTGACCTATTGGAGCTATTAAGACGGAATTTCATAGATTGTTCCATCGGATTATTAGGGATAGCAATTAGTCTGTTAGATTAACAAGTTTCCTTAGGGATTACATTTTTAGGCTTAGCCAAGTGTTAGAGTAAAAGGCGCTGGACAATAATACACAAATCTCTTGGGGGGAGGGGTTCCGTCTCACGTCAAGACATTGTTGCGCGTGATTCACTTCCTGGAGCTGACGAGAAGAGCACCATAGAAATTATTCTGTAAAAAACGTATGTGTGCATTAATGCCGCTTGGCAATTCAGTCGAACAGCTCGATGACGCAGGGCAACTGAGAAAATAGAGTGGCAGCCCTGCCAGCATGAGCCTAGTCATGAGCCGCAATTTCGTCGAATATATGCGACTAATATATATTTTTCGATCTAAGCCGCTATTCGGGGTTAACCACATGAAATCTTAGTAATTCAGGAAATACGTTATGAAACAGTTGTGGCGAAAGAGTTCACCTTCACTGAAGTTGTCCTCCCTGATAAAGGTGGTAGCTCGTTCTTAGAATAGCAGTGTCCGCTGCCATTGGATAGATTACACTGTTCTATTAGGTTGTTGCAAAAGTAATTTCCGAAACGGACGTCTATCTTCAAACTATCATATCTCGGTCTAAATACAACTTTATTCATCGAAATAAAAAACATTCGATTCTACACATCTTGCCCAACGATTCTTCAACGAGTATATGTCTCTGTGATAGAAACTTACATCACAGAAATAAAATAATTGACGGAGCTCTGATTCGAGATGGTCAAGATTATCAAATTGCTGCTGCCGCAGGTGCCCGTCCAGAGCCCGGAAAAAGTGATGATCAGTTGGGGAGAGGTCTGGTGAATAAGGAGCATGAGGGAGAACCTCGATGCCCAACTCCTTTAATTTTTGCCGGGTGACTTTCGAAGAATGAGGCCGAGCGTTGTCCTGAAGTAGGACGGGTCCCTTTCTATTCGCGACTGCCGGCCACATTTTTCGCAGCTTTTCCAACATTAGTATCAAATCACAACAGTACGTTTCTGCTGTAATTGTCTGACCAAATTGGAGGATGCTGTAATGCATCAAACCCTTGCTACGCCACCAAACAGTTAGCCTAGCTCTTTTTGGTGGAGATCCGGCTTTGGAAAGCTTGTTGATGGGCAATCTTTATCCACCCAAACATATCCTCCCTTCCTGTTATCGTACATAACCCACTTCTCATCTAGAGTTATTAATCGGTCCGAGAACGGATCGTTTTCCAAACGGACGAGAAGGTTGAGCAGCTGTTGAATCGGGTGAGGCGTTGCTCGTCGGTCAGTTCGTGGGGTATGCACTTCTGCTTCTTCTTCACCATGTCGATCGAATCCAGATGTCTTGCTACCGTGGCGGAGTGGACACCCATATCTGTCGCTAGCAGCCGGACAGTTGTGTCCGGCTTTGAAGCTACGGCTGTTCTCAAAATCCCATCTTCAAGCGACGTCCTCCGACCAGGCTTGGTCTTGTTTTCGATGTTAAAATCTCCGAAGGTAAGCTTTCCGAACCAAAGCCCTACTGTGCGTTCGGTAGGCGATTCTATCCCGAATGCAGCGCCAATATTGCGAGCTGCCTCAGCTACACAATGTCCGAGCTTGAACTCATACAGCATAAGCACTCGAAAGTCGCGTCTGTTCATCGTTTATTCGGACCCCCATAATAATGCCCACGATGAAGATAGGTGAAATTTGAAGACATATTCTGAAAGAGGAGAAAAAAATCTACCTTATAGTTGTCACAGTTCTATTGAAGCTGGTAAATCCCTAAGAAAATTAGTTGTCTATTTCAACATACCCCGAAACGGAAATTACTTTTGCAACAACCTAATAATTCCGGCGGTGTCTTTATTTAATAAAAGTGAGATTAGAGAGGGTTACAGCGACTAAAACGGTTTATTTCATCTGTCTGGCGTTTTGCTTTTGTTTAGCGACGGTGTGGTATTTGCCGTGGATAGACATACTGACCTCCTGAGATGGTATCGTGATTCACTGACTGGGTAAGTCGTAATAAACTCCTCGGTATCGAGTGGAGGAGTAGCTCCTAGCTTGCGGTAGCTGCGAAAGTGGTAATCTTGCTCATGTACAACCCCGGTTAGTTGGGGACAGAAAACCTCGGTTGTTTGGCGATGTTGCGGTAATCGCAACCGCCAGATTCGTTCATGAACCTGGTCCTTGATGGCGAAAGAGAGCGGTTCAACCGATGGACATCTCTGACTATTCTGAGCGGAACGAAGTTGCCCAGGTTGATATACCCGCTTTAACTTGCCGTAAACCAAATTCATACATAATAAGCTGCTAGCATCTGAAGTTTCGCTGACAGTGGAGCTTTGTTTATTCCTTATTGTCCTTAGTCGCACCGAAAGCCTCAGGACCCCTTCAGACTCTACTGTGGCAGTAAACAAATGTGGAGCAGTAAAAAGGGGGTGTGCGTATTTCCGCAATGGCTGCGCGCTTTTGCGGCCGTCCACTGGACTGTCGTTGTTCAAAAAGCTGTTTAGTGTTGACAATGTGGGTGGTTTTCTCAAGGAAAGTTCGAAAACTAATGTGAGATTCATTATCAGCGCAAAGCGCAGAGACTCTTGGGTAGGCTTGGATTCTCATTCGAGCTGATGAGGCTTGATCTGGCTGCAACAATGAGAAAATTTTCAAAAAATTTCGAGTCAATTGGTCGGCGTGGATCAGTCCATTGAGGATGTGCCGTGCATTTGCATTCCACCCAGAATCTTGGAGGCGTGGTGAACGCGAATTTGACTTATACAGCAACTAGCGGGACCAGCCGCTGGATCAAGTTAGTGTGTTTACTTTCCCAGACAAGTCTGGTGCAAAATTACTCGATTTCGAAGGGATGGAAAGAATGGTTAGCCTGGGCGGGGACCGATCCATCGACTGTCCCGGTATCAGCAGCTCTTCTTACCACACCCTAACGCGCGTTTTGTACCAACGTCAGCAGAGTTGTGTCTGCTATCATTTTCCATGAAGATAGTAGGTAGGTGCTCCTTCACCCTCTGACAGGACTGAACGTCTGAGAATCTCTTGTGTTCCGGCTACATTTCTGCAAGCTCTCAGTGTTTACTGAGCAGACGACAAACTGCATCGCAACCTGACGGGCTTATTCAGCACGCCACACCAGCTCAGAATTGTCTCCGTTCTGTTCGTTCGCATATTTCACAACCACTATCAAATGATCTGAGTATTGGCTGTAGAAGAAATACTTATAGTGACGCTATGTTCTATTGGTGCAGCATCATCTCTAGGAAGTGAAATACTTATTCTGTGTTCCGCCCTAAAAATATAATGTCCAGTAAAAGCGCACTACCAGTTTCAAAATAATTCAGCAATTTTGCAAGTGCTCGCTAGTTCGTAAATCAAATCTCCAAAAGCAACATAAGTGGTGTTCCCTGTCAGCATTTTCTCTTGAGACGCCGGGTTCCATGATTTCTCAAAGGTCCTTTAAAAACCCATCGAAATTTATTCTCGCCCTAGTGTCGCTAACATGCCCATATGAACTTTCCAAGTCGAAACCCTCCGTAGTTTCTTCCCAGTCCTTTAAACCCGTGGATCCTCTTAAATAATTCACACTAACAGGGTATCAAAAGGTGTTCATCGAAGAAAATTCCACTGATGGACAGGGTGGTTCGTTTTTCCTAAAGACGATTTAATTGAGAGCCGTTACCATAGGTTAGCCAGCGAAGCACGGTTGAAGCCAGTTCGCTTATAATTTTTACATTTATTTATTTTATTTATTTATTCATCGTACACTTGACGTGCGCTTCAAATAACAAGAACGATGAGCAATTAACAGCCGAGAATGCAAACTAAGACAAAAACTGAAAACGAGAGTATGAACCTAGTAGATCCTTGATCTGTGATCACGAACATTCGAGCTGCATTAGCTGGACAAAATGACGTGATAGACGAGAAATTCTAATTCATATTTTGAGTTTTGCTACGTTCAGAATAGCTCGTTCTTATTGGATTTCAAACGTCAGTTTGCCACTGCGAAATGCGATAATGTCCCATATTTCGTCTTGACGGGATTTTCCAGGCCAAATACGCAAACGGACTAATCCGCGTGGCTGTGTGATCTGAGCGGACCTGCCCGCCCGCGTCAGTTTGATCTCATCTGATGAAGTCGAATGAAAATGAGCGAGCGAGAGACTAATTTTAACGGTCGACGTAAGCCTAGCTGAGGCATCAGTGTCGATTAAGAGTCTTGAAAATCGCCGGCTAAGTCGGCTCTACGACGACACACTCCTTCGAAGAGACAGCGTTTATCTAAGAGAGCGACCTGGGAAGACTGAGTGTACAGTGTTCAGCTCGAAGCTGCGTCAGACCGGAATTATGGGCAGCGGGTGAAAATAATCAACCATATACGTAGGAGTTATAGGAGGGCTGATCTCTTGTTGCAGTATGCCTATAAAACCCACCCGTTTGATCTGAATCTCATTCACTCATCCATTCCAGCCCACTTCTTTGCCGCCATCGAGCAGGCAGGTCAGCTCAAATTGAAGATTTCTCCTCGTTCAGGGTTCACTTCTCTGTACTATTTGGCCTTTCAACAAAAGATTTGATCCAGGGGAAAAGATCCCCCAGTTGTCGCAAAAATCATCGATGGTCTTTTATCATGAGACGAAGCCGTGCTCGCGTTCACCAGCACGGTACGGTAGGTCCAGCTTATCGATTGCAAGGTGGCCGATAGCTCTCGGTGGTCCTGGCGCAGCTCACGTTGCCAGCATGAGCAACACCATCGCTCATTTCGCACCATTCGAAGTTTCATAGTAATAGCCATGTCCGACTTTCTATGAACCTCGACCTCCTGTGATCTGATGGATTCGGCTTGGGGGTGCAGCCGAAGAAAAACATTCCTGAGACTTTTTTCTGTGCATACTGTCATAGACTCCTCAAAACAGATCACATTGCATTAGAATAAGTATTTGAAATCATTGGTACTCAAAAATGAGAGTAGCCTCCTGTGAAAAAAGTTCTTCGCACCTCAGGGAAATTTTTCGGCTGCACCATCCACTCTCAACCCATATAGCACTTAATTCGAAAATTGTAGGGGTTTATGTTGCCCAAGGACTCGGCGGGGTTTCAGTTGAAAATATTTTATATCTTAATTACCACTCTGATTGGTTTTTAGGTGATAAGAGACTATTCAGTGTAATCGTAGTATCTGTATCTTGTTAATATGCTTCATAGTTCTTTACCTTTCGATCCTATCGATCAATAATTCTTTTGCATCGTGTTTCATACGCAAAATTATCTTTGGTTATTCTTGTATCTGTTGGCCGATACTGTTCTATTAGGTTGAGCTACAAGTAATCGGACATTTGAAGGTGTTCAGATTCAACAGACCATATTTGCCGCGCCGGTAAGATAATAGCAATCGATAGAGGGAGAAGAGCCCTACAACGGCTGACTGCATTCATTCACGCAAAGCTGCTAATTTTTATAATCACACCGTAGTCCTTGTGGATCGTATATTTGCAGCTTCCTCTCCCTTTCTGGCCGCCGGTACTCTTCGTTTTCCAAATTCAGTATTAACGAGTTCGCCGTCGAGACTAAAAAATGTCAGGACGCCCGACTGAGTTAGATCTGGATGTACTAGGCGCCTGTACTGGAGACAGAACCATACCAAACCGTTCTTGAATTATCAGACATCTCCGGTGTTCCTCAGTCATCTGTGGTTCGTGGGCTCTAAAGTCGATCGATAGGACGAGAAATCTCGGTCGATGGATACCTCTGGTGATCTTAATGTGCGATCACCTATGACTGAACCGATAGCTCCGGTGGAAATGGCGAAACGCGGCCAATAACGAAGCGACAACGAACTTACGCAATTGCTAGTAGGAGAACAACAGTGCTAATTCAACTCCTTTGTAAGGAATATGCCGGTTCCCACCGTGAAGGGTAAAGGTAAGGGTATCGGCGTTAATCACACCCTAAGGACGCGCCCCGCATTCGTGTTCCATTTAGAATCGTCGAGGCATGGTGAATGTGTATTAGGCCTAAACAATTACTTGTACAGACCAGTATCTTCACATTACCAGACAAGTTTGATACAAATTTACCTGACCCCGGAGGGGTTGGAACGCCTGGTTAGCCCGGACCGGGATCGATCGCTTGACCGTGCAGGTGTCAGTAGCGCTTTCCACTGCACCACGCGGGCTCCTTTACCTGTCCCACAGTACTCCACATAAATAAGCTCCATTAATAGAATTGGGATGACTATGCGCTCACTATGTTATCCTTAGAAGCTAACCTATACGGTAAGACGAACATCGATGTTTCGTCAAGAGAATGTGATGAATATTGTCACTGGGGGATTGCAAGTTTATTACATACATGTGGATGTGCAAAGCAGCCTGAATTAGAAATCATTATAAAAACAAGGAACGAAACGATATTTGAGCTAGATGTAGGATCAGAATTCCCAAAAAAGTACGGATCTGTCTGGATCGGAATTAAACTCCATAGCATGTAGTTGACATATGTACATACATTAGCCCACGCACATCAGCTGGCTCAGGATCTTCCAAAAGAAGGGAAAAGTGTTTTCCACACCGGATTATGAGAGACGCGCTTCAGGCTTTATCGAATTTTCTGAATTATCTTCAATCTTTACTATTTCACTGACTGTGTTTTCATGACTGATTGTGACAATGTGCTCTGCCATCCCACTCATCTTCCTCCTCACTCGCTACATATGATTCACTGTACAAACTCGCTCATCATTTTTCAATTTCATTCGCATGGCTCGGTTGGCGGAAGCCCTTCAGCTGAATTCTCCCTAAAATTAAATGTTCTAAAAATGAAGTCAAATAAATTAGAAAACATCATGAAATTAAATAAATTAGTTAGAAAATTAGTACTAGTCTTGTCTCCTTCGCCATTTGAGGTCTTACAATTGAAAGAATTGAAAAGAAAAGGTGAAGAGGGCGTATGATTAGAACACCGAAATCAACACTGGGCACAAAATCGCCAAATCGAAAAAAATTCCCATAATTTTGTTGAAGGTGGCTGCAAAAATGATAGCGTCACATTCTTAATCCGTCTGAGGACGAATGCACTTTTGCGTACACATTTTCTTAATCGTTGCAAGCTTGAACGTCACAGATTAGGGAGAACTTTGATCGTCAAAGATCAAATGTGGAGGATATTTTTTGCTGAATTCTCGAAGTATATCACAAAATGCGCGTCCTCACTATGAATATGACGTAGTTTGTTTTCTCTAACATTTCTGGAACACAAATGTGAAAGGAACTTGCAAAAAGGGAGACAAAAAGTAAGTAGCATAGAGAGATATTCACCTAAACTGTTTTCATGACGACATTGCCTATTTTTGAATTCAGGTGAAAATTGAGCAATTCAAAGCCAAATCCGAAGGCGTTGCTACGGCTTCGGCAATGAGGAAGGCTAAAGAATGTCTCCTGCCTTTGCTTCTTTTGTACTCCTTTGTCGGCACTCAAACGCGGTTATGGTTGAGAAGATCATAGAGTGTTCGTCTATTTCCATTCAGGCTCAGAAAAAGGCTAGGCCATATAGGGAAGGTAAGCCAAAATAAAAGTAAAAGCCATGTTTTGAGCTCCAAGGAAAAACAGCTTGGAACCCTCCATCATACCGGTATATAGAAAGTCGGACATGACGGCTTTCTAGCCACACTACTTGCGATACTTGCGATCCGTTCGTCAGCAACGATTCTTCCTGCGCGGATCCCAACTTCATTTCCCCCTGGTTTGGTCATGAGCTATCGTTGTCCAGTGGACGAATATTTCAATTTTATTTTTAGTTGTGGTATGATCTACATGATTCGTTTCCCCTTAACCAGGGCGATTGGTTGTAGGCCCATTTCTGGGGAGTATTTTTCCCGGGAAGGAAGGACGACCGGCTAAAGCGGCTGGGTGGCGGCGGCGGCGTCGTGTTGGTGAGGTTATAACTCATGAAAAGGGTTTAGGTGCATGCCGCCCCGTATTAGGGGTAAGCCTCCCGCGGGTAGGCTTAGGTTCCAGCATGCCGCATTGATTAACTTCAACGTCAGCGTCGTCATCATTTCGCACCCGACCTTGCTTCCACCCCTTCTTTTAACGTTTTAAGCGACGTTTTTCTTTTTCCGTTTTCTGTAGTTAACTCCGTCACAGCCTCTCTCACATTTTTGGAAGTGTTCTTCAACTTCAATCGCTTGTTGTGTGTGTCCATAACTCGCGTCACCCTAGAGAAGCTGTTCACGTTCCTTTTTTTGCTTACGTGAGCCTTCAGCTTTACCTTTCAGTTAGATTTCCGTTCACTTCATGCGGTAGTTGAAAAACATTTGATATGAGCAGGCTCGCCCAACTGTGTTTTACTTTGCCTTCCTCCTTTTACCTTTTTCTGTCTCACAGTTAAAAAGAGGAGTCTTCTAGAACATGACTCATTTTGAGAAAATACGTGACATGAGGAGGACTAGCGAGCGCGAAAGCAAAGATATTTTCATGAACTGGACACCAACTTCAGCATATTTGCTTTAAACTTCATTTTGCATACATTGCATATATTTGTTACTAATAACTTCCTTTCTAAGCCGTGAGACTAGGAACGCCTCGGCGTGAATCATTCCTAGAAAAGCATTTCAACTTGAAATATTCATTTCCAAGAGTCCGTCGATACATGTGTGTAAGTGATGGCCTAAATTCAAAATTGAGGTTCGAAAGTCGGACAGAAGCTGATTTACGAGTCTCATGATATGATCGGGATGAAAAGAGAGGAGAGGAAGCGTCGAAGGGTCTGCTATCTGATAATATTTGTGTGACAGAAGAGCCTTCTTTTTCTTCTCAGTCAGGCAGTTCGTGGGCAGTCAGGCATGGTTAAGTCTTGAGTTGCGCGTTTATTCCTCGCCCATAGTAAAAGTTGAAATGTAAAGAGGTCGGCGTTGAATCGTTCTCAAAAGTCGAGCCATCCATGGCTCGCCTCGTCCCGTCCCTTCGTTTCTCTTTTTTCCGAGAGACCGCCTGCATTGTTGTGATCTCACCGACTTAGCGATACGGGTGGCTATCGGAAATATTTCTGAAAATTCGATGCCAGATTCGTGATCAGCGCCCCAAATAACCTTAGTAGGCTAAATTCTATCGAAAATTAAGCGCCACGTGGGGTCAGAACCATGGAGTAGGTCAGATTCGGCAGCGGCAGCTAGCAGTGACCTCGGTCATTCCCTACCGCAGCAGCGGTGCTGTCCCTCTGTCGCGGTAGGAGCTTGAATCTACAATCGCGGCAGATTCAAGCTCTTATCCTACAAGTGCCTATCCTCAAGCATTACTGGGTTACTGCTGCAACAAAGTGTGAAGAGGCCTTGAGAGGCGTCACCAACACCCGCGTGGTCGAGCCATCGATTACGGCCCCTCGGCGGTAACCAAACCTTCCCTCCCTCCGGGGTATCTTGTCCGGGAAGGTAAAGACACTGACTTGGAATAGCAGCCCACGGAAGTATGGACCAAATACGTGTTCACCATGTCCCTACGATTACGAGTTTAACACGAATGCTTCCTTAGGAGACTGGTCAACGTCGACCTCAATAGCTTTATCTTTTAACAAGATCTGATTGCAGTCTTCCATTGCTGCGACTGTTTTGTCGCGTCAAAATTTGTATGACTAGCCTTTATCATCGCTATGGAAATGGTTTCACCTCGGGTATCCTCCATCAGCATCCCAGATTCGCTCTGTTCATGATAGCGACAATTTTCATAGCGCAACTAGAGTGAAAAACGTGGAATACGAAGTGCTGTTGCACAAATACAGTGTCATTTGTCGTGGATTAAGCCTTCTTAGAGAAGAAAATTATTAGCAGAACGTATTAAAAACCGCATCTGAGATTGAGCAACTGATGATGTTGGAATAAGTGGAGGTGGTTGCATTCACCACATTCATATAAATAAACCCCTAAAATGAACTGGACTTCTATAGGAGAGAAGTTCGACACACAAACAGGAACGTTGGCAGGCAATGGAACTATGTACTTATTTGGTTCTCTGGTTAGCTATGATTCAGCTGGAGAGAACAACCAGTCTGCGGTTACCGATATCAGGAATATTTGTGCAGATATCCAATACCGAAGATATTTGCACGTTAACGATGGTAATCTCAAAGTTGGATAGTTAGTTTAAAGATCTTTGGTTAAGCTCTGATTCTTTAAGTAAATCTACCTAATGGTTGTGCTAGTTCTGAACGTCAAACGTATACCCATCTACCTCGGCTTCAACCGGTGTCAGCCGTTCTGCCGACGTCGAGTTGCAGCTTGCAGCGGCGCTCGTCATTGGTCGCTCGGCCTCCCGTCAGGTTGCGCCCGGTTACGGTAATGCTCGTTGTCGCAGGCGATCAGTGTCTTGACCGTCACGACCGTCGCTCAAGAAGCATTTCTCGTCCCATCAACCGAAAAAACGGTTAATGGGGACGGGAAAGAATCACCAAGCACCGAGACCTTCACCCCACACTTTACTGAAGCACTATTGCTTATGATCGCGAGTAACAGACCATTAAATGGAACGGATCACTAGATGAAAAGTTGTTGTTCACTAAGAAACGCCAGGCGAAAAGGATCTAGATTTACTTTTATCGCTAGACCACTTTATCGTTTCTCTCTGAACGGTGTACATTTCGATATAGTTCCAAAGTTAATGTTGCTCAATATTGATCCCCTGTCTTTTGATTATTATTTTTTCTGACTACTTACAATGAGGAGTGATGCCATCGCTGAGCTCAGAGGTGGAAGCAAGGGCCCGAGTATGACGGGATGGTCAAACATCAGGTTGTTGAAAAAAACAAAGGAAAATTTTACCTGAAAACAACGAACAGCAGATGAAAAATGTTGAAGAGCATACCATCATGTTCTTATGTTGAGAAAGCCTGGAGATTTCACAATGATTGGCGAATGTTGTCCTTATCTATCTCTTATAGCTATTCTCCTTATATGTCTCTACAAGGACGGATTAGCGGATACACATAACGCGGAGTATCCATGGATTTTGATAAAATTAAAGGGTGGCGGCACAGAAAAATCACATGAGTGCACTAGAATAACCACTGGGAGTCACTGCTGCGGCACATACCACTAAGACTGGAAGCACATATTTCCGCGAACGATATTTTTCCAGCTAAATCTTTCCACCTGATTGTTGATTCACTACCTTTTCTGAATGTCACTTTCCATGATTTATTTTCACGGCGCTTCTCAACAGCCCGGAGGGGAACGGGAAACTCACTATTTTTCCACTTCATTTAATTACGCTTGCTCTATTAGGCTCTGCACAAGATTTAGAAATTGTTTCACGTCGTGCCCATAGGCAGAGTAGAGGTATTTATCTGATGATCGCGCCATTTCAAAAATGCAGAAATCTAGCAAAAATCGGAATTTGCTTGGTGCTCCCCCTATCCGGCTCTTCGGTTCATCTATCTAGCCATCTATCCATCGAAACGCTCGTTCTCGTAGCATCTGGCCTCTATTTTTTAAAGTTCAGTTTTGTTGGCAGCGCACAGCTGTGGTGAAAAGTTGGGAAGGGTAGCCAAATTCTTGAGAATTTTGATTTCTCCATCCCTAGGAATACCTTTCTAGCGTGAACCTTCAGCGAAGCGATTCGCAGACATGAGCTCTGAGAAGTTCTGAGATCTTTTGACAACATATTACCAGTCTGATTACCCACCCACTCTAAGAAGTCTCCCCCAGTTTTGCCAATTTCCATTTGTAAAATGGTCGTGGCACGACACATTTCTGCTAGTTTTTGCATTTCTCTGTTAAAGATAGGGCACGCTGTGGCAGAAATGTGTCGAGGGCGAACGTTACCGGTAAGGGCTCTGTTTATGGCATCTTATCAGGCTTATCAGTGCAGCTCGAATGAGACGAAACGTTCCGCTTGTCGATGTGCGCTGAACTGTTTTGAAACAGCGATCTGCACGTTAGCAGAACAGGGGAGCATCCATAAAAATAAATATAAGAGTGTAAAAAATAAATAAAAGCTAGGCGATCAGAAATGACTGGCCAGATGAGGAGGAGGTTGTGGCTCGGAAATGTAGCGGTTAAGGATCAAGATACCGTAGACAGAAAGGGATGTTGATTAATTGATCGGAAGAGTCATTAGGGTATATGAGAGAACGCTTCACCTGTTCTACGACAGGAACTGTAATTACTCATTCCCAGTGGTATTTTTATGGACTACGGTTATGAGAGGGAGCGCGTGGTGCAGCGGTAAGAGGCGCTACTGACATCAGCACATTGGAGCGATCGATCCCCGCCCGGGCTAACGAAACCATCCATCCCTCCGTGTTCATGTGAATCGGTACCAGACTGGATTGGGAAGGTAAAGACACTGACATGGTCTAGCGACTAGCCCGAACAAATCATTGTACGGGCCAAACACACATTCAAACTGCTTCTGTAATCTTGATTGGAACAGTGCGGCTTCGTGTCTTCAGAGGACTGATAAATGCTAGTGCCTTCAGCTTCTACGGTAATGATATAATTCTGCCTTTCTAGCGAAGAGTGTCCTCTTAATTCCTGAAATAAACAGATTTGCTAATAAGCTTCGCCTTTGACGAATCCGCACATCTCTCGGAGCTCTATTGAAGAGGCTTTCATGGTGCTATACATCGCGTCTTTTTCCGTTGTCGATCCAGTTGAGCGGCTTCTCACTTCGACGAGGTTCGAGACGAGTAGAATTCTGCGATTCGCTGCAGAAAGCCGCATTGCACTCTTTTCAAATGTCACAGTCACTTCAAACACCGCCATAGATAGTGCGATCAGTATATACAGCTGTAAAAGCTCATGACGCCAGGCATTGATTACTTGCTGGCTTCCTTTCGTTCAGCTCTTCACGTTCTTTGAGTACTTCGTGTGTGACATGATTAGGTCTCTCGTCATTTGCGATATAAGAGGTAAAAGGTAACCGGGTAGACGTTTGCCAGTCCCCTAAGCGCGCGCCGCTGCACACTTGTTCGATTCAAATCGTAGAGGTGATTTGGCCTATACAATGACTTGCAGGGCATCGGCTATACCAAGTCAGTGTCTTTACCTAATCAGACAAGTCTGCTTTCAATTTACCGGACAAAGCCTTGGTTAGCCAAGACGGAGATCTATCACTCCACCGAGGTGCGGGTGTCAGTAGCGACGTCTATCACTATACCATACGCGCGCCCCGTTTA